>JAGSMZ010000024.1:15000-689424 GCA_029286645.1 Papilio protenor
CAACGTATATTTCGACTCATACAGGAGCTACGTACAGGATCGTAAAGTTATTCTGGATCACGCCGGGGTACGAGTTACCAAAGGTATGACCAAAGGCTGCGTCCAAGGCTCAACCTGTGGACCCTTATTATGGAACTTTATCCTTGACGAACTCCTCGACTTACCCCTTCCCTCAGGACGCCACATACAGGCATTCGCTGACGACGTTCTACTGACTGTGACCGCAAAAAAGGTAGAGGACATAGAGCGCCAAACCAACAGTGTTTTACAATCCATAGCAAGTTGGGGCAGAAGTGTAAAACTGGAATTCGGCCCCTCGAAAACCAAAATCATATCTTTTACACCAAAAGCCAGACAAGCTAACATCAATATAGACGGACATAGACTCTCTTTCGACAAAGAATTAAAATATTTAGGGATTACAATAGATGAAAAATTTACATTCGTCAGTCACGTACGCAACGTTATAATGAAGGCGAGTCGGACTTTTAATAAACTTTGCCTTTACGCTAGACCCACTTGGGGCGCACACCCAGAAAATATACGCACAATATACAACCAGGTCATAGTCCCCATGGTCACATATGCTGCGGGAATCTGGGGACACGTTGCACACAAACAATACATCAAGAAGGATCTCGAGAGACTTCAGAGAGGCTTCGCCATTAAAACCATCAGGGCCTTTCGGACCGTATCTACAACAGCAGCACTCGCGCTCGCCCAATTCACACCTTTGGATCTCAAAGTATTAGAACGACACGAAATAGAAAACACCATCATCGCAGGCACAACTCCCCACCTACCCAGCCATATTCCCATAGAACGTCCAACCCCAGTCAGCAACCTGCTCCACCCCGCTCATAGAATAACCACCGAAATTCATATGCTCAAGAGCCAAGAGGAAATTAACAATACTTGCCCACCTCACGCTAACAAAATCTACACTGATGGTAGCAAACAACAAGACGGGTCAGTTGGCGCAGCTTTCATTAGCTGGGACCCACAAACCAACAAAGCGTTTTCCAAGAAATTCAAGCTTCACACCTGCTGCACAGTGTTTCAAGCTGAACTGTTAGCTATTTCAGAGGCATGCAAATGGGCTCACAATAAAAAAAAAAAAAAAAAAAAAAAAAAAAAAAAAAAAAAAAAAAAAAAAAAAAAAAAAAAAAAAAAAAAAAAAAAAAAAAAAAAAAAAAAAAAAAAAAAAAAAAAAAAAAAAAAAAAAAAAAAAAAAAAAAAAAAAAAAAAAAAAAAAAAAAAAAAAAAAAAAAAAAAAAAAAAAAAAAAAAAAAAAAAAAAAAAAAAAAAAAAAAAAAAAAAAAAAAAAAAAAAAAAAAAAAAAAAAAAAAAAAAAAAAAAAAAAAAAAAAAAAAAAAAAAAAAAAAAAAAAAAAAAAAAAAAAAAAAAAAAAAAAAAAAAAAAAAAAAAAAAAAAAAAAAAAAAAAAAAAAAAAAAAAAAAAAAAAAAAAAAAAAAAAAAAAAAAAAAAAAAAAAAAAAAAAAAAAAAAAAAAAAAAAAAAAAAAAAAAAAAAAAAAAAAAAAAAAAAAAAAAAAAAAAAAAAAAAAAAAAAAAAAAAAAAAAAAAAAAAAAAAAAAAAAAAAAAAAAAAAAAAAAAAAAAAAAAAAAAAAAAAAAAAAAAAAAAAAAAAAAAAAAAAAAAAAAAAAAAAAAAAAAAAAAAAAAAAAAAAAAAAAAAAAAAAAAAAAAAAAAAAAAAAAAAAAAAAAAAAAAAAAAAAAAAAAAAAAAAAAAAAAAAAAAAAAAAAAAAAAAAAAAAAAAAAAAAAAAAAAAAAAAAAAAAAAAAAAAAAAAAAAAAAAAAAAAAAAAAAAAAAAAAAAAAAAAAAAAAAAAAAAAAAAAAAAAAAAAAAAAAAAAAAAAAAAAAAAAAAAAAAAAAAAAAAAAAAAAAAAAAATCTACACTGATGGTAGCAAACAACAAGACGGGTCAGTTGGCGCAGCTTTCATTAGCTGGGACCCGCAAACCAACAAAGCGACTTCCAAGAAATTCAAGCTTCACACCTGCTGCACAGTGTTTCAAGCTGAACTGCTAGCCATTTCAGAGGCATGCAAATGGGCTCACAATAAAAAAAAAAAAAACCTACCTACCTACCTACCTACCTACCTACCTACCTACCTACCTACCTACCTACCTACCTACCTACCTACCTACCTACCTACCTACCTACCTACCTACCTACCTACCTACCTACCTACCTACCTACCTACCTACCTACCTACCTACCTACCTACCTACCTACCTACCTACCTACCTACCTACCTACCTACCTACCTACCTACCTACCTACCTACCTACCTACCTACCTACCTACCTACCTACCTACCTACCTACCTACCTACCTACCTACCTACCTACCTACCTACCTACCTACCTACCTACCTACCTACCTACCTACCTACCTACCTACCTACCTACCTACCTACCTACCTACCTACCTACCTACCTACCTACCTACCTACCTACCTACCTACCTACCTACCTACCTACCTACCTACCTACCTACCTACCTACCTACCTACCTACCTACCTACCTACCTACCTACCTACCTACCTACCTACCTACCTACCTACCTACCTACCTACCTACCTACCTACCTACCTACCTACCTACCTACCTACCTACCTACCTACCTACCTACCTACCTACCTACCTACCTACCTACCTACCTACCTACCTACCTACCTACCTACCTACCTACCTACCTACCTACCTACCTACCTACCTACCTACCTACCTACCTACCTACCTACCTACCTACCTACCTACCTACCTACCTACCTACCTACCTACCTACCTACCTACCTACCTACCTACCTACCTACCTACCTACCTACCTACCTACCTACCTACCTACCTACCTACCTACCTACCTACCTACCTACCTACCTACCTACCTACCTACCTACCTACCTACCTACCTACCTACCTACCTACCTACCTACCTACCTACCTACCTACCTACCTACCTACCTACCTACCTACCTACCTACCTACCTACCTACCTACCTACCTACCTACCTACCTACCTACCTACCTACCTACCTACCTACCTACCTACCTACCTACCTACCTACCTACCTACCTACCTACCTACCTACCTACCTACCTACCTACCTACCTACCTACCTACCTACCTACCTACCTACCTACCTACCTACCTACCTACCTACCTACCTACCTACCTACCTACCTACCTACCTACCTACCTACCTACCTACCTACCTACCTACCTACCTACCTACCTACCTACCTACCTACCTACCTACCTACCTACCTACCTACCTACCTACCTACCTACCTACCTACCTACCTACCTACCTACCTACCTACCTACCTACCTACCTACCTACCTACCTACCTACCTACCTACCTACCTACCTACCTACCTACCTACCTACCTACCTACCTACCTACCTACCTACCTACCTACCTACCTACCTACCTACCTACCTACCTACCTACCTACCTACCTACCTACCTACCTACCTACCTACCTACCTACCTACCTACCTACCTACCTACCTACCTACCTACCTACCTACCTACCTACCTACCTACCTACCTACCTACCTACCTACCTACCTACCTACCTACCTACCTACCTACCTACCTACCTACCTACCTACCTACCTACCTACCTACCTACCTACCTACCTACCTACCTACCTACCTACCTACCTACCTACCTACCTACCTACCTACCTACCTACCTACCTACCTACCTACCTACCTACCTACCTACCTACCTACCTACCTACCTACCTACCTACCTACCTACCTACCTACCTACCTACCTACCTACCTACCTACCTACCTACCTACCTACCTACCTACCTACCTACCTACCTACCTACCTACCTACCTACCTACCTACCTACCTACCTACCTACCTACCTACCTACCTACCTACCTACCTACCTACCTACCTACCTACCTACCTACCTACCTACCTACCTACCTACCTACCTACCTACCTACCTACCTACCTACCTACCTACCTACCTACCTACCTACCTACCTACCTACCTACCTACCTACCTACCTACCTACCTACCTACCTACCTACCTACCTACCTACCTACCTACCTACCTACCTACCTACCTACCTACCTACCTACCTACCTACCTACCTACCTACCTACCTACCTACCTACCTACCTACCTACCTACCTACCTACCTACCTACCTACCTACCTACCTACCTACCTACCTACCTACCTACCTACCTACCTACCTACCTACCTACCTACCTACCTACCTACCTACCTACCTACCTACCTACCTACCTACCTACCTACCTACCTACCTACCTACCTACCTACCTACCTACCTACCTACCTACCTACCTACCTACCTACCTACCTACCTACCTACCTACCTACCTACCTACCTACCTACCTACCTACCTACCTACCTACCTACCTACCTACCTACCTACCTACCTACCTACCTACCTACCTACCTACCTACCTACCTACCTACCTACCTACCTACCTACCTACCTACCTACCTACCTACCTACCTACCTACCTACCTACCTACCTACCTACCTACCTACCTACCTACCTACCTACCTACCTACCTACCTACCTACCTACCTACCTACCTACCTACCTACCTACCTACCTACCTACCTACCTACCTACCTACCTACCTACCTACCTACCTACCTACCTACCTACCTACCTACCTACCTACCTACCTACCTACCTACCTACCTACCTACCTACCTACCTACCTACCTACCTACCTACCTACCTACCTACCTACCTACCTACCTACCTACCTACCTACCTACCTACCTACCTACCTACCTACCTACCTACCTACCTACCTACCTACCTACCTACCTACCTACCTACCTACCTACCTACCTACCTACCTACCTACCTACCTACCTACCTACCTACCTACCTACCTACCTACCTACCTACCTACCTACCTACCTACCTACCTACCTACCTACCTACCTACCTACCTACCTACCTACCTACCTACCTACCTACCTACCTACCTACCTACCTACCTACCTACCTACCTACCTACCTACCTACCTACCTACCTACCTACCTACCTACCTACCTACCTACCTACCTACCTACCTACCTACCTACCTACCTACCTACCTACCTACCTACCTACCTACCTACCTACCTACCTACCTACCTACCTACCTACCTACCTACCTACCTACCTACCTACCTACCTACCTACCTACCTACCTACCTACCTACCTACCTACCTACCTACCTACCTACCTACCTACCTACCTACCTACCTACCTACCTACCTACCTACCTACCTACCTACCTACCTACCTACCTACCTACCTACCTACCTACCTACCTACCTACCTACCTACCTACCTACCTACCTACCTACCTACCTACCTACCTACCTACCTACCTACCTACCTACCTACCTACCTACCTACCTACCTACCTACCTACCTACCTACCTACCTACCTACCTACCTACCTACCTACCTACCTACCTACCTACCTACCTACCTACCTACCTACCTACCTACCTACCTACCTACCTACCTACCTACCTACCTACCTACCTACCTACCTACCTACCTACCTACCTACCTACCTACCTACCTACCTACCTACCTACCTACCTACCTACCTACCTACCTACCTACCTACCTACCTACCTACCTACCTACCTACCTACCTACCTACCTACCTACCTACCTACCTACCTACCTACCTACCTACCTACCTACCTACCTTGTAACAAAATAATTTAAAACTGAGGATGGATACATCAGCGAATGAATTCGTTCGGCCCCAGCGACTGGTGGCGCGTGCAGAAGGCAGATGTAGTGCAATGAACTCGGGCGTTGCGGGGCTGAGCGCGGTGAGCAGGCACGCGGCCGTGCTGCGCCGCGCGGGCTATTTGCGGCTGAGCACCGGCTCCGCACGCGCCCTCCGCTTACACGCACTTTACCGCGCTTTAGTATTAGCGACTACGTGCTTCTATCTTTTGCAGGAATGTGTCTATGCGTACCAGGTATGAATTACATCATCCCACAATATTTTATTTATTTATTTATTTATTTATTTATTTATTTATTTATTTATTTATTTATTTATTTATTTATTTATTTATTTATTTATTTATTTATTTATTTATTTATTTATTTATTTATTTATTTATTTATTTATTTATTTATTTATTTATTTATTTATTTATTTATTTATTTATTTATTTATTTATTTATTTATTTATTTATTTATTTATTTATTTATTTATTTATTTATTTATTTATTTATTTATTTATTTATTTATTTATTTATTTATTTATTTATTTATTTATTTATTTATTTATTTATTTATTTATTTATTTATTTATTTATTTATTTATTTATTTATTTATTTATTTATTTATTTATTTATTTATTTATTTATTTATTTATTTATTTATTTATTTATTTATTTATTTATTTATTTATTTATTTATTTATTTATTTATTTATTTATTTATTTATTTATTTATTTATTTATTTATTTATTTATTTATTTATTTATTTATTTATTTATTTATTTATTTATTTATTTATTTATTTATTTATTTATTTATTTATTTATTTATTTATTTATTTATTTATTTATTTATTTATTTATTTATTTATTTATTTATTTATTTATTTATTTATTTATTTATTTATTTATTTATTTATTTATTTATTTATTTATTTATTTATTTATTTATTTATTTATTTATTTATTTATTTATTTATTTATTTATTTATTTATTTATTTATTTATTTATTTATTTATTTATTTATTTATTTATTTATTTATTTATTTATTTATTTATTTATTTATTTATTTATTTATTTATTTATTTATTTATTTATTTATTTATTTATTTATTTATTTATTTATTTATTTATTTATTTATTTATTTATTTATTTATTTATTTATTTATTTATTTATTTATTTATTTATTTATTTATTTATTTATTTATTTATTTATTTATTTATTTATTTATTTATTTATTTATTTATTTATTTATTTATTTATTTATTTATTTATTTATTTATTTATTTATTTATTTATTTATTTATTTATTTATTTATTTATTTATTTATTTATTTATTTATTTATTTATTTATTTATTTATTTATTTATTTATTTATTTATTTATTTATTTATTTATTTATTTATTTATTTATTTATTTATTTATTTATTTATTTATTTATTTATTTATTTATTTATTTATTTATTTATTTATTTATTTATTTATTTATTTATTTATTTATTTATTTATTTATTTATTTATTTATTTATTTATTTATTTATTTATTTATTTATTTATTTATTTATTTATTTATTTATTTATTTATTTATTTATTTATTTATTTATTTATTTATTTATTTATTTATTTATTTATTTATTTATTTATTTATTTATTTATTTATTTATTTATTTATTTATTTATTTATTTATTTATTTATTTATTTATTTATTTATTTATTTATTTATTTATTTATTTATTTATTTATTTATTTATTTATTTATTTATTTATTTATTTATTTATTTATTTATTTATTTATTTATTTATTTATTTATTTATTTATTTATTTATTTATTTATTTATTTATTTATTTATTTATTTATTTATTTATTTATTTATTTATTTATTTATTTATTTATTTATTTATTTATTTATTTCTCAGTTACGTAGTTCCGAAACGAATTACAAGAATTTATCGAACCAAAAACACTAACGAATGGTTAAACGTATCTGACCATTAATAGATTAAGTGGTTACGCAGTACACATTTTAAAAAATCGTGTTTCTGCTGTGTGAAGCACTATCCGAGAACGGATGAGCAATGAGCGTGCGCGTGTCGTTGTCGTTGGGCAGAGGCGGCGCAACGCGCGCTACAGGTGCACTCGGGCGCGGCGCGGCGGCTGCTGGCCCGCGCGGCGGCGCATGCGGCGAGGCTGCGACGCGGGTACGCGGGCTGCGCGGCGTTCACGTGCCTGTTGTGGGCTGTGTTCGCTGCGCAGGCGCACGCGCGGCGACAGCCCTTCGATTTCCCGCTTTGGATTGGAGTCGATACAACTGACACTATCGGGTGCGGCCTACTAAAACTTCTTCATGAGTTTGACATGATTTGTCATATGCGAAAAAGACTAAGCAAACGTGAGTGAGAGAGGCTTAAGTATATTGGCTTTATTTTAGATTCGTGATAGTTTTGCTGTATACATACTACGTGACGACATTAGTTGGCGTCGCCAACACCACGATGGACGCTTTTATAGCTACGGTATTGTATCAATGCAAAACACATCTCAGCATCCTCAGGTGATTTTCTTTAACTTTATTCCTACTTTTTACTATTCGTGAAAACTTGCTTGTCTTTCATTGGACATTCTTGCAATGTCCTGTAATATTTACTTATCTTGTTCATTAACTTTACGAACATATAAAAATGTAAACACAAATAAAATAACGTTAACACTGATAAACATACATATTTTTGTTTTAGTGATTTAGATGTAATAATGAAGCTCGTCTTTTTAGAATGAATTTTGAGATGTTGCCGCAGAGCGCGAGCGCGCTGAGCAAGGCTAGCGGCCACCAACGCGAGGACGCGTTTGCGTCGCTGTTCGTGGATTGCTGGCAACAATACAAGAGAATTTGCGAGTGAGTTGTTAATTCATCGGAACTTCTAGCATGCCTGGCTTCATCCTCAAAGCCTCGCCCGTAATGCCTTCGCTAATACAAGCGAGAGATGATACTTTCGTTTTGCCTTACTGAAACGAGGGTATACCTTAGGTTGTTAATTAAAAGTATGTATGTACGATTACGTATGTTGTGTACTCATGTATACGTATTTTTTTAACGACAATATAGCAATGTATGTATTACATATCGAACCCGTCAGGGCTCCATCTTTGCGATCCGTGGCGACTCTCACTGACGACTAGTTGGTGCCGTTACCAGAAGTACATATGTACAAGAGTTGATCCGTCTTTAATTCGTTAAAGAAGTCTATATATACGCTTTATTATATTAGTATAGATAAATATACAAATCCAGCCATCGACAGAACGGAACTTTAACAATCCTTGACTCATTTTTTTTAAAATAAATACAGTAAGTAGTTAACAATAACACCACCACGTCAGTATCGAGCTCGTCTTCGCCGACGCACTTAGTGAATAGTGTACCCCCCGCACCCCCCGCGCCCCCCGCTCTGTCGAAACGCGCGATGCGGGCGAGGGCATGCAGTGACCGGCGCGACGCGATAGCGAGTTTACCCGATTAATCACTCACCCTGAAGAAGGACCCCCAACGGGTTCGAAACTGTCGGTGCCTACACCGAATGTTATCACGTGAGTTTAGCCGTGTTATAATTTATATAATATACTAGCTGTTGCCCGCGACTTCGTCCACGCAATATTAAGATAAAAAAAGTAGCCCGTCTATGTCAGTTACCCTTCAGGGAAAGTCTGGTCGAAGCGACCCAGCCGTTTCAGAGATTACCCGGAACAAACGCGCCTTGCGGACAGACAGATAGACAGACAGACAGACAGACAGACAAAAAAAATTTGAATGCGATTTCGTTATCAGCAACACAAATACATCATCTTCCCGAAATCTGGAATTTTTCTTTTGATATTATAAACAGACACTCAATTTTATTATATGTACATATAGAATTTCATTTGGCGAATATGGCTACATGTATAATAGCTGTTCCACGCGACTTCGTCAGCGCAGCATTATAAGAAAAAAAAGACACGAAGTATTATACATAATTAAATTGGCAAATTTTAATAAAAAGATAACCGCCTGCTTCACCGGTTGCCAACAGTCTTCAGCTATAAATCATCCAAAACCATCAAAAACTAACTTAAGCGAGCAACAGCGGTAAAGCCCGTTTTAACAACTTCGTACGAATGGGCCGGCTCGCCCGGTGCATACCACGACCACTCAGAAGACAGGCGTGAAGTGGGAGCAATTCCGCGTTTCGTCAGATGAGTGTCGTGCCAGAGGCCCAACTTTAGTCCCTTGCCTTCTCACCTTTTTTCTTATAAGAAAAGGATGGAAGGGAAAGTGGATTTGACGGTGGAGGAGACGCATAGGAAGGGGAAATATTCTGTTTATACCTGCTTCCACTTGCATTCACCTGCAAATCAGATTCAATTACCAGAAACCACCTTAATTGAATAGGATCACCCTAATAACCCCTGCTTCCACCAGGTCTTATCCTCAGTCACCCGTATTAACGTGCTCCCACTTGCATTCAAATCGGGTACAACTACCAGAAACCACTTTAAACATACAGGATCTCCTTGCAATCATTTATATCCACCTGCACTTAACCTACAACTTCCTGAACCTGAGGTGAACCACCTGTTACTACCTTCAAGCACCTACTAACATTTGCAACTCCCTTAATCCACCAGAATCTAACTGCAAACACCTGACACCATCTGCAGTCTCTTGTAGTGACATGTAACCTTTTTTTCTGCAACCACTCGCAACCACATAGTCCATGTGTTACTCCAGACTATATTTTATTACTATTCAAAATCTCAATTAGATAAGTCAAGCCATTGCGGAATTATCGAGTAAATATAAATAACAAATAACTACACATCCCTCCGGAACCCGACATTTTTCGCCGATGAAAAGTATCACACATGTTATTACAGACTATGTTCTATATCCTTCTATATGAAATTATCCCACTGTGGTCCAGACTTTGTTAAATATATGTGCCAAATTTCAATAACATAGTTGAACCGTTGCAGAATTATCGAGTAAACATTAAAAACAAAATTAATGTATCCCACGGGGAACCGTAACTATTTCCAGGATAAAAAGTAGCCTATGTGTTCTTCCAGACTATGCTCTACATCAGTGCCGAATTTCATGGAGATCCGTTAAGCCGTTTAGGCTACAAACTCTAACAAACATCCATCCATAGATCTAAACTTTTTAAAAAAGTTTAAAATTTGTAGTATTTGAGTATGAATATGATTGCCCACGACTTCGTCCGCGTGGAGTTTAAAGTTCAAAACGTACTTCGCCCTTTTTTTCATCCTATTACCTAAAGTATTATCTTAGTAGTAATCTACGTAATGGACTACTACGGTGAAGGAAAAACATCGTGATGCAACCTGCACATACCGGAGAAGAAATTCAAAGATACATATGTGTGAAGTCAACCAACCCGCAATGGGCCAGTGTGGTTGACTATGTCCTCCTAGTCACCCTAACTAAGGGTAGGCTCCAAGCCCCTCAGTGGGACGTATAGTGAGCTGGTGATGATGATGATGATGATGATGAATCTACGTAATAACAGAAATCTATTGATGAAATATTCCAAATTTCTAAGCCCGGTAGTTTGTGAGCCGATTTTTCTGTTACCCTTATTGTTTGTGTTCGCGATATCTTCTAAACTATCTGTCCAATTTAAATACTGTAAAGGACAATTTTGTTCTACATTAAATTCTCCTGACAACGAAGGCATTTATTTGGATAAGGATTAATACTGAAACCAATAAAACAACGACGCAAATAGCATGCGATATTTAATTCATTTTGTAAACAAAAAAGTGGTTATTGTAAGAAAACCGTTAAAGATAGATATATGCTATCGCGGACTTTTTCTGTAGAACTTTTGAGATCTACATTTCTTTCATACATCATTTTTATATACCTCTAACGGTTTAGGCAGCTCACGTAAGCGAGGAACGAGGAAGGAAAGGAAAAGTTAAAGTTTAGTAATTTTTTAACGCCGGCCTCCAGAAACACGCTCTTTATTAATAGTTCCTAAACATTAGTAATAATAAAATATAGCCTATGTTACTCACAGATAAATTACCTTTCTGATGGTGAAAGAATTTTTAAAATCGGCCCAGTGGTTTTTGAGTTATTTCAATACATACAAAAATACAAAAATACAAAAATACAAAAATACAAAAATACAAAGTTTTCCTCTTTATAATATTAGTATAGATTATAAATACAGTAGCTGCTAAAACGTTCAATCCGTGTAATTCTTGAAGCAGCTCATAAATACGGCTACATACATACAAGTCTGCGTTTAGATAAGTCAAAACTTGACAGCAGTTGCCTTCACATAATTGTATTTCTTTAAACAATAGGCATCTGCAATTACGAGTATTTCTTGTAAATACTATTATATTTAATTTCATATTCACGTACAAACTTTTATTTATTTAATGAAATTATTGCTTTGGTACGTATCTACAAGTTTGGTGTAATTCTTTAGAACGGCTGGGCTGGTGCAGGACATTTTCGGCGGCGCCATTCTGGTGCAATTTGGCATAGGCGGCTGGATCCTGTGCATGGCCGGTTACAAGATCATCAGCGTGAGTGTCACCTGTTCTCGCTGCCCCGCTGTCTTGTTCCCACTAACCTAGTCCCGTGTATGGCCGTCCTGCTTGCGCGATCCCGCGCCTCGCGCCTTAGTCTAAACGAACGTTTTGTAACGTTTCAGCTGGATTTCATTAGTATCGAGTTTGCGTCGATGATCCTTTTCATCCTGTGCATCCTCACTGAATTATTCCTCTACTGTTACTACGGCACTGTACTTAGCGAGGAGGTTAGTATACTCATAGGAAGGTTCATGTTTACATTTATCCGTTATATCTGTATTGATTCATTAAAAAAAAAAAAAAAAAAAAAAAAAAACATTATTTTTGTAATCGTAACAATAGAATCCTTTTTAAAAGTAGGTATTGATAGATATGTGGAGGAGTAATTGAAACAGCGCTTGCTTAGTGCAGACTCGTTTATTGACGTCAAATAGACGCAGTCGTCGGGTGCAGCCGACCGTTTTTTTTAAGCAAAGTACACGCGCATTCATAACAGGTATAAATAATTTTTGGAACGCGAGTTACTAAAGAGAAGAAGTACATGGTGATAAATATAATTTTTTCATAAGTGTTTGATTACGTGGAGCTATATAATGTGAGACATTGTCAGAGCGCGCTGGTGGTGGACGCGGCGTACGGCATGCGGTGGGCGGGCGAGGGGCGCGCGGCGCGCCGCCTGCTGCTGCTGCTGCTGGTGCGGGCGCGCCGGCCGCTTCGCCTCGCCGCCGGCCGCGTCGTGCCGCTCTCGCTTGACACCTTTGTCAAGGTCAATGCAACTGTGTTTTGCTCGGAGCTACTCGCTATTAATCCATTTATCGATACGATTATCGGAAAAATGGTAGTCGGTTTCATACGCCACATGGCGGGGACCTCGTGAGCTGTCTAAGTGTTTTACCAGTTTTTCATTTTCAGCCTCTTTGTCACTATCCCACATCACGTTCTCGTGATAGTGACATCGACTACTCGTAACTTTACACGCCTCTCTGTGTCATTATAACATTTATTGCAATAAAATCTATTATCGTTTCAGATTCTAAAGTCGTCGTACACTTTTTACGCTGTTTTACGACAAACGAAATAGTCTCGATCGCTGTAAACATGTTCGATAAAGAAACTCTCTAAAACATGTATCGTATTGGTTTGTGTAAATTATAATATTATTTATTATTACAATAAAAAATTATCAATGTTTGTTGACAATGCTTTCCAAACCAAAGATCTGGGGGCGACAAAAAAGTTTGTGCTCTTTTTAAAATATAAGGTTTTAATAAAAACACTTTAACTTTGTTAAACATCTGGGTGCGCGGCAGTGCATCCGCCGCGGCGAGCACGGCCAAACACTATTTTCTCGAAACGTTTCGGGGCACTTTTGACACCTCTGTAACTTAGTTGTGGATAAAGATAGAAGGTTGAAAATTTGAACATCAATATCTTTTAATTATACTTAGTAAATTATAAATCAAAGTCAGTTGAATTTTAAGGCACTTGCAATGGTGCTACAAACTTGAAATTTAGAATTTAGTCGGCGCTCTATCTAGGTTTACGAAAAACTGAAAATGTTGAAATGCAATAATTTAAAAAAAATATGTTTTCCTTGAAAATATATTAAAACCCATGTAACTTCGTTATAAATAAAGCTAGACTGAAATTTCTAACATACGAGTAAATAGATATCATACACCTTGTTGTAATTCCAAAATACTTTACAATTACAGCTTGTAGTTTGCAAAATGTCGTCATTTAAATTCCTAACATTTTACAGAAATGCACGTGTAATCATAATTCTAAGGTACTTCCAGCAGTCCCACGAACTTGAAATTTTGAATATAGATAGAAGTCCAGTCCAGTTTTTAATATATAAACTTGGAACCATTTAAACTTGACCTCTAGATCTTTAAGTCTTGTGAGGTAGGGGAGGGTTTAAACTAAATTGGTTTATCACGACGAAAATGTAAGTAGGATGATTTACAAAAAGAAATGAGATCCCATAAAAAATATAAAATACTAGCTGTTGCTCGCAGCTTCGCCCGCGTGAAATTAAAAGATATTGCCTATGTTAATCACAGATAAATAAGCTTTCTAACGATTAAGGGATTTTTAAAATCAGTCCAGTAGTTTTTGAGTTATTTCTATACATACAAAAATACATATCTTTCCTCTTTATAATATTAGTATAAAAATGTGTTAGATGTCACGTAAAACCTAGTCATTTTAATTAGTGTCTATTATTATATGAAGCCTTAGCAATTACACGGCACCATTAATCTTCAAAACATACGTAATTCTCGAGAGCTTTGCTTAGGATTAGATAAAAAGAATGTGGTATTCTTTCGAAATAATGACACCGTGTAATTGCTAAGGCATCATAATAGACACAACTAAAGGTTTTCCGTGGCATTTAACACATTTTTATGGGAGCGAGACTCGGCATTTTTTATATTTTATAATTTTCGTGGGATGTTATTCTTCTTGATAATAGAAAAACAATGTCATATGAAGTCAATTATTTATTACAAAAGAGTACTTAGGTAAATCGTAATGGAACAACTCGGTGGTGCTTGCACGGATAGTACACAGTGGCTGCAGAGCGGCGCGGGCTGCGCTCAGGGCGCGGCGGCGGGCGAGCGCGCGCGCGGCGTGGCCGGGCAGAGCCTGCACACAACACGCCGGCTGTCACAACTGTCACTCGCGCCCGACCAGCATTCATTCGGACGAGGGCTACTCTATGATTAGTCTAGAGGCGTACATGCGCAAAGAATGTAGTATACATTATTGTATGTATGCGGTTTTCTAAATCGGATTTAGTAACAAATGGAGGCACTATTCGACTACCGCTATTCTGCGACCGTTACATCATGCATGACTCTGGTCGTTGCTGCAACTTCCCGTGGGTGCGAACTCACTTCGCTAGGAAGCCATGCCAGTGGGGAGGGGGAGGGTCAGCGAAGGAATAGTGCGTGCTCGGGTACGTGGAGCTGTAAGATGTAACCCCAGCTAATAAATTTTACTACCGTCCATCTCCTTAGAAACGGTGGCTTGGTTGGAAAAAATGAAAATTATATATTTTTAATTTGAATCATATTTATCTAATAATTTTTTAGCAAACATAAAACTTCTTTATTTAAAAAAAAAAGTTTGGGTAACATGAACTCACATTTATAATAGTACATTGAAAAAAAAAACAGCCACGAAAGAAAATCTAGTTAGAGTAGGGGACAGTGGACCTTCTCGATTAGGTCGGCGCTCACCTGGCCGTGGCGGCGGGGCCGGGCTCGCGGCGCCGTGCGCCCCGCCGCGTGCCCCGCCGCGTGCCCAGCCGCTCCACCGAATCCCACTCGGCAGCCGGCAACGTGTCTGCAAACCGTAGTTATATTTCTACAGTATTGGTACATTCCTCGAGTAGATGCCCATTGTACAAGGGGCGCCGCTGCGTACCGGCGAGGCGCGCAGCGGGCACGCGGTACAGTTCGGCGGCGCACGAGGCGCACGGCGACCCACTGGAATCCGACCCGCTGCAGTAATCTGCGCAAAACGTTGCTATTATGAAGCATATACATTTGCGACGGTAAATCATTAGTATGTGATATTAAATGACAAGTGTTGTGAGGTGACCTGGTGCGTGCGCGGCGTGCGGGCGGCGCGGGCGCGGCGGCGCGGCGAGCGGCTCGGCGAGCGCGGGCGCGTGCAGGCGCAGCTCGCAGCCGCGCGCGCCGCTTGTGGCCGACGATGTCATGCTGAACGTCGCATATGGACTGATCTGTTGCAGCTCATCTGCAACCAACTCTAGGTATCTTATTTTCTCACCAATTCCCCGAAAATATTCTATTGCGAGATTTTAACGTACATTTTTTGCTGTTGATCGTAAAGGGAATTCTGATTCATCTCGAATAACGCTCAACTATTTAAACAAGTAACTTTCTACGGCCCGTCGTATATAGTTATAAGTTGTCGTCAAGTTCGTTGAAACAGTTTCGAAATAAACCTTTACATCTTGTTAAATTCGTGTGAACAGACATTCAGCTTTTGATCCGTCACTTTTTTCAAATTATTTTCTAAGTGACGGATCAGAAGCTTTGTGGGAGTTGAAGATCTCGGTATGTGTTATTTAAGCCCAATTTATGTTTCGCGTTTCAGTAAATCTACAGTTTCGTGTTTTTTTCATTATCTAAAATAAATTTCTCGCCTGAAATTAGGCCGTGGCGCCGAAGTTATGGTATTAATTTACTGCACATTCATTTACTTCCTATTCTTTTAATTCAATCTGTATTATGAAAAGGCAAAGTTAGTATGTGCATACGGATCTATCGGAGCGTAAATATGTTATAGTTACGATGTTTCTAAATCTAGGCCTTACCGTCAGGAATCGGCAATTTCTTGATGTCGGGATGTGCGGTGGGCACGGGGCGCCGGCGGCGGCGCGCGGCGGCCAGCGCGGCCCCGGCCAGCAGCGCCAGCGCAGCGCCGCACAGCGCCGCGGCCGCCGCACCGCGCCCCGCGCCGCCCGCGTCCCCCACGCCGCTCACCCGCACAGACACCTCACTCGGAGATCCGATCCGTTCTAGTTTTATTTCGTTTTTTTTAAAGACCATCCGTAAAATTTCGTTTTATATTTAAAAAAAAAACTGTGTAGATTCGTATTTCACGATACGATCTAAGCGCCGTGACATATTTTTTTTTTATAACATAAGGTGGCAAACGAGCAACCGGCCACCTGAATCCGCCAAAATGGCGAAGCGACCGCTGCCCATAGACATCCGCAATTGCAGATGCGTTGCCTACCCTTATCCGACGGAGGAGGAGATGCATATAAAGAGAATATTTTCCCTTCCTATGCATCTCCTCCACCGTCAAATCCACTTCCCCTTCCCATCCTCTCCTTATAAGAAAAGGGTGGTAAAGAGAAAGGGGCTTAAATTAGGCCTTCGGCACCACACTCTTCAGACGAAACACGGAATTGCTTCCATTTCACGTCTGTCTTCTGTGTGGTCGTGGTATTACACCGGGCGTGCCGGCCCATTCGTGCTAAGATGTTAAAGCGGGCACTACCACTGTTATTATATGCTCCTTTTATTAAAGTGTCGGGGTACATATGTGCCTCGATTATATCAATATCAACCAACATAAAGTATCGAATCTTTACAATTTGCGTAGGCAATATACGAGTAAAACAGGCTGCATTCCTGATCGGTCGGTACGAGTACAGTACATGTAATAGCCTGAACAATTTCAGTAACTGTTTGTCTCCTACGTAACTTTGTCCAAATATTGAACGACTTGACCAAAGCAACTAACGATTCCTACAACGCAACCACAGCGCCATCTGTTAGGGTGCGGCAGAAACGGCGCAAATATTCCGCCCACCAAGAACTTTGTCCTTCACCGCCCACCATGGTGTACGTGGTTTTGCACCATAGGGTATTTCTTTCTGTGTTATTTCGACCTCCCGCAGTTGTGTGTAATACGAATTACATACATGAAAATTCACAAGTGGGTTTGAGCTGCCAAACGTGGAGTCTGGCTGTGCTTGATATAATCCATCCCAATTTTGTTTTCTGGGCAATCGTTGCAGCTGTGGCTCGCGACTTCGCCCGCGTCAAATTAAAAAAAAATATAAGAAAATAGCCTATGTTACTCACTGATAGCGTAGCTTTTTAATGATGAACGATATTTCGAAATCGGCCCAGTAGTTTTTGAGTTATTGCAATACATACGAAAATCCAAAAATACAAATCTTTCCTCTTTAAAATATTAATATTCGAGTAGAATTACCTCCATTTAGTGTGAGAGTCGCCGCTCTGTAGAAAGCGGTCGTTTCTCCGGCCGGCGAAAACGCGCTAACCCGAATTTCATACCAAGTTCCCGGCTCTAAGTTAGTTGCCTGTAGATATAGGAATATACTGTTTTTATAGACCAAACATATAATCGGCGGTCTAACTACTGGAACGTAGGGAACCGAACCATTCTATTTGGAACACCAAACTAATTTCTTCTCCATCCACGCATTTACGCATAAATTCTCTTCGGTTACGTTAAGTTACGAAAAAGGCAAAATGAGACATGGGACGCGGTGGCGGCTGACGTACCGTGGCTGTCTGCCCGTCGGTGGCGAGCTCGGCGGCGCCCACGGCCAGCGCCCAGCGCGTCGCCGCGCAGGCGTCCTCGCCGCCGCCCCACGCCACCAGGTTCAGCCGCAGCGCGCTGCTGTTGGCCCAGATGAAGTCCTTGCCCGGAGGAGCTTTCAGTCCTACATACAACTCGCACCACTTTACCGATACAAATTTTCACCACAATCAAATAGTTCTGCTATTTAACACGTATGTCTATGAACCGACAAATAATAATGGTAGCGAGAAGAACGGAAAGTGGTACCGACTGTCGCCCTTGGTGCGTAGTGTGAGCGAGTGGGAGGGCGGCGAGGTGCCGAGCACGTTGTGCGCGTGCAGCCACACGGCGTACTGCGCGCCGCACGCCAGCCCGCGCAGCGCCACCTGGCGGCGCGCCGTGCGCGTGCTGCGCGCCTCGCCGCCCGCCGCACCCCCCGCACCCCCCGCGCCCTCCATTGACCGACGCCACCATATGCTATATCCTAAAGAAAACAATTTATTCGTTTTTCTTCTACAAACTACCCTACAACTATGTCGCAGGAGGTCCCTGTTCGTCATTATTTCGCCACTCATATTCTTTCCGGGTGAAGACAACCTTCTCGATATCGTGTATTAATACAACACGGTCTCTTCACAGCGACATCTGTTAGGGCACGGTAGAAAGGACGTCAAAATTAGTTTGTAGTTTTTATTTTTACAATTCCTAGTATTCGTTTGCACGTCGACTGTATTTAGGTTTAACTGTATTTGGGTATATTTAAGTTAAGGTTAATTTTCATAATAAACTGTTTCCAACATTTGTACATACAATGCTTATTTGTTCCTTCAATCTCAATGTACGAGTAAATCCAAGATGTAGGACACCATTTAGATATTCTTGAACAGCTATTTCAATATGAGTATCAAATGACAGGGCTTGACTATGACCCGACCCAGTTTACCTCAATATAAAAATACATATGCAAACATGTACTCGCAATTTAAAAATAAGTAAAAAAAAAGTATTTGATCTCAGTAAAAATTATCTTTAGTTTTTTTTTTCAAATATTGTACATACTGGTTTGATATTTGCTCACCTGTTGAACTCACCGTGACATACGCAAAGACAAGAAGTAAAAGACAAAGAGTAAAGATTGAATGAAGTAACGATGGAGCGGATACCGAGCACGGGGTCCCTGGTGCGCGGCGGCTCGTCCCAGGCGAGGTGCAGCGCGTGCGTGTCGGCGCGCAGCAGGCGCAGCGCGGGCGCGGCGGCCGGCCGGCGCAGCACCACGGCCAGCTCGGCGCGGTCGGCGCCCGCCGCGTTGCGCACGGCGCACGTGTAGTTGCCCTCAGACTCCACCTCTATATCGCAAACCATTTTCATAATGTTACGCTTATGTAACCAGATACTACAATGCATACGTAGGTTTGTTAGGAAGAAAATCGGTACCGTGCCGGAGCAGCGGCGCAACACTAGATCATTGGTATACACGTCCCGCCGCTGCGACATCTCTCAAAATACCTACGGAAATGAGCCGTCGGCGGTGGCAATCTGCAGTTTATTCAATCTCGGACTGCAGTTTGCGGTACCTTTGAAATGCAGCCGTCACGAACGAAACTATTTGTACCGACTGCAGAATGGAGTCCGCGTATCGCTCTGACTACTTGAACGTGAGCATGAACAACTTTTAAATGTAACTCGTGCATCGTCATCGTATCGTGCTTGTAAGCCAAGGAGCTCACTGTGTAGGAGTAGGTCGCCGTCGTCGGTGAGAGCGTGCGCGGGCGGCAGCGGCGCCCAGCGGCGCGCGAGCGGGGCCGTGCCCGCCGCCGCGCAGCGCAGCCGCACGGGCCCGCCCGCGCTCGCCGCCACTTCGCGCGACAGGGACCAGATGCGCGCACTCACTGCGCAACACGGATACACATGTATGTACATGTACATATACAGTCTCCATTATGGAAAATCTGCTATGACCGGCTTCCCTTCTTTCGGAGGGATATAACATATGTATATGTACAGTTGGGTGGTTTATTTCGTAGCTATTTCGATGACATCAGGTCCAAACCTTGCCATAGGTATTAGAGAAACAAATATGCATGTTAAAATTCAGATCTTATTAAGTTATAATAGTACTTTTTGTTGTACGTTATCAGTAATTCTTATACGCTTGGACTTTGAGGCTTACGATCGAGACTTTCCTATTCTTCATTTAAGTATAAAAGTAGGTATAGTAATAGTTTACTTAAAACATTTTAAATCTCATACTACTACAAACTTCCTACCAATAATAGGTCGAGTGTTGTGCTGATTGTAAGCTATTAATGCGGCGATACATGTGAGACATACATGTATAAATTTGGTTCGCAACAAGAGAGCGAGGGGCTCACCTGGCGCGTCGGGCGCGGGCGTGCTGGCGGCGGCGGCGCGGCTGGCCGGCCCCGCGCCCGCCGCCGCGTGCGCGCGCACACGGAACTCGAACGCGGCGCGCGCGCGCAGCCCCGCCACCGCCGCGCTCACCTCCTCCCCCTCCTCGCCCACCGTCCCTTCCACCCCATCCTGCCCCTCCACCACGTCCACACTCCTCGCCACCTTCGATATTTCCACGTGTTGCGACCACTCCCCGCCCACCCTATGGAATTAAGAAACATTTAAGCGGATTTACTGATACTTTTACTGCAAGGTTATGAACCGCTGCGGAGGAAGGTGCAGTAATGACTCAACGAGGAGGGTGCCGGCGCAGGCGTATACTCTTAGGTGCTTCTATTGTTATGATGGTTGCGCTCGCCGGCCTTTTTGTGCGAGTGTAAAGCAGGAAAGGGAGCGGCGATACCTGCCGAGCTCGCGCACGTGCAGCGTGTAGTGCGTGAGGCGCGCGGCGGCGCGCGGCGCCAGCCACGACACGCGCACCTCGCTCGGCGACACCGCCACGGCGCGCAGCGTCGCCACCGCGCCCGGCACTGCACACGCGCACCGCCGTCGCCGGCACAATGTTATGTCAGTGTATACCACTAGTATCTCTGCGATAACTGACTGTTATTGAATTATAGACATTACAGACTTTTAGATTATTTTATAACCATTATAGGATTTTTAAAACTCTTTATTCTGATACTTAACGGAGCCGCGTCCGTGAGGTTTTTACCGTCTTCCAGCGTGGTGCAGAGGCGGGGCGCGGAGGGAGGGCCGGGGCCGCGCGGCGAGCGCGCGCGCACGCGCACACTGTAGGAGGTGCGCGCGCGCAGCCCCGCCAGCAGCGCCTCGCGCGCGTCGCCGGCCACGCCCAGCGCGCGCTCCTCGCCCTCGCCGCTCCACGCTGTGTACACACAAGTGCATCCCTGCTATGTTAACAAATATCTCCATATGTTTAAGTAATACGCGTATCTCAACATTACACATGGCGCTTTGTAGTGATAAGAATTAAGAAATGATGTCCGACGTTACAAAAGGAAATAGTTACTATTGTTTACCTTACAACATAAGAAAACGTAAAACTAACTGGGCGTGTTGTAAAATGGTGCGTAGAGCACGTCGTAGCCGCTTAGCGCGGAGGCGGAGGCGGAGGCGGGCGAGGGCGGGGACCAGCGCACGTGCAACGCTCGTGAACTTTCCGAAGCGCACCACAATTCACCCGGTGACGCCTCGGGCACTATTTGAAAAGGACATGAAATTATTAAACCTGTCGTGGGACTTTTTTGAACTGGCGCATTATAAGTATAACAAAAACAGTATCGGCTCCTATCTATCTAATTATTTTTTCTTAATGTATAAGAATGATTTCAATTATTTATCTTATCCTCGACTTCGTCACTGTAGAAGTTGTAGAATTCCGCATACATCAGCGACCTTCCAGATACAGTCAAGTCAAAATCGGTACAGTCTTTACGAGGATTACATGGAACATACATGTTGTATACACTTTATTTTTACCAACTGTATGAATGTCAAAAATCTGGTAGTCGGTCAAGTGATGATAAAAACTGACCTCCGTCCGCAGTGGCGGCGTACACGACTTGCGAAGGCGGGCCTAAACCGGCAGCGTTAAACGCGAGCACCGTGACTTCGTAGCGTGTGAACTCGCGCAGCCCGCGCACGCGCAGCTCCGTGCCGCCCCCGCCCCCGCCCCCAGCTCGCACCACCGCCCACCCCGCGCCCCCCGCGCCCCCCGCGCCCCCCGCGCCCCCCGCGCCCCCCGCGCCCCCCGCGCCCCCGCCCACCGCTCGCCACCTCACCGCGTATCCCACTAGTTCTCCATTCCATGTGTGCTGCACCGGAACCTACAATTTATTTAATAAATATAAGCTCATCTTTCACTCATCTGAGAAAGTAAGCTGAAAAATAATTAATTCAATTATTAATACTGTTGTTTCTATTTGCCACGTTCAATTAGGTTTTTGATATCTTTCAAGCGAACTTTTAAATAAAGTGATTTAAATAACAGCAATGGAATTTCCATAAGTTGTAGTTTATGTAAGCTATCTTTAAACAATATAAAGACATATTAAAACAATAGATACCATCCAGGAAAGGTGCAGCTCGCGCGTGTCCACCGGCCGCACGCGCACCTGCCGCGGCGGCCCGCTCGGCGCTGCACATGCGGGGCACGGGTTATAAAACACTCCTACGCATGGCGTGCAAATACAATAGTATAGTAAACCCGGAACAATTATCATTGTCATATATTATCTGTAAGTGAAATTTTTACAAAATCTAGACAAAAGATGAGCTGCACAGGTGGTGCTTTGTTTATAAACCTTGAAAAAACGTGGGAAACACTAAGTTTATTTGGTTAACATTTTAAAAAATGTAAGGAAACTAAGCGAGTGTCGACCGACCTTCCTCCAGCGTGGTGACGAGCAGCGGCTCGGAGCGCGGCGAGCGGCCCGCGCGGTTGGCGGCGAGCACACGCACCGCGTACGCGGCTGCGGGGCGCACGCCCGCCACCAGCGCGCTCAGCGACCGGTATCCTTGGGAGTCAGGTCTACAATTTAAATTACATTTCCCATATCAAAGCAATATATTAAAATACGTATCCGACGCTGGAATATTTGCTGACAAAGTGCAGTCTTACACGCTTTCCTCCTCGGTGTCCAAAGTCAAGTTGAGCGGCGGCGCGGCGTCGCCGGGCAGCGGCTCGCACTCCGCCCAGTAGTGCACGTCCCCCGCGCCCCCCGCGCCCCCCGCGCCCCCCACACGCCCCGCACCGCGGCTTCGCCACCGCACGCGGATCCACCTCGAACTCGCTCCGGCTAATTGTACGAATCTCGGCGCTTCCGGTGGTTCTAGAGGCACAATAGTAACTTACATTTATTTATGTGTACATCTATCTATCATAAATATATTATATCTATATCTATCTATCTATCTATCTATCTATCTAATAAATAATAAATAAATAAATAAATGTATCTTTACTATTATAATAAAGCGTAAACACACACTTCTTTGTTGCCTAAGATGTCAGCAATTACAGCATATTTTTGAATAATTATTTTTTTAATAAAAAGCCCTACACTTACGTCACGCTTTAGGCTATATATTTTCACGCTATTAAACTTAGGGGGTAAATATTTTGGGTAAAAACCCTAATGTGGGAAAGAGACCATATGTTGCTGCCTACATCAACAAAGAACGATTGCTAAGGTTTGTCATGTCATTTTGACATTTGCTATTGATAATTTGACAAATGTAAACGATAAAATAAAGATTTTATAATTTCACGCGGATGAATCCGCACGCGAACAGCTAGTGTGTACATATACATATCTAAACAGTAAACCTAAATAGTAACATCCTCTAAATAGTAAATAATAGTCTCTAATAGTAAATTTAAACGTCTAAATAGTAACATCCAGAGAAATAAAAAATTTGGATGACAAAGTCTTGACGCAAAGATGATGTACAGGTTTGTTAGAAGTAGCATTCTCTGTCATATCTCAATTTATTTGTTCATACTGTTTACGTGATTAAAGAAACAATTTTTGCTATGCGGTAAGATTTACCGTCAACGTGGAGAAAGATGATCCGCTCGCTGCTACCGAAGCGGTTGTGTACGCGGCAACGGTACTCGCCGGCGTCTTCTCGCCCCGCGGCGCTCAGCTGCAGCGCCGAGCGCACGCCGCCCGCCGCGCGCGTCTCCGCCACCGCCCACCTGCGCCCGCAAGCGACACTCACCGCGCGCACGCGCCCGCCCGCGGCTCGGCGTCGGCGAGTGCCAGCGCGTCGTACCTGGGGGAGTCCAGAGCGAGGCTGGCCCCGCGGTGCGTCCACTGCACGCCGAGCGGCGAGTCTCCGCGCGCCTCGCACGTCAGCGCCGCGGGTGCTCCACGCACGACGCTAACGTTGCGTGGAGCAGCGTCCGCGAAATGCGCCGATTCTATCGACAGTAAAGATCCCACTAGTAATATTTCGACTTCACAACTTTTAATCTGTTTCATGTTAATTTATTTATGACCCAGCCGATATTCTTCGTCCCGGATTTCCTGGGTGGCAAAGACAACCTGTTAACTCAATAAAATAACTTTCGATGACTTTCCACAAACCATGCACGGTGACGTAGATTTCTTTGATCAACGGCGAGCCCACTCCATTGTCGGCGGTGCAGCGGTAGGCGCCCTGCAGGCCGCGCGTTGCGTTGGGCGACGCCAGTTGCGCACTGCGCACGTCTGCACCCCTCGCATCCTCCGAAGGGACTGGCTGCAGGCCCCCTTCCGCTCCCCACGCGGCGCCGATGGCCTCCCAACGTTTCGTCGCCTCTCCACTGCCATCTACGCATTAAAATATGTTGTCAGACTATCGGTCAAAGTTGCTGTTACTGTACATAAACGTATTACGTTATGTCGCAAAAGTTGAAAAATCTGCTGACCGGTTGAAGAATAAGTATTTAGGCAAGTTAGGAGATACCCAGTCTTCGGTACCAGATGAGGGCGGGCGCGGGGTGACCGCGCGCTGCGCACGCCAGCCGCAGCGACGCGCCCAGCAGCACGGCCGCGTCCGCGGGCTCCGACACCCACGCCGGCGGCACTACGGCCCGCAACATGCCACGCTTGTACACGATATCCGACACCACAAACGAACGAGCTCAAATAATGTAAAAAGGTTATAATCAGCGTTAGAGAATTTTAAAAGGTGACATGACGGTACTGCGTCAGACCTCTGACGCTGAGCGAGGCGGTGAAGTCGGCGCGGGCGGCGTGGTTGGCGACGCGGCAGGTGTAGGCGCCGCTGTGGCGCGCCGTCAGCGCGGGGAACACCAGCAGCGAGAACTCGTTCAGACTCTTCTCCTCGATCTGTGACCGACGATGCGCTGGTTCATTACGTAATATGATCGAAGAAATGGAAAATCTAAGCAGACAAGTTAACAAGTTATTTTAGAGTTTTATGCATTTTATATCTAAATCGGTCAACCGATAGTTCAGCTAGCTCGATTTAAGGGTAAATGAGAAGCGAGCCAAAGATATGTCGTGGTGATGAAAAGGAATGTATGTTTTCACCGTTTTCCTACATGTAATCAGATTATAATTTAAGAGGCTCTCACAAAACTTGAATCTAAATAAATATAATAATTGAAAAACCTTATGTAACACAGTTTTATCGCACTTTCGGAAAGCGATCTCCGAAACTTTATAAATAAAGTATGAAGAATAAAGAAATTGGCAAACTATTCTCTCTATCGTCGGTGAGTGGCGACTGGCGGGCCGAATAGATGAATAGATGAAAGCTGAGTTGGGGCGGGGGTGGTTGCACGAGTGGCACCTGTAGGTCGGCAGGCAGGGGGCGGCCGTCTTTGAGCCAGGAGAAGTAGAGCGGCTTGTCGCCGGTCGCCACGGAGCACAGCGCCTGCGCTGCGCTGCCCTCTGTCAGCTCCGACGAGAACATAAACGGAGATATTTTCGGAGGATCTACAAATTAAAGTTTGACTACCTAATTTTTGTTATGATTGTCATTTATTAGCTTCTTTTTGTTCTTTAAGTACGTTTTTTGAAATGCAAACTCAACAAACGTGCCTTGCGAACAGACAGATACACAGACAGATAAAAATTTCAAAAGTTGGTTCGACGTTATCAGCAATGCAAACTCTCGAAATATGGTTTCTTTCTCATTGTATAGATTGTGTGATACGCACTGCGGACTTGCAAGTCGATGTCGCCTGTGGCAGTGGCACCTCCCGGCGCCGCCACGCCGCACGTGTAGCGGCCCGAGTCGCGCGCGCGCGCCGTCCGCAGGTGCAGCGCCGCACCCCCCGCGCCCCCGACACCCACCGCGCCCGCCGCGCCCCCTGCGCCCCCCGCCCGGCGCCACCACACTGAGCTGCACTCACACACTTCACATATGTACTTATCTATACTACGATATAAGCGTAAGCATACACTACTTTGTGGTGTAGGATATGAGCAATCACACCATATTTTTGAATAATTCATTCTTTAATAAAAAGCCCTACGCTTACGACACGTTTTAGGCTATACATTTATATTATAACTTTGGTCACCAAATGAAAGTTTACTTTAAATATTAAATAAGTACACGAGTACATAGCGAACAGTACATATTGATATGTGTGACATATTCGATTTCAAAAGATGCTACGTTAAGTGATATTTAGTGCCATGCACCTCTATGGACCTGATCGGATATCCGGAGTAGGGGCAGTGGAGCGTGACGTTGTCCCCGGCCACCGCGCGCACGGCGGCCAGCGCGCGCACCGCCGGCGGACCTGCGCACAGTGATACTCACCACCCATACAGAATCGCTTAAACCATTATTGTCAATGACAAAACGACGACCGCGAAGGTGATATAGAAAAATACTATAGGACGTTAGCCCCGTCCTATCGAGCAACTTATTGTACAAATCCCTTCGCATTTTTTATTATTGTTATTATAAAATGTCTACTAGAAATTAGCGGCCGCCTTGACAACCTCGTCGGTCGTCAGGCAACGTGATTAGTAATATGAGTGTATATAGCGGAATATTGTGCTCGGGGAGCGACCGTAGACGTCGAGCCTCGCGGAGTGCTCGACGGCGCCCAGCGCGTTGTGCGCGCGGCACGTGTAGCGCCCTCCGTCGGCCGCCGACACCGACACGTTGAGGAGCGAGCTGACCGCGCCGGGCGCGCCGCCCGCCTGCTCGCTCACGCGGTACCTGCGCACACGCACGCACACATCTATGTACCGCACGTAGTCGAGAGGGAGCCGGTGCGGCGTGCGGGATGCAGAGTGCTTACCGGTGAGGCGGCAGGAAGCGGTCGAGGGGCTGCCCGTCGAGCAGCCAGGAGATGCGCGGCGTTGGCGAGGCGGCGGCCGTGCAGCGCAGCGCGGCAGCGGCGCCCGCGCGTAGCGCCTGCTCGATGAACGTGTACTGCAGCTCGGGCGCCGAGTCTGCGGCGGATGGCACAGCGCTGTAGCACCGCCTCGCGACCGGGGCGGCAAGCGGCTCCAGTCGTCACAATATAAATGAACCGGTCCTCCCGACCCACACTGGTTGTGGTGGCGGTGGTCATTATGATTTTAAATGCGATATGCCCTGTCGCCGCTTATTGCTTTACAAAATCTGAGACGACAATATTTATATCAACATGTAGAGATGACGGCGCGTCCGTTGAGTCAGCGGCGGTATCAGTCGACTCAGAACCTCTGGTACCTGCGAGGCGCAGCTCGGCGGCGGCGAGCGCGGTGCGGTCCCCGTGCGTGGCCTCGCACTGGTACATGCCGGCATGCGCGCGGGTGACGCCGCGCAGCACGAGACGCGCCCCCGCGGCCGGCAGCGGCGCGCCGTCGTGCCACCAGGCGAGCGCGGCGGACGCGCTGGCGCGGCACGTCAGCTCTGCCGAGCCGCCCGCGCTCGCCACCTGCGCGCCGGCATAGTACACATCACACTGCACGACGTGCACAGGCGTGCCCATTTGTGGCTTTGCACAGCGCGCATGTCGCTTGGCTCGCTCGCCTTTGGCGGAAACGACCTGGACTCTAAAGGATTTATATCGCAAAAGGTATTAGTGTATTCGGTGGAATGTATCCGCGCGACCCAAGTGCGATATCCAAGTGCCGAAAACTGGACGAACTGAGCCTCGCCTTTTATGAACTACAATCTATATCTTATTGATAATCTTTGAATGTACTATCCAGTCTTCTCATAATTTCAGCTAACTTAGGAAAAGCGTCTAATAACAATAATATTATTCATTAATAGATAGGATATTACATAAACTTGTAAAGGAGTAAGATAAAAACAAACAGTATTATTTTAATAATCCATTTTAAATAATAATGCGTTAATAACCATTTTGGACAATAATAAGGGCTTCGTTGTGGCGAAAGGCAGGACTTTTATCATTTTTAATCAAGAAGAAAATTACCCATAGAAGGAGTGATCTTTAACCGAGAGACGATATTCCAAATGTCACTGTATATTGAAAATGATAACACTGAGCGAAATTAATCCTGCAAAAGTCCTCCTGTGATATTTTTTGCTTTTTTTTGTGCTACAGATTAGGTATGCTAAAGGTAAAAATGGAGAAGAGAGGCAATGCTCACCAACACGGGCGGCGACACCGCGACGCTGAGCTCGGCCTCGACGTGCAGCCGCAGCTGCAGCGCGGCGTCGCCGAAGCCGTTGTACGCTTTGCACAGCCACGCGCCCGCCAGCTCGGCCGCCGCGCGCCCACACAGCGCCGCGCCGCCCGCCCACGCCGTCAGCGCGCCCGCTGCATGCCCCGCGCGCACCGCCTGCAGCCGGCCCTCGTGCTCGCGGTACCACCTCAAAGTGCCCAAAGTCCCAAATATTAATAGTCTTTAACTAAGTACTTGGAAATTTGTAGTGACATGTTTTACGGAAGAGTATGGGCCGTCGACGTGGAATGATAACTCGATCGTTACCATGACCGCGAACCGCGGAGACTTACGTGTAGTGCGGTGTTGGAAAGTCCGGTGCGGCGCACGTCAGGCAAAACCGGTCGCCGCTGGCCGCGGTCACCTCGCCCGCCGCCGGCAGCCGCGGCGCTGCGCCCCCGGCGCCGCCCGCTGCCCACAATACAGTCTATCAAACTTATCCTTTTCTTTTTAATGGCGAAATTAAAACAATACAAAAAAATCTGTCTATATTTTATAGTTCCTAATAATTAACTATAATCATATTTCATAGTACCTTTTTCTCTATTATTTCTGCTTTGCCCTTACTTATTTTTTTCGTAAACTCCGATCCGATAGTTCCGCTATCGTTAAGCTCCTAAATTGATTACCGGTAGTTCAAGCCTATTTACGGTTTGTCCGGCTGCCTTTGACTCGGTGCTTATACGCTTGCCCAGGTTTTGTGACACTCACTCAGGAGGGCGAGGGCCACGGGCGCGGAGCGGGCGGCGGGCGGGGCGCGGGGGGCGCAGCTGTAGGGCGCCGCGTCCGCCGCAGACACGTCGCGGATGAGCAGCGTGTCTCCCGCCGCCAGGTAGCGGGGCTCTGCGGGCACACGCCACCGTGCCGGCTTTAGTTATACCACAGTCATACTATCTCCATATCCAAAAGGAAATTGGATATGTTTATGTATGGATCTAAGTTCCTTTTGCATATTTACCGTCTTTACATTGGGGATCGTTCTTTAAATTTGTTTGAAACTATTGATAGGTATTGCCGAAACTCGAAACTCCGCGGTCGTCCAAAGCCGAAAGGAGAAACTGGAAAAACCGACATTGCATTGAAAAATGCAATGTCGGCTGCGAAGTTGCATCACGGCGACACTGACCGGCGGTGGTATCGAGTGCGGTGCCGGCGCGGTACCAGGCGGCGTCGCGCACTGCCCCCGCGCCCGGCACCCGGCAGCGCAGCACCGCCACGCCCCCCGGCGCCGCGCCGTGCGTCTCGGCCTCGGCCGCGAGCCCGCCCGCCGGCACTGCGGGGACACACGTAGACTACGAGATGAGCGATGGCCAGGAGCCGCCGGCAGGAAGCACCGGCTAGTCAGTGGCGAGACCCACCGGGCTGCAGTGTGACAGGGTGCGACAGTACCGCGCCGCGCGCGTTCGCAGCGCGGCAGCGCAGCGTGCGCCCGCCGCGCGCCGCGCCCGCCGCCCATACCTGCAGCGACCCGTCTCCGAGCACGCGTCTACATAAACAGACACACACGCCATCAGACAGTTATAATTCAAAATGTTACTTATCCCATTATAAATATAAAAAATAATCGCGTAATATTGCAACACGGTAGGCACCTGACGCCCGGTTCGTCCGGCAATGGGGATCCGTCGGCCGCAAGCCAGGAGATGTGCGGCGCGGGGTCCCCGCCGGCTACGCAGCGCAGCCGCACGCCCTCCGCACCCACCGCTACTAGCGCCGGCGGCTCCTCGCGCAGCACCGGCCCCAGCGGCACCGGCGGTTCCGGCGTTGCCAACAGGAGGGGCTCGTCGCGCAGAGCTGGCCCCTGCGGCTCCTGCGGCCTTGGCTCATTGGCACACGCTACACAACATAATAACTTAACATTGAGACTAGAGATCACTTTCTATGCTATTGCGTAGACCAGCAGTAGTTAAAGAGTAATGTGTTTAGAAGTTAGTAGGTACATACATGTACACTTATCTATAGTGGCCCGATCTTAAAATAGACAATTTCATGAAATGAGTAAAAAGAGCAGACTTCACAACAATCTTATTAGATGAGTTTGGAGTCTACGGTACACAACAGTTCCATAGGGACTCTGTCGGAAAACTTTTAACCACTTAAGTAAAATTCTAACGTTGAAGTTGCGAACCTGCGAAGACATTTGCCGCAAAAAATATAACAAGTTGGTGAAACTTTCGGCAAGGATGCTTGGATAGGACCCCATATACTGTCTACTTGTAGATTTTTAATATTGACCTTAAAGAAAGTTAATAAAGAGTGCGCTTTACTTACTTTTTAGAAAATATGCAAGAAAAAACAGATGATATAGCGACATGACGCGAGAGGTCACTAGGTGGCTGCGAGGTTACCACGGGGTGACCGTGGCGGCGCCTTGAGTCGTCGCGGGCTCGCCGCGAGCCAGCCCCGATGTTGGCGCTCTTCGTGCCTGCGAGTACACAGAACTGCTTATGTGATTCATATACATATATACAATACACCTACATGTATATGTACTCATTAAGTAGCTCTTTCCCGCGACGTCCTCGGCAGGGAGTTCAGTAATCTAAATTTTTATAATGCCCACCTATGTATACTTAGTTACAGAAATAAGAAATCCCTACACTAATTTTGAATCTTAAGACCTCTTATCTACGGCGTATATAATATTTCTAGGCATGAACTTAAAATCCCCTTCTTACACCTTTGCAGAGTGAATTTAACAAAATGTTTGATACATAATTTAAAGATTTTAGGCCACGTAATAAATTAGTAAATTAATATATAACTCGAAGGAACATTTGCTGGTCATTTAATTATAATACAACCGTAATAGTTGTAACGCTAAGAAACGTAATTAAATTCAACGCAATTACGACGAACAAACCTCAATTTCCACAACAATCGTGTCCGTTATTAGCTACAACACTAATTTTCAGCACAAACACAGTCAACCTTACATAATATATCAGAAGCAAATAATATAATAGATTCTCTAAACTTTATTAAAAGTTTTAGTTCGCATTCGAGAAACATTTCGCGCGCACGCACTGTGCCCGGGAAAACTAAACCAAAATGTTAACATGACAACGATCGTCACGGCGCGCGCCCGGAGACGGAATGACGAAGCCGGCCGCGGCCGTGCCGTGTCGTGCTATGCTGTGTCGTGCCGTGCCGTGAGACACTCGAGTGTCGCCGAGTTTTGCCGTTTGCCTCCGTAGTATATTAGCAGACTCTCAACGTTCGCTTCTTACGATTTCGGTTCACTAATGTTGCTTTGCAGCAGAATTTTTTTTTTTATGTTTCTTAAATTTACCTTGCATGTTAGAAGCGGTGAATATCGATACCGGTGTTATATAATGCGTATCTTTTCTTTTTAAAAGTAAAGGTATGTTTCTTTTTCCTACTAGTAAACAGCTTTTTCTAGTAATTTCGACTACTTTTGTAAAGAGGCATCTGAAAATTCCATTTGTTAGTTGATGTCGGCGCAAAGCCTTCAGCCCATCATTTGTTGCATTTCATGTTACTCGACTTAGCAGCGAAAATATGTATTACAAATAATATTTAATTATATATATGTTACTATCAAACGAAAATGAAAGTAAAAAGTGTTTATTACGTTAGCTTTCGTCATCCAGTCCATTAATAAACAAAGCGACCTATGGATGTAAAATCTCTTCCTGCAGGGCATCTCTTAAGAGTCATTTCCTCCGCCCCGCGCGACTCGACTGACTGGCTCACATTAAGTTAGAAGCGGTGCGACTCGAGGGGGGGTACGGCTCGAGGGGGAGGGGGGAGGTCGCCGACGTTCGCTCGGTGTAATAAATGTTACCCTTTAAAATGAACTCGTAAATGTAAATGAATCAGGCTACAGAATCTTTTTTAGCTTCACAAGGAAGTTTCACGGTAAATTTTATTAAATTTGAAAGGCGAATGATTCAATTATAAGATTTATGTATAATCAGAGTAAAAAATATACTTTGCTAATTACTGAGCTCGAGCCGGTGACAAAAATTTAAAGTCGATGTCGGTAATTAGTGAGTCCTACAAGAAGTCAAAATAAAAGTAAGCAAAATTCTTTACATAACCAAACACGACTCAGTTGGGCTTCATTAATTTGCTAATGAACTGATAATTTTCATGGTTTCATTTTTTCATCGTCCCGCCCTCGACCGCCCCCCACCCCCCAACCGGCTCCCTGCCCTGGCTCCAGAAAGTGTTGCGACTTTGAATCTAATTTTCACCTAGCAGGTAACAGCGCAACATGGGCAACTTCATTTCGCATAATTGGCAATATATGTAGCTCCAGCGGAAATAGAACAAAGGATGATTGTGTCTGAAGCAATCAGTAGATGACGGTAATCTACCGCAGAGCCGTGGCAACAGTAATTAAACCTATGTCCGGATGTCCCAATTTATCACAAGGAGTTGGAGTGCGTCATTAATTCCAGCGGTATGATCAAAGTCCTGCTCCGTCTTTGTTGTCCGTGCACCGAGGGCTGAACGACGTTGTGGTTGGGTACTTTGTGCAGCCGCCTTTGTCCACACTTCGAAAGCATAGACGGAATTTATCTATAATGACAAGTTGATATTTGTGATCCATTAGTTGCTGTAGACAGTGATTGTATTCGGAACGACTCTTTATTTAACATTACGTAACATCTCACTAAAGTTGTAGAAAACAAAGTGACATCGACCAGTGGAGGTGCGGGAGAAGCCGCGTCGGCCGACGGTTTCATTCGGAACATTTTTATTCCTTACTAGCTTTCGCCCGCTACTCCGTCCGAGTGGAATTAATAAAAACAAAAGTGAGTAGCCTATGTGTTCTTCCAGACTATCCTCTACCATCCATACAAAATATTATCGAAATCCGTTCAACCGTTTAGGCTAAAAACTCTAAAAAACATCCATCCATCCATCCATCCATCCATCTAAACTTTTGCATTTATAATGTTAGTATGAAATAAAGTTGTTATATTTCGTCGGGCGTGTCATGTCACGTACATTCAAATAATAAACGTAACATTACGTGTCAGCGAATCAAACAAGTCCGGTGTCGAAAATGGCAACGTTGCCATGTCGCGTCGTATTGTGTAGTGTCGCGCTCACAGCGGACTGTCACCACATGCGTAGTTCAAAAGCCGAGTTTATCTCCTCTGTGCTGTTACAGCATATGCGCGTTTAAATCACTCTAGAACTCAAGAACAAAGCATCTGTCTCCCGGCGCAACGTAGCAGATCTAAGGGAGTGCTACGCCGTAGCGCGTAGCCGTATATTAGGATTAGGATGTCGAGGACATTGACGTTAAAGTATTATGTTGAAGTTTAATTTAATAATGATATGCGTTATCAAGATTATTGTTCAAATCCAAGTGAATTTAATGCAGCAAATACTTTATTTGGAGGTTATGATTTTAACATCGTTTGTTTACATGATGTTGACTATGACGTTTAAATATTAATATAAACATTTTGTTATGTTTATTTTGATTTTATTTATTTGTCTAAGTAAACACAACAGCTAATTTAATCACACAAATACATAGGAAAATAGACAAAAAGTATACACAAAACTGATAAAATAGCCAACAGGTGCGGCAGGCGGGAGGCGCGGGGGGCGCGGGGTTCGCGTGGCGTTATGTCACTTGCACCGTCATCATTTCAATGGCGAGTCTTGCAGGCGCGCGCTACGCGACACATTCTACGCATTTCTATAGAAAATGACAACAATTCCTGTCTCTAACTTGAAAACACGTATTTTTTTATTTTAGGTACATTTACATTTTACAATTTAAATGTAAGGTTATACTTTCAATTTAACTATCCAATATTAATTCCAACAGAATCAAACAATATTAAAATTTGTGCTATTATATGAAACTACTCGTATTTCGGATGAAAAAACTTTTTTTAACTAACTATACAAAACTTAGCAAAGGACTATATTTATCTTACTTATTTAAAATTTAGGTGAAAACGAAGACGGTGTACGCGTCTCCTTGCTAGCCGTAAAAATTTGTTATTTTAAAAACCCAGTCGAATACTATAAGAATACGAAGATACTCTCTTTCGGTGTTTAATGTTCGACACGGAGGACACGCGGGATATGCGGGACATGCGGGACATGCGGGACACGCAGGACACGCAGGACACGCGGAACACGCGGGACATACGGGGAAGGCAGGGGAGGGTATCAAAGTCACCTTCACTAAATTTTCTTTTCAGTTCAAAGAAGGCGATTTACGCGAATACCTCGCCGTGTAGTATACATTTTTAATTTTAATTGCTAAGGAGCGCGGGAAGATCTGGAAGAGAGCGCTCGCCTCGGATGGTAATTCTCTCTTTGAGCGGATTCTTGAGCGAGAAGCAAGTTATTTGTTGCAATTTTATGTGATGTGCTGTAATAGTATACGGTGTATCATGGTCCAGGTTGAGAGCCAGGTTGAGGGCCACAGCTGCTTAGGTCACACATGAAGGAGCAAAAACCAAGAAGTCTTCATGAAAGTAAAAGTCATTATATCGTACAAATCTACAAATTATTTGTTTTTATATGAATTTAGATAGGTTTTTGAGAGTTCGTGATTGTGTTCGATCCGCGCATTCATAAAAGTATGTACCTACGTAATTAATTGACCTATATAAATGTTTATGAAAGTTACAAAACATTTTAAGGCGACTTGTTACATACCTACATGTCGAAGATCGCTTACAGAACTCACTTTTGTCCTTCATTAAACGAACGATAAATAGCTCTGGAAATTAAATTATATTCGACCAAAGTAATTCCAAAGACATACCGTACTTCAATATTTATTACTTCATTTGCAACAGAAGTATTACTAGTTGAATTTGCTATATTTATGGCGCTCACTTTATTTGTGATACATAATCCTTAGATATCAAACACCGGTCGTTACGGAAATTAAGAAGGCGAAAGCGTAATGTATATTGTCATAAGCTTTAAAACCCAATAACCCCGGTTCCTTTAGCCAATGGAGTCCTGAGGGAGGGGAGAGGGGGAGTGCGGAGAGAGAAGACTTTGTATTCAATTATTATTTCCCGAGAGTCTGACAGTTCAATTAGAATGCAATATCGGGAAGTGCTTCGCTTTGCTATTTAAAGTAAGGAGTCTCTGCTTCCATTTTAAAATATCATATAAATAAATTTAATGCCTGTTTGTTTGTCCTCTATGCACTCTTGAGTCACTAGACAGATGTTGTAAAACTTAGCGTAACGCGTCATTGTTGAGAACTTTGTCTATTTTCGAACAGAAACATTTAAGGAGCGAGCAATATATTCTATCGTTTACGGGCCAGAGAGCGCCTCCTCCCCCCCCTCCTTCCCTCTGCCGGTGCCTCCTCCCTTGCCCCAGGCCCCGACCTCTCGATGAAACCTAATTAAAACGTACCGTCCTCGGCCCGTAGCAGCGTAGGGACGTAGCGGTGTAGCAGCGTAACGCCGGCCACTCGCCTTCTTAAATTGCTTTCATTATAGGCCAAAGAAAAAGTTCCCTAATCGAGATTTTTATGTTGTGAAAAAAAACGACCGTTGCCTAAGGATCATTAAAAATGCCATCATATAAATTGAAAAGTTTTAGACAATGTAGCTTAAAGCGGTGGAGTAGGTATTAAAAAAACGCCGTCATTGGCGATTTTAAGATACAGAACAGAGACAAAGTAAACGTTACAGCTTTACAAATCAACTTTCAGGCGTTACTAGGTTAAGAAGCGTCAGTATGTACTGATTATGTAAACGATATGTTCTAAACAGTAGGTATTAACTGAGTGAGGTGGCAGGTATCCGTAGGCGCGTCACGTGCGCGTTGTTGCGCGCCCAACACGTCCGTCACGCGGCGGCGAGCGACGTGTCGTCTGATTGAGGCGCAGTCGGCGCCGCTTTCATCTCGAGCTAAAGTGACGGCGATTCATTTTGAAACTGCTCAACTTTAACTAGCCAGGGGAGCTTCTTTGTGGATGCAGAATTCAAAGGAGATAATTTTACCTTGAAACTATTAAAATTAAAAATAAAGTTTTTAATATTACTGTGTAATATGACATTTTGTACTAACGTTTACTCTCCTAAACGTTTCCATTATAAAACTTATTAAAACTACACCCGTTTTAAATACGGGACCAGGGCAAAGAGATTAAAAAGTTGTCCGCTATCTGCTCAAGGGGGCGCTTGGTGTTTGCGGGCGGGGGCTGTGGAGGGGCGGGGAAGGGGTGGGGGCGAAGCTAATATCCGCTCGTGAGCTGCCTCATTTCCGAGTTCTGTTTGTTGAGGACAGAACTATTGCCGTTCATTGTTGTGTCAAACGGAAAACATTGATACATTTCTGTCATCTATCGTGATACAATCATATACAAGTAATAGCGGAATTAAACAAAAAAAAAGAAGACTCGTATTCTAAGAATCATCAATACAGCGTATAACTTACAACTGTACAGATGTATGCGCAGTTCTGGTCGTATAGTGCAGTAGCAGTACTAACAGTGCCGCTAAATGCTATATTTATGAATCCGCAGCGAATACATATCACTTAAATAATTAATACCCTCAGAGACCTCGCGCCCCCCGCGCCCCCCGCGCCCTGTGCGGCCAACTCGCGCGAGGTAATTTGGCAACGTTTTGCGCCGCCCGTAGATCTACTCGGTTGATAGATAGCGCGCTTTGTTACCAAATAATGAGCATAATTTCCATCTTTTCTAGCACAGCGGGTATTAAAGCATTTTGGGAAAGAGCTCTGTGATACGCGCACACAGGACATCGAGCCGCCAAGATATTTTAGCGCCATCTATCTTCAAGTAACAGATCCTATCTAGATGGCACAGCATATTTCGTAATACCTTCTTTACGTTACCACAAATATCTATCATAAACAGATTTACGACGCAATATTTCTGCTGTCTATTCGCAAACATATCGTTGTGAGATCAAACAATAACCACATTAGACAATAAATTGGTTTGAGAACGTGCATAATCCATGTATTGTTTGGGAGCTTAGAAACATGTGATGTGTATCTATAGAGCAGCTGATATCCCCACACAATTTACCGGCACACAAACAATACAGCCTAGCGCCCAGCGCTCACGGACTCCGCACACACGCCAGCGACATTATCACTGTAACGCGACGCACTCGCAATTGTTTACTGTAAGCAATTCCCTGTCTTGTTTATTGAACTGTTTCCTCATATTATGCATATACGAGTACATTGTGCAACATACAACTGTTTGTTTTAACTATTTTTTTAGTTCTATGAACTTAACATTTTGCAGACATATCTGTTACTAAAAAGACGAGCACTAAGAAACGATTTTTATTAACTTTGCTACTCGTATCTCCAGGTAAACTTTCTCAAGCAGTTAGAGCATGAAATATTATCGAAAAATATCTATAATTCAGCATAACACAAAGTTTATTAATTTCACTGAATTTCAGTTGATAAACGTATGAATCGTTCAAACGTATATTTAAATGTACACATCTGAACATAACACAAATGATTAAAATGTGAAAGAGGAAATGAGTCAGGTCCCGAGCGGATGTTACAACGCTGGGACTCCGCGTTGACTGCGCACTTGACTACATGCTAGTATCAAGTACACGTTTAAGTAAATAATTAAAGTAGATACCTGTAAATGCCTCTACAAGTAAGTAAGGTCTGTAAGGCAAACAGTGGCAATTCAGTAACAAAAAAAAACATATAATCTAATTCAAAACGTCTTTAATTCTACAATAACCCCATAACGTTTCTGATAATAGCAATATTGTCGCACAGAGCACACGTTCTGCAAATTTCCTTCATTTCTCTGTAAGCTGTATCTCTGTATCTTTAGTGTTTTGTTATAAGATCAACGCACAAGCTTTGCTTTGGCTATTAATCCAACATGAATTATAAGTTTCAACGCAACGCGCTGCCGCGTCTGCCTGATGCGTGGTGTGCTTACTGCGTCGCTTGCATTACAAGGGAATGAAAAGATTATACTAACAACTGCTTACGTCGATTGAACGCAAAGCACGTAATAAAAGTCTGAATACAGGCAACATGATGGCTGTGTAAAGAGAGCGCCCTCGCAGCGGTTTCCGCGCCGCCGCTCGGCCGTCGCCTCACCGCAATAAATTGTCGGAGTTCCTGCGGTAAATTAACCTGTGAAGTTATTTAATATGCGTGGCACAAACGGCCCGCAACGAGCACGTGCGTGAAGGCAAATATCTTCGCCCCGTCACCGCCGCTCATGTTATCGCCCTGCTCGCCGCACAGGAAGGTTGATTTGAAGCATCAGGGTACTAATAAAATACTGTAGTTACTTATCACAAATCACTAGAATTTCATCTATAAGATTATCTTATTAATACTTGGGTAAATAGGAGCGCGAATGGCAAGTTGGATGGTCGCCAGCAGTTCTAAACAAAAGGGCCGCAGCTCTGCTCGCCTGGGGATTTATTGCGGCCGTTGGAGAGCTCGTGACGTACAGAATAATTTGGTGCTCCAATATCCTGTACTATGTTGCACCTTACAGTATTTTATTGCTTTTTTTTATTCCTTTTATGACTTTAAACTTAAAAAAAAATAGATTAGGTAGCAGACACAGGTACAAAGTATAGGTCAAAGTTATGAAACTACTTAATGTAACTCTCATCCTTTTTAGCCGCCACGATATCGTAGGTATAATCTATTGAATGAAAAGTTTGTTATGATAGAGGGAGGGGGGGGGGATGATCGGCAATGTGCGGCGACACTCGCTGTACATGGAATTAATTAAGCAGTGGCATCTTCTACATGTCACCGGGATCCAATCACGCCACACACCGCGCCTGTTCGTTTTGCACAGCTCCTTGCTGACACTCCCTGCCATGTTGCCAGTGTCTCCTAATGACATAACACGCATATCCAAGTAAAGTACAAAACATTGCAAAGTGAAATACCAAACAAACAAACATATAAAATTATGTTAACTATAACAAAATGAAGTTGAAACAATTGTATTAGGAGCTACAATAGTCCACAAACAGAGCAGCATAAAAACGTAACTAATAATCTTTTACTTTTCTTCGGCTTTGAACATCATTCAAGTTCTAACTTCAACCAGTAACTAATATAACGGTACCTATTAACATCGGTAAACAAAACACACTTCAAACCTAACATAATTACTTTTCCACTACATAAACAAGTTTTTGTTGTGCGCAGTACATACAGGCTTGCCGAGGAGTGCACATAGAGGAGGGCATAGAGACCAGAGAGCGGGCCTTTTGTGCCGGCAGAGGGCAGCAGCGGCGGGGAAGCTAATACAAAGGTCTCATCTAATTACGCGCAGAGCGGTCGGATCTAATGATGTATCGAGTGGCCTCGCCCCGCCGCAGCCAATTAGTCACGATTGAACCGTCGCCTTGTAACGGACAGTATTCTGTGTAGCTGGAAACCTACATGTCATATACGTATAGTACGTTATTTAAAGTAAATAATTAACAAAATATCTCATCATTAATTTAAGTCTTTATTTCTGTTCACTTACATAATCTAAGATCAGACTCGACATCAATATTTGAGCTTGGATTAACATATAGGCAGCGGAGCAGAAGACGCTCGATAAGTCCGTAGAAGCGGCGCAGCGGGAATGCATCGCCTAAGTAATGCGCTCCGCTGCACACGAAGGCTCGACCAGCGTTATTGTCGTGTTCTAACTGCATGGACTACTTTATATGCATTACTACTTCACGATATCACAACTGGCCTATTCTAATAAAAATCCTTATATTTACCATGTTTACAATAGTCAAAGTATCAATTGCTTGCAGGAAGTGGAACACTATAATGCTTAGACAACAGAGGGTGCGGGTAGCGGGAAAGGGAAGCGGGCCTGTGGTGAGGTACAATACCATTGGTAGCTTCTACACATAAGGTCCGAGCATCGAGCGTTGAGGGACGGGATATAAGCCGAGCTGGGGCCACTATTAATCTCGTTGTTGATCTTAGCATTCTCATGTAGGCTACATACACTGCATTATTAATCAACGACTGTACTCGCATGACTTTGCTTACAGACTAAATATAAGCAAAAGTCATAATATCGATCGATTAAATTTTTCGCAATACCTTACCTTATCGCAATTTTCATAGAGAAATAAAGATCTTAAACGAAGAGCAATAGAATTAAGTGTAAGGCGCGTCCAGACCGGGCTGAATGTGAAGCGCGGCGGAGCGTGACGGCGCGGGATAGGGGAGGGGGAGGGGGGGGGGAGGCAATGCATTCAGTGCAGTCGGGGACGTGCAGCGACTGCACAATGTAATCGGCTTCAGGCAATGGACGCTGGGAAACCAATCGTGGTGTCGATTCATTCAAACGAAAACCGAAATAGGAATAGAAAATATTAGACTTGAGCAAGCGCGCGACGCTTTCCGGATGAATTGGCCCTTATAAAATGTATCGGTAAAAGCGAGTGATTGACTAAGAATTAGATGATGAAAGAGCTGAACCAAATCAGGAGCGAGTTTGTTTCGTTCGGTTCGAGTCAATAGAGGAGCGTCAATTTGTCGCTTTGAATGTTGGAAGTAAACCTTTGTGTGTGCGAGGTCGCTGCGCCGCTGAATGGAGACCAATCTGAAAGCACTGCGACACGCTATTCAACTCCGACGAGGAACCCCATTCATTATAATGTTATCAATAGGCACCAATGGACCAAGGTATTTCGTGACTATTTTACTAGATAACTAAATTACTTTTTAAAATTCTAATGTATATTTTATACAAAGTTACACATCATTTTAGCGTACGGCGTTTTTTTTAACGTCTCTAAAAATGCAAAAGCATAATTTTAAAGTAAGTTCGTCGAATCTGCGTATTCTGTTTAAATGGAAAGTAATAAAGACATTAAATTGAGAAAAAAGCGAATAGCAAAAGTAAAATCTTATTTTAAAGAGGTTTTAATTCCGTTGTGAAACGAGAGAACTCATTACATAATCAACTAATTCAATGTTAGTGAGGCGCAGGATTCTCGAGTGCGAGTGATCATTGATATCAATTGTATGTATAAAAAACAAAACCTTATGAAATGTCACCTGCGTTTAACCATTTTTATTGTAATTGCAGTAATGTTTATTAAAACACTCTCAATTACAAATATAATAATGTTGTATGAAAATGAAGTAAAATATTTTTTATTAATACAGGTACTGCCAACTTGCGGAGTGTCCTCAATAATGTGCCAGGAATTATATCTCATACTTCAAAATTTTAATTTGAGCTTTAATTTTAACCGATTTTTTTTATTAATACAGGTACTGCCAACTTGCGGAGTGTCCTCAATAATGTGCCAGGAATCTGCTATCTCATACTTCATCATATCTCATACTTCAAAATTTTAATTTGAGCTTTAATTTTAACCGATTTTTTTCTTACTTCTATTTTAATAACTAAACATCTCGCTCTCGCTAATGAATTCCCTTCTTTTTCACCATTATTCGAAATTCATCAACATTGAATTGAATTCACTAATTAGTAAATTTCCTCGTAAAATGTCCATTGACCATTTTCTTTTCTTAATACTGTTCTAGTTACCTGACGCACATACACGATAGTACAATATGTATATTTATAGATATCCTGTTGTGTTGAATCATTCTGCAGTAATACAATGAACGTGGCATGTTGGAATGTCACTGGGACATCCATCGCCCGCATGTTTGATGCTGGCTGAGGCACCTTGTTGTACTTACATACGTGTCAGTAGATACATACTTAGCCAGTTTGAGGCAATTTTGGATTACGATATCGAGCTTGCTTGTCCGAGATCTACTCAAGGTATGTTGGTATTTGCCACTAATGTGAGATGTGTTACTGAAAATGTTTTAAATTTAAAATGCTACCGAGTAGATAGACACTTCTCACACAACGTTATACAACGCTATACTCGTACAAAGCGATAGAAACCGAACGTTGACAAACAGACAACGAGCGACACGTGATTATACATATACAGGGAGAGAAGTCAGAAATTAATGCTGCCGGTATTTTTTAATCTATTCAACAGAAAACTCTGCAAATAATCCGCCATTTTGTTTAACAAAATGTGGACGGATTTTTTTATTATGAAGATTCATGTCTAAATACATAGCTCGTGACCAACATGGTCAGCATGGGACAAACGTTGCGGGTAAGGGAGTCATTGAAATAGACAAAGGTTAGAATATTAAGTAAATTCTAAGACTTACGTTACTATAGCTGGAGGAAATGTGAGAATTCAGCAAAGGATCGTTTTAAATTCAAAAGCATTTTCATTAAATTTGATGTTGGATACAGCCGCTCTACACGCATAAAAGTTTAAAAAATGCAAGCCATCTGACGTTTTATCCCAACAACTTGCAACACCAAATGAAATGAATTTTTATTTAAATGATTTTGAAGAGCAGTTTCCTCAGTTTGCGGCAGTCTTTGTGCTGCGATGTGGAGTGAGGCAGGAGGAATGTGTAATACCATTAAAACCCAGAGTTTACACGGCGGCAGGCGCGGCGTGGCCGCGGGGTGGCCGCGGGATGGCCGCGGGGTGGCTGCAGGGTGGTTGCGAGATAAAGTGACAATAGTCCTGAGGGCGGACTAATAAATAAAAAGAGAATGTCTGGAACTTTTCCAATTTGAGTAGCCTTTACTTTCCTGGAGATAAAAAAATATTATATTATAACGACGAACCAGGTCGTTGGTTTATACTTATGATAGTTCGACAAAATGATTCATTCATAATCAGTCATTTTATTAGTTGCCAGTTACTTAAACAACAAGTACATAATATTTTCTATTTAAAATTGTCCCAAATCTTCTTTGTGGAAATAAATGGTAAAATGAAAACACCCCGAAGGTTATAAAATTATGAAACTCTTCTATTATTATAACTTTTCTCATTTTGAAGGATTAAATGGAATTACGTTTAGGCGTGTCCTCCGGCGTGGTGCGGGGCGAGGGGAGCGGGGCGAGGGGCGCGGGGCGTGGAGGTGTTTTTGAATGAAATAACGTGGGTGGCGTGTAACTGTAATTACACCACTAAAACCTTTACCGTACTCCGATCCTAAATAATTTTACTGGTAAAACATGTTCTTCTAACAATTGCCTGTGCAATGGAATTTACTCGGTAACTTCATAAAGATAGCGCGGCAGCAATATCCGGCGCCGCCACTTCAGCAGTAGTGCACCGCCGCCGCCGCCGCCGCCGGTTGCAACCGTGACTGCCATTTATACAATGCGCCAGTTTAGTTTAATACGTGGATAACTTCCCACGTAAAGTGATTTAATTAAGCACATCACAAAAACTGTTCAATGAAAAATACTTATAAATTCAAATCACGCTCGTAAAACCCCTAACACAACAAAATTCAATATTTATTCTTTTTTGTGTCTTTACATCTACTCTTTGAATGTTAGATATTAATTATTGTGAAAATTAGTTACAAATGTAGTTGTTTTATATCTTGTTAGGTCAAAGTTAATCTAACCTAACTGATAACATCGTTGCCACTTGTTATATCCGTTTCAATAACGAGCCGGAGCGACGGAGGAGACCGATGTCTTCAGCAATTTAATTGAGCGCCGGACAACGCTCCGGGTCTCCGTAACACGTAGACCAAAACACAATTAATCTTCGGGTATATATTAATTTACTTCACAGAATATGCGCTTGTCGTAGGGGTGTGGAGAGCAAAGCTACGTAATGTTACCAGCTTATTTACAACTATTATCCTCTGCACTCTGAAAAACTTATGTTTTCATAAGATTTTTGATTTTGGTAATGATGGGAACTTATCAATTTTGCTTCGATATATTTTTCATAAGAAAATTCGCTGCCAATATACTTTGAGAATTCATTTGGCTGAGAGTGTTTCCTCCTTAATCTCATTGGGCTTGGGTCTTGGGGCGGGGCTCGGGGGCACCATCGAACTGTGAAATTGCTTTTTAATATCGTCCAGTTCTTTCCCACGCCCCCGCACCCCGCGCTCCACTCCCCCAGTTACGTTTTTCTAAGCCGAGACAGAGACATCTCCGCTTCATTACAATGTAATCATGAATTCGACGTGTTCTTCTTTGTTGTTGTACACAAAATAAAAGCATTTAACTAAGTTAGTACCGACATCAATGAATAGGAGAGATCGACATAAAGTTATCATTAACTGCACTAAGCGTTTAACTGCACTGGTGGCATTTTACAATATTGTATTTAACTACCTTTACTTCACTGGTCTTACGATTTATTGAGGAGCGCTTGTAAATACAAATACTGGAAGTAGGATATACGTGAGAGTATGAGTAAGTAGTAAGATACTTTTTTAAGATGTTAAATTTTATTAAAAACTTTTTTGAGGACTGCGTAATGCTCCATTTTCACGTCATAAAATATATCAAATTTTGAATTCAGCCCAACGAAAGAATTAATTTTCGTAACTTTGTCATATTGCCGTTGATAAAATAAAGTTTGTATGATGTTTAATATTAATGTATTCTGGTGAAACCGGGGCAGGTGACTAGTTATAATAAAAATTAACTCATGCGAACAATGGCTCGTTGTCACAATGTGTTAACAGAGACTTGGCGAGGCAGCAGGCGGATACGGGGCAGCAGGCGGGCACCGGGCAGTCGGCGCTCAGCAAACAGGGCGTTTAGACGACACACCACTACAGTGATTTGTAAAAAAAATATTATAATTATAATAATATTACCGACAAAAGATATATCTGATTCTGAAACGTATTCATTTTACAACATCTTGCTATTACAATATTAAAATCATGGCCCATGGGGCGATATCTCGCGTAGTCTAGTAAGCTACATGACAATGTATTTCCGCGGCAAAGCATTTGTTCCGCAAGCCGGCGTCCCTCGGGCGCAATCAGCTGAGAGTCGGTATCGGCTCGCACATTACCGAGATTGAACTATCAGTTTGTTCGTCGGAGCGAATGCCCCCGCACTGGGACACGGCGGATGTGTCGTCTCGCTTTGTTACAATATTTCGCTGGTTTCAGACAACATGTTGCCTATGAATGTAATATCGCTTAAAGTCAGGACTTTGATAAAGGACAAGTTCCACTTTGATAAACTTAATTTTTCTGAATGTCTGTCCATAAGATTTGTCATGACATCAAAGCGTGGTTGATTGTTTCTGTGAATTACGATTATTACAAATCTCTAAGTTATCAATTAAACACTTAATAACATTTTACATTCGTATATTGAAAATAACTAAGGTGGACGAGACTAATATAACTTATTTAGTTCTTTTGAATCACAGATTATTTAAAAATCGGCTCGCTCTGACGTGTGGCTGAGAAGAGAGCGTTTAATTATTACTGTTGTTATGTAACAAATGTATATTTTCCTAGTGGCTTAGAATGTATATCATAAGCTCGTTTTAATACATTTAGTGTGCAAACTCAGAGCTTGGCAAACGTAATGAAACTGCGTAGCGCGCAGAAACATTGCGAGCCAGGCAGCGCCCCGCGCACCCCCGCGCACCCCGTCAGCGCTGACTCGATTAAAGTTAGAACTACTATCTGCAAAACAACTAACCCTACAACTCCACCGTAGTTTGGCTTTTAAATAATGTTATCTTTGCAAAAACAACGATGACAACAATAATACGTGCCAGCCAATACAAGGGTCACATCACTCGAAACCCATATTTCAATAATAGATGTTTATATTCGTAGATAAACTACAAAAATATACTTAAAGAGTGTATAGTTAAACTTTAAAATTACACAAACTCAATGGCACTGTTTCAGTGTGCGTGTTTAAAGGAGCGTTTAAAAAAAGAATAATGTTACTATTAATTTAAAATGAAAACACTTGACAATACAACGCAGTGTTCGCAATAAATAACGGAGCTGAGTTTCGCCGCGCGGCGCTGAGTAATGCTGCTCTAAGCAAGTTGAACGAGTTCCCGACTGCGATTGATTCCACTGCAGCACTCAACTGTGAGCGAGGAGCTCTCCGCGTCCATTCACCTGCTCCTAGCAAGGAGTCGAGAGCCCCCCTCGGCCTCCACTCGTGTGCAGTTCATTAGCCATCGCGATGAGAGTCTCGTAAATAGCTGTTCACTCTTCGAGAGCCATCAACATCTACAACTAACATGTTAAAGCAAACGTATGTTTTATTTTTACTTTACCTTATAATATTACTGAAGCCGCCCTGTTTGTCGAGCGGCTTTCGATCATGAGATTATGTACAGGCTCTGTACACACAGGTCTTTGTAATTTTGTTAATAACTATAATATAATAATAATGGAAAGTTGAAAGATGATAAAGATTTTTATTATAATGTAGATTATCATGTAGAACGAAATTGTAAGTGTGTCATAATAACTAGAAGAAAAAATACTCAAACATAATAATGTAAGCTCAATAAATATCTGTAGGTACCACAGAGGCTGGGGCGGCTGCGGCGGCTGCGGCGGCTGCGCGGCTGCGGCGGCTGCGGCGGCTGCGGCGGCTGCGCGGCTGCGGCGGCTGCGCGGCTGCGGCGGCTGCGCGGCTGCGGCGGCTGCGGCGGCTGCGGCGGCTGCGCGGCTGCGGCGGCTGCGGCGGCTGCGGCGGCTGCAGTGGTAGCAGCGTGTACAAACTATTGAATCTACTGTTGATATTGAACACTCTGCCTGTAACCACTAGTTTACAAAAGAAGGAAGAAGTAAAGCTCTTAATTTCGTCACAATGGTAATAAAGTATTCATTTAGTAGAGAACAATTTACTGTTATATCGGCGAGAGCCCACTTCATTCATGGCGCAGGACCCGCCGGGCTCAACGCCGGGCTCCACGCCGGGCTCCACACCGGGCTCCACGCCGGGCTCCGCGCTGAACAATTCAATTGAATGAGATTGGAGTGCTTTCCGCGCGAGCTAACACTGGAACTTTCATCTCGTTTTGTCAGCAAATGGAAGTTCAAACATTGATGTTTGTTCAAACACTGTTGGTTCAAAAAATAAAATTGTTTGCCAAAAGCATTTCATTAAAAAAATATTTAATTTGAAAGTCTTTAAAGCAGTAGTTGTTGAATGCAAAATACAACCTCTTTGGCTGACAAGCAGTATGTATACAGCCAAAGAGGTTGCATACTGGCCACCAAGGCATTTATCGTGTGATAAAAGAAAAGATGGTGAAGAATTGTGTTATGTTGTAAAACTAAATTAAAGTAAAAAATAAAGATGTGAGTTGAGGAAAAAGTGTTTTGTATTTTTGGCTGCCGCGCTGTCGGTAACAAGTTAAACATGGTCCATAAGAGCCGGATTAGTGAAATACCGAGAGCAACTAAACCGAGAGCCGGCAGCCGGCAGCCAACAAGTTCACAAGGTGCAAAAACTAACGCCATAGGAGTTGGGCGTTAGGAGCACATATATGTAAATAGAAGACTGCCGCAACATGTGAGTGGGATCAGCGTGGCAAGCTACAACGGCCAGCGCAGCAGGGTCGAGCAGGGCGTGAGCGCGATGGCGCCACAAAGGGCAGCGCTTCGTGCGCGCTCTGATGACGTCATCCGCGTGTACGCGCCATTTTGTGAAAATTTAAAAAGTGAATTGGTTTATTTTAAAAGAATGTGGGTTTATTTTGAGTGATATTTTATTTTCTGAATTTTTGTGTGTTGACAATAGGTATGATTTTGGTTATGTTGGTAAGATTTGATATTTGTGTTTTAGGTTAGTGTTTTAATTTGATGTTGAGAATATTTTATGATGTATTATAATATTATTTGATTTGTGTTTAGGATTAATGTCTATGTTCGTGTGTTATATTTTGTTGTATTGTTGCAAATGTATAAGGTTAGGATTTTTACTTTTTATTGTTCTGTTTTATGGCAGTGTTAGCAATGTTAAGGGATTAAGCGGGCCATAAGTATAAGATGTATAAGATGTCAGGTGTAAGTTTAAGAAGTACAAGATAATAAGATGTAGTTTATTCAAGTCAAATGATTTCATCCTAGGTACTGTTTTCCAGTGTGACCATGTATTCAATGTTATAACTAGCTCCCTGCAAACCGAACCAAGCAAACGGAAAACTAGAGCTAAAGTTTAGGATACATCGGTCTTAACAACGTACAGCACTGAGAGGTATCCCTTACCGTTCAATACATCATTGCGAGCACTCTTCGAAATATTGGGCCTATGTGGCATTGTGTATGATGTAAGTTCGGAGGGTCATTTAAGTGGATGTTTGAATATTTGGTAAAAAAGGGAGGACCTAGGTATTATCAGTATCCTAGAGATTGTAATGACAAGATGTAAGAATGAGAAAAGTCGCAAAGTTATTGGCGAGCGGAAGAGAGAGGCAGGTAACAAGTAGATTTAGATTTTTAGCAACAGCAAGGCGCACCACATTTTACAACATATAGCCAAACGTCAGGGAATTGTAGTTATTAGGGAGGAAACACTCTTCTGTGGTTTATTGTGTGAACTTGCTGGAAACCGTAATGGTTAGGACTAAATCTTACTGATATTAAGATGTGTATGATACTTGTATTTGTGTTTTGTGAAATTAAATAATTTTAGCAATTTAGGTCAAATGTTGTGAGTGGCTATTAGCAAATAAGCAAAGATTTAAGTACTGATATTTTGTATTTGAGTTGTCTTTTGATATTTAAAGTTTATTGATAGTTACCTATAAAAGATATGTTTTTTCAAGTTAGATTATACAGTCCACTGTTCAAGAAGTTATGAGGCTATGTTGTTTTTGTATTTGTCACCATCGTTTTAAGTTCTCCCCCACATCGCATGGTGGGCGGGACAGTTTTGTGAAGAACATTAACAATGTTCTTGGTGGGCGGTATGTTGAATGCAAAATACAACCTCTTTGGCTGACAAGCAGTATGTATACAGCCAAAGAGGTTGCATACTGGCCACCAAGGCATTTATCGTGGGATAAAAGAGATAGAAGAAAAAGATGGTGAAGAATTGTGTTATGTTGTAAAACTAAATTAAAGTAAAAAATAAAGATGTGAGTTGAGGAAAAAGTGTTTTGTATTTTTGGCTGCCGCGCTGTCGGTAACAAGTTAAACAGTAGTTAAATTAATTTGATAATAGTAGTAGTAAATCTCTGATTTGGTAACTAATAATTAAATCGATTAGCTTTGACTTCCTGATATAGAACGACTAGCCGACAGGGAGGTGACGGCACTCCGAGGTTCAATAGCATGTAGGACAACGGAATCTTTTAAATTGAACAAACGAAATTTAAATGAACGAGATTTTCAATTCAAGGTATACACATGTATAGAGAACAATGATTTTCATTTTGTGTTCGTCAAATAAAAACCTCCGAATAGAGGACAGATTAAAATGGTGGAATACAAAGGCAGCTCGTTTTGACACAGAAAGATATAACGCTCAACAAAGAAGCTGCTCTAAACTTTCTACAACAAAAGCTTTCAGTTTCCAGACAAGCAGTTTTAATTTCCCTTCATTTTAATGCTCGTACAAATTTAGACAAAATTTAACGAAATCCATGAAAAGCTTTAAGACGCAGATCATCAAACGCAAATACAAGTAGCAAGTTGCTTTCTGTTCTAGTTTGTAAAACCAGTTTCTATCGCTTTTTATTGATTATGTATATCTGAGTTCTTTAAGTACGTGAATATAATATTAAATGATAACTTTGGATTTTACATAAAAAATTGTAACAAATCGTTGTTCTCCCTTTCTCATCCCAAACCTACCAAACGTATCTTCTGCAGATTTGTGCCGTTAGCGGTAGTAATAAATGTGGTAGTAATAGTAATAGATACTACGAAATATGGAACAGAAAAAGATACTACAAGCGCATTCCTCCCGCACATACAAACATTCATACATACAGCGACGTGTTGTATTTAAATTAATGCGAGTAATTTGGTGAGGCCGTATCGCGCTCGCTGGGAGCGTGGCCACGAAATGTTCATTCTATTTATAATGGAAACATATCGAATTACACTACTGTCCTTCGTAATATAAATGTTAACTTTAATAACTTACATACTAGGATTTTTTACTAAAAGTTTTGGTTTTGCTTGTGTTCTGATTTGCTAATTTAACTGAAGTAATGATGATAATAATAACGTAATCGACTCTAGTTTGTGATAATCAAAGGAAAGTGGCAAGAATAAGACAATCAAAGCAAGTCGCAGTCGTAGTTTAGCGAAGTGGAAATTCTTACGATCGTAGACAATATTACTCCTCGTGGATTGTTTTCGGTACAAAAGTTTCCAGTCACAATTCTCTAACATCGCCGTGCTCCACAGTGTCGCGCCGCGCCGCGCCGTGCTCCACAGTGCAACACAGCGCCGCGCCGCGCCGCGCAATTATTCCCAATCCTTTGTCCATCTTCAGACGTCGAGGTTAGCTACAGACATACATAACATAATAATTAAAAAAATATATTTACATAGCGAAAACTTTCTGATTTTTTTAACTGTGGCGATACAGAGAGCGCCTTCGACTTACTTAGCGTTATGGATGAGTGTTTTTGTCAATGTTCTACTACTTATGCTTCACCGTACCAACAAAAATAAGAAAATCACCACGTAATATTACGATTTAAAAATTCCTTTCTTAATGCTCAGCATACATAATTACAGTAAACGAAGACAAAGAGATCCAAGAATTTCATAAATAAAATGAGACAAAAAAAACAGTTTGTTGCCTCTGTTAATATTTAATCTGTGCCTCTGTATTGTGAAGTTTCATCATCGCACTGCAGGTTTCATTTTCTCTCCATCAAGATACGTTTACGCTCGAGGAAAGTTATTTCCGTCCCCTTCCGTCCGACATTCCTTTTTACTCTTTTCAATTCCTCCAAAGTCGTGATTCAACGTAAATTTCATCTTCTCTTCGTTGTTTATTTTTTATGCTAGTAGTCAAACACAATTGAAAGACGGCTGCATGAAAGTATCATATTCACGGCTTGAGTTTTTACTTTACTTTTTTAATTTCACTAAAGGTGGCTTACAATTAGAAGTGGGGAGAAAATGCCTACGCTTTAATGTGATTATGTTAGAGCTCTATTGTTCTACTTGACAGACGGGATCTGGTTACAATATCCGATGCGTACAGCCAACAGTATTAGTATTAATTAAGTCAGGCTTAGATGTACGATCACTGAAGCGCAGTGACGTCACTAAACACTCGCTTTGACGCAGCCCATGCATCGCCGCGCTAACGGCACTACAATAAGCTACCAGTCAATTAAGCTTTTGAATACCACCTCTCTTATTCACTTCTAGATAATGTCGTAACGTTCGTCTTATTATTTACATGAATCAAAACATGAACGTTTGTTTGTCTGAAGCAAACAGCAGCATTCAATTTAAAAGCTTTAAATTGTTATTCCTAAAGAAATTTTCTACGTCGAGTGTTGGCTTTGTTTGCAAATAAAAGCAAATTGTAAAGGTACTTTAAACTTGCAAGAATCTCTATGGCTGGTTACAGAGCCACCTACCTACTCTTACGATTCATGATTCCTGTTAGAAAATGTTTTGTATACAGTGACATCTATCGGCTGGAAGGAGTAACTTTCTTTAGGGATGGAAAAAATATTTTGAGGTTGAAAGGAAAATCAAATGGTTCTAGTCTTGTTGTAATATTCTAGATGGCAGTAATTTGATTTATCTGTTTTTAGAAGATTCGTTTTTTGCTTAGCGGCGCCTAACACATCCTACAGAAACTATGCCACGCTTTCGTCGATTTGTTTCGGTTATGCTTTCCATTTATATGGTTACATACCGTGGCTACTAGATGGCGCTTTAAATTTTTCTCATGGAAAATGAAAAAAAAGAAAAGGCGAATAAATGAAGCCAAACTTTGGATCCTTTTAAATAAAATTGCGCAAACGGATAAAAAGATAAAATGAATATGGTGAGTAAAGAGTTGCAGAAAGTTATTTTGAATCAAAATTTAAGAAATATCCCTGATTGTAAATTATGATTTACTAGCTTTCGCCCGCGACTCCGTCCGCGTGGAATAAAAAAAAACAAAAGTAAGTAGCCTATGTGTTCTTCCAGACTACCCTCTACATATTTCAGCTACTACTACAGCTCTACATCAGCAGTTTAGGCAATAAACTCTAACAAACATCCATCTATCCATCCATCCATCCATCCATCCATCCATCTAAACTTTCGCATTTATAATAGTATGAAGTATGATGAGCAATGGGCAACCGCAAGTTTAATATAATAGTCAATTTAAATGTACATCCACATTTATACATGAAATTTTGATTTACCTGTTTAATTTTGACCATACGGCTACAACGCTCGGGTAAACTCAAATAATTTCTGGTAAACGCATGAATTATCATTTAATTTGAATTTTATTGATGTAGCGCCGGCGGCGGCACGCACAAAGCGCTGCACACAATGTAGGTATACATACAGAGTGTAATGGTTTGCGAAATTATGTTGGTTATCATAATTATGATCGATCACATGTAGATGTGTCTATAGTCTGTAGAGACTAAAGATAAATTCAACTGATATGTATTCCGGTGATTTTAAAACAGTTTGAGAGACAATTATTGTATTCAATAGAATAATAACCTCTAATTGTACATAATACAGAGTCCATACTGCACTCACACGTGGACGATGCAGCATCACTGCAAAATGTATTAAAACCAGGTAATTGCTTTACTCTGCCCTTTGATGTTCCGATGAGACCCGGCCGTGGTATAATTATATTTGTAATGAAACTGTGATCTTTCTAACAAACTAACCAAAGCCTAACAACATTTCAGAACAGCGTAATTTCATGAACTAAATGTTATGATAGTTTTAATGTGGAACATTTTAGACAATCTTGGATGTTTTCATGTCGATTACTTACTAACTTATTTACAATAATATGCAGCTGGTTCGGTGGCAAGTTGTGGTCAAAAAAACAAAACTCAACACAAATCTGAATAAAATAAACTAGTCGTGTTGAGCCGCATGCTGCCCGCTCTAAGCGGCGAGGGTTTTAGTCTATCCTCTAAAACTAAACATTCTAAACATGTTGTGATCTTCCTTCTCTCATTCTACATTTATCAGCACACCGTTTAAACTGATCAAGTTACGTCGCAACGCAAATTGCTTCAATTTCGTTGAAAGACGTCTCGCGCCGCGCAGCGCTCCGAGGACAATTTAATTTGGTAAGCGAATTGAGTTTGATGTGAGACGTGCACTCCGCGCCGGTCGCGCCCCGCTTCTTGTAGCAGAAGAGGCAGGGGCGCGATGTTAATCTCTATGTCAAGTGACCGTTACCCGATGTGACTTGCTATTTTAGCAATAACTATGCCAGTTAGCAATTTTAGCTATGCCAGAATTAATTTTAAAATACTCGCAAAAAAAAATAGGACTTGTAAAGTAAATTAAGTTTTTTGGCACAATGATAGTGTGATTGTGTGAAAGTAGACAGAATGATGCAAAGTATTTTGAAGTGCAGGTATTGGGCAGCAGCAGTGGCAGTGGACATCGGCAAACGCCGCCAGTGCTGCGGAATGATTGTGACGTCACAACGGGGCCAATTTAACGCGCCATCGATCAAAGCGCAACGCCGCCCCCGCCCCCGCCCGCAGTCGGCAGTCCGTGCTACCAACACACCGGATAACACTCAAAGCCTAACCCGTTATTTGTTTTGTAGCAATATATATTTTGAAATATTAACATTGCGATTGAAATAACATAGCATTTCAAAATAATAATTTCTAACATTACATGTTTTAAAAAGTAATTTCAATTTGTTTTCGTCACTAATTGATAGATAGTTTACAAGAATCAGATAACTGTGACGGAGATAACATTTTTAAGTCTGAGTTCGTTTGTAGTATAATACATTTGAGTTTTGCATAGATAATTATCTTTATAGTACTATTGTATGGCCACAAAGTTGAAATTATAAGTAAAACTTAGTCAAACGTGTGTTTGTAACACTTTCTAAATCGTTATAATGTAGCAGTAAACATAGCAATATGATAATGTAACGTCAATATTTTCATTATATTTCAATAGTAATAGAAACCTAATTTATTGAAATTGAAGGCAGAGCATCGGACCATAACAAAGGGACGTTAGAGTAGGTAACTGACATAGTGCAGCGAGCGCGCCATTTCCCGCTTCAATTCAATCAATTATGCAAAGAGAATTTGGAACTTCCATCATTTTGAAAATGTCATCTCAATAATATCTGCAACAAGACGCCTCACCACAAGCTCAGAGATTCTGATATTATTGTATAATTTCTAATTGAATTATAATATTTATGGCAGATTAGCTTTCGACCGCGACTCCGTCCGCGTGGAATTAAAAAACAAAGATCCATCCGTCTAAACTTTCGCATTTACAGTATTAGTTAGGTAGCAAGGATTGTTATATACGTTTGATCGAATTTAAAGTGGAATAAGTCGGATGTTTGATGTATCGTTTGCAAGATGCAATAATAATGCTCGTGTTTTGTGTGCCCCGCTGGTTATTGTCTGTGACAACTTAACAACAGAGTAGTGCACAACAACATGTAAATTGTGTTGTCGTTTTGCTGGTATAGTGGCAATGGGCAGCGGGGACACGTGCCCGCTTTGTATTGTTTGTACACAGAGCTCAACACACGAGCTCGGGAACTTACAAAGTGTTCCAATAGTCCGATATCCAAAATTCGGAAATTACAAATGAAAAACATATTTACTTTCTTGTATATAATTCGAAAATATACTTTGTATTTTGGAAACATAAAAAGGTAGTGTTAGATTTAATGATCATTGTTTATACATGTATACGAGTATACTTACCGGAAAATTATAACAATAGTCATTCCGTTTTTAGAATTGCGATGTGAATGTCTTTTCATTTGTTGCTTGATAACGTTGCTTTGTTTCGATTCGATATACAAATGAATGCAGTTTGATTTTATTGTTTCTGTTGAAATATACAGCTTGAGGCATTTCAATAAAGTTATGATATAAACGTGATAAATACTAAGGTGAGATAAAAATCACAAATCCTAAAGTTGTATTCTAAACGGTGCAGAATGTTACAGCCGCTGTTTACTTGAAAAGTAATAATAATTTTATGAAAACACAAATCCCGCATCAAACGAATGAATGAATGAAACAAATTGATTTTGATGCATTTCGAAAAAATATATTGAAAACTTCACTTTACTGATTACATTGCAAAACAAAATAAGTTTAATCAAAGCCATACAAAATTGGTTTGCTCCCTGCTACCGCCAGATGGCTCTGTTTGATGCTAAATATTTGAACTCGTTTCTTAGGCATTTGAAGTTAGATTTAGCTCGTCCAATCTCTTATCGAGGATCAAAAATGTTCTGTGTTTTCGTCTATCTTTTTTATATAGCAAATTATTTAGATACTAGCTTGCGTGAAACATAGATTTTCATATAAAACTCATTAAAGCTTAATTCTGAAAGTAAATATATATTAATTGTATGCTCTCTCTCATTTGCTACATAATGATGAATCTGTATTCGCTGCGACCGCTGCGACCGCTGCGACCGGCGCGGCTCAAATCAGCGGACATTTCAAATGCGGTTTTAAATGTGGCATTCGTTTTGTATCTATTATAATGCAATTAACATCATCATTACAATATATTGAATATTACGTGTAAGATAGAAAACAATGTGAAAAAGTAATCGATCCAGTTATCTATTCTTCTATAGAAATGTCTTTATTCTTCCTTGTAAGATCCTATCGGTATTGCACGCCGTGGTCATCGGTGTCAGCAGTTTTAATTTTATTACGTTTGCCAGAAACATTGCGTACATAACAAACTTTGTATTACAAGCAACCTGTACCGCGGGATACATTCTGCTAATCGGCTCTACTAATAAGAGCAATGTTTCATTTGGTACACATTAGTGCTATGGTTTTCAACATTCATCGCGCGCGGCCCACACTAGCCGCCAGCCGCCAGCCGCCAGCAGCTGCATATTACTGGGATCGATTGAAGCGGTCACTCACGCGTGCATTTCGCTCAGTATGATTGAAAGCTGGCATAAAATTAAACAAGGCTTTGCATTGTTGTTGTTTTGTCGTGGGTTGTACGTATTGTGCACCCAATTGAAATATCGTCGATCTGGAATCTCGATCCTCTGATACAGAAATGCATATTGCATATAGTCACGAGCATAACTGCACTGAATTCAAGGAGTTAAAAAAACTGGAAAGTCAAAAAACTTATCTATATCTATACTAATATTATAAAGAGGAAAACTTTGTATTTTTGTATTTTTGTATTTTTGTATTTTTGTATTTTTGTATGTATTGAAATAACTCAAAAACTACTGGGCCGATTTTAAAAATTCTTTCACTATCAGAAAGCTAATTTATCTGTGAGTAACATAGGCTATATTTTATTATTACTAATGTTTAGGAACTATTAATAAACAGCGTGTTTCTGGACGCCGGCGTTAAAAACTCACTAAACTTTAACTTTTCTCGGCTTACGCTGCCTAAACCGTTAGAGGTATATAAAAATGATGTATGAAAGAATTGTAGATCTTAAAAAGTTCTACAGAAAAGTGCGCGATAGCATATATCTATCTTTAACGGTTTTCTTACAATAACCACTTTTGTGTTTACAAAATGAATTAAAAATCCAACGCTATTTGCAGCGTTCTTTTATTGGTTTCAATATTAATCCTTATCCAAACAAATGCGTTTGTTATCAGGAGAATTTAATGTAGAATAAAATTGTCATTTACAGTATTAAAATTGGACTAATAGTTTAGAAGATATCGCGAACACAAACAATAAGGGAAACCGAAAAATCAGCTTACAAGCTACCGGACTTAGAAATTTGGAATCTTGCATCGGTAGATTTCTGTTATTACGTAGATTACTACTAAGATAATACTTTTGGTAATAGGTTGAAAAACAAACAAAATACACTAAAAACAAAATACACTAAAAACAAAATCTTCTCAAAAAAACAGTACACTAAAAAGTAACGAAATAATTACTTGAAAATAGTAAACCTCCCTTATTGTAGCTGTTATGTCTATATTGTACAATTATTATCACTTTGATGTCGGTGTCAGCCGAGGTATATGCAGTGATATTTCTACGTAAGGTTTTCTACATTTTTTACCATAACAATTGACAATTGAAAGTATAGTAACGTTTTTAGTAATGACTGACACCGACTTCAAAGTAATAATAATTGTACAATATAGACATAACAGCTACAATAAGGGAGGTTTACTATTTTCAAGAAATTATTTCGTTACTTTTTAGTGTACTGTTTTTTTGAGAAGATTTTGTTTTTAGTGTATTTTGTTTTTAGTGTATTTTGTTTGGAAGTCGGTTTTGTTTTTTATTAAAAAGTTTATTTATTTCTCGATTTTTAGTGAATCTAGACATCGCAGTATGATAATCACTAGCTTTCAAACAAATAATGAGTTATCTAAATCGATTATCTAAGAAATTAAGAAAATAACTAATACATCGTTGCGATCATTCACTCATAATTCGGTGCGGCCGCGCGCCGTTGTTGCCCGTGAGTTTTAATATTTTGATAACTTCTAGAATCTTGCACAGAATTACATACTGTAAAAGGCAATTACGATCTACATATAATACTCTATCGTGAAAACATATTTATTTGGATAAGGATTCATACCAAATAAGAATAAAAGCGTTTTAAATAAAGTCGATTGCACTTATTTGACGGTTTTCTCGAAACAAACGGTTATTGTGCGACAACCTTAAGAGATAGATATATGCTATCGCAGACTTTAATTCAGCTAATTGAATGACCTACAATTCTTTCATACATCATTTTTATGTAGGTCTTATAGTTTAGGCTACGTAAGCCAAGAAAGCAAACTTTGTTACAAGTTGGTATTTTTTTCTGCGACTCGTAATTTGCTATTTATGATATCTCCTAAACTATTTATCGGAATTACACAGTTCCAAGGGTATTTATAATCTACATTAAATTCTCTTGATGATGGACACATTTATTTTGATAAGGATTCATACCGAACACGAGTAATAGCGTTGAAAGTGGGGTATAGATTTTGATCGAAATTTTAATGAAAAAAGTGGTTATTGTGCGACAACCTTAATCTATACTAATATTATAAAGAGGAAAACTTTGTATTTTTGTATTTTTGTATTTTTGTATTTTTGTATTTTTGTATTTTTGTATGTATTGAAATAACTCAAAAACCACTGGGCCGATTTTAAAAATTCTTTCACCATCAGAAAGGTAATTTATCTGTGAGTAACATAGGCTATATTTTATTATTACTAATGTTTAGGAACTATTAATAAAGAGCGTGTTTCTGGAGGCCGGCGTTAAAAAATTACTAAACTTTAACTTTTCTCGGCTTACGCTGCCTAAAACCGTTAGAGGTATATAAAAATGATGTATGAAAGAAATGTAGATCTCAAAAAGTTCTACAGAAAAGTCCGCGATAGCATATATCTATCTTTAACGGTTTTCTTACAATAACCACTTTTTTGTTTACAAAATGAATTAAATATCGCATGCTATTTGCGTCGTTGTTTTATTGGTTTCAGTATTAATCCTTATCCAAATAAATGCCTTCGTTGTCAGGAGAATTTAATGTAGAACAAAATTGTCCTTTACAGTATTTAAATTGGATAAATAGTTTAGAAGATATCGCGAACACAAACAATAAGGGTAACAGAAAAATCGGCTCACAAACTACCGGGCTTAGAAATTTGGAATAATTCATCAATAGATTTCTGTTATTACGTAGATTCATCATCATCATCATCACCAGCTCACTATACGTCCCACTGAGGGGCTTGGAGCCTACCCTTAGTTAGGGTGACTAGGAGGACATAGTCAACCACACTGGCCCATTGCGGGTTGGTTGACTTCACACATATGTATCTTTGAATTTCTTCTCCGGTATGTGCAGGTTGCATCACGATGTTTTCCTTCACCGTAGTAGTCCATTACGTAGATTACTACTAAGATAATACTTTAAGTAATAGGATGAAAAAAAGGGCGAACGTTAGTTTTGCACTTTAAACTCCACGCGGACGAAGTCGGGCAATCATAATTCATACTGAAACACTACAAATTTTAAACTTTTTTAAAAAGTTTAGATCTATGGATGGATGTTTGTTAGAGTTTGTAGCCTAAACGGCTTAACGGATCTCCATGAAATTCGGCACTGTTGTAGAGCATAGTCTGGAAGAACACATAGGCTACTTTTTATCCTGGAAATAGTTACGGTTCCCGTGGGATACATTAATTTTGTTTTTAATGTTTACTCGATAATTCTGCAACGGTTCAACTTATGTTATTGAAATTTGGCACATATATTTAACAAAGTCTGGACCACAGTGGGATAATGTTCATATAGAAGGATATAGAACATAGTCTGTAATAACATGTGTGATACTTTTCATCGGCGAAAAATGTCGGGTTCCGGAGGGATGTGTAGTTATTTGTTATTTATATTTACTCGATAATTCCGCAATGGCTTGACTTATCTAATTGAGATTTTGAATAGTAATAAAATATAGTCTGGAGTAACACATGGACTATGTGGTTGCGAGTGGTTGCAGAAAAAAAGGTTACATGTCACTACAAGAGACTGCAGATGGTGTCAGGCGTTTGCTGTGAGATTCTGGTGGATTAAGGGAGTTGCAAATGTTAGTAGGTGCTTGAAGGTACTAACAGGTGGTTCACCTCAGGTTCAGGAAATTGTAGGTTAAGTGCAGGTGGATATAAATGATTGCAAGGAGATCCTGGATGTTTAAAGTGGTTTCTGGTAGTTGTACCCGATTTGAATGCAAGTGGGAGCACGTTAATACGGGTGACTGAGGATAAGACCTGGTGGAAGCAGGGGTTATTAGGGTGATCCTATTCAATTAAGGTGGTTTCTGGTAATTGAATCTGATTTGCAGGTGAATGCAAGTGGAAGCAGGTATAAACAGAATATTTCCCCTTCCTATGCGTCTCCTCCACCGTCAAATCCACTTTCCCTTCCATCCTTTTCTTATAAGAAAAAAGGTGAGAAGGAAAAGGGACTAAAGTTGGGCCTCCGGCACGACACTCATCTGACGAAACGCGGAATTGCTCCCACTTCACGCCTGTCTTCTGAGTGGTCGTGGTATTGCACCGGGCGAGCCGGCCCATTCGTACGAAGTTGTTAAAACGGGCTTTACCGCTGTTGCTCGCTTAAGTTAGTTTTTGATGGTTTTGGATGATTTATAGCTGAAGACTGTTGGCAACCGGTGAAGCAGGCGGTTATCTTTTATTAAAATTTTGCCAATTTAATTATGTATAATACTTCGTGTCTTTTTTTCTTATAATGCTGCGCTGACGAAGTCGCGTGGAACAGCTATTATACATGTAGCCATATTCGCCAAATGAAATTCTATATGTACATATAATAAAATTGAGTGTCTGTTTATAACATCAAAAGAAAAATTCCAGATTTCGGGAAGATGATGTATTTGCGTTGCTGATAACGAAAATCGCATTCAAAATTTTTTTGTCTGTCTGTCTGTCTGTCTGTCTGTCTGTCTGTCTGTCTGTCTGTCTGTCTGTCTGTCTGTCTGTCTGTCTGTCTGTCTGTCTGTCTGTCTGTCTGTCTGTCTGTCTGTCTGTCTGTCTGTCTGTCTGTCTGTCTGTCTGTCTGTCTGTCTGTCTGTCTGTCTGTCTGTCTGTCTGTCTGTCTGTCTGTCTGTCTGTCTGTCTGTCTGTCTGTCTGTCTGTCTGTCTGTCTGTCTGTCTGTCTGTCTGTCTGTCTGTCTGTCTGTCTGTCTGTCTGTCTGTCTGTCTGTCTGTCTGTCTGTCTGTCTGTCTGTCTGTCTGTCTGTCTGTCTGTCTGTCTGTCTGTCTGTCTGTCTGTCTGTCTGTCTGTCTGTCTGTCTGTCTGTCTGTCTGTCTGTCTGTCTGTCTGTCTGTCTGTCTGTCTGTCTGTCTGTCTGTCTGTCTGTCTGTCTGTCTGTCTGTCTGTCTGTCTGTCTGTCTGTCTGTCTGTCTGTCTGTCTGTCTGTCTGTCTGTCTGTCTGTCTGTCTGTCTGTCTGTCTGTCTGTCTGTCTGTCTGTCTGTCTGTCTGTCTGTCTGTCTGTCTGTCTGTCTGTCTGTCTGTCTGTCTGTCTGTCTGTCTGTCTGTCTGTCTGTCTGTCTGTCTGTCTGTCTGTCTGTCTGTCTGTCTGTCTGTCTGTCTGTCTGTCTGTCTGTCTGTCTGTCTGTCTGTCTGTCTGTCTGTCTGTCTGTCTGTCTGTCTGTCTGTCTGTCTGTCTGTCTGTCTGTCTGTCTGTCTGTCTGTCTGTCTGTCTGTCTGTCTGTCTGTCTGTCTGTCTGTCTGTCTGTCTGTCTGTCTGTCTGTCTGTCTGTCTGTCTGTCTGTCTGTCTGTCTGTCTGTCTGTCTGTCTGTCTGTCTGTCTGTCTGTCTGTCTGTCTGTCTGTCTGTCTGTCTGTCTGTCTGTCTGTCTGTCTGTCTGTCTGTCTGTCTGTCTGTCTGTCTGTCTGTCTGTCTGTCTGTCTGTCTGTCTGTCTGTCTGTCTGTCTGTCTGTCTGTCTGTCTGTCTGTCTGTCTGTCTGTCTGTCTGTCTGTCTGTCTGTCTGTCTGTCTGTCTGTCTGTCTGTCTGTCTGTCTGTCTGTCTGTCTGTCTGTCTGTCTGTCTGTCTGTCTGTCTGTCTGTCTGTCTGTCTGTCTGTCTGTCTGTCTGTCTGTCTGTCTGTCTGTCTGTCTGTCTGTCTGTCTGTCTGTCTGTCTGTCTGTCTGTCTGTCTGTCTGTCTGTCTGTCTGTCTGTCTGTCTGTCTGTCTGTCTGTCTGTCTGTCTGTCTGTCTGTCTGTCTGTCTGTCTGTCTGTCTGTCTGTCTGTCTGTCTGTCTGTCTGTCTGTCTGTCTGTCTGTCTGTCTGTCTGTCTGTCTGTCTGTCTGTCTGTCTGTCTGTCTGTCTGTCTGTCTGTCTGTCTGTCTGTCTGTCTGTCTGTCTGTCTGTCTGTCTGTCTGTCTGTCTGTCTGTCTGTCTGTCTGTCTGTCTGTCTGCTTTGACCGTCCGCGTGTGAAGTTGCCGCCGCCTGCGCCCCACTCGCAGCCATTGCGGATCACTGAAGCTGCTGTAAATTGGAGCGGCGATACGTTTCAATGCGTCTGTAAAATAGGTCATGAAATGATGCGTATCGCTACGAGATCTATCTACACAATGTCCCGTTCTGTGTAAGTTATGGTTATCGATGATATTTTTGATAATGTAGGTAATGAATGAAGTGTAGGTAACCTTTATTTAATAAATTTAATAATCGGTGTTGTGTTAGTTTGTTAGAAAAGTTTTCATTAAAACGTGCAGGATAGCAGAAACCTAAAGGGGAGGAACGCGCTCCGGGACGTGTATTAATTTAGATTCGGCTGTTAGCAGGCTCGTGTAACGAAACAAGTTAGCAAACTTCATGTCCATGGGCGTCGAGGAACATCTCGGTGTTCTCGCTGCTCGTTTGCCCAATCTTTATATATAAAAAATGTAACGCCATTGGCAGAGGCTACTTCCCTTCATCGTGTTTTTTGTCGACTAAACAAATGTCACAACCGAATGTGATAAAAATCAAGCGCTACTATTACTAACTATTTCACATAATTTTTAATAAACGTTCTTCTGTTAATTCTCGAAGATTTCACCTAACAAAACTATTAATTCATTTTAAATCTCTTTTTGAATAAAAACGTAATAATTATAACGAGGCATAAAACGAGGTGATTTTAAATTAATTTCGGTAATTATAATTAATATTGGAGTGTGTAATCAACTTAGCACTATAATAGGAAATTTGGTTTGCATGGCTTCGTCAATATACAAGTGAAGATCAATAGTGTTGCTGTGTGTCGTGCTCACACACATATCCACTGATAAACGAACCTACATAGTTACTCTGAAGTCATAATCTTTGCTTGTTTGCTTAATTTTTGTAATTTTCGTACTTAATTTAACAATTTGAACTGTTGATAGATTTGAACTTACAGTATAAGGATTAAACAATAACTTTTACTTTGATAAGTTAAAGCGCATTGCTCCTCAATATCTTTAGATAGAATATATCGGCCGGTTCACTTGCCGCGCACGAGATCCCGAGAAATTTCAGTAATATTTGTTACTGTTGATTTTAAGCGACGTGAACGGTGTCATAATTCAGCGCTCACTGTTGACGGAATATATCGTGCAGTGAGAATTGTTGATTCATATGAAATTGTATTATAACTAACTCTTTACTCGTCAATTTGCTTTATTCAGGTGACTGAATCAGTGATTTACTCATTGTTAAGAACCATTAAGTGATGAAAAATATCTCTTTGACTGACCTAATAACTACTTTTATGCCTAACATAAGTCATGTTTAAATATTGGCATCAAAAAGACTGTTCAATAATATTGTGTTTGTTTTAAGTTGTGTACCTATGTATGTATGTATATCAATTTTCTTTTTTTAGTCAATACGTCTCTACTTCGCAGCTCGTAATTGTCCGCGGATTGTTTTATATCCGTATTTAATCAACAAAGTGAATACGGATAATGCTCCATTAATATTTCAAAGGAACACACAAAGCCAATAAATGTTGTACAGGTTCCGATAATTGCATTGTTTTCAGGCGAACTGAGCAAAATTAATTGCGAAACACAATACATATGTTTCTCACTTGTAATTTCTACATTTCGGTATACAATTTAAGAATAAAATGTAAATCGGTAAAGCAATATTTTTACAATAATTATAACTCAAGTATTGCGTAACTCACATCCATCACACATTAATTTTGTATAACATTTATTATGTATATGTGTTTTCTTTATAGCATAAATAGGAAGTTTCAGAGTTAAACCGTGTGTTACAAAACGAGATTAAAGTTAATTTACTCAAACACTACAAAACAACATTCCTGTATTTAAGGACGGCGTCGTGCAAGCAAACGTTTTAATTGAAATTCTACACATGATGCTCGTACTGGAGTAATGAAGCAATGGAGAGGTGGCAAAGTTTGAGAGCGACGGTGGTGACCGCGTTAGGTCGTCACCGCCGCTCCCTGCTGACAGCGGAGCGGGGCGCGGGGTGGGGGCGGGCCGGGGGTAGGCTCCGGATGAATATTCAAACTACACAAATTGGAAGTCCGCTCGCCCTTGTTATACTAGATTAACTATTTGGGTTAAATTATGTCGGTCTAGTAGAGCCTTTGTTGCTTGTGTGACACATACACATTGATAGGTATTGAGTCGAGCCTTATGCAAATGTTAAATGTTTGTAGATAACATGATATCAGTTGTCGTGTTGAAGGCAGCATGGTGCACACCCCGCCCGTGTGCAAGGCGCTGGCAAATTTAACATGCCTTTGAGGAGTGCAGTGAGTGGTACGCCGAGTGGCGGTGTCGCGGCGCGCGGCCGACAACGCAGGGGAATTTAATTTGTGTGCCACCCCCCCCCCTACCCGCGCCCCGGCAGCATCTAGGCATCCGGCCCGAATTCCTGCGTCTCATAGTTCCGAAGAATCGAGCTACGGGACATGAAATGCGATTAGTGTTCGTGTTACGAAATTATGTTATTTAAAAGCGTTGCTTGTATTTAATAAACAATTGTTTGCGATTTGAATTGAATGTTAATCCGTTTAAAAAAAAACATTGCATAAACGAAGTAAATATTGTATTGATTTAAACAAATTGCATGCAATAAAATATCACTTAGTTTGCGATTTATTTATATAAGCTGCATCATAGTGCAATAGTATGGCGCGGTTGATGCTTCAAGCGAAAGCATAATCCTAACATAAATTTGGATCTTGTGCAAGCGAGAGGCGAGGTCGTAAATCAAAGAGATTGAGGGCTTGTAGAGTACAGGAGCACGGCACGGGGCAGAGTAGTGTACGGGCCTGACGCGGCAGCGGGCGTCAAACTTGCAATTCGGTAATCTACCATAGTGTTTCACTGTTTAAACATTTTAGTGGTGTGTCCCGCTATCGTTAAACACTGCATGATGACACACACAACAGTCAGCAGGTGTGACACGAGCGGCCGCTATCTGCAGCCTGGAGGCTGTTGTAGTGTTGGTATTGTTAATCACGCATTACGAGCGGTTTAATACAAATAGCCTTTGCGCCCGCTGCTACTTGCATTGTTTCTGCATTGTAAGAGTCTTGCAAAAGTCTGGATTATTATTCTTTTCAAACTAAAACTCGATCATCTACCGGTAGTAAAATATTTAGTTTAAACTACAATACCCAAATACTATGCAAGCGCACGAAAAAAAATCAAAAAGCTAAACTTCGCAAGTATCTGTGTGCAATAAATAAAAAAGGCAAACAGGATCGCCTGTTACATTTTCACCGACAGTGAGAAAATTGTCGAGTTCATAAAATAAATGTAGGAATTTAAACATACTAAATCCGCTCGGTTTGTTCAACAGTATCTTTGTCGGGCAGGCGGCTCTGGCGGCGGCGGGTGTTGCTCCGTGGGATACAAACTACGCTTTCTCCACTTTTCGCAGACTGATAGGCAGACACAATTTGTACCTAAACGCAGACCTCTTCTCAGATGCTCAATACATTATGAGCAGTGTATCCATGGCATAGGTGCCATGATAATGTTATCAGCAACAGTTGAAATTCCGGTCACGGCATGGTATATTATCACCCTAATTTGTTCTACGATTCTTTACACTAACACGTATGTACGTCTGACATTTACTGCATTTGCAAAAGATATTTTAACTACTAGAAGTAGACTGTCGTGTCTGTTTAACATTGATTATAATCTATGACATATCGGAGAACGTGTAGTTTGTGATAGTGGCCTGTTCCCGCGGGGACTCCGGGGGCACGCCGCCTCCACCGCCGCCGCCGCTGCTCGGGACTCCAGGCCTGTCCTCACTTTATTGGCTAAGATGCTACAAATTAATACTTTTTAGTTATATTTACAAAAAAGAGAGAGGAGGTCCGGCTTATAAAGGAAAAATCTAGTATAGATCACTTCACCATCTTCATCTATCTTTCGACATTATGATTAAGAATGAAGCCTATAGGAATAAGTTGAATAAATGAATATGGAATGAAGCACTGATATTAGATATAATTTAAGTAAAATATGATCGTAAAAAAGGTCTCTTTATCGATTAAGATTTCTCTCTTTATGTATAAAATATTACATAGTCTATGTATTAATCAAGCCAAGCTCGCACGTGTAACGAATCGGGTGCGTAAAGTATTACATGTAACATTTCCTGTATCACAAAATGTTACATATCGTAAATATTGGAACTAAAACTTTTTCTAAACTTGGCACAGAAAGAGGACAAAACGCATTTAAACTTGTTGCTTAAGCTAAGCTATGTGAAACAAACATTTCTATGTTTAAACAAATAACCGCAGTGTAAAATAAACTGTCACAAACGTAAGCCCACATTTTGTACACTTGTAAGATCGTATTTTACGCAGCCTTAGTTGGATAGAAAATTAACTTGGAGTTATTACCATTTAATATAACGCGTTATTACGTAGTGCGGATTTATTAATTAAAGTAAGTTATGGTAAATTACTTCGCATAATGTATTGTTTGTTACGTAGCGTTAGTTAATTGTGCTCCATCAAGACAATATGTTTGAATTATCGTTGTTTATTATTCGGTAATACAGGTTACCTTTGTAACAATAAATGCGAACTGTTTTAGACAACTTCTCCATTAAGCAGCTTAATTGTAAGCATTCACCAAAATGAAATGAAACAAATGCAAGCTAATCTCCGTTTGACACAGTCGCATTCCATTGTGTCCAACGGAGCGATTGCATAAGTATAAAACAAAGGAATATGACCAGTAGAACAGTTGCCCTACTGGCGCTTTATTTGGCCTATGAGTTGATATTTGTTGTCTGTGGCGCGACGGAGCAAACTCCCGCCATTAACGGTGTAGAGGTCTACGAGCGCGGTCGGTAGTAGCTACGCCGTAGCTCCTTCTTAGCGGCGCGGAAAAAAATACGCGGGTGAAAGTTGGGAAGTTGGGAACTGTCCATGTGACTATCAAAGTATGTTTGTTTTGAAAGCTGAGTGTCACGCTTAGTACGGACATTTTGAAAAAGTAAGTAATAAGTTAATTTACGCATCACAAAAATAAAGTCATAAAAAGTTTCCTGATTACTAGAAAATCAGTGCATTATTACAATACATTAGAGTGGAAATATCACTCTCTAGTCTCCGTATGCAAGTATTTACTGATCACAGGACATTTGAGGCTCTTATAAATACTTGCATCGCCGTTTAAGTGAATATTTTTTTTACTTACTTCTCTTTATACTTTTTCGCGCGGGAAAACTTATTGGGATAAAAGAAAACAAACTGTAAATAAACTGGAATAATTTATTAAAAGACCATCATCTAAATGGTCAAATGATGTCCATTCCTATCTATACTATTATAATAAAGTGTAAACACACACTCTTTGTTGCCTAAGATGTCAGCAATTACAGCATATTTTTGAATAATTCTTATTTTTAATAAAAGGCCGTACACTTACGTCACGCTTTAGGCTATATATTTTCACGCCATTAAACTTAGGTGGTAAATATTTTGGATAAAAACCCTAATGTGGGAAAGAGACCATAAGTTGCTGCCAACATCAAGAAAGAAAGATTGCTAAGGTTTGTCATGTCATGTCATGTCATGTCATGTCATGTCATTTTGACATTTGCTATTGATAATTTAAATATAATTTCAAGCGGATGAATCCGCACGCGAACAGCTAGTCTATATTAATATTATAAAGAGGAAAGATTTGTATTTTTTTTAAACATAAATAAACCAGCGCTTGACCACGACTCCACCTAAGTATTTTTGTATGTATTGGAATAACTCAAAACTACTGGGCCGATTATAAAAATTATTTCACTGTAAGAAAGGTAATTTATCTGTGAGTAACATACGCTACATTTTTTGTATTTCACGCAAACGAAGTCGTTAGCAAAATATTTCATTCTCAAAATTGGCTCCTACGAAGATAATAATTGTTTTTATTGCAAAATGAAAAAATAACTATTCACTAGATTATTGTATAATAATTAATATTAAATAAATATTTAGCGTGGAACTGCGATGTTTGAATGTTCTATGAAATGCTATTAATATGAACTTTCCAAATATTGATAGTAACAATAAGTAGCACGTCATCGTTTATTCTAATTAAACTAGTTATAACTGAAAAAAATCTACTAACGACATTTTGAATATCATGCACTTATGGTATTGTTGTAAAAAATAGATATTTCTTGACTTTGCATTGTGTACATAACATACGCAGAAATGTGCGCGTGCACACAAAGCGCTCACAGGCTCCCAATTTGTGATATTGTGTCGATTCCAATTGGAAAACTAATATTTTCAAAAAGGTTAGCTTTTGTTCAAATCCTGTCGACTGCTCTCGGCTTTTTCATTTACAAGCTTTGTTCACAGCAATATGGATGTTTCCGAATTTATTTATATTCTGTATTCAAATCTATTTCTAAATTAACTATAATAAAACGAATTCGATACATATTTTTTATATAACTTTTTATTATTCCAGTGTTATCAATGGTTGCCATTATTTAAGTTTTAGTGGTACTTTGGTACAAAACTGTTTTGTCCACCTAATTGACTGTTTTTATAAACTGTTTTTTTTTTACTTCTTAGTTCTACGGATTTAAAGGTTTATCAAAAAGAATGTTAATATTTCCTATTCTTGTTCCGAGATATGTTGAAAATAAAACAGCGCGAAAGCGTTTAAATTGCCGCAGCCTCTGTTATAATACAAACCATTTTGTTTTAAAAGGGGGAACATTTTAATTTTAAAAATGACTCGTGTGTTTTTGGAAGATAGCGTTGTATGCGGATCTAAATGAGTTTTATAACAAAAGCGATTTGAAAGAATACGCGCGGCAACAGCGGAGTGTGCATTGTGTGCGCGGGATATGAGATTGTGGTTTGTGCTTGTACTCAATGGTGTAGGGGGCGCGATGTGCTGCGTACATTGCGCGACACGCACAGGTGCAGCGCAGCACGCCGCGCCGCGGGTCTTGCATACTTTTACACACAATTAAACCTCCTCATTCAATTTTAAGTTAACGAACTTTTTATTTGGCATAGAGTAGACGATAAAGTAAACATTTTATACGAACATTCTATTTTGGAATCGTTTATCATAACTATCATTTGTAACGCCACGAAGAGTTTGATTTAAAAAATGTGTGGTGACTTTTAATTTTGTAATATTCCGCAGACTGCGCGGCGACCATGCTACGCGGAGGAAGTATCGCCGCCATCCTGCTGCTCATCACTTCCGGTCAGTGAACAACATTAAGCCTTACAGCGTGCATGATGACAAGAAAATAATCATTGCTGTATAAGCATTTAATTTAATGAATTTTCAAAGTAGACGATGAAATCTATTTTACTTACGTATTTTTTCAAATACATGAATATAACATTGTTTATAACAGGATCGTAAAGTGAATAAACCGAGATAAATTGTTGTGACGGCGTTCTAAGTTGTAAATGTATTCAGAAGACGCGCCGCCGACGACTTGCGATAATGTATTTTCTGCTTAATCCTTCAGCTTCAGAGGAAACTATACTATGATAATATTGTAGGCACGACTGAGTAGGCTCGCGGTATTTGAGTCTAGAGATAAGCATTAAATTTTTTTGAATTTTATACTCTTTTAATCAACAACTAATTAACATTTAAATATCATAAAAGTTACTAACTACGTCATGCTATGAGTACAATAAAGTACATTTTACATTAGAACGTTGGTAGTACAATCAACAAGCCCGCACCGAACCACTGCCGCCACTCAAGCACAGAGCGGTCGCGGCGGCCAGCACGTGCCATGCATGGCACCTCACCTACCTAACATAGACGATACAACACGTTTTACTTCTTTCACTACGTGTAGGTAAAGGGGAAGTCAATTCAGGCGTTACGTGACTATTGCTGTTCAAGTAATCCTAAGCTACCAAGTTTTTTTTTGAATAAAAGTAGATTTTTTTTGTTAATTCACTAATATTTCCTTTAACCATTCCAACTAAGCTTTAGGCTTGTGCTAGGATATCGTTCACGAAAATAGTAGAATGGCGGGATTCGAACTCTCGACCGCTATATCGGTAGTCCGTACCAAACCATTAGGCTATTGGCGCGTAATGTCTAGTTATTTTCTCTTCGTTCTTTACCTATTTGGTAAATAATAATTAAAAGTAAACCTACATACATACCTACATTTACATAATGTTATTCGTGCAGATATAATACAAGTCTATGTACGAGTACTGTACAGTAGATATGACAAAGTTATATTAATTGAACGCGTGTTGGTTTACATAAATTTGGATATCGAGAATCAACAATCATTTTCCCACTAGCTTCGGAAACGGAAGCCAAATGAAATATAAACAGTGCTCCAATCACGTAGTGTAATTGATGTTTGCATTGAAGTTATTACATCGTCGGAGACAAACAGAGGCTAAATGCGCTTGACACGTGCTCGTGCAGCTGTGGCACAGAGCTGCTGCCACCTGCTGGTCGAGGCAGCACCAACGCTTTCCATACCATTATTGTTCCGGAGACCAATGTATACAGATATGGTTGTCTCCGGGAAATTGACCGAAATATTTGTGTCTCAGTACCGGGCGGTGGAAGTAATCTTAAAAAGTCCTTTATACAAGTCGTTATGGTTGTTATAGCTCCATTCTGCAACACATATATTTAAGAACTAGCAACTCACGTTAGTCGTTTACCAAAAATAAGGTGTGGCCTAAAACAAAATGCAACGTATCACCTCCCCAGCCGGGTCTGGTATGACTCGGAGTGCTCCAATATCGCATATAAATCAACATATCTCTCTCGGCCGCTCACTCCGCTACAGACTGCTGAGGTGAACGGACGTGTCCACTCACCAAACATCTGTCGCCCCGCCCGACAATACGTCGAGCAACCCGCTGCGCAGGTGCGTGCCATAAAACGCGCCGCCGTCCATTGTTAGCGAGCCACCTGTGTCGGCGTAATTTTTATTACACCGGCCGTCTGGCAAGCGATAATCCTAGTTTCTGGTAATAACGTCTTAACGTCATTGTTCCTTTCAGGAACAATTTATTGCACTGCCACCTGGCAGGCTATTCTCTGGTTTCTTGGGATTGCGAACTAATCGTCTATTGTTTCCGACTTCGGAGACAGCGTGCAAAGTGTTGTGAAGTGCAGTTTTCACTGCGCGGAACAAGACTTTAGCAACGCATTGAAAGACTAGCGGATACCTAACGGTGACAACAAAGCTAGTCGGGGCAGCCCCGTTCGCCCGCGTTTCCCTTCAGGGAACCGCGAAACTCGGAAGGGACCTCCATCACTGGCCTTGGGTAGTGCCCTAGTCAACGTTGGTCCACGTCTGGCCATTTAGAGCCCACGGGTAGTTTTAGTTAGACCTAAGCACACACCCGAGTGCACAATAAGATCGGCACTCGGACGCACTAGGGCTACACGTAGTAGGCACACATCCTCCCTGCTTAACCCAGCAGGGAGGGAGCTAGGGACTCACACCCCGGCGATCCTACCGGGACAGCCTAAAAATAAGTATCTATAGTCGATAATAAATCGTCAAAATGGCCGAACCCGGACTCAAGGCCGTTTTAGAAACTCTCCGTAGAGATTTCCCCGACGCTTTCAGGGCCGTCATAGCAACGGTTCAAAACCCCTCGCGCCCCTCCTCTCAGGCATCAATGATGTCCACGTCGGGCTCCGAAGCCCATTCGTCTCTAGAAGATTCCGATATGGAATCTAACGCCGCGTCGCCCTCATCGTCTAACGACGGTTTCACAACCGTCGAAAATAAGAAAAAGCGCAAGAAGCGCTCTTCCCCCACGACCTCAACTTCCTCATCCCCTGTGCCCCAAAAGGCACACAAACCTATCCCCCCTATCCAAGCCGGGCCATCCCAGTCCTCGTCGGTTCCCATCCCGGCCCTTATGGCCATACCAACAGCCCCGTGCTCGGCTGCTCCCGCCCCTCGGTCTAAATCGGCCGCTCCTACACCCGCCCCAGCATCCCAACGTTCGGAAGCGGCCCGCGCGCCGCATGACAAACGCCCACCCCCAATATACATCCAAGCGCGCGACAAATGGCCGATGATCCAATCGGCCTTATCTAACAAATTTAAAGTCGTCGCTACAGCGACTGCTCAGGGCATCAAGATGCAGCTCGAAACTGCCGATGCTTTTAGGTTTGTCACCCGATTCCTCCAAGAAAAGGAGGTATATTTCCATACATATACGCTTGCCGAAGAGCGCATTCTCAGGGTTGTCATTAAACGTATCCCCAAAGAAATCCCGGTCGAAGAGATCACGCAGTCTCTCAAGGCCCAAAATTTTCCTGTCCTTAGCGTATTTCGCATGACGCGCAGGCGTACAAAAACTCCCATCGACTTGGTGCAGGTACACTTAGACCTGACACCCGAAGGTAAGGCCATTTTTGACGTTAAGTCCATCTGCGGCCTCAGCGGGCTTATAGTGGAACCGCCACGCAAAAATGGCCTTCCCGGTCAGTGCCACAAATGCCAGTTGTACGGACACTCGGCCCGCAACTGCTTCGCTCGCCCTAGGTGCGTTAAGTGTTTAGGTGACCACGGCACATCAGACTGTTCTCGACCGAAGGACAAAGAGCTTTTAGAGGCCTTCGGAAAACCCGCCTGCGTTCTCTGCCTTGGCGCTCATACCGCCAACTATCTCGGGTGTCCGAAGGCGCCTAAGCGCATGCAAATCAAACCCCAGCGATCCACTCAGCAACGGCCACCGGTGCCTTTAGCCAACGAATTCCCGCCTCTCCAACCCTCGTGGAAAAAGACCGCCTGGGGTAACACCAACCCACCAAACGTGCCCGCGAATATACAAACAACCGCGACCGCGATTTTGAAACCGACACCGATCCAGCCGGCGAACAAACCGTCACCGCCCAAAGCGACAGGGACCGACCCCTGCCCCTTTGAATCATTAAATAGCCTATCTAGCCTCAATATGGAGGAAGTTTTAACGTTCGCTGACGAATACAAAAAAGCGTCAGGAAATATCGGAACCCGTCTACACTTACTTACTAAGTACAAGCACATCGTATGTGCTCTCGAAAAGAATTAGGCGTCTCGATGGCTGCAAACGATCTTAACAATAGCAGCTATCCGTCTCTCGCGCGTAATAATGGCAGAGTCAAACCGCGTTCGATCAGCGTAGCTTTTTATAACGCGAACGGTATTAGGGAACAACGGGACGAAATTCAGTCGTCTTTCCGCGTTATTCAATAAAAAGAGCAAAATGTCCCTTCGGAATAAGGTGACACTCTATAAATCAGTAGTGCGTCCCGTCATGACGTATGCTAGCCCGGTATTCGCGCACATCTCGCCGAAACAAATACATCGACTTCAGGTGATTCAGAATAGATTCTTGCGCAGAGCCACGGGGGCCCCGTGGTACATGCGCAATAGTGATCTTCACATAGACTTGGACTTACCCACCATAGCCCAACACCTGAAGTTGGCGTCGCGTCGTTATTTTGACTCTGCCGTCGGTCATCCTAATACGTTAGTTGTAGGTGCCGCCACCTACAACCCAATCGCGCTCGGTAAATTTCGACGTGATCATCGCAGACCTAGGCACGTTCTTGACTTCCAAGACGATGCAATAACAATCGCTCAGGCTAGGATTAAACAACTACGCAAACAAACAAAACGCCGTAGTCGCTGTCGACTACGGCAATCATTCCCGCGATACGGCCTCATAGCAGGCAGGTTTTCTCCTATCAATGATAGAAGCGTTGCTGGAGTTTCTTCCGCCACTTCTTCTCCCAGCGCTAACGCTTTCCGAAGTGGTAGTAATGTTAGATGTATTAATAATAATAATAGTAATCAGATAGCAGCAGCCGATCAAGCCGAGGTTCGGCCCTCTAGGGCACCCTTGAATCGGAATGCTAAACGCGTATTGAGTGACAGCCCAAGCCGAGGTCCCCTCTCGGGGGCCCTTGTGCCTAGTCACTCCATGGAGCGCCCACCGAAGCGATCTAAGAGCTCGGTGGCCTCCCAATCCGGTAATAATAACGAAGTAACGGCTCGTGCCGAGGCTCCTGAGGGAGCCCTCGAGCTTAGTTACTCATAAACGAGGTTTAGGCTAAGCGCCATCTGCGCTCGGCCACCTCAAGCCCGGTGAATCTGTAAATGCCTCTTCAAGGCAAACAGTGACCATTCAGTCACAAAAAAAAAAAAAAAAAAATCTCGGCCGCTGCGCTGATATCAAAGCCTCGCGGTTGCACCCCCTCCCCCCGCCTGCCCCACACCGCACTCCTCTCCGCGCTAACCAGATTCACGTGATCTATCCGCTCCCTACGCTGTTGCATATTTCAGAACCCGCCCGGTAAATCGCTAACTAGCCCGAAGTTCCGACTAAACTGGCTATACGTCACCGTTGCCCCACTTTTTAATTACATGCATCATACCGTCGGAGTGCAATTTGAAAAAGGATTTCGAGGGTTTTTTTTATTTGAAATAGCACCGACTCCTGTTTCACGCGGGAATTGAAACTACATTCATGAAACCAATATCATGCAGATATTGATGTTCACGTGATTAATATCGTACATTTCAGAGAGCGAATAAATCATTTGATATATAAATTATATTTTGAAATCATAAATTAATTAAAATACTCGATCATTAAACACGCATCGTATATTGGAGTATGTACATATTCATACATAGAATTAGTTCTGTTTTGCACATAAATACAGTGGCCATACATAAAATGAGTTTTTTAAATGTTATTAGACATTTGCATGTTATGAACTCATTACACAGGCTCTTTATAGCTAAATTTGTCCAACGCATTTATGTACTTCACTCCAAACTCCACTTCCGAATTAAATTTGATTTCCGATATCTTTTTTTTAAACATAAATAAACCAGTGCTTGACCACGACTCCACCATTTTTTTTTGCCGAAGGGGAATGCGTTACGCATACTCCGTGCCTCGGGGCAGGCACGAGAGTTATGTGGGACTCTCCCCATAATGGGGCATACCCACTAAACCCCTCCGTTCCCTCCTGGCCATTATGTGGGGCGCCACGGGACCGCTTTCGCTTGCCACCGCGACGCCCCACTGGCCCACGACTCCACCTAAGCTAAGTGAAGACGCGGCCGAAGAATAGAGCGCGCTAGCTCAATAAGTGCCGATTCACCCTTCTCTTGAAGGCACCCACGTTATTACTGGACGGAAACACTGAGGCCGGCAACTTGTTCCATTCCTTTGTTGTGCGCACGAGAAACGATGTCTCGAATCGCTTCGATCGAACCCGTGGCTCATCAACTAAGAAAGGATGGAGACTAGCCGTACGTCTCGACGTTCGGTGGTAAAAAGGGGGTGGGGGAATAAGTTCATATAATTCCTGCGCACACTCACCAAAATGTAACCTGTAAAAAACCGACAGGCTTGCCACCTTGCGTCTGTGTTCAAGACTTTCTAACTTATAGTCTAGATCGCCTACTAGCTTTCTGGCTCGCCTTTCCACCGCATCGAAGGTCGCGAGTTGATATTTAGCTGAACCTGCCCAGATGTGACAACAGTGATATCGGTGATAAAATGATTCTTCTTATAAGCACATACAATACAATACTATACTAAAACTAATTTTGGGGACTACTACATGTCTACATAAATAACGGTTTTATTTTTAGGTCAGAGCGTAAAAATTTAAAATTTATCTTGACATGTTACTGTGAAAATAACAGAAAATGTCCAACCGAATCAGCTCATAATTTTGGCAGCGACGGATAAATACTGCAATTTATAAATTAAAACTTTAATATTCTACCAGCATCAGTATTTACACTGATTAAAATTAATCAGTCGGCTGAGCGCGATTCGCGATTTTAATCCATAATCTGTTTGCGTATCAGCGGAATTTCTGCGCCATCGGCTTTATGTAGACTCAGAGAGCGACGTGCTGAGGTGGCGGTGGAGCTGTGCTGTACGTATACACTAATTGAAATCCGAACTACATAGCTAGTTTATAAATTTAAAATTATAACATTGTATTCAAAAGTAGCAATCTTTGACAGCGTGGCGTGGGATGAGGGCGGGTGCTGTCGCCGTCGACTCTCACCCTGTGATTTATCGGCATTCGATTCTTGGCCTGCAAATATTTATCACTCGTAATTGAATTTACTTTTTATACACTAAAGGCTGGACTTTTGTGTGTCATCTTTTTTGTCTATAATGCAATAACTCTGCAAATATTTAAAGACGAAGGAAATTAAATTGACCAAATGAAAAAAATATTTAGGCAGATGAACAATGAACACTGAGGTATTATTTAGTGAAGAGCGTAACGTTATCTGGAGTGTGGTGGTGGTGGTACAAAGGCGATGTGACCGCAGGCGACTGGCAGACCGCGGCCACTGCGAGCTTCCATTGACCCAGTTACGAATTAGCAATTTGAACGCATTCTCAATTGTAACTATTAGCTTATCCAATGATCCTCATGTATATACCATGCAGTCTACATAATGTCTAAATAAACATGAACAATTTAAATATTAAAACTTTTTACTCCGTAATATTTCTTATCACGTAATAAATGTACTTATATCTAAAAGAATAAAATCTGTTAAACAAGATTTAGAAATTAATATAGACTAGAAGTAGTTTACTAACATTTAAGGCATTTAACATCGAGACTGCACAAAAGTTTCTTCTCAATAGGATAATGTTTGTTTGAGACTTGAAGGGCAATAGGGAAGCGTTACCCTTGATGCGGGAGCAGCCGCCGAGCTACATACTTGTGTATTCCGCACGTGCCGCTGCTCTGCAGGAGCGACTTAACGCCGCCGGAGTTAGGTATTGTTAGACATTCTTTATCTCGCCCTTCGAAAGCCGGGGGTTAAACTCGCGCCAAATTGTTTGATATCCGTGAAAATTAATAATGAGTTTGGATTATGTTCGATCCTGACTCCGATAGATAAGGTTATTCATTGTTTCTTTGACATCAATGAATAACTCCTCTCAGTTAATAATTTTCTAACATTCTACGTTAGATGTAACTATTTAAGTAGTTACACTAACTGCTGACTGTTGAGTTTAGGCAGGAGGTAAAATAACTTACTTCGTGTTCTATTGGCCTGTAAAAGAATCTTGTCTTGGATTTTCAGTTTTTATTCGACCAATTAGATACTTTAATTTATTTATATCTTAGTATTTTAGATAATTGTAAAAAAAAAATTGAAAAAGCCATGTGTAAGCATATCCAGGTGGTATATTGTCATTCAAGCGTCGACGGGACGGTTGATTGCTGAACCTTTGGCAAATGCTTTTCGCAATTAATGCTCTCCCCTGGGTACATGCATCCAGTGAACAGTCAACTTATTATTATCTTTAAATTGTCAGTTTAATGATATTGCGTTATGCACTGTAAGTTTCTTTGAGGCGTCTTGCAGTTGCTTTATAACATTGCTCGAAGTCTTGACACCTTTTTATGAATTAATTTAAAGCGACGACGCCTGTTGTGGAGATTCCACTTTTGTACGCTAAATGTAATAAACGTCGTATTTGAGTAGTTAACTTTTATTTTTCTCATATAAATGTCACAGGCCGCTCTTTATGATACAACGTGTTACAACATTCGCAGTAAGGGTTCCCCCGACGCGCCACCGGCTTGCCTTTTATTACCTGAAACGTAGTATATTTTCCTAGTACGAGTATATACCTCCAATATCTAGTTTAAAATATTATGCAAATTTCTACTAAGTTTTAAATGAAACGGGTTTTTAGGTCATTGATACAGAGAGTAATAGACCGGATGTAAAACTTTCAGCAATTGTTTTACAGACAATAAAAATGTATGCTCAGTAAGTTGACGCAGAGACCTACAGCGAGCTGTGCTGCCTCACCGCGACCGACACGAAGCGACACGGTGCGCAGTGCTCGATGCTCAGTGTCGCCGTCTAATCCGAATTTGATTGCGCCCGGCCGATGTCCTCATTAATATTCCAGCCGCTCGCTGCTCGCTTTTTATTTCATCTGTGTCAACACGGCGTGCGTGCGAGCGCCCCGGCCTCAGCGCCCATTGAGCGGAACTTCTTTTATTGAAAAGACTTCGCTATTGAAGGCAATCAGTGCCGATCGCGATTCTCTTTTGATTACGATTTTTGTGTTGATTCTTGTCGAGGTTGCAATTTAATACTCAAAAGTCTTGTATCCATATCTAGCGATGTCAGCGCTATTTTTCCAAAAGTCTATATCAGTCGTCAACTCTAAGTAAAAGTATTTGTCAAATTCATATTGTATGAATACTAGTAAATATATCTTTTAGGATTTAAATATATTTTATAGGTTTTGGACATGTAAGCTTAATTTTAAATTTATTAGAGCATAGTGCACCGAGCGGCGCAATCCTGGAGATATCGAGTGGGAGGCAGCACTGGCCATTCAGCCATTGCGCCGGCCACCTGACCACTGCTCTGGCACCCTACATAATTGATGGCCAGTTAGTGCTGCGGCGATTGTTCCACGAACTCTCACCGCATTGTCCTCCGTCGAATTTGATCCATAATATAAATTCCATTCTCTGAAAATATCAGTTCTATTCAAACACTTTAATTTATGTTTGCTGACGAACGCTACGTTAGAGATATTGCTAAAAGAACCGTTTAATGATTTGCTTTCGATAGATGAGAGTTTTTGTAGGAGCTATAACATTAATTTTAGGATGTTAATAGAATGTAAATAATTAAATTAGAGTTAGTTGTTATTAAATAAAATCGGTAACCACCTAAATAATTTTGAAAATCATCCATTTTAAAATTTTACTCAGGTATAATTCAATAATTAAAAAAAAAACATATATTTGACTACATGATACGCTTAATTTAAGTTAGTATGATTAATTGCAAGAGCTGGCAGCTCCAACATTTCTCTGATGGCTTCAGGATTAGGCAAATAGTCGTCAGAGGCTTTGGCCGCACCACTGCACGGTTCGGGATCAATAGAACAGTTATTGCCGCTCTCTCCGACCTCCTTTGATAACCCGTTTATTCACGACGTAACTGGCAGCGTCACAAATCCTTTGCGAATGGCACCTCCACATAAAGCTATAGCACTGCACGGGACCGCTCTGCCAACTAGGAATTTGTTTAAATGTACATGTGTGGAAACTTAAATGTGTGTAGGATATTGAGTTCTAATACTTTTGTAACTACTACTACAAGCATGTTTAATAAGTAATGATATTCCAAAGAATTTGAATTTTCATTCACTATGGGGAAACAATTACTATTCAACTAGTGGGGATTAGTATTTAACGTCTCGGTTCATTAAAATTCTGCGCGTGTCCACCGCGCGCTATGCGGAGTGAAATTTGTTTCTTTGCACATTCATTTAATTAGAGAACTAATTAAATATTTAGATCGACTTATTTTTTTGCATTTCCGAACACGTTAGTTTACTTTCTTTCATCTCAATTTTATCTCGATCTTTGTGGAGTTGGCACAACAGGTTTAACATAGTCCATACCCACATTAGCTGGCCGCTTCCTCCTTCTCATCTTTTGCTGTAAAATAAGGTTTTTCCTTCAAATCTATATCTTTCGTCACTTTCTTTCACGTTACCTTTTTTTAATTAAAATAGTGTATAGTTTATGAATTTATTCATCACATAACGAATATCCTCACGTCGCGTCCCTCATTAAATTCACACGGACACCTCGTGAGAGCGGGTTTCAGTATACTTTTGTCTACATAATAAAATTCTCATTCAAACTTTTGAATTAAACTGTGATGCATTTTCTAGACTAAGCCCGAGCGTTGTATTTAGGTTAATAACTTCTAAAATTTGCATACAGCACGAATGTTGTTATAGAATCACTAACATATTATGTTTGTGTACAAAATTATCCATTTTGATATTTCTTAAACAAGTTTTGGTAGGATGGTTAGTAGGAATTCTGTCTAGTATTTCTGAAAAGATTCACTCCAATATCGTAAAAAATGTTGATATCAAGCAGCGCTCTCGTCTTGGCTGCGCCAACTCCGGGACTCCGGCAACATGTCTAAGTCCCTGTAATCCGATCCTCGTCTTCATCATAAAGAGGATTAAGCAGTTCCGTCTCTATTGAATTACGACTTCTTTATCCGACTCATTCTGCGTAATTCCGCCGTCTTTATTGTTTGTTATTTTTAATTAATTAAATATTTTTTATATATGACAGGAAATGAACGTGTTAATTCGTGGTTTAGTCTAGCAATGGCAGGTTTCCTAAAGGTTAACAATTTTCTAGTGTCTGTTGATGAATTTTATATCAAACTTTTCTTATCAAAATATCTTAAACAGATAGGTTTAATTGCATTTTTAACTCAATACTTTACTATGATTTCATTTTATTACGTCTTAAAATTTAAAACAGTTTTAAAACAATGTATGAAAGAACGAGATAAAATTAAAGTTTACGACGCAACGCTTTCAGTATGATCTGCAGACGTTCAGCGAACTGATTTACTTACAATATCTACTTTTACTTATAGCATTCAAGCGTCGTCCTTTTAGATTCCGAGTACAATTTAGGGCATAAAGTGTACAAGATAATGAATGAAATAATTTTATAGTGTTATACATAGAAATTGTCTTAATTTTCAGAAATATCTATTAAATCTCTTCAAAGGTACAGGCATCTCACACAAGACCAAAAATAAACACCACATGTAAAAAAAATCATTTCAGTACAATTTCTTTATGATTTTCCGCCTGATTTGAGAAGCGGAAAAATATATGGCGCGTTATTTTGCAAAGGTATAAAGTACGGCATCTAATTAAATGGATTCTTTACTGTAAAGGGTTCCCAGATATATGATGACATTGTAATACAAAAGAGATAATAATTAGATCCCAACATTCCTATAATGGCAGTGTCGTTCGCATGCGAGTGCAAGCTCGCCATACATCAGTAATTATACTCATCTGCTCTGAACACTGAGCGTCCTACATTACTGGCAATTTCATATCACAGCATGTCAGGAGCGAACTAGTGGCAATTACTTGATTATTCTGTTTTATGTACACGTATTTACGTACTTTGAGCTAATCAAAGATGACAAGTTTATTTAAACAGCTGTATGTGAGGTCATGGAGTTGTGTGGAAAAATATTATTATATCTAACGTCGCTGTAGTTCTTGTTAAGATAATATGTCTGTAAATATTTATAGGTTTGGAGTGTAAGCGTTTTAACTTTTTAATAAATCATTTTTAATAATTTAATATCGTACGTATCGCAGAACCGGCTCGGCATAAATTACGTACAAAGCATTTTAACTTTGTCCACATATTAAAAATGACAACGAGCTTGTTTTTGTAAATTAATTTACGGTTAAATTGAAACTTGCTGAGTCGTAGCGGCGCAGCGCGTAATGAGCCGAGGAATTAATATTGTGAGGATAATATCGCGACGCACCGCACGCCGCACGCCGCACGCCGCCGCACGGGGCACGCCGCACGCCGCACACCTAATATAGTACGTACATAGTTATTGTAGCTGCGGCTCGACCTCGTCATACATGTCATACCAAGATTTGACATTGATTTTCTTAAAAATTGAGAGGATTCTATTGATCAAGACCAACTAAATAAATGTTCATTTTTCCTTGAATGAAAATGAGTGTTTAGCCACATTTCTAACCCTCATCCAGCGGTGCTGTTTGTCAGACTAGAATTTTGCGTTTTCCAGAACTTAAACCACGACATGGTTCAGGAAGACTTATCAATATCAGGTTTCGCAATACACATAATTATTGACTCACATAATGAGACAATGTTTTGCATGATCGTGCACACAGCGGACATAGATGTTTGCGGCGGCGATGCAATCACAAATATGTATCAGGCAATGGTATAAAAGCAATTATTGATAATGGCACTTCGCAAATGGGTGTCAGTGGGCGCGGAGCCAATTGCGGCAAAATTGATGAATACATTATCATAATATGCAGATTGTCATCGTGCATTTTAAAATATTTATTATAACATTGGTTGTGGCTTTATCTGTGTTGCTTACATTGTAAAAGCATGCAGTGGAATGTGTTGAATTTAACGTTTTTAATGTACTTGTACTCGTACAATAAACAATATAGCGTATTGTAACGTCTAAAACAACATACTAATTTAATATTTGTGGCGGTGTAACTTTTAATTTGTTTCCGAGGAATGCCACACGTGTAATGTTCGCGAGTGAAAAATTTGTTTTTGAGAAGGGTTCGCAATTAGAGTGGAAACTAATTTAATAGCGTTCAATTGAAAACACTTTCTGTAATGTATGCGGCGGCAGCGGCACTGCAGCCGAGGAGTATACACTGCAAGAAATTTATCGTAACGTAATTACAAAAGTAATGAATAGTCTCCAAAGATTAAGATAAACTTTTCCATTGCATTGATTTAACAGATCATTTACCGTATTCATTAAGATTCCTGAATGTTATAATTAATGACCTGTTCAAAGTAACGAGTACTTCAACACAAGGGGATGTAATTTAAAAGAAAGATGCAAGACAATTAATTAGGTTATAATTGTCAGTCAGCTGTACCGAGGTGTCGCCGCCGCTTGCTGCGGGCTGCGGCCGGCCGCCCGCCCGCCGCGGCGGGGCGATCGCGTCTCGTTACTTGCGACTTAATTAATGTCTGTTTTCTGGGAATCACTTCAACTGCCCCCACTTCATAGAAACTGAGCACTTTATTTGCCTTATAAAGCAAATTCTCAGTAATACAGAAAAGATACTGCTCTTACAAATTAAGCTCTAGCGTTCTAAGCCGAAGGAAAAAAGCAAATTTATGTTGTGACCCTTTGACATTCATAAGAAAACGTCAACACAGTAAATGCCATAATAATATGAAATGATTCCATCTCCTGATAGCAAACAGCTCACGCCCGGTTTGCGGACCTAATTAAAAGCTCTCTGACCCACTGGCCGTAATCTCTCGATAGGCTTGATGCATGCTGTACTCTACTAAACTTGATAATTCGTTAAATCAACTATTACTACCGAGTTTACAAAAGGATTTTATAATAATTTAACCCATTCATAAAATTTTGATATTTAAAAAACTAGTACTTTTCTAGTGACGCATGTCTACACTCACAATTCAATCGTGAAAAAATTGAGTTTCGGGTTTTAACAATATCCGTAAAGAGGATATTCCCTGCCTATCCCGGATGCAATAAATATTCGTAATAGCTAAGTTCTCGAGTTCATTAATTACGTAACAATTATGTCTTGACGCTCCCTAAACGCCCCCCCCCCGCCCCTGCCCCTCCTACAGAGCATCGAAATGCTGCTTTAATTGGACCGTATAATTGGATTGCCTTCCGGCGGAATTTGGTTTTAGTTTATATTAAACTGCGCCCTTGTCTCATATTACGAAGTACTGACGTATATAGTTCACACTTGTTTCAATACTAAAGTAAATTATATTTCATTAAATAACTTATTAAAAACAGTTGAAAAGCCTCTAAACTAATTAAAGGTAATAACTGACAATTTTTATTGTACATCATGATGCTCTGGTTTAACAAAGCAGTTAGTGCTGACTGAACTGAGTTACACTTAACAAAACAAAACAACTATGATAGAATATATTCACATCCGTTTAATTTTGATGTTAGATTACGATGACTGTATCTTGTTACATTTGAGTAGTAAATATAAACTTGTTACATCACTTCGTTGTCACAATAATTTAAGATGTCGCCGAACGTTTGATCTCGAGAGAGGAATTAGACTGAAATGTCGAATGCGCGTTGCTGCTAACTTAAAGGCAAAAGTAATATAATTTTTAACATTTTTAATCTTAACAATCTTCATTGTTATATACCGTAAGGGCTGAAAAAAAAATAGGGACTTTATTATTTCAAATGGTCTTTCTCTATTTAACAAAATACTTTAATTAATATCTTGTTAACTTTTTTCTTGGTAATATGATTTATAATTCTTTTGTAGAAAAATCTTAAGTCTTATAAGAATTTGAGGTAGCGAGTGGCGATGAGGTTTGTGCTGTCAGAGCAAAATGAATAATGTAGGTTGCGGCCCGACGGGGCTTTGATAATTGTCTCGGGAACACACTTTATCATCCCACTGTCTTAAGCTTGTCTCCTCACGTGAAAATTATCGTTTCATATAAAAAAGTTGAGTTTAATATGAGCATTTTTGTCTGAGTAACATGAATGATGTATTCTGAACGATAGAGGTAACAATACTATTGAATACTGACACCGGTTATGCTAGGTACTATCATTTAGTATTCAGTCAGCACTAACTTGTCATATCATCTGCTCGCTATGAATATTCAATAAGACAGCAGCGCCACCTACACGTCAAATGGGAATTCCTATTGTATTCTACTGCATTGAGCTAACTTGATATCAGTTTATTACTTACTTCTTGTTTAATCGAGTGCGATCAGTATTATTGTAATTAATATTTTTTTAGATAATTAGCTATTCAGCACCATTCAGTAGTAACGCGTTATATTGTGTCATGTTACAGACATCTCCAACGTGTTGGTATAGATATTCCATATAATTATTTGAGCGGATCAGGAAGCCACAAGAAAATCTTTCATAGGGAAGAAGCAGACGAATTACAACTGTATTGTTATACGATAAGAATGGTTTTTAATTAACGTCGTTGAAGAGGGCTCAGCGTTGAGCTTGAGATGTGTCATAGTTGCGGCGCGTTTCATTACACGGCTCAGTAGATGTCACTGGCATGTGAGAGGGCGCCGTGTGCTTGCGTCAAATATCGAGATTATGTGCGCGTAAATCTAACATTGAGTAATTACTTGGTTCCTTTAAAATATCAATTTATAATTTAATAACCTGAATTGAACTGAATTGCTAGACGAAGTTCACAGTGGAGAAAAATTACCTGGAAGATAGAAAAAACATAAAGCTAAGAAAAAAACGACAGTTGATACTGAAATATAATACAAGTGTAGTATGACGCGGTTCCCATTTGTTTTATTAATTCAGTTATCGCTTTTCGCTTGCGTCCTCTTTGTTTTGTTTTACTTAATTTCTTCAAACAGATTAATCAATTTTTAATGAAATTAAAACTCCTTTGGACTTCGGAATTACTTTTGTGTAAATGTTCATCTTAGCAAACTTTGATTTAACTTTCATATTATCTATATCTTCAAAAGCCTCCGTCTCAAAGCAGAACTTTACCATATCTTTAATCTAACTGAAGTTATGTTTGTTGGTGCGTCTGTCTATTCAATTTGAAGGGACCGAGTCTTAAGAGGCCTCGATTCCCCCTCGCCCTGCCTTGTGTCTGCTCCGACCTCCGACTTGTCTTCATTCACGTCATGTTAATAATTTTAATTAGTTAACCTTTGCCTATAATACATTTATTTGAGATACACCAGAAAATTAATACTGTAATTATTATCTACGTCTAGAGTAATAATGAGTAATTCTCGACTGAATTTTAAGAAGAATTATCTTAATTCAGTTTTAATCTTTCCAGTTGGTAATGTAGGAGTAACTTGTGACATCGAACAGTTCTTGTGCAGCCGCCGCCTGCAGCGACATCTGACGGAGCTATTGTAGATGTCGCTGACTGATGGTAACGCGGCCGAATGTCGCCTTTCAAATAATTGTATTATGCAGTATCTTTGATAATTGTGGAATTTCATTCATTTATGATGATACTAGCTTTCGCTCGCGACTCCGTTCGCGTGGAATTAAAAAGAAAGAAAGTGATTAGCCTATGTGTTCATCCAGACTATCCTCTGCCTCTATGTCAAATTTCATCGAGATCCGTTCAGCCGTTTAGGCTACAAACTCTAACAAACATCCATCCATCCATCCATCCATCCATCTAAACATTTATAATATTAGTAAGAAGTAAGATAAGATTAAAACAATATCATATTTAAAATGACAATGATGTAATACTTAACTGGTCAAAGATTTTTTGAACGCTTGTGTATTTTAGATATTAACAATTATTCCATATTCTTTTCGCCTGATATATTTTATTAATTGAAAGCAATAATTAATATCAATTTAAATCAAGTGATGACGCCTTGATACACACAATGACATGATTACGCCCGCCCCGCGCACTCTCACCACACTTTTGTTGACGCTCAATAAACTGCTTGAACACGGAAGCTGTGTAGTTTGTTGTGAAGAGTCCTCAGCAACTCGCATTTCACACGAGTCCCCGAACGAGCCTCGCATGAATCTCGCTACACCCGACCGATGCCTGTCGCCTCAACATGTGATATTAAAGTTCGTTCGTTTTATGCCTGATCGTTAACAAATCGTTCATCATTCAGATTGCCGCTCGCCGCTCAGCCGATGCGACTACGACCACGTTTCAATTTAATTGAAATACTCAGATGTTAATCACGAATTCTCGTCTCGTCGGTGATTTGCGGCGGCGTCAAAACGAGCGGGAAAATGCCTTTGATACATTAAGTACTACTAACTAATCTTGTTGCAGTTTGTCAAAGAATAATTATTAAAAATTATTGGACTTTTTACATAATAATGCCAGTGAGGGAATGTAACACCCCGTCTGGTCTGAGCTATTGTCCTTCAAAATGTTCTGTTGCCTTGATGAAGTACAATAAAAGATTGAGCTCTGAGTACGTTTGATGAATAAGAAAATCCTCAAGCGTCGTTTATATAAAGACGGACGCGCCGTAAGAGGCTTACGTTCACGGCGTATTTCGGTCCCTTTTATTACTAAATTAATTATGTTTCATCTGAGAACTGCTATATAACTTTCTTGTAGTCTTCCCGAATTAATTTATCAGTCGCTATACAGGAAACCCTAGAAATCAATGATTAAAATTATCTGTATAGATGAAAACGCTTTTTTTTTCTCTCTGTATATCCCAAAGCTTAAGTGTATGTTGCAATAAAAGGAAGGTCATTTAACTTTTATAAGATCGTAGCGGAGCGCCTTTGTAGAGGTCATTGTTATAGCACTAGATAGTTACATTTATCAGCGCGATCATTATCAAAAGGTTGTGAGAGGCGAGGTGTTGGCGGCGGGGCAGTGCGGGGCAGCGGACGGAGGGGGGGGGGGGGGGGGGGGGGGGGGGGGGGGGGGGCGGTGTCACTGATACCTCCATTATTCATTCAGAATCCAATATGAGAGCGGTGGCTCCTTTGTCTCTCCGCCGGACTTTTCGACTGCTTTACGTCCAGGTGATATCACAAACGAATTATTGGGGTATAACTTGTAAATAACGACCTGGATTATTTTATACGTAGCCTACGAAATGTTAAAAGCTATTTCTGGACGAGTTCAGGTATGAGATGGTATTAACATTTAAAGTGGCTTACTTTATTTCATGCATTGTTTGACTATATTTTATAATCTAGAATTCCGTACATGCAATATAGATGAGATTCAACATTATTATTACAATAAGGTATAATTGTTTCTTTAGGATATATTAGCCATTAGCGTTAAAGATTTCTTGATTTCATATCCGATGATCCAAATGTGTAACAATTATCAGTAGGTTCAGGTAGTGCCGTCGGGTGGCGCCACTCCCCCGCGCCGTCCCCGGGGCCTACCGCCGGCCGCAGCCCGGGGACGCTTTGTGCCTCTCGCCACAAATCCACAATGCTTTATTGCTACGCGATATTTCACAGGAATTACCAAGGCAATAGTTTGGCGGAATTATTAAGGCAATGGTATATTCGGAATTCAATATTTGTTACAATAAATCATTATTTATTTAAATCGAAATTTAACTTGTACGTTAATTACTTCTAATTACTTGTTCTCGGTCTCTAAAGGGATGATTCCAGTATGCAGAAATCTAAGCAGAGCTTTTAATAGATAATATTGACTTGGCGTAAAGTTCACTGAAACTCGGTCTGTTCGGCGCGTACATCCCCAGCTCTAACAGCACCCCCTCGCCCCGCCTCCGCTCATAGCCGGCTGTAATTACACTGGTCGGTGGTCAAACGGCGGCGTGCGTGCCAATTATACCGGTTCACTCGATTCCCATTACTGCTCTCCGGCCGCGCGCTGCCGGCCTCAAGCTACGAGCGGAAGCGGACGGATTCATCTCTTACACTGATATTCACAGTTTTATACCCAATATTAACTTGTGACTAAATATTTGCTTGTGGTTGAGTCCACGTAATAATCCATGAATTAGACTATTGGACGCAATTATATTTGAATTTGAATATCGATATCTAAGTTACTTTCATTCATTGTCTATTATTAGAGTCAATTACAACAAGGTTTTCTCTCCCTTTATTGTAAGAGAAAAATGTATTAAGTATATTTCATTAACCTACGCAATACCTCGTGGCTTGGACCATCGCCTAGCTTGGACTAGTGAACGCTATGCTTGTATTAGTGGTCCAGCCGCTGTCATTGGCGCAGCGCACGGCGGCTCATTTCAGCTGTATTTATTGTTATTACGTCAATATTAGCCCCATTATCGTTATATAGAACTATCGATCGGCGTAGTACACTATACGGACGAATTGAAAGTGCATGAAACAATTTGTAAATTTGAGTTTTTTACTGACGATTCCTGTAAATCTTTACTACCTGTGGGAAAGGTGAAAAAAAAAGACATAAGATATAGATAACATAAGTTAATATGTTCATTGAGTTCCATGAGGAGAGAGGAGGAAATTAGACAGAAACATACCGAGCCATACGAAGTTTCTCTATAATTTATTACGACGCAAAGTGAACCCCTATCTAGTCTAGCGGAAGTTGTTCAATCAATTACTAGGAACTTCGTATCTGAATATTTGATAGCTCTTTGTTGAACCCATTCTTTGACAGGGCGGTGCGGGGTGTGCGGGGTGTGCGGCGGCGGGGCGGGGGTGCTGACGACAGCATTATGCAGATCGCGAGCCAACTTCAGTCGTAAATCAATGCAGATGTCGCCGCTTCAAATAATTACAGCTTTTGTTCGAATCAACAGCGACCAAGTTTCAGTTGAAACTTGTCCGGCGACACTCGTGCTCGTGCTCATTGCTGAACATGGGCTCGTGCGATGACGTCATTGTACGCTCCTCATGCTCTCAGAGTCGATGATAGAACTCCATTGTGTAGCGAGTTCCGATTTGAAACAAAAAACCTCTCGTGACTCTCGTCTCTGACAACAGAATTGGGTAATGACGAGTTTTACAAGCCTGTAGGTATGAATTTGAGGTTGTCATACAACTTAGATCAATAGTTTGGTTGTCATGGCAAAATCCCTCTTTGGGATGTTGATTTTTTTCTTTCCACATCTAATATGAGAAGAGCCATGCCCGTCATGTATATAGCTATTTAACTTTCGTTATATTTTTCTATAATATATTTTGTGTTTCTTAAACAAAGTGAACATATCAATAGCCGGCGTGTCGGACACATGTGTAGGCCACTTGAGCGGCAGAGCGTGCGGCGAGCGCGTGCCGGCGACGGCTCACAATTAGCAATTCCGATTTGCCGCGCTCTCTGTACTCCTTGCTCTGTGCTCTGCACTCGCCGCACTGTCTGTACTCTGTGCTGTCTGTCGCTGACAAATGCATTAAGCTCGTATATCATGCTTGATAAAATTCCGAAACCAACGAGAATATACCTATTCTCATCGTTTGAAAGGATTTAATGATTAGTAAATACAAAAGTTAATCATGTCTAGTTATACAATTGTAGATAGAGATGTACATACGTAAATTACTTTATTAGAAGAACCTAACTTTTCTGAATACTCAATGGTGCAATAATAACGATTTAAGGAGCTAGGAGCTGAAGTTGACGCCTTAGGAAGGAGGTAAAGCACTTTGAGCTACTTCAGATATCTTTGTTGTATGAAATTTGTTTTCCTTCTTGAGAATCAATCAAGACGCGAGCGACGAGCAAACACGCGCCTCGACATACGCTTTATTTAGATTCCGTAAGCGGACATGTTTTTTAATATAAACATGAGGCGGCACAAACAGCGCGCAAACGGGAGGCCGCGCTGTATTTATATGGGCGCTCGAATATCTCTGAATATACATTACTAACTTAACTCAGACCCAAACCAAGTGTTTGTCTACCACTCGTCACTCGGGTTATCTTAAAGCAAAATTGTTTCCATATCGCTCGTACGAAGAACTTAATGTTATGTGTCTCGGTTAACAGAATTTTAATATTTATCATGATCTCTTAATTACCTAGTTGTATGCGTTTATGCGATGTATTGTTAGACATTAATTTAATTGTAATAGCATAATTAACTTACGAGTATATACTCAGACCACTAACTGCCGCCAGAAAAGGCGCGCTAATTCTAATACGTCTGAATGACATTGACAGCTGTCATAGGGACGGGACGTTTATGCCGATGATCTAGTGTTGCCCGATTTTCTTCTTAACAGTATGTATTTTCGTATCAAACAGATATTTCTATTATGAGCCTTGTATCACGCTAAAAACGTTGTAAATCCTTAGTATAGAATTATATAGAACATGGCTGTATTAAAGGGAATGGCAGCGATAAGTATCTGCGGACGGCTTCAGAGGGCAATTGCTTGCAGTACTGGACGTATCCGGATCAGATGAGATAGGTTCGCGGTTTAATAAGTCTGGCGTGCGACCAAATCGTATTGAATATATTAAATTAATGCACCCGCCCGCCCGGACCGGCAGACTCTATGATATTGAAATGAATATCGTAATTGCTTTTTAATTTTAAATTTTCGCATGTCATATTGAACTAGACGCCCACGTTTTTATGTTTATGATTTAAAATGTTACATCCAAAGGAATCATGTTAAATAACATAGTTACATCTTTATTGGGATATGAAATGCTAAAACGTAAATTCATGCTTCTGATTATGAATACTACGTACTACATATACAATTAAAATAGTTCATAGTTTTTTGAGGACTAGAAGATAATTTAATTGTATCAGATTGGTATGTAATATACGTTTATATGTATAATACATATAGTGTAAGTACACAAACGATGGCATGCAGCTCGATCTGTCCGTCGTCGTTGAAATGCGCTCGAGGCGGGTTGGCTCGCGACCAAATGGTGTCGAACACAATCAATTTATAGCCCTCATATAAGCTACCAAATTCCAAATAAACTATTAAAGAAATAAAATGAAATTACACACATAACGCAAGGAAGTAAACTGGACATACGTATTTATAAGTAGACAATTTAAGGAACTATAGACAAACTTATGTCTAGACATGATTGGTAAGAGATTAGCAACTCTTATTGAATGTAACTCTTTTATAATAGAATGTTAGAATGTTAACGACTTCAGAATGATACAATCAATTAAGATAAGTGTCGTTTCGTGGATAAAGAACATCGCAGCTGAAGTTTAAGTTAACTGTCGGCTGCAGCAGAGGAAGATGTTGACAGAACTTAATGGAGTTGTTACATTTCAGTTATGTTTTGAATACTATAATAAGAAACTTAACAGTTCAAATAAAATAAATATGACTAATAAATACTTACTAGGCGACAAGACAATTTTTTTTTCGAAAATGACACTTATCAAGTTTTTTAATCTTTTAACTCTTTATTATGTAAAAATTAGTTAACATGAACAACTACGATATTATTGTAGTTTACAAATTGAAGTTCCTTTTTTTACTTTTATTAGATGTTAGTGTGTTAATTGGCCACTAGTTTTAATAACCATAGTCCTTAGCTACGATAACGGCTCCGAGTTATCGCTAGAGTCAGTTTATTGCACAACAGAGTCCGATGGCCGCCGCCCGCCGCTCTGCCGCTTTAATTTATACACGTAATTATGTGAAGGAAACCCGATGTATATTACAAGCCTTGTTCATTTATAGCAGCATAATTTAATTATAAACGTTTATTAAGGAAATACGGGGATCATATTCTATTACTTGAATGTTATGAAATCAATATATTTTTATCTATAACAAAGCAGTTAAAATCACGTATAGACTGAGAGGTAAGCAATCACGCCACACCAGCCGTTTGTTATTTGTTAATATCATACTTTCCATATCTATACAGAAATTAAATGTCTATTTAATAAATATAGTAAATTCATTAAAAGCAAAAAATAAATTTTAAATCTAAGTTCACGATGAAAATAGAAAAGATTAACTTAATGATGTTTTAATTGAAGCAGCCGTTGTTGTAAATTATACGGCGAGCTTTATTAAAAGCGTTTGTCTTAATATTTGTCAATAAAGTGCGGCGTTCATTATTTCGCCGCCGCCCGCCGACGATATTATGGCTTTTAGTTACTTTCCTACGGTTTTGTGTTTTAATTAAAGCCGTACGTATATAACGTTTAACGCTTTAAATTGACTTTTTTATTATCTATACTACGTGTTTAAGTTACATAAATACAACCAGTATCCTTTTCTAATGTTACAGCATAAATTAAAAGTGCTTACTGAGAGCTTACATTTACAGTTGATGAAATTCGTAAGATTGTTACACTAGCTGCAAGCTGCAAGCTGCAATCGGTAGCAGTGAGTAGTCTGCCGAAACCGGCAGTAACCGGCAGTAACCGGCAGTGACCACCAGACAGTAGGCGGCAGTAATCGGCAGCTAGTTGCAGCGAGGGCAGTGACAATGAGCGCAACTTCGCGCCGCTGTGACTCCGCCAACGGCATTGTTCTTAATAAGCCATACAATTTACAACTTTTCGAACCGAGAATAGGAATGTAGAAAATATCATTTACCGTTTTCTTTATTTAAGTCACATTTTAATATAAAACACAGTCAATGATCATGTTACTGTGTAAAATGCTTCTCATTTTTAATTACAGAAAAAAATATCAATAATTAAAGATAGACGTTAAATGTAAAAATGCGCAATCAACAATTTTTTTGAAAAGCTCTTTTTGTACTGTATTCATAAATCTGATTTAAAAAGCTGCGAAAGCCGTAGGTGATTTTGCCGCGCCGGGTGCAGCGGCCGGGCTAATTACTTGACACGTGGCCGCGGGGTGCGCGGGGTGCGCGGGGTGCGGAGGGTGGCCGGGGGATGTGCGGGATGCGCCCGAGGGCTGCAGGGACGCCTTTCAGTCATCGAGAGTTCGTTAGCGAGCGCGACTCATACGCTCATTATGGGACTACCTTTCTATTCGTTTTCATTTGAAAAATTTCGGTGTTCGCTGAAACTCAAATAAAAAGGTTTTTAATTATAACGCACATGTGAAGGTTGAAGAAAATTTTCATTAATTATGTGCTACATTATGTGACGTTGTTTATTTATCTTGGCCGAGGTAGAGGGACAATTTTTTTAAAGAAGTCTCTGAAAGTAACCAAAAACATAACAAATGTTAAACATTGTACATATTCAAACAAGTACTAAATAATAGGCAGTGAGTGACTCCCGACTCGTCTGTGCCGTCTGCTGAGCTACTTGACCGGCTTTGCTTCTAATTTTAGACGTTCAAGAGTGAAGGAAAGATGAAATAAGACGCTCATTTCACTTTTATTCGTGTCTTGAATAATGCATTTCAAAAATCCCTGAACGAGCACATCCAAATATTCTAATCTATAGCTATTGTGACCATATTTATTACCATCCAATTATAAGAAAATATTTAATTTATAAAATAATGTTCTTCTTTTGCTTGATACCAAGAAGTTTCTCTTCTTACCTTATGATGAAGGTAAGGTACATAAGTATTCGACACATACGTTACATAATCAGACTGGAAACTCGGTGGCCGTGGCTCGGGGCTGGCTTCGCCCCACCGGCCGCACGGGCTGTAATCAAGACTTAGTTACCGGGTCACACGCTCGAGGATTTCTTTTAACTTAAGGTTCAACATATTACTGAAAGTAAATGAAGAAATTCTCGCACCTTTTTGAATCCTGCTAGGGAGGTCACTACCTAAGATTCTAATTAAATTTTGCGTAAAGTAAACAGCGTAAACATCAGCACTAACTGCACAGTAGCAAATTCTGATGATCATTTCATGTTCTTTAATTCTGATATAATCGATTTTTTTTTTCATATTTAGAGACATCATTTACTACCTCAATAAGTTGTGTAACGATTGTGAGGGTTCAACCGACAACTACTAGCTCTTAGTAGCACCGGTTCGTTGGCGACATGCGGCGAGGTATCTACCCTGCCCCGCCCGCTACCTTGTCGGCCAACCACAACCATGTCATGTGTGCTTGAAATTTACCTTACATTTTGTTATTCACAATAGTCAGTCTAAACTTTAGGTATGCGTTGCGTGATCCAATTTGTAATTATTATGCACTTGTAAATACAAAACGCAAACATTATGTGACAAAAAATTGTATTACAAAAATGTTAACGCTTATGGACTTTGTATCTGATTTAAAAATCTACTATTATCATCTCAACATTTACTTGTAACTGTTGAAATATATGTTTGTTAAACAATAAGTAATGCAACTGGCACATCGACTGCGGGTAGCGGCGACGTGCAGAGCGCTGAGCTCCGTAGAGCGCCCTCGAGAAATGTTTCAAAGGATTCTCTCCGACGCAATCGACTGTCGTAGCCGATTTGTGGATAAAGTAGCCGCTGCTCTGCTTCACTTTGGTTACAACTTGAGACCAACTTGCAGCTCAGTTCAAACGTAATAGTAAACGGACTTGCATGATTTTTTGCGGAGAGTAGAGAATATAATTAAAGTTGGTGCCTACTGATTAATTCATAGATACATTTCTATTTGTGGCGAACCTTGTGGATGTCGAGTCGGGTTTTAGAATGGCGAACACGATTCCCCATCCTCATTGTGAGCCATGTAAACTATACGGCCTTGATACATCTCGATTCTCTTGACGATGTTCTCATCTCCTGCGGCAAAAATAAATTAACTGTTCTACTCTAAGGATGTAAGCCGGGGATACGCGGGAGGCTGCGGGGCGCGCTTGTTCCCAACATGGTACGACACCCTACATATGTGCGCCCTTGCTCAGAAAGTAACCGGCATGTAACAGGAAAGTTAATGATCTAACGCGTAACATAATTACAAGGATGTGCCCCGGGCGCGCGACACCGCTTCCTGCAGCTTATAAGTAACCAGTGACGTCACTAGTTATGTATAAAAATATGCCACTTTAAGACATATTTAAAATTTGTTCTCCTCATACGACATCGCGTGTCTCTAGCAAGCGAATTACAAAGTTCTATGGTTCTTAGCAACACAAAGGTTACATAAAAGATTTGACTTGGTATTCGAGCTTCAGTTAATTTCAATAAATTGTCGTGAGATAGCGCTGCAGGCGGCGGCTGGGGGGTGGGGCGGTGCAGATAACGCGAGCATCTGAATTGCTAATCTGTCGTCTCAAACTGTGCAGACCAGTCCAGCAACCAAGCAATTCCTACATAGATTTGTCAATAAAATAATTTTAAACCGTAACAACTCATATAAAATTGTAAAGTGTGTTATAATAAATACATTTAACTAAGCTACTAGATGATGAAAAGAGAAATAGTTTAAATGAATCTAAACTAATAAGGCAAACTGTATATACAATTAGAGACGTGTGGCGTGTGGAGCTTATCCCCTGGCTTCCCCGTCTAGACATGAATTGCAAGTGATAATGCAGGTCCGAGGTCCTCAGGCTATGACACATGTGGTTCCCTCTCACATTAATGAGTGTACTAATGAAGTGAGGAGATGTGGAGTCGCCCGCGGCCGCGTCGCCCATCCTAATTGCATTGTGCGTATCGCAGCCGCCGCGAGCGCAGTTTAACCCATCACTTTTAATTGATTCAAATCGAATTACTTAGGCCCGATTTAGTAAAATGGTTTTTGGTTTATTTTATCATGCAGTGAATATTTTGACTATAAAATATCAGGACCTGTCAAGTGAGCATTCCCCAATCATATCTAATATTATAATCATACTAATATTGTAAATGTGAAAGTTTAGATAGATGTTTGTTAGAGTTTGTAGCCTAAACGGCTTAACGGATTTCGATAAAATTTGGTATAGATGTAGAGGATAGTCTGGAAGGACACATAGGCTTCTCACTTTTGTTTTTTTTAATTCCAGGCAGACGAAGTCGCGGGTGAAAGCTAGTATTGTATAAAAAGGAACAGTATACTTTGTTTTCTTCCAGTTCAAATACAGTGATCATGAAGGACTTTGTGAGTTCACAATGCAAAATTAAAGACAGTTAAAGTTATGTTCAACCTTTTTACAACAGTCAGTTGATGCGAGGCACATGTTTTATATAATGGCAATAGATGTGTGCACTCGTATGAGGACAAAAGTCCCTAAAGTGCGGCTGCGGGCCTCAAAAGGCAACAATACGAGCGCCGCCGCTGCAGCTTAGCGCTCTAGGGATGGAAAATCTTACTAAACGAAACTATGCTTTCCTTTATTATTTTGCTTACTAGCTTTTGGTTGCATGATCGTAGGCACGGAAACAAAAAAAAAACTAGGAAGTAACCTCGAAAGCTAAGGTTTTGCTTGACAAAATTTCTTCCAGATTTTGTTCTACATCTGTGACAGATTTCACCGTTTTGAAGTTACACAGTAACAAACATCTATTTTTACAATCTTTCGCATTTCTGATATTAGTATGATATTAATTAAAGAACTTACTATAGAGTGCTGTAATAAAAGAACCTATGAAGACGCACTGACTCCAAAGTACTGTTCCTTGTAATTTAGAAAAATTAAACATGCGACAATCTTTAACTGAAGCAAATGATGATAGAATTATATTTGTATTTTTTTTAACATGAATATTATATTGTCGATATAAAAAAACTATCGATAGGAACGTCTCTCTGGCAGAGGAGGCTTTCAAGCACACACCGCACTCTCGTAGGCTCTCGCGCTCCACAAAACGTCGCCACACAACACGACACAATGGCCGCCGTCGGCCGTGCTGCGCTGTTTCCGCTAATTTGCAATTAAAGCTATACCGCACGCCACTAGACTCCAGTTATTGAAATAAGTGCTCTTCAAACTATATTACACTTGTTTCCATTTTAATGTTTTACAAAGTTTAAACTTTTATCGTAATAGTTACTTTCATTATGTTCGGTTTTGTCAAATCCTTAGATTTTTGTGGCATTAATAATAATAAAAATTTTGCTTGCTGAGTTTTGGAGGACAAAATAAAATTGATTTTACTTTATTAATGAACTGGCACTTAGTTAAAGATTAAATGCAAATAAATGGATATAGTGCATCAGAGTGGTGTATGAAGGATTGCATCGTTGCGTGTAGGTGCTGAGATTTACTTTGTAAAAGTTTGTTCATTAAACTTGAAATTGTGCGGTCACTGGCGGAGATGCCATTAGACTGCATTACTAGATATAAAAAGAAAATACCAGCGCAAGAGTTGTCGCAATGTGTCACTTCAAGGAGACAATCATTGTGTGACAAATCATATGTTAAAACGTCCTCCTATTGCTAATGACAGAGATAATTACCACACCGATTAGATTAATTTACCTACAAAATTTAATAACTTAGAATACATATTATTTGTTACAAATTTAATAAAAGAAGTAGTTATTAGATAGCGCAATTGTCGCGGTGCAGTGGTGCGGAGCGAGTCGCGCGGAGCATTGCTGCCACTGAACCTCGCATTCCAGAGTACCTACGTATAAACTTGCATTTTTCATAAAACGCGTGCATTATTACTTGCCCCGGGCAAGGGGGGGCGGTAACAATTGCTGACTGAAACTTCGCTCGGAATATTAGCCACGCACGATTTTTCCGACGATTTTGTAAAAGATTTATACAAAAGTCGGCATTGCTGTATTGATAGCGAAAGTAACGTAAATACAAGTAGGCAATAAATAAATTAGAACCTAACGCTCAGATAGAAGAAACTTTTTAAGTGTCCATTTTAATAGTTAAAAATATTTTTATACATGAGCTGAATCAAAATAAGTGAACTTTATTTGCTGATATAAGCAGATTACTGTTTGGATAGTTAAGAGCTAACTTTCCATCTTAAGTAAATTCTTTACTCTCTTTGCAGATCAGTGAGTTAATTAAAAGTTAGTAAAGAGAAGACAAAGCTTGCAGTGGAGAGTCTATACCACTGCTATAGTCGGTGGAACTGATGAACTGATTTTTTTTTAATATCACGGTAATATTTTAGATAAGCGATTGTTTTTTGCAAAAACGCTTGTTTAAAAATGTAGTCATCACGTATAAAGTACACATATCTGAGTGTCGGAGTCGATGAGCTCAGCAAATCAGATAATCCAACCAATTTGTCGGACGAACGCGTCTCACGTAACGTGATGAGCCCTAGCCCCTGTGCCTGCGCGCCGGCGCTCGCTTGCTCCCCTAAATATAATTAAGTTATAAAACGTTTTACCTGGAAAATATTTTTAGAATACAAATGCTCTTAAAACACCATAAAACTGCTTTATTACTTGATAGAGAAGAACTATTGTCAACAAAAATAGGAAAATAAGCAATTCATTGTCTTAGAGTAGTGTAATCAAGATGTCAAAGAATACAAGATAAGAAAATCTTTTTAATAATTAAGTGAAACTACTTTAAACCAGAACGCACGTTACTCTGAGTAAAATTGAATATAAACTTTATGTATTTAAATAGAATGCATTATAAGATAAGTTGTAAGTACGAAGGTGTAGAAACTTAGCACTTAAGTACTGAGTGCACTTCGTCAGTTGCGGTTATCGATTCGCATTACACATTCAGCGGACTTCAAACTAACTTCCTCTCACTGCCACCGCGGCTGCCGGCTGCCGGCTGTCGGCCGACAAGTCCCTGAGATAATGGACTCCTAACGCTGATAATGTTAGCAAATACTTATACTAAACTATGATATTGTGTTAACTACTATTCGTCACTTTTTATGTTAGATTTTCGTATGATTTACTCGCAGAGAAGACAAAAAATTTAAAACGCATCCAACTTAATGAGATGCCAGAGTATATGTTGTTTTAATATCTAGTTTATTTACTCATTAAGCTACATTTTATGTAACTTAGTGCAAACTTTAGCCATTGAGATAGGGTATATTTGTGTGTTTAAAATGACTGGATTATTTCTTGCACATACATACAATGTTGTAGCAGCAATACTGTGGAATTTATGAAATAGTTTTCGTCCGCTGTTGGGCGCTGCGGGGCTCTGCGGGGTGCTCCGGGGTGCTGCGGGGCGCGCACACGACAATGTCGGAAATTCTGAACATTCACTGCAGCTACCAAATATCTCGCTTTATTTTCAAATTTATTCTCCGTACACTACAAGGCATTTATTCAATTGTATTTTAAAGTAGTAAAACTCATCAATCCTTAAAAGGTATTTAACCTACGCGTAAGTCACCAAATTATTTACTTACAAATTCCTCGAAGAAAACAAAATAAACTTGCAAATCCCTATATGTAATGTAGTGTTTGATATATTATTACATTTTGTTGTCTAGAGTTTGTGAGAACATTTAGAGGAACTTTACTTAGATTGGTCCTCGGCGTAGCAGAACGCCATTGGCTATTCAACGCCGACGCCTCGGGAACGGAAATTAAGCGTCCGCTGTCACCTAAGAGGGCAGTTTCCGACTATTAGAACTACACCTAAGTTGCATTACAATGCACCTAGACAAAATGTCATATTAATATGTTAAAATATTCTAGTAAAATTGTAGAAATAGATGAAGCTACATACATTGAAATGTGAAACATGCAACATATTTTTAAAGGTTTGCTTTAAAAGTAATAACGCATTTATTGAGAATCTGTGCAACTATAATTGCCTAAAATGAAGATACCGAAGCAAATTAACTACTTAACTTTAAAGATAGTTTAGCTAAGTGCTCTTCGCGAAGGATTTCCATTCGTTAGTTATAAGAAAGTGTTAAGAATTTGAAGCCGCTGGGAGCGATGAAAGTTAAGAGAGAGTTATGAATTCGCACCGCTTTAAACCTGAACTAAATTCATTAGTTTCATACTAGTTGGTTAACTTAATTAAAAGTTGGCATCTTGCGGATGGGATTCGACGGCGGAGGCCTTCGCTTCGCAATTTCGTTTCTTAATTGCCATTAAAGGCCTCGAGGTGTTGCTTTAAATTTATTTCATTAAGGTTTTAGAGCCGTAAAGTAAAACCAGTAAAAGAGATTTACATTTGTTGTGGTAAATTTTTTATCAGTACAAAATGTTAAACTTGAACAATTATCGAATTTAAATATATTTATATATTTGTAATGTTAACGAGCACCGCGTATTTCATAACACAAAGATAGTTTTTTACCGAACTACGTTTTTTACACAGTCACGTAGGTCAACTAACTGTATTCAACAAAAGTTTGTTGAAGTTATAGTATCATTGCCAATGGTCGCCGGAGCAAAGTTGACTGTATCGGCGCACAATTCTCTGTCCCCTGCGGAAATTACCTCGACTGCGGACCGAGCACATAACTCATGTGCCGGGACTGTCGAATTAACCCACGTTTTGATGCTTATAGTATATGTTGCATAATCCCAAAATTATGTACATTAGGAACAACTTCCTAATATTCATAATTTTGAGTAATAATGAAAGTCTGTCCTTTACAATATACATTATAAGTCCGCATTCTTTCGCGGACACTTACTGCGTGTAGTTACGTTTATTTTAATTCAGCGCAGGATAGGGGCGGCCGAAAGTAAAACTCTCGGAATTCATGTTATTTTCATTGCTCGCTGTATTGTGATACGAGTATTGTGTGACGCTCAACATATCTCCTGCGCTGATCTCCAACAAAATGTACGAGCAAGGTATGCGGGATCCTTTGTGTAATGCAATTGCCAATTTTTATATCGCCTTTATGTCATTCTAATTCAGCTATGTACAAATAGATAACGTTTAAAGTACGCTATTGAAATAAATAAAATAAATGTGAGCTCAAAGATGAGACGGCTTAAGACGTTGTTAAATTTGTTTAGTTTTCCGCAAAAGATAAGTTGGTTTGGCTATATAATTATTATCAGTGCAACACGGCTGACACTGGGCCCCGCACTTGGCGCGGTCGCGATGCGAGAGGTACGCATCAAATTGCATTTTTCATAAAGCGCGTATTATTACCCGTCCGTAGAGCGCGCGGGGCGTGTGAGGCGTGCGGGGCGTGCGGGGAATTCTGAAACAATAGCGCGCCGCGACCGCTTTACCTGCACACTGATTAATTTTTTCAGCCTACCCCCCACGTGAGTGCGCTTAAATTAAAATAATTCTGGTAAGCTTCTATTGTGTTTTGCAACTGTACTTTTTTTAGTTAAAGTTTTTCATTTTACGTAAACAGACAATAAGCGCGGCTGTGTTACTTGTAAGTTTAGCTGCGTGTAAACAGCTACGTAGCAAAGCAAAGTGTCTAGACTCTACCGAGCTAAGGTAAAAGGTACAAGCTTATTTAATATAAATAATATCAAAAACTTTTATCTCCACACGGTGATAGTATTCAACAAACAATAGTCCAGCGCGGTGCAGAGGTCCCCGTGCAGTGGGTCACTGAGCGGCGCGTCCTGAACGGAAATTAAACGCGGCGGCCCCGCCCGCCCGCCGCGCCCTGCCTCCGCCCGAGCGACGCTACATTCATAAAGTTGCGAGGCTCTGTGGCGACTTCCGGCGCCGGGGCCAGGAGAGCGGCCATTGATACGTGAACACCGCGCTCGCTTCAATTAATGCACAACACAACGAGAATTTCCTTCAGCTGCTCTGAGTCAAGTTTACGTTCGTTTATACAAATTAACTTATTGAATATAATGACTATTTAAACTATACCGTTTTTTTATGAAACCCTAGACTAGACATAGCAAAATTAGGAGGTAGGAATAAAATATAAGAAAAGCAAAGTGAAAAATGTCAGTTGTCGACGCATGATACTGACAACGTAGTTTGTGTGAAGTATCGATATAACTCGAGGACGTTGCTCCGTCGACTGATTGTTTTATCACGTTTTGCTTTGTCGCTGTCATTTACGACAAAATAGCTTTTAGACGACTTCTAGTTTGATAAAATATAGAATACCCTAAATATTTCCAAAAATGTCTCGCACAAGATATCCTCTTGGGCTTAAATGAACGATAATATGTTATTTTTGGAGCCGCAGCACAACTTACATACCTTACACTGTGCATGCTTCGGGGACCGTATATACAGATGAAGTCACTTAACAACTTCGATGTCTATATCCTTTGATCCAACTTCCGACGACTTTCAACAGAACCGAAATTAAAAAACATAGTTAATAGGTAATAGAATATGATAATCCACTATTATTTAAAATTAAATCAAACATGATAAAACTAGATTAAAATCCATAAAAGTAGTATTTTCAAGAAAATTCGTAGATAAGCGATATTTTATAAAGCATTCCGCTAATATCTGTGAGTGTTGAGCCATAAAATGACGCCGTCGGGTAAATTTAATAAGTGCTCGTCTTTACGAGGAACGTTTAAACAGCGCCATTTTATGTCTGTGTGCAGACTGTAACCTGCCCCTTACAATTTATAGCACTATATACAACGTTAGTACTACGGATGAAGGGTTGTTCAAGGTTAGGAAAAACCTTTAGTTACATCGTTAATGAGTAAAATATAGAAGAGGTTTATCAGATAAATCTAAGAACAGATTCTGTTTATATAACATAATGTTTTGTAAACAATAGATAATTGATCATTAGAGCGACACAACGGTAACCGCACAATACATAGTTACTAGATTAGATAATTTTCTTAAACATCCTCAGATTATTTTATAGTTCGTAAACTATGCACTGTTATGGTTACGAATAATACTGAAGAGAGGAAATATAAAATACTAGTTCAGTGCAATGACAATATCTTTGAATTGTGCGGAGTATCGCGCGGCAAATTGCGTTAAAGAGCGGCATCGCCAAGAAGCGCCCATTACCATTTCAAAGGGTATTATTTGCAGCGCTGTCGCCGCGCCGGCGCCGGCCTGGCTGCGGGCAGCGGCTGCAGTCAGAGATGGAAATGCACTCAACACTGCTCTCACGAATTTTTTAACACTACTAGTACATTATTCAACAATCTGAAATGATAATTGATATATACACGAGAAAATGAACTCGGTTAATAACCAAAATAGGTTAAAATGTTAACCTATCGTATTTAGTAATTTCTCAAGAATACGACAAGTTTTTATGAAATATCCATATTAATATAAATCAAATTTCCCGCTTCATTGCGTATAATCCTCTGAGCACAGGAAGGGAACTTACGACGAGTTACCTAGATCGCAGTTTTATGGTGAGGAAAATAATGGAATAGAAGCATTTTATGATTTGCCGTCACAGAGACCCGTTAAAAATGTGAAATATGACTTTTATAAAAGAAAAATAATATTGGGATCTTTTGATCGAAATGAAAATAAAAACGAAATATAACTACTTGACAATAGGTGTAGCCTATAACGAGTGGCATATCATGACTCCTAACATTGAATTAAAATAAAAAGTTATACTCATAAGATTATAATTTTGTTTACGAAATTCAATTTAAATTGACTACAATCACGTATTACATTGACTCTACATTACTGAAGTATTCTACGAGTGAAATGCCTGCTTTTACGAGGTGTGTTTAAACACAGTGCAATTTTACGAGGGCACAGAACTTTGTCCTTCCGCTTTATTGCTTGTGTAGCTGGCAGGCATCGGGAGATAAATGTTACATCAAACACCTTGCGGTAATTTACCTCGGTACATCTACTAAATGTTTGAAACGAAATGAAACGACTAAAATTAACTTAGAACTCTAATGTAATGAATATTCATTCACAATAATGTATGGAACATTGTTGTGTCAAATAGTGTAGAGCGTTTCCCTTGGAAACAGTTATTGTGAAAGTTTCACGTTTCATGAATAGTTGCCCAAAACTTAAAGTCCTCAAGGTTCGTTGCGTCGGAGTTAATCAAAATTAATTTGCACGCCACGAAACAGTTAGCGGAGTTTCGGCAACTAGTTGAAGGTCGCAACTGAAACAAGTCGAACTTACTTTACTCGTACTTTTGTACCAAATAGTTTTAAAAAAATACTAAGCACTTTATGAAGTCATATGTAGTGTGATTTTTACATATTGTTTAAAAATGAAACATAAAATTATTTAAAACTTTTATAATATAGACATATAAGAAGTCGAGCTCAATGTCAAGCACAAAGTACTTGGGGTCCATAATTTACAATTAAATAAACTAACCGCATTAGTGGGAACAGGGTATGATGTAAGGATAATGGTTATTAAAGAAATTATTTCTTTAGCAATTCAACACTCGTGTTTCATCGATTCACACGTATTTTCTTATCGGTACATGAGAATCGCAAAGCGATGCAAACAACTGAAGTGAGTTTTGTACAGTGAGAGCCGAGAGCGGCGCGATATTACCATTCCAAAGATTGTTGTACAGCAACCCCCCCAGGTCCCCCCTTCCCCTCCAACCACTACACTTTATCATGTAAATACATGCTAAACAATGCTCCTCGATATGAAAAAAGCCCAAACGGACATCATCTCTTGACACTTTTCAAAACATTTTTATAACAAAATTTATAAAAAGACGGAAATATTAATTTATACTATTTCACCCCACGACTTTGGACTCGAGGTTTCATAGATTACATAAATCTTGCTTTCAACATTATCGTAGTCAGCAGCGCAGCGTGTACGAGCGATACACCTTTTGTTGTGAAGCTCAGGCGACGCTGGCGGTGGCGGTCGTCGCCCGAAAAAATATTCTCCTTTATTTTCTCCGCAATAAAAGCTTACGCAGCATTCACGCCGACGGGATACTTTAAATACTCTGAATTATTGTCGTCCCGCGTCCTGCACCATTGTGTAGCGCACCGGCTGCGATCTTAGGCCGATACTACAAATATTTATCCATGTTTGCGAATTCTTTCTCCTAATGAGAATGTTACGATCGCGGGATATCTAAATAATAAAGCCAATGGTATGAAGTTATAGTAGAGCCTTAACTTCGCGACTCTCGGTTCAATGTGAAACGGACAGCGCGGGGGGAGTGCGAGCTGAGTATTAATTAAGTTTCGTCTGAGGACATCTGGATTAGGGATAAAGGGGCGCGTTAAAGCGATTTAAATGTAAGCCCATTGTTTAAAACGTTTCCAGGGAATAGCGAAACAAAGGCATTTCCCGTCCGCTTACCGTATTATTCAAGATTTACTGTAAGACGAAGTAGCAATTATTATGAACCACTTTATGATATTATATTTAAAACAATTTATCGTTGCTGTAAAATACATTGATATAATAATTGAGGATCGACTATGATACGCATAGTTCATCTATAATTATTAAGCCATGTGTTGTGTGCAGGATGTCCGGTGTGCGGGCAGCTGATGTTCCTGTTGGAGCCGCCGGCGCGCCTCGCCTTCTCCAACAGCACGGGTACGCGCGTGTCGTGCGCGGCGCACGGCTCACCGCCGCCCACCATCACCTGGCTCTCAGAGGATGGCGTACCCGTCACCGACGTACCAGGTCTCAGGTAAGCTAACTTATCCATATTTCATTAGTACTTTATACGAATGCCTATATTTACCAAATATAAATAAATAAAAAAAGCGTAGTGGAAATCTGTCACACTTGTTTTTACATATTATTTTTACTGGGGCTGAATTATTACACATTCACAATTTACGTGTTGACGTTGGACGTGGGTCTAATCCGCTCTTCCCGGCTGGATTACTGCGCGTCACGGCCAGTCTCGGCCAGTCACGGCGCGTCACGTTGCGCGGGCCGTGCGCTCCGTGTACGGTGCTCGCTGAACACCTCGAGTTTTTCAGCGCAGCGTGATTCAACAGAAAATATGAAAGATGAACTCTTTACGTGTTCCTAATTTCGTTTAGTTAATGATACATACACATATATCTATTTCGAAATGTATAACATTATCGAATGAAATTTGTAAACATTTACGAAAACGATCGCTTTCAAATTATAATTTAATTTTGAGGAACAATTGTAGGCGTCAAAACTAATACAATTTATAGACTAGTTAAACACGAGCTTAAAGCAAACTTGTGAACTTTATGGATTATGCGTCAGAATAATTAGGGGGTCGTTAATGCCCCGGATCAAGACAAGCCGTCCTCGGCGGGGCAGCCGGCGGGGCAGCCGGCGGGGCAGCCGGGCCGCGCGGCACATGTCGGCCCACTTTGATATAAATGCTAATGACTATATTGAGGCGGGTCACACGGACGAAAACTCTTGCTCAGCAGGCTCATAAATACGTTGTGTATTTAATTACATGTTAATGAATAGATTTATGTGGTGCTAGCGTTGACAATGAACATTATTAAAGGACACTGGATTACTTGCATTTATTATTCCTGGCCATAAAGAGTTAAGCTAAGTATCGAAGAGATTTATGATTAGTTTAACGTTTAATAATTAAAAATGTGGGAAATATGGAACGTTCCAAATACTTTTGTGAAATTATAATATAAGATAATTTGTACTCTATTCTGCGCGAGTGCGTCGTATTCGCGCGGCGGCTGACGTTCTTAATAGAAGTGTCACGAACAGTTAATACACTCTCGTCAACTGGAGATTCACCCGGGCACTGCATTTTTACACGTTTAGGTTTATGTGGCTGAAAAACAAAGATTTTTATTTATTTATACCAAAAGTAACATAATATTTAAGTTAATATGCAACAGTGGCCTACATCCGCAGAATATAATTAAATTGTTCGCTTATTTTATAAAATGAAGACATAATATTACGTACATACATACATAATATAAGTATCTAAAAGTAAATAAACGTGATAATGTAAGTAGATTGTAGGTTCACCGACAAACCGATGATACATCAGCGAGTATCGCGCCGCTGCGGTGTCGTGTCGGAGGGAACGTCATAATTCGGGACGACGGGCGTCCCGCGGGATAAATTATTGATAAGTTATGTACACGGGTCTGTGTTCCACAGCCGTGTTCTCAGTCAGAAGACGCAGCGATTATCTATAAATTCTTTATTGTAAGTTTATTTATATGTATGGATAAGAAAATAGTAAAATATTTACTTTTTAAACACTGTAATCAATTTTCTTGTTCTAGAGTTAGGAATAAATATCGTAAGATACTTTGTAATATCAACAATTCATCGTTAGGGTTGTGGCACACCGAGCTCACTTTGGGCGCACGTCACGCGCCGCCGCAGTTTGTCTTCGTTAATGTAATAACCACCTCATCCATACTGCGTGATCCCCAGATATTAATAGTCTAACGCTCTATGCACCACAAACATTGTATATAATTTGAAAAGAAACATTGAATATTGTAAAGTAACATGTTAAACTGTAACAACAAAAAGCGCCAAAAAAAGTGTTTTTACTTTCCAACATCTAATAGTTGTTTATAGATTTTGGTTTTGTCAACTTTATCAAACGAATAATTTACATAAAGTGGTAAACACAACAAGCGGTCTACATGACATCCAGTAAAAGTTTAGTTTTGTATGGTAGCGAGAGCCACGAGCTTCAAAGTAGGAAACTGAACGATACATGTAATGAAACGTGTCCGGCGAGCTGCACAGATGGCGCTGTACGGCGGAAACGATCTGAAAACGAAATGTTCTAACACACCATCGACTGACGCCCATTCCATGTTCTATTCTATCATACTCGTATAACACACATTATATACTTAGTTCAATGATTAAACACGAATGCAGCGTAGGATCTAATTTGTTACTTTTATTTATTTTTATATGTCTTTATCTACTTCTATTTTTTGCTTCAAAATAAACCTTTCAGTTGTCCAAGTAGTGTACAGTGTGTTAGGGTCACATTATCCCTCGTCTCATTAATACGTCACGGTCCGAGAGACCCCGCCGCACTCTCTCCGCTTCCGACTTCCACTGGATTAACACCAGCCTCAACCCTGTGAGGTCACTCGCACAGTTCGCAAGTAATCGCAATTATTTGTTACTGGTTACCAAAGCGTTTTTACTTAGGTGAATTATAATTAAATAATTTTAGGAATATCATTGTTCAAAATAGTAAAGTGTTTGATTCAAAACATATTATATTAATAATACACTTTGAAATTTTATGAAATATTAAAGGGACATTATTTGACAATTTTCAAACAGTTTCAATAATTAAGACGGATAAAGTTGGCGGGTCGACAGAAGTTGTACAAAGACAAACATCATCGGGCCGGCTTAAGCTCGCATTTATTATTTGTTCAAATCCTTCGCCGTGCATATTTAATGTCTGGATTTCCAGCAAAGTAATAAGTGGTGTAAATTCATATCATATTTTAAAGCTCTGACACCAAATAAATTGACTTTAAATTATGTGTAATTTCTAAGCTTTTGTGTGAAAGAAATGAAAGATTATTTTTTCTCACACAGCTCTAGACGAAGTAAGAAAGATTAACAAACTAACGTAAATTATATTTAGTTTTCTCGTGGAGTAATTAGATGTGCTGTAAGAGGACACGCAGCGATGTCGTTTGTCTTCATTGCGACGGTGAACGGACCATAGCGGGAAGAAGCGAAGCGGAGTGAAGCGGGGCGGGGCGGAGGGGAAATCTCTGCCGATGATGAAGAAAAAACATCATTCTTACATAGTTCTTCAACGTTTTGCTTGACCATGACAAAGACTAATCGACAGCAATAGGAATTTTTGTACCCTTTATAAAACGAGACAGTTCAAAATTATTGTCAACTTTTAGCACTCTGTCTGAATGATTCATCATTGGTGCATTTTAATTGACGAATGATGACGTCATACGTTTCGTGTTCTCTTTATCAATATTATCACGATGTAAAGAATGATAATGTGTTGATATTTGACATTCTGCCAGTAACGAAGGTCGCCATCGTTAATCTAGTCGTGGGTAAGATAAATGCGCAGTTTGCAGGGAGTTTTCTTTCCATTCACTATTCTCGAGTCCCGCTGCGTGTGTTTCATTAATTATTGCCTCAATATTAAGTCTGCGTGTCCACTTCGCTAATTTAATTCTATTATTACTTTCTAGTTCTGATGATTTCTTATTAGAAACTCTATAGACAAGATTAGACAGTTCAATTTACTTTCTTTTAAAGTTAATCAGAATAGACGAAGATATTAAATGACTTCAAAAATATTAAGCGAACAAGCAGAGGTAAATTGTTAATAATGCATTTCGAATAATGTTTTAATATCCGTTTATTGATGATGCTCATAAATTTAAATTGATACTGGAATGAAATTGTCGAATCGCTCTTTAGTCAATCGCAATCAAATTATGATAGAGCCTTTTCAGCTGTTGTTGTATTAAATTGACAACACATTGATTGCGGCAGCTCAGCGCCAGCTAATGTGCTCTAAATCAATACAAGGCATTGATGTATGTGTCCGGAAGTATACAAATACTAACATGCAATTATTTCAGATGAAGCATTGATCAAACAAATGTAATTTATGTTGATAAATAATGAAATAATAACAGCGGTGGTCGTCATAAGCGCATCTGGAACCACTCCCGTACTAATACTTGAGGAGCGCCTGTCTGTTAGCCTCAACATTATAATGCTGTGAGAGTGAGCACCCCGCGCTCGGGGGGGGGGGGGGGGGTGACACTAACGAAGACAAACTGCCTACATTATACTGACTATAAATTATATTTCATTTTAATAGACAATTGGTATGGCGATAATTTCCGATAAAGATCGGAAGGTATGGACACGTTCAATTTTAATGTTATCTAAAAAAGATGTCATTTTTTTAAGTACTTAAGTACAAGTTGAGAAGTAAGTACATAACTAAACATGTGTTGTAAAATAGAGTATACGAAACTAATTTTCATCGAGATAATTTTGTGGGTTAGACCTTTTCAAGTAAACAAGTCGTTAGCAACAAAGCTAAGTAAAATACGGAATTATTCCAACCCCATTCGGGTTCAGGCGAGTGGAAGGATTTGGGGAATCCGAGTGGATTACAGCAGGAAGGGAAGGGAAGGGTTGCTACTTGACGGCTTTGTTCCTCAAATATACAAGTTGGTAAAACAACTGCGGCGTACAACATCCTCAATGTTTTACCTACTATTTTACATAAAAAAAAATTGTTAGATGATTACAATACTTCCTTCAAGTTCGTTTGCAAATGATGTCTAATAGGTTTGAATTGTAAATGTTTTAAGTATCTTATTGAAACATTTATTTACATTTATTTTGATCGCGATCAGAGCAGGTGTCGTGCGACGAGCAAATGTAATAAAATGTGTCCGGTGCAGGGGCGGGCGCGGCAGGGTAATGACGATAGGTCGACAGGGTAGCCGAGGGGTAGGGGCGCAGGGCACACAGGCGGAGTTTGGAGAGATTTTCCAGATTCAATATAGTGACCCAAGGCGTCCTCCACGCTGATTACATTTCACTGAACGCTATTCCTGAAAATATGTTTAGATTCGACAATTTTATTTAACACCGTAATTTTTGGGCAGCAGCCTTTAACGGTTAGTTACTAAGTGCATGTGAAAATACTCGTAGAATGTAATTTTTATCGAACTAGTTAAATGATTTAAAACTTATTTGACTCGAAGTAAAAAATAAATTAGTAAGTAGTAGCGTTGCCGCAAAGCGCGTGCGGCAGCTATCTGATTCGATAATTGTGCACGCGGCCCACTGAGCCCGCAGTACAACATCGCAAATATTTCCTCACTAAATATTACGTCACATTTTATCACTCAACAACCAAATGTAAATTAAAATTTAAAAATCATTTTAATTATATACAAGAATAAGATACACAGTTTACTTTCGAGATTTCTCTAACCAGACCAGATTGGTGACAATGTAGTATGTTTTTAGTGCTGTAATTGTCACTTGGGAATCTTATTAAGCATAAAATTAGTGCGAATGTGTCCAACAAACAGGGACCGGAGTAATGACTAGCATCGAAATCCAATAGCAAAGCTAATAAGACCCTTGTCCGCCGCAAGCCGCGGGTGGCGCCACTGACCCGTAAACAAGGGACCGACAACTGCCGCCATTTGCTTTTTACTGACATACAAGTTAGTTTACTAAAGTTTATAATTGACACGATTCTAAAACATGTGATTTGCAGAAGTCTCTTGGCCATTAAGTTTATTCATTTGGTAAAAGCAAAATTTCTTATACTTGTTATTTTATTTTATTTCTAGCAGTTTCTTGTTATTTCACCAAAAGTAAACAAAAAGTTTCATGAAATCGTTTCTTTACTATATTCTTTAGGTCTTAAAACCCCCTGATGCCCTTGGAAACTAATGCATCGATTATTTCTTAGAGAAGATTGAAAACATTATCACATTTTTGAAAGAAATCTCTGAGCAACGGAGCTTCTTTAACACGTGTCTATACAGTGTGATATAACGTTTATTCAGAAAACCAATTTATTCAGTCTTAGGATTCGGGTTGCGTTGAATGTTTACAACAAATCTTTATCCATCTCGTGCGGCACTTCCAGCGGCCGCGGAGCTTGTTCTGTGATTGTATTCAACATGATTTTATATTCTACTGCGTTGGTGTATTCACACTTTCACTAATAAAATGTTTTCTTTTTCATGTTTATACGTCGTAAGCATTGGATAAATAAAGAAGTTTTATAAAATTCGCTGCCTAACAACATTAAACTAATTTCAAGTCTGTAAGCAAACATGAAAATTAACTTTGATATTCCGAGTCAATAAATACGCCTCTTCGTTTGCGCGAACTTATTAGGAAGCCCCCAAGTTGTTGAAGGTAGACTAGATTACAGAGCTTTGATAATATATTAATGTTTGTAAATGGAGTGTGAAGGTATAGGAAAAAACATAAAAAGAAAAATCTTGAATTACTAAAACACGAATACAGTTTTATGAAAAAAGAAGAAAACGATCTCTTGGTCTGTTAGTTGATAGCAACTGTAAATGCTAAGAATACAGAACCCTATTATCGATATGAGTCATAGAAAATTCCTTCTGTCGTTTAAAGCGCGTCGTAAACTTAAAGAGCGAAGTATTTAATTCAGTCGTTAATTTGTATTGTTTATTGTGATCGTAAACTATTGCCTTTATTTAATAGACTTTAAACATTACCTACTGCGTAATTGTATCGATAATAAATTTTTTGGGAATCTTAATTGAATTTCGTTGCATTGTAACTTTAAAAAACATGTGGTTTAAGTCATAAATGAGCAACAGAGATTGTTAATGTTATAACATATGGTAATATTAAAACAAATATAAGTAAACAAAATATTAACTCTATTTTTTCGCGTTTCCCATCACGTAATGTGTTACAATGAACATTTTTGTGCTCAACATTATTGCTACTGTCAATCAAGTTGTCAGTCGCGTGGGTTTGCTTATGTCTTCATACAAACATGTCCGACGTTGTGGCTTTCTGCCTTCTTTTATTATTTTTTATCAAGATATATTATTTGTATTTTTATCCGACCTTGGATCACAATGTAGTTAAGGTACAAATTGAAAATGACAGTAGAACAGAAAAAATTACGTACTTCTTAATTATGTTCACTACAATAACAGGTCAAAAGTTCTTGAAGTGACTCTTTCTTATCAATTCATGTTATTTACATGCTTTTTGCATTACAACCAGAAACAGAGTCGTAATATTATTTACTAGATGGGAATAGAGTCGGAGTTAAGTTAGTTTTATAAAACGGTTAGTAAAAGTTGAAAGTCTTGGGTCAACCAATTTTCGGCGGTCCTTTGCCCCTTCTTTCAAAAAAGTAACTACTTGTAGTAAACTAAATAAAGAAGACATATTACCGGTTGATCAGTTCAATCAGTTCACAGTATATTATACAATTTAAAACGAAAATGTTACCGTAAATGAGACAAAGTTTATCCATCGTATGAGCCAATAGATCGCTTACTACACAAACATCGTCGGCGCGGCTTCCGGCGAGAAAGTCAACATCGCCCCTCGTTGTGTCCGATTTATATTTGACTTGTGCCATTGCTAACTTGTGATTGCAAGTACAACTAGCAACATTGCTTGTCTTGCAAAATTACTGGCTCTAGCTCATTTTATTATAATACCTTACTTACCTTGAAACAAAAGCAATAGGTTTTTTTTTTGAAAAATCTATACTAATCTTGTAAAGAAAAAAAAATGTATATTTGTAACCAAAAACTAAAAAACTACTTAACCGATTTCAAAAATTCTTTTACCATTAGATAACTTTATCATCTCTAATTATCATAGGCTATATTTATTTACATAAATATTTTTTAACCAAGCACGAACGAAGTCGCGAGCCAAAGGTAGTATTTTATATGTTGTCTTATGTTATAAAATATAGTGGTTATTTGTAAATATGCGATCATTACTTTGTATCGATACATCGACGAATTCGACTTCAAACGGTGTCAATGTGTCTTATCATCGGCGTCGGCGTCGCCTAATGGCGTCCATCAATCGCCGTAATGTCAGTATACATCCTGCCCGCGCCTCACTTACTATATTATATTTGCACTAGCTTTCGCCCGTGACTCCGTCCGCGTGGAATCAAAAAAAGTCTTCCAAACTATCATCTACGTCTATGCCAAAATTAATCATAATCCGTTCAGCCGTTCGGGCTACAAACACTAACAAACACGCATACATCCATACATCCACCTAAACTTTCGCATTTATAATATTAATAAGATTTAATCAGATTATACAAATATCAGGTAAATTTCTAAGACTAGGATTCTAGTTAGGTTTAAAAAATGTGAAACTAACAATCGCGATATTCTTCCATTTTTTTTACAAGTACCGAAATTCGTACTTCTGTTGAAAGTAATGTAATGAAAATTAATAAAATAACAAAACAAAAGCTGTGAGAATTAAAGAAAGCGTCGCAATTTCGTTTGAGAGCAAAAGGTTCTCATTGTGAGGAGCTTCATTGTTTTGTCACGTCGAGTTACAATTGTTTTACTGTACGCTTTCCTTTTATTTCCTTGTTCGTCGATATCGTAACAATGTTACTGTTTGAGTTAAGTTGAAAACAACTTCTTCAAATATGTAGACAATATCTTATTGTTTTCGTGCAATATTAAAGTTATATTCGACACTTTTAGTAACAAACTGTAGCGTGGAAATAAATCTTACCTATCTCTAAAATGTAAATGTTTGGATGGATGGATGAATGTCCGCTGAACGGATTTCGATGAATTTATGCATAGATGTAGAGTATAGTCTGGAAGCACACGTAGGCTACTAACTTTTGTTTTTTTAACTCCACGCGGACGGAGTCGCGAAGTAAAGCTAGTATTTTGATATACGGAGATACAAACGACCCACCAACATCCCGACTACAGAAGAAGTAATAAATATGTAAAGGAGTGACCGCAGTCATTTTTCATTTTATAAATCTTGTCGTGTTCACTTCAGAAGCTCGCTCATTTGGAAGACGTCACTTTAAGGCCCAAAACAAATTGACAGCTATTCATCCCTTGTCTCTTGAATAAAGGTTTTACTTTAGCGATGTTTAGTGTCGTCTCTGCAAATATTCATTGTCATTTATGAAATTATCATTATCACAATTAAGTTATATCTGTACATTATAAATGAATGCCTTTTTAGGTATTTAACTTAGTTTTAAGTATTTTTTACTTAATCTGCAGGTGTTTCTGTAAAATCTGCAGGTGTTTCTTGATTGTTTTAAAATGAAAACGTAAATAAATTTTGCATTGTAAAGAGGTAAGATCAGCAGCTTAGAGATTGCCGCCCTCTCAGAGATTAGCGGGATGACAGACATTAAAGTAAAACACCCTGAACTGAATTAAAATTAAATGAGAAAGACAGTCGACACAATTGGAACATAAACCTTTGGAACCAATTTATTTTATCTGATCTGAAATACTAAAAAATTAACATTCTTCAATTTAACGACAAAATATTTATGTATGTTTTAATTAAAAAGTAGATATATAAACTATCTGGCTGGACGTAAGTTTATTAAATTTATTTACGACATCCGTTTATATTTTATCGCGGAACGCTTTTTGTCGTAACACTGGAAAAATGAATGACTCATATCAGTCGAGGGAGTCCCGAGTTACGACGATATAAGTTCATATAAAATCGTAGATAAAAAGCTCTATTAATTTTTTACAATATATTACGAGACGTTGCAAATATGCCTGACAATCCTCGAATGCTAGACCGTCAATAAATCTGTCAATTTTTTAGAATTTCAACGGAGAAGGTATCAAATATCATACGGTAACAAATAATTCTCTACAAAGACAAAGAACCTGTTATTTTCCAAACACGCTGACAAAATAAAACGAGATTAGAGTGCCAACAACGAGGTCTGTAATGTCTATTTATGTGAGTAGGAATTTCATTCGCTCTCAGAATCACTTTTTTCAGCAACAGGTGCGTACGCAGAATTCATTTAATCTAATTGAATTCTCAAGTTATAATATTTCGGAAGGACTTTAATCCGTTTTAATACATCTTTAAAGAAATTAACTGACAAGATTTGTTGAACACAATTACGGTTCCTAACTCAAATTCGAATCAGTGGCTCGAAAGCCGGTTGTCTATGGTTTTATTTAGTAAGTTGAAGTTAATGATTTACAGTTTTTATAAATACAAAGTAGTTCAGAAGCAGGACGTAGTTACCTCTATTGTAATTACAGGAAACGCTGTGAGAGAGAAATTCGGTCCGTCTGTTTTATTGGTTACGGTCTTTAATTTAACTTTTACGTGCGTTCGCAGCCTCCAAATTAAGTTGTTAGAATTGTTCATGCGTAAAATGGGCTCCCAGTTCTACACAATATAAATTGCGACGCGAAACTCCGCTACAACCATCGCTTTTCTCTTATATAATACGAAATTTAAATCATAGAAAATGAAAGATGACTGTATAATTTCAATAGTTACATATCTTATTATGAACTTACTGTAAAAATAACCCTTAAGTAGATAACTTTATTATGTAGAAATATATGTAGAAATGTAGTTTAAAAAACATCATTTAGCTCTTGCGAAATGTTCTTAAACACTGTCAGCTACCGTCGCTGTTTTCAGTTTTCCAAACTTTTACTAAACGCATTAAGATGGCTTCGAGATAAAACACGTTCTGCCTTCGGTCCAATGTTTGCAAAAATTAGCCGTTAAAATAAACAAGTGTTGCCGGCGGCGTTCCCCGCGGGGCCCGAGTCAAATTTAATCTTATTGGAAAACGCGCTGAAGTAATAAAAGTTTCCAAAAAGCCGTTCAAAGTGTTAGCGGGTAAAGGTTAACCTTATTTTGTTGCTATAGACACTTCATAAATGGCCTTTAAAATATTGTTCGAGCTTACAAATTCTTTCTCGAAAAATCTGGATAAGCCAATATTTATATCGTGAAAATATTCTTAAAACGGGAAATAACCAGTCTTTCCTTTTTTGAACATTTTAACTTAGCAGAATGTTACATCATTAAAGGTAAGAAGCGAACACAACCGGTATATGACGGCATTAGTAAACAGCAAGGCGGTAGGCTTCGTACCAGCTTGCTGTTTACTAATGCCGTCATATATTCATATTCTGAGCCGCTTTATAGAATAACATAATTTAAAAACAACAGCCACACAACTGAGCACAATATTCTTATTAAATACGTTCAAGAAATCCCCTGAGATTGTCCTTTAATTAATACTAACTTATTAACGAGATCTTTATGTACAACTAAGTACTGTATTTGTTTACTGGATTAATTATTATATTTACCAACATAAATGGCTAATTTTTCGCTATTTACCGATAAGTTAATCTAGTAACGTAACATCACTCAACAAATTAATGGATGAGAAGTTTCACTTCAGAGAATAGAAACTTTAATGAGATTGAATACCGCGAACGGCAAAGTGCAGTGAACTTGAGTGTGAAGTTGTTCGCGGAACGTGAAGCGCTTTAGTGCATCAAATTTGAGGGCATTACGAGCTGTGCCTCACTCGCTGCCGTAAGTGCTCTCACACGACACCACCACATTATCAAAGTTGCATAAACAAGGCGCATATTAAATCAACAATTTGCGCGCTGATTTTAACATTAGCTTAGTTAATGTTGATTTCAGACTTGCTACAGTTTTTATTTAACATTATTATAGTACTCTTATAATGAACTCAGTGGACATCACTTGATTTTTTCTTCTTAAATCAGAACCAACGTTGACAAACTTATGTACGACATTAATCAGGATTTTGGGACGTAGAAGAATCGGACTGAATTAGACTTTCAAATGTACTCTGGAATAATTCGTTTGCGGACCTTTGTCACCTAAATATATTTCCTTTCATCCGCTTTTTTAGTAATTGCTTTATTTATTGATTTTAACCGCTGACTACACTTAATTTTTTGGAATACAAAATAAATTTTCTTCAAGCCAAAAATAAATTTCATAACTAAATTTTTATATAAAAATTAATAAGTAACTATCGCCGAATGTCATCACAATTAAATGAAATAAATAAATGATCTTAGATCAGATAAATCTAATGTTAAAACGCAAGGAACAAAAGTTCGTCAAAAGCTTTCTCAGTTAAAGCTAACACCGCTCTTTAAACTCAATTGAAAACTTATTTACTTTATTTAAAGCTATTTTTAAGCACAGGCTTTGGTTCAGTTGAGATTGCGCTGAAGAGAATTATACCTCAATCTTTAATTTTAAAGTTCGATTAAAATTTCGTTTTAAAAAAATATGTTCAGAACTTTTATTTAAACAAAGTCTTTGTTCAATTTATAGTAGTTTAAGAAAGGCGTCAAACGATAGACGCATCATCAAATTGGCCACAGAAGTTAGAAGTGAATTCAGTTCGTGAAACAGTAAAGTGCAGCGGCCGGACGGAACTCTTGTCATCAGCACAACGTTGCCTAATCAAAGGACTGACTGCGGAGAGTGCTGAGGCTTTGTGCGATTTTAAATCATGCGTTAAAAGTCAAGCGACTGCGACTCTCTGTTGCTTACTCCTTTTTAATTGTTTTAATTTTACTGAGAATTGTTTTATGTTATACGAAAGCGATGCGCTAAACGGTTGACTGCCTAAAGTTAGCGCTAGTTATCATAAAGGGCTATCCAGAAGTTCCCAACCTAATGATATTTAAACATTATCATACCTGGAATGTTGTTATATAATTTAATCACCGTTCACATGCTTCAGTTGCGGTAAAAGGCCAGCCCATTAAAAATAATGGTCTCTTTGATCGTAATTTAGCGCCGTACTGCGGCTTCGGCAATTTTTATTTTATTTTATTGTTCTCGTAATATTTTATCTGCTTTCGTAAGTGTCGCTTATCTTTTTCATAAATTTCAGCCGTTATCTTTCTATAACTGTGACATATTATATTACAATAAAAAGTTATTGCTGAAGGTGAGCTTTTTAATTTAATATTACATTCAACACATTACATCACAAGATCATCCAAATTATATTTTTATATTTAGCAAAAACATTGAATGAATAAAACAATGTCCTCATTTTTTCAATTTTGTTTGCTGTTATCAAGATTCGAATTTCTCACTTACGTAAGATATTAAAATATTCTATGCGGGGCGCTGCGGGGTGCTGCGGGGTGCTGCGGGGAGCTGCGGGGCGCTGCGGGGCTCGTCACCTTTTTCTGGTATTAATTTTGTGTTGATGGTACTTTGAGTTTCATTAAGTTTACAATTTGTTCTTTTGTGACGGTAACAGGTGCGGTTTGTTGGAGATATTCCGCGCTCTTTTTTCCTTTAATTGAATTCGTTCAAAGGTTCTTTGCTTAGGGTTTTAATATTAAATGGAATGAGCTGAGCATTTTATGATAGCTTAACGAAGTATTGGTATGAAAAAAAACCTAAATTAGGAGAAAACCTATCAAATGAAACTTACAAGATAAGCACTTGTATCGGTTTCATGATCACAGCTTTTCTTATAACCAATTTTATACTCAGATATAAAAAGTGAGGACAGCATTGTAAGATAAACATAGCAATAAGGCCGCCCTTGCACATATCTTGTTTTAGCATAGTTTAAACTTTTGTATTGTAATTGTTGTGCATAAAGTTTTAAATAAATAAATAAAAATAAATAAATAAACCTATGACATCAGTATGCGATTGTCACTGGATATTCGTTTATACATATTATAATACTTTACTATATAGGAAATCATTTAGTGAAGTACAAAAGGCCATCTTGTCACTTGTGTTATCTTCACTGGCTATCACAAATATTTGTCGGCGCTCTGTAAACCTCGTTGAAGCTTCCTTGTTGACCTCCCAAACCGCTACACAACTTAGCAAATTGCTGCTGACTATTTAATGAATTTAGTTTTAACTACATCTCGAGACCGCGCCGCGCCGTCTAAACTCTGAGATAGTCTTAAAGTTTCGATTTGTCAACTTGTAGCACATAGCTTCGTGGCTCGGATCAGTTGCAACTTTACTTGTTCTGGTTTTATGTTGGTGATAAGCTAATACTTAACACGGACTAGTTCCATTTGTTTTGATCTCGTGGCATTTGAAAATTGCTTAGAACTTAAAATCTAGATAAGTTGTTATTTGAATTTCAAATGCCCTAATGATACTTGTAGACACAGAGCTACATTTTTAATTATCTCATAAAACACCTCGCACTGTTAGGCTCAAAGTTAGAAGCAGTTACGTGAAACTTTGTTTAACGTAGCCCGTAGCTTGTAGCCGTATCTCGTAGCATGTATTTCGTAGAGGGTAAATATTTGTAACCACATCGTTACGACGAGTCAGTCAGTAATTAAACGTCGGCAGTGATGAACTCACATACTGCATTAATTAATAAGTTAATTTGTTGACTGGAATATATTTTATAAGTTGCTTGTATGTGTACTAAGATGGAAATTGAAAAATAAATTTATATCTCTAAAAATAAGTGTTGATGTTTGTTATTAAATTTGAAACCACCCGGCGGGTGCACGTTAAATTTTAGTATCGAGTCGGTGTCGCACGTCAAACCTGCGAGAGTTTAGCTGAGCTGGTGCCGTTACCATGCTAATGTTAATTGTGTATTTTGCATACACGTGGCTTTACCTCCCGACGCTCACACCGACCGTAAAATTTGATAACGGTTTTAGTAAACTGAACGTTAAAAGTAAGATGCTAATCGTAATAAAAATTTAATAAACATAATAAAATGCGATTTACATAAGTGGAATTTCTAATAAATGTAACTGAATGTTTAAATTGAATATGTGCGGTATCGTGGTGACTGCAGGCAGCCCGCTGGCCCCGCGCGGCCCCTCTCGCCAGCAGCGCGGCGCTGATAAGCAAGCTCAACATTTTTTCACTTCCGAACCATAAATCGCAAATCATTAATCTTACTCGCGAAGCCCAAATTCCATTATTACGATTCCTTATTCAAAAGATCTGAGAAAATTGAATATGAACGATTATTTTTTTTATTTCCACAACATCTTTGTGAATTTTCCGGGCGGAGGCTTCGTCGTTTATTCCATTGTGTTATTAATTAATACCGGGATTACCGAAAAATGAAATGAAATTCTATTGTTCTTCTATTATAAATGGGTACTTTTTTGACGTTGATAAATCATTTAAGCAAAAACTATGGAAGCAATTATGTATTATATTAAAAACCAACACCTCAGCAGCGCCTCACCTCAGTGTAACGCACAATTTGGTTGCAAGGAGGTTTCATTTTGACTACTTGACGTGCGTCTGTCTGTGACACATCTTGGTTAAACTTTGATTTATGTCGGTGAAAAAACTTCATGCAGTTTGAATTAACCGATGCCTCACAAACGCACAAGCTTACATGCACACATAGGAGAGCGGCCTCATTAGGACACATCCGCAATTAAGAGGTCGCCGTCACCTCATATCTATTGAAAGGATAATTAATGCCAGTCTAAGCAAGATTTTCTCTTCTTGTTCGTGTTAAACTTCATTCACTGAAACTTATATCGAATAAGAAAAATTCAATTGAAAATGATAAATAACAATATATAATAATTGAATAAATTTGACCAACAATTGATGCGATTGCGATTGATAGGACATTATAATTAAATTGTTATAAATTTTAAGCTTGTAAGCTTTAGACGCTAGCAGCACAGTGGAATAAACCTAAACATAAATGTTTATAAATATCGCCTTTTCCTGAACTTTGTTATCAGTGTAGAAGCACGGCACGAGCAAGCGGCGGGCGGTAGCGGCGGGCGACGGTGGCGGGCGATTGCCGCTCAATAGAGTTCTTTTATTCCTTATCACATTCCGAGCATTTTTTCACTTCCGAACCATAAATCGCAAATCATTAATCTTACTCGCGAAGCCCAAATTCCATTATTACGATTCCTTATTCAAAAGATCTGAGAAAATTGAATATGAACGATTATTTTTTTTATTTCCACAACATCTTTGTGAATTTTCCGGGCGGAGGCTTCGTCGTTTATTCCATTGTGTTATTAATTAATACCGGGATTACCGAAAAATGAAATGAAATTCTATTGTTCTTCTATTATAAATGGGTACTTTTTTGACGTTGATAAATCATTTAAGCAAAAACTATGGAAGCAATTATGTATATTAAAAACCAACACCTCAGCAGCGCCTCACCTCAGTGTAACGCACATTTTGGTTGCATGGAGGTTTCATTTTGACTACTTGACGTGCGTCTGTCTGTGACACATCTTGGTTAAACTTTGATTTCTGTAACTGAAAAAACTTCATGCAGTTTGAATTAACCGATGCCTCACAAACGCACAAGCTCACACGCACACATAGGAGAGCAGCCTCATTAGGACACATCCGCAATTAAGAGGTCGCCGTCACCACATATCTATTGAAAGGATAATTAATGCCAGTCTAAGCAAGATTTTCTCTTCTTGTTCGTGTTAAACTTCATTCACTGAAACTTATATCGAATAATGAAAATTCAATTGAAAATGATAAATAACAATATATAATAATTGAATAAATTTGACCAACAATTGATGCGATTGCGATTGATAGGACATTATAATTAAATTGTAATAAGTTTTAAGCTTGTAAGCTTTAGACGCTAGCAGCAGAGTGGAATAAACCTAAATATAAATGTTTATAAATATCGCCTTTTCCTGAACTTTGTTATCAGTGTAGAAGCACGGCAGGAGGCGAGCGACGAGCGGCGGCGGCGGCGGCGGCGGCACGCGATTGCCGCTCAATAGAGTTCTTTTATTCCTTATCACATTCCGAGCATTTTTTCACTTCCAGACCATAAATCGAGAATCATTAATCTTCTTCCCGGAACCCGAATTTCATTATAACGATGCCGTATTTGAAAATGAAATTGAATAAAAATGAGGGATTTAAGCTTTTTTGATTTATCGTCGTATTAGCTATTACCTTTGAATTTAATTATGCAATTGGAACATGGCAATTGCAATTATTCTTCATACTACTACGCTATGTCCTGTTTGTGAAAGTGTCGCGTATTGAGCTGCAGGATATGCGTGTTGTTGCAGGGAGGTGCTGGAGAACGGCACGCTGGTGGTGAGCGCGTTCAGCGCGGCGCAGTACCGCGGCGACGTGCACGCCGCACTTTACCGCTGCCGTGCCGCCGGCCCGCTCGGCACCGTGCTCTCCCGCGACATGCGCCTACAAGCAGGTCTCCCACAATATACACTCTATTTCTTACATATTCACTTCTGTTCTAACTCTCTCTTTTTGTAATTTTCTCGTTAAATTTACCGTCCTTATAATATAAACATAACACCATCTACAAAGTTATTTAATCCATATCCATCAGATTAGACGACAGGGTCGCGCTGCCAATCCATTAGACCCTTTTAGATAGCGCTTTAAGTTTAGGGATAAGACGTCTGTCGTAATTACAACTTAACGGTGAAATTAAGCAAACACGTTTTCGTGAAACATTTACTTATAATACCTTGTTTACCAACCATGATACTTGCAACTTAAACTTAATATTACTAAAAGTTGCAGCAACACAGCATCATAGCATTTAACAAATGTTTTAAAATAAAAGAATTTAAACAGTGGACATCATGGTATAGTAGTAGTATCGATATATTTACGAACTGCTAAACTTATTTCATGGGAAATGGAAAGAAAATTGTGTAAGCATTAAGCATTTATTACTTGGCATTGAGTCGATGAAGCGTCAGGGCGTGAGGGTACGCCGCCGGTCCATTAGGCCCTTTCAGCGCCCTTTAAGTTCGGGGCCGCGTCATTCACAGTTATAACTTGAAACGCTTTCGTCCGAGCAAAAGCTCAAGTATTATTTATGTGTCCATTGAGTTTAACTCTCACTTAAGATTATTGCGACCTTTTGACTTGTGTAACTTTGATTTTATAACTTGACTTTCGAGCAAAAAAAAACTTTTAAGAGCTAAAATACAAATATGTTTGAAAATAATGCTATAAAACTTAATTTGCATTTGTTGTAGGAATTCTAATATTTAGAGAGAAGGTGAATAGTTACATTATTCACAACTCTTCTGCCTTACCTTGCTTCATATGAGTCGTTTTAACTCGTTTTGTTCTCTAACACGTAGGTTCTGTAAATGTTTTAGCTAAATTTTCGTAGTTCTAGTTCTGAATGTGCGCCACGTGAGGGTATCCATAGTTTAGACAAATTCAATGATCGTCGGGGCTCAGTTGATCGCGTGTAGGGACACATGCGTACGTGTCTCGTGTGCCCGGAGCCTAGCTGCCGGGGGCGGACTCGCCGGGCTGCGGACTCCAGGCTTCGGGCGCGACACGCCAACTGAATCATAAATTATACAATCGTCGAGAGACAACAAATGTAACATAACAACGTGAAGTCTAAATCTATACTTTTTGTCTCTTGTTGACAACTTATCTTTTATTCAAACTTCATTATTGACAAGATCAAATAGAATAAACACACTTTCTCAATAACGACGTTGATTTTCAGTTGTAGCAGAATTCGTTAGTACCTATCAAATTCTGGTGATACTCGTATGAACAGGATTCAACCTTGAAACAAACAAATAAGTGCTCACTAGTAAAGGTCATTTGCCTTACCAAAATGCAGCATCGTTTTTCGACATATTTACACAAAGCTCGATTTACACATCTGAGATCATAAGTCAATACAAAATTACATTTTCAGCGGACCCAAAACGCAGGAATGTGGCACAAAGTAAACCATATCTGTTGACATATAAGGAATATTTTCCATTGTATCGATAAACTTGACCCAATGTATTGAGAAGGGAGTTGGAATCGTTTGGGCTGGAATGCAAATAGGATTCTTTTTGTGAGAAGCGAGGGCGGAGGACGGAGGGCCTGACGCCGCAGCGAGGGTTGCGGAGAGGACAGGCGCTGCCAATATCCTTTTGTGCCGCAGGACGCCGGCCGCTAATGGAATCAGTATCATAGAAAATTCCCAGCCGCTATTTACCGCTTCCGTTGCTCCTATTTTTGTTACTTTGTCTGAAAAAGTAAATAATACGTTGATAGGCGAGAATTATGTTTTCTGTTCATCTTTGGGAAATATAAATTGGAATGAATTAGTCGACACAAATTGATTTTTTTATAATTGTATCCAGCAGTTGCTTGTAACATTGTGTTATGTACAGAGAACACGTGATGTCTTACCATCATCGATGACGTCATTGATCTTATAATTGAGCGAAAAGATTAAAAATAGCTTTTTGCGAAATATCGAAAAGTTCCCTCGACACTCGAACTCGCTTTCCTCTTGACAGCATCTCGACGGCCCTCCTCCGCCTTTTGGTCGTGCAATCGCCCGAAACAATACCCTCTCGCCGCAACCCTACAGAAACGCTTAAGCCCTTATTCCTCCGCCGTAATCAGCGCAACGCCTGCTGAACGATCGTTTATTGTGTGCCTCATGTTTGGAAAGATATTATCGCTCGTTGACTCTATTCTTTCGATGAAATATTTATCACATGAATTCTATTTTAATTAAGAATATGAAACACAAAACTAAACGCGATATAGGTTTAAACACAATTTTCTCAGCAATTTCCCACATCAATAATGTTAGGAATAACTTAAATTTGTGTATTTTCATTGTAAAAATTTGAACATAAAACACACGAAGAAACATAAATGTATCTGTTCACAATATTAATGTCGTTAGTGTTTGTAATAATAAAGAATAGTATCAAAATTTACATGAACTTTACAATTCTCGTAGCAAACATCTACGAGATTTCGGATTCAAAGGAATTCTAAAAAAATGCAAAGGGCATAATTATCCGTCATGTTTAAGTCCTGTGTAAGCTCTTCAGTAATCAACTAGTGTAATTGTGATCGGTCTCGAGTAGGGCGGGCGCCGGCAGCCGGCCGCGCCGTCAGCATTCTGCCAGTGGGCTGGAGTGCCAGTGTACCCCCCGCGCCCCGCGCCCTGCGCCCCGCACCCTCCGCACAATGAGCGCTTTGTCTAACGCTTTAGGGTCATTCGCACCCTTTATTACAGCACTCTTGTAGAGCTTCTTTAAAGTGAGCTCAAATTCTCTTTATTTCAGCCCCAAGTAACTTTGAGTATGAATTTTCGAGATTACCTGACGACATAGCTGTAATATTTGTACAGAAGACAATAATCTTTCTTCTATTGGCCTAAGATCAGTAATTACACACAAATACATGGCATTTGATATATTCAATACATTAAAAACATTTTTTTAATGGTATTAATTTGTTTCAAGCTAAAATATAGGACCCCGTTACAAATAAAAGTGTACTTAGCGTTTATTACAGCGCTCTTATACACAGAGTCAATAAATTTAAGTCGAAGATATTAATTTCTCTGGCATTTCTCTTCATTCCTTTAATAAAAGAAAGGAGGCCGGCGTCGCGTCGCCTCTCGTGTGCAACAGATGTCCTATATTACTTCTCACTTCCGTAATACCAACTAATTAACCTTTCCTTTATTACTTTTTTTTATTAATCGTATTTAGCGAAAGTTGCAATAATAATTAGAAAAAAGTAAATAATTCTTTTAATGTTTATGATTTGAAGATATCCATACAATTATAATCTGACCTCAATTTTCAAAATATTTTAACTTCACATATTATGGATATAGTATGTTAATGTTATAACGTCCGAGTGTCGCGATTCGTGCGTTTTTAATTCGGTTATCAAGCAGTAAACGCGATCAATCAATCTGGACCTAGATGAGCGCGCCGGCTGCTGCAAAATTCATCATTCACAAAATTGCGTTTCAATCATTGTCGCGTACGTAATTTGTTTGGGGAATCTGTGCGAGATATAAACATCGCAAAAGCTATCAATTAAATTACTATTTTACTTACTACTTATTACTTACTTTGTTACTGTGTTGTGAAGGAGCATGCAAATAACGATCAGGTGTAAAAGATGCTGTTAGCATACAGCACGTGGTTTCAAACACCATTATAGGAAATACATCAATCAAAACTCAGTGGCGACAAACTTTTGGTGCTATTTTCGACGTTGAATTAAAAATTGTCCGGTCACGTCGAATTAGGATGGACCGTAATCATCGTTGCGGTGCGAATTAACGAGGGCCGGCCGATGATAGGAGCGGTGACAGCGGCCGCGGCCGGGACACTGTAATGTAGTCCGCGATGTCCATGAATAATAAACACCCGTCGCCTCGCTGATTTCCCCTGCCGACTGTCGACAACGATGGCAGCTGCCGGCACTCTCAACTTTGACACGACCACTCGCCTCTTTTAGGTTAGCCTACGCATTTGACTAATAAAGTTTAAATTTGGAAGCCAATAGAGGAAGCTAAGTAAATATCAAAATTGGAATCGAGTGTGAAGGCCAATTAAGCAAACGAGTTAGTGAGCGTTATTCGGTTTACATTGTAATTTCACTAAACAATTCTAAGAAAGTGTTTATTGTTTCAAGAGGAATTTCATTTCGTTTACGTTATTACTTTAGGAATTATTTGCCAAAATGGAAACGTGCCTTTTCAGTGAAATATGAGCTTCTCAAATCAATTAATAGGTAATCACTCATACATCTTTTGGTTCCTTTCAGCAAAATCTAACATTTAAAACAATTTAATTGAAACAGTGTGCATGTTACTACCAATACTCGTAATTTACATTTAATACTATGTATTTATAGATTTATATCAATCAATAGCAGTCACTTGTCCGAAACTTGTCAAATAATAACGCTCGAACCGTTTCAAAGCGAATTCCAGTAGCGTTTGGTATCGCAATCTAGACTCGGGGCTACGCTCCCTACACCCACCGCGTCGCTTGCTTCAAACACCGTCACTTTGATAGTTGAGCAAGCTATTGGTATTTTTGAAGTCAAACCAACGATGAATTTTAATCATTTCACTATTTGTTGAGCATAGTTAAATTTTATTCCGCTCTTGTATATTTTTCCCGAGGAACAAAGGAAGAGTAGGTGAGCGGAGCAAAACAAGCGCTCGCGCTCGTGACAGCGGAGCGCCCTCTCGCGCCGGACTTGGCAACAATTAATTACGACAAGAGATGTTGCGGCGACAGCGAGTGATGCTCCACAACTTGCTTTCTACTAACGCAGTGTTTGGCTTTGGATGTGTGCGACTCATATTAATTCGAATACAAATTTTAAAGCAAGAAACTTATTGTCCTTACAATGTATACTTTTTTGTCGTTTTTATGTAGGTAAAATTGTAAACACATATAATGAAGAAATAACTCATGTTTTACTAATATATTAACAATACTAGCTTTCGCCTGCGACTCCGTACGCGTGGAATTAAAAAAAAACAAAAGTGCGTAACCTATGTGATCTTCCAGACTATCCTCTATATCTTTGCCAAATATCATCGAGATCCGTTCAGCCGTTTAGGCTGCAAACTCTAACAAACATCCATCCATCTAAACTTTCGCATTTATATAATAATATAAGTAAAAAGTAAGATTACCAACATCGGTTTTAAAACTTGATAAGTACGATCGTATAATTATGTTCGCAAAACAATTTAAATAAAGGACAATGAAACAGTAACTATCTTCACAATCAGGTTGGTCTTTCGTTGACAAGTTGTGTATTGTCGCAGTGATGGACGTGTGGTGGGAGGTTCGCGTGCAGACGACGCCGGGCGCGGCTGGGGGCGCGGCGCTGCTCACGTGCGCGCCCACGCCGGCCGTGCGCGCACATGTCCTGCACACCACTTGGTACAAGGACGGCCTCGCGCTTGCTCCCATGGCCTCTGACACCGGTAAGACATCAAACAGTAAATCTTAAATTGTTTAATCCAATATTACGTTATTGTATATTTGGCTATGACGCTAACAGGTCAATGTGCTGGATGTAACATGTTCTGGAGCGGCGCCAGCGGTTTGTTGCAGCGCCGGTTGTGTTGTTATAAAGTCCAAATTAATTTGACTCGCCACATGAGGCCTGACCAGCGGTCTATTTCTTTTATGAGAGAGAATTATATTAAGAATTTTTCTCCCCCGGACTATATACGCAGCTGTTTCGGATACAAGCGAGCATTCCTTTATGTGTTCAAATTCATTGGATTAGAGCAGTTAAAATGTATTTTAGTGTCTATTTCCAGCTGGGGCGGAACACCTTGGAGAATTTTATTAGTCTCATCTTTTTAATACCGTATAAGTTGATTAAGATATTTAATTTAATATTAGTAGAGACATTATTACTAAAAGTTATTTCCTAAGATTCCAGAGGTTTATAATGTATCTCAAGTGTCATCAATAGTGGTTCATGGTATATGGGTCACAGGTCCGCTGGAGCAGGCAGCGGCCGCAGTATCTGAAGCATGTCATAACTCAAAGGCTTACATCGTCTGTGGCCGGGTCTTAATTAATACAAAGCTCCCTTCGAACTGTCACATGATCTCGCAAACTGGACCTCTAAAATGTCACTACCAGTAGCATCTAGGTTTTATATTGCTTCAGTCAAATTGTCTAATAATTCTACGTAGTAAAATTAAATGATTGACTGTCGACCTACAATAAAACATATGTAGCTATAACAACACATTGTGAAGTTTTTTAAAAAATGAATGATTTTACAATAATGATTAATTCACGCGATGTGGACATTGCATAAACATCTGGTTGATTCAATGTCTATAAATATTAATATTACAATAGAATAGACAATAATGTTTACCAATTCACTGGTATTACAACGTAACCTTACTTTAAGCGTACTCGGAGGCGCCATTTTAGCGGCCTCGACCTGTTTCACGTTTATCCATAGTACGGCAGCGCCATCTCATAGGATTAACAACAATAGTGAGATAATTGAAGCGAAGCCTGAATTTGTAATGAAGGCGAGGCTGAGGAGCTCAACTACAGCGAACTGTGGAGACATGTATACGTATGATACGATACTAACGCCGCTAGTTGCAGTTTAAAGCCTCAACTTGATTAGTATTTAGTTTTCATTACAAAATAAGACAGTCATAACAAACCCCAGATTCAAACTTATGGTTAAAAGATCCAAATCCAGCCTAAAGTGTTTAAGATTGTCTTTGAATTAAATAACAGTTGGGTGTTTTGGAGTTCTATTATCTGATAAAATTAAATTAATTACTGTTTTGCAATAAATAACAATAAGGAGAAACATTCCCGTCTAGAAGAAATTTAGTCCATAAATAAGGAAGCGAATTAAAGTGATTTAGAATAGAGAGCGCGGTTGTGTCCAAACAGTGCGGGAATAAGATTGCAAATTAAAAGTCCCGGCCAAAGTAAAGCGGCGCTAATGCAAGTTTAATGTTCGTGTTTGTTGCAGTCGCGGGGAGTGGCCGCGTCTTGCCACTCCACTCATAAATTATCTGCAGAGATTGGAGGCGGTACTTATTTACTTTTATTGGATAAAATACGTCTTCTAAAAGAAAACTATTAGGTTTCGTTTACTCTTCTTCGTGCTTCGATGTACATTTATGCACGTACGTTATCTATTCCTTTACTTTTAATTCTATAATTATTATTATTTAAAAGCATTAGACGAATCAAATTATTGTATCTCAAGTTTTGAGACGATGAAATAATTCCGTCTTTTTTATTATATTTGTGTCGCCTGGGATTAATTTGAATTAACATATCCCGCGGTTTGGAGACACTTTGGGGAGGCGCGGAGACAATTTGCAGGTAACGTTGTCATTTATGCAGATTACTGTAAGGCTGCAGGCAAGTTGATGAGCTGGCGGATGAGATCCATGTCGCCACAGGCCTTCCCTCCTTCCCCCACCCCTATACTAATACAACGAGGAGAATACTGTTTGCAATTTTGTTTTACGACAGTCATGTAACTGGTAAGAGCTTAGCAATGATCCCAAATGTATCGAAATTAAAAAAAAATGAGATACATCTGTTGCAAATAATACAGATTATATCTGTCTATAAATAATTTAATACCGACTTTCTAAGCAGAATGTTTCCTTTAGGTACGCTCATTGCCCAATAATTTTAATTTCCGTTATAAATATTGTCCCATTCTTCTAATAGACGTCATCATTACTCAAGGGTGGTCATTATTTGTTTTAGTACATAAAGTTTGCTTGTTGTTTCACAACAATATCGGGAGTTTCTTTCCAACATCATAAAAGTAAATGTCAAAGTAATAAAATAAATGTGTGGAGCTCGTTACGTCCCCGGAGCGTAGTCACGACATATGATGTATCCATAGCTACCGTTATATGAAAAGCACATTGTATTTAGTTATTAATTATGTATGTTGTATAATATTAAACTAAGTGATAATTTAAATCCCACAAATAATACGATTATGGCATCATTTAATTAAAAGGTAATTATTCTGTACAGATAAAATTTGTTAGCAGTAAGCAAGCAGGAACAACGCGGAAATTTGCTAGAATCAGTTTTTCCGTCTAAACATGACGTCAGCGCCTTCAAGAGTAGAGTGAAGATAATTACTAACCTAGCGCGTTCCATCTTTTTACCAAATCATCACTTAACTTCAAGTGGGAGCGTGATCAAGCGTTAGCTTAACGAACATAAAAAAATGATTATATCTCAACGAGTTATTCAAATGTACGTGTTACAGCGTCCATATAGCACGACTGCCGTCTTTCAACGCTTACCGCGACATGCTTTGTCCTGGACCAACAATGCGCGAGGCTAGAGGCAGCCATATATGCACATTGTCTCTTTAGTCGTATGTGATAACGTGGTAACAACTAATTATACCATTCCGCTTCGTCGGCTCATAAAATTAAACGCATTGTGCTCGTCGCACGCGGCTGCGGCAGCCGGCGCGGCGGCGTTCGTTAGCTGGAATCACTAATTGTCTAATTAATGGTGGCTTTGAGCCTTTGTTTGAGGCCCTGATGACACGTTTCATTCTTTTTTGCGATCTCAGTTCAGTTACTAGTACTCATTTATGTTAGGTCTATGAAACATAGTTGAAATAAGTAACACAAGAGACAAACTATTTCAAACCCTGTTACATATAGAGAAACGTACAACATACATGAATAGATAATAATAAGTAGGACACCGTAACACCGCTGCGCAGCTGTAGATTTTCATAAGCAGCATTATCTCGGCTCCTCGTCGACAATGTAAAAGCTCTAAATGTCCTCGAGCAAAAGTTATTTGCAACAAAAGGCTACAAAAGTCCACTCGAGCGGGGCAAGAGAGTAACAATACTATCAGGAGCATCGGCGACGGCGACAATTGCACGGGGAAAGGAAAAAGGCGAGTTAAGATGGAATGGCCGGTGAGACGGCGGGGGGAAGGGCGGGTAGCGGGGGGGCGCATTTAGAATTCATTGAAAAACTCGGAGCTGAAAGTTATCTGATCGTAAGCGAAGTCGAGAGCGACCTCTAGTACACTCGCGCGGAAAACTGCTGCAAAATATTTGAACACATTAAATACTTTGATAAACGGTTTTTTATCAAACTGTCAGTTTGTTGGCACATCTTATCAATTTTTTATCGCTTGTTTGTAAACGAGTGAAATTTAAATTACAAAAACCCCTTAAATATTTTTAACATGTGTGTGCAGTTTGTCTACGCTTATTTATGTGAAGAAGGAAATTCGTTTAATGATAAACTCGCATAATATTCCTAACAATTAAAATTATAGACAGTCAGTGCAATAATAAAAGATTACTTACGAGAATAAAATAAATTTAAATTTCCACAAATCTCTATCGAAGATATCGATCCTCGCACTTATCGAGTTCTCTTCCAATTTCCATTGATAGGGCAGTTGATCCCGAATGCTATCGCCAACATGTTATGAAAGCAATTTAACCCTTCTTGAGGAGAAAGCGACTATAAAATGCCAAGTGGGGATCCATCGGCGATGCTTTAACGTCGTCGTGCTGTCAATGTGTGTGTGCACTCAATATACTCTGTCCTCTAAAGTCAATGTCGTGAGCGTCTTAAGTGCGACTATCTCAAAGTTAATTATCATTCATCATGACTTTTCCCCTTCCAACAATCATAAAGTTTTTTATTTCGAATTCTTCATAATTTCCCCTTAGCGTTGATTTACATCACGAAACCGTGTGAATAAGTTGATAGTTACCTACTTGGTACCTCGTTCCCGCCAGACAATACCCAACTTTTCATTTTCCTCTGCTAATAGTAAAAAGCGAGACAGTATAAGGGCTTCTGAGAAAGGCACAGAGTGAACAACTTCATATTGCTGCAACTTCCGCGTTTGCTCTGAACTTGTCCACATAACGTGAATATGTACTTACTTTACGTTTGTCCATGAGTATATTGTAATAAAGAATTTCCATGACAACGTTAAAAATAGCGGAGCAAGTATCTGAATATTTCTATAATATGATATAATATTATAGGTTTTTATAGTCTGGTGGCATGTAAAACGCAACTTAATAGGTCTCCCCAAAAATAGATTGCTGGTCAATTTAATGTTTTGGATCGTCCGATAAGGACGGCTTTGGTCGATATCAGCTGAAGCTTCATTTTTCCGCAGGTCGGTACGTGGTAGGTGGCGGCCGCGGCGACGTGCTGGTTGTGCGGGATGTGCGGCCTGATGACACCAGCACCTACGCTTGCGAAGCGCAACACGCGCTCACCGGCGATAAGCGTCGCAGCTCGCCAGCCATGCTCGCGGTGTCTCGTAAGTTTTAAGCCGTAAAATTATCCTTAGAGTCAACAGCTCCTTTAGAATATAAGAAAGCTACAGATAAAACTAATAATAATGAAATCTTCAAATATCAGATTCGACGGGTAGCATGGCCCCGCGCATGCTGACGATATCGGAGGACGAGACGGTGTCGCAGGGCGGCGACATCAGGCTCGTCTGCTGTGCTATCGGTAGCCCGCCGCCGACCTACAGGTCTGCGAAATATAAGTTAAATCAAAGAATTCGTACGATTGCCATCTTGTTTGATTTGTCATCGACTGTGTTTGTCTGCAGCTGGTTCCGGCACGCGAACGGCAGGCTGAGCCCGGTGTCGAACAGCGTGCGGGTGTCGGTGGCGCAGCAGGTGCTGGTGATACGGCGCGCGCAGCCGGCGGATGCGGGCGTGTGGACGTGCCGCGCACACAACCAATTCGGCGAGCAGCGCCGCGACGCCACCCTCAGGGTGCGCTCGCGCCTTGTCGTCACCGTGCACCCCCAGCTGCAGGTATATACCCGCAGCATAAAGCAAGCTGCTGCAATTCGTGGCCTCAATCTTATCTCTGCATAAACTGAATATGCTGAGCAGACGGCAACAACATATTTGTCTTAGATAAGTGTACGTGATAAATAACAGGATGTCAGACACTTTAAAAAAAATATTATATAACTTCAAAAGAACTTAATAATAATAATAATAATTGAGTCATCGGATTCCGCAGCCGGTGGAGTTCTATTTTTTTATATAATATGTTTTATTTATTTTTTAAACAAATCATGTAAAAATATATTATATATAAAAATAAGAAATTAAAGATATATGGAAAATAATAATAATAATAATAGCCTTTATTTCGACAATCTTACAAATTTACATATAAACTTAACAATTTTGATTTTTTTTTTTTTGAACATTTGACACCGGTTTTAAGATTGCGTTGCGGAAACCGCATAGGCCTCCCCTAAAGCTTGCCACTCCTTTCTGTTGTATGTCTTTCTCCTCCATGTAACTCCAGCTCTTTCCCTAATTTCATCTTCCCATCTACGACGCTGTCTCCCTTTACGTCTTTTATTCTCTCTGGGCACCAATCTATTATATCTTTGGCCCATTTTTCATTTTTACATCGCATAATATGACCTGCCCATTTCCATTTCTGTTTTTGTATGTGGTAAGTAACTTCTTTAATTTTTGTTTGTTCACGTAATTTGTTTAATGATATTTTATTCTTTAGCTTGACATTTAGCATGCTTCGCTCCATGCTATGTTGGCAGGTCGCAAGTTTACGCATATTTTGTTTCGTCAGGGCCCTTGTTTGCCAGCCGTAAGTCATAACTGGTAATATGCATGTGTCAAATATTTTCCTCTTAGCTTTAAGTGGTATTTCTGGATTTTTGAATATTACCTTCAGTGACCAGTACCTTTTCCAAGCCTGTTGTACTCGATTATTTGTTTCTTTAGCTGTGAGATGTTTTGGCGATATTACTTGTCCAAGGTAGGTATATTCGTCTACATAGTGAATTAAGGTGTTCTTAACGATAATGGGTATTTTGTTCAGGTTTGTCATTACATTGGTCTTTTTCATGTTCGTTGAAAGTCCGACTCTTGCGCTTTCTTCAACCAGCTCTTCTAGCATCTCTTGCAAGCTCTGTGCGTCTTCAGAAATTAAAACTAAATCGTCTGCAATCTTAGGTGGTTTAATTTTGTTCCGCTTATATTTATTCTGTAATTTTTCCACTCGAGACGTCTAAATATGTATTCGAGAACTGCCGAAAAGAGTTTTGGTGAGAGAGGATCCCCCTGCCTCACACCTCTGTTTATGGGAAATTGATCGCCTACTCTTTCGGTACGTATATTTGCTGTCATGTTTTTATATATGTTATATAAAAGCCTTATATATTTACTCTCAACGCCTTGTTCATCTAACGCTTTCCATATATATGTATGTTTAATACAGTCAAAAGCTTTATTATAATCTACAAATGCCAAGTAATAGGTGATCCCATATTCATTGCATTTCTCAATGACTAGTTTTATAGTATGAATGTGGTCAATTGTAGAAAAATCTCTGCGAAATCCCGCTTGTTCTCTTGGTTGGTTTTCATCGAGCGTCTTAGTTAAACGATTTAATATAACTTTGGAGAATATTTTATACACATTGGACATCAAACTTATTGGCCTGTAGTTGGTTATATCATCTTTGTTGCCTTTTTTATGCAGTAATATTATTGTCGAAGTAGTCCATTGTTTTGGTATGTATTCCGTGTTCACAATTTCGTTAAACAAGTTGGTTATAGTGTCAAGTATTGTGTCTGATGTTCCTATTAGAAGCTCGTTGGATATGCAGTCTGGACCTGGCGCTTTACCTCGTTTTTGTGATTTTATCGCTTTGTCCACTTCCTCTCTTAGAATAATAGGGATTCGATCGTTACTGTGTTCGCGTCTTCCACTATGTTGCCAATTTCCGTCAGGTTTTCTTTCGTCGCTATATAACTCTCGGTAATAGTCTGTCGCTGCCTTTAAAATTTCGATTCTGTTCGTTGTGTTTTTCTTGTGTTTATGATGTGTCAAGTTACCTATCCAGTCTTTACTTTCTCTAAGTTGATCTAGTGCTTTCTTTACTCCGCCTGATTTTGACTGTAATGATTTAACATATTGTTTCTTCTCTTCTGTCTATGTTTTTTAATTTGTAGGTTGATTTCTTTGCTTAATTTTCTTATCTCTTCTTTGTTACTTTTCCGGTTTTCTAATAAGCACTTCCTTTGAGCGATCAAGTTTCTTGCTTCTGGACCTATTTTATCTTTTTGTTCATTGTTTGTTTATACATATCTTGTTAACTATCTTTAATTCCTTTTCAAGCTGGTCGTATTTCTTTTGAAGATCGATGGGTTTCTTTATTGTTTCTAAATTTGTCTCTAGTGATGTAATATGTCTTTTTTGATTGGTAATATTATTGGTTTTATGTTATGATGGTTTGTTCTGCGTATTTTTGGTTCTACTAGGTATATTTGTCCTCTAAGCATTCTGTGATCTGTATTGTAGTTAAATTTATTAATAACGTCGACATTGAAAAATATTTTTGGTTTATTTGTAAGGATGTAGTCTATTTCGTTTCTTGTCCTGCCATCTGGTGATATCCATGTCCACTTTCTGTTATGTTTTCTTTTATAGTAAGTATTCATAATGTGGAGGTTGTTCTCTAATGCGAAGTTTATAAGTCTATGTCCGTTGTCATTTCTCTTTCCAGTTGAATATGGTCCTATTACTTGGTCTTCATTCTTATTTCCTTTTCCGATTTGACTATTAAAGTCTCCTATTATGATAACAATTTTATTTAACATTGACATAACTTGATTGAGCTCATTGTAAAATTCGTCCTTTATTTCTTTCTGAGTAACCTCTGTTGGAGCATATATTTGAACTATAGACACGGGCTGATTGAAACCAGAAAGCTTTATATTTAAAATGGCGATCCTGTCTGATATTCCTCGGAACTCTATTATATTGTTTTTTAAATATTTTTTTAACAAAAAACCCTACTCCGTATCTACCAGTCTTTTTATTAAAATGGTATAGTATATAATTGTCCCGTTCTTCCGTTTTCTCGCCTTCTCTTCTCACATCGCATACACCTAATATATCCCAATTAACAGTTTCTAATGCTAGTTCTAATTCTAATAAGGATTCTTGTGATTTCATTGATCTTGTGTTAATAGTAGATATGTTGAATTTATTTCTTAGTCTTTGTTTTGGATTTTCTTGTTTTTGTTTTTTTGATAACTCAGTGGGATTGTTTGGCTTAAGTTTGAGCATTTGGGGGTGTTGGTCTATCTCCCCTCGGGGACCAGCCGTATTGGGGATCTCTTTAGTGGTAGTTATTGGTGTTTGTTTTTTAGTTTTTATTCTCTCGGGTCCGGTGTCAAATAATTCCTATGCTTTCCTTTGTTGTGAATTTTGTTCCGTCAAGGAATGAGATCGAGCTCGCATATAGGCAAATGCATCTACTTTATGCAACTTTGGTGGTGCTAGTATGTTTTTCGCCGCGTCTGTAGGGCGCGTGGGCGTTAAGATATTTGCAGGTGATAATGACGAGTCTCTTTTTCTCTTCCCTACGTCTCTTGTTTCTCTGATTATAAGTTTATTATTCTTAATATAAGCTTCATTTCCTTTTTCTTTCTCTAATTTTAGTTGTTCTTGTAGATTCTTGCGGAGTGCTATAGTTTCTTTTGATAGGTCTTCCGTTATGTATATATTTTCTGGCATTTTTGTTTTGCTTTTCAGTATCTCTATTTTCTTTTGGTAAGAAGTAAGAGCAATGAGTATAGGTCTTATTTTTCCTTCCTCTTTACGTCCCAATCTATGAATTTATTTATTTCAAATTTTTCAACATTAATTTGTGTGTTTTGTAAATTTAAACATATAATATCAAATAGTTCTTTGTAGCTGCTCTCATTTTCTCTAACACCGTGCATTATTATATTGTTTCTCCTATTCGCGTCTTCTAGGTATTTTATTTTTCTATTTAATGACTGTATTTCCACTTTTAAGCTATTATTTTCTTCAATTATTGGTTGTATTTTATCATCTATAACTCGCATTAAATTAGTAGTTACGTTCTCTGTAATTATTGTTGTTTGTTTTTCTAATTCAATTTTCATCATTTGGAATAATTTAAACATATCTTCTGACATTCCATGAGTATCCATAATTCGATTTTAATTTTTTACTCTTTGATTCAAATCGTAGAAGTTTTCTCAATTGACATTCAACTAACGTGTTTCTGAACGGAATTCTTTTTTCTTATGTTGGCAACTCGTCAAATGTCAAATGTTTGTTTATTATGACTTGAGGTGTCAGTTAAGTTGAATAATCGTCGTTATGCACAGTCACTGTCGTTGGATCTTCATTATTATTATTTAAAAAAACTGTTAACTGTTATAATTGGAGCACTGTTTTTGCGATTATCCAAAAGTTTTCGTAACCTATCTGTTGTTTAAGTGAAAAATACGATTCTTCTTGGTTCTTTGAACTTCGATCACTGCTATATAGTGTTAAAATATGATGTTTACTATTTATTATATAATTAAAATTGGGAGCCACAATAGAACACTGTTTACACTTTGACAACCGGAAACCGGAAATCAAAAGAACTTATGTAGTACTTATTGGACAACAATGTCTAGATCTGAATACTCGTGAAAAACATTTTGCACTAAAAACATTTCCATTTGCGAAAAATTAGATTATTGGTATGTTCTCCGTTGACGTCGGCTCGGGGCTCGGGGATCGAGGAATAATCAAGTTACGAGACAAGGCACGTGTGCCAGTCCGACGTGAAGTGACGTGGCGGAAACCTAAATAATATGTTGTATTACTAATATAACTAGTAATCCTTTTTACACTTACATTAAATAATGGTACAAAAATATTTTTGCGTTATATACATTGAAATGGATCTTGTGGCCAAGCGTTTTATTTAGCAATAAATATTTTAAACAAATGCCCAGTAAGAAGCGGCAGTCGTAAATGATTAATGGAATGTACCGGACTCCGGGCTTGTATAATTTATTATGCTGCGCCGTCCCGCGGGATTAGTCCCAGCCCTCGCGTTCACACGGACAGTGAGGAACAAGGTAACTGTGTAAACATTTTCTACTTAGGTGGCAAACTCTGGGAGTTCGGTGGTGTTCAACTGCTCCGTGGAGGGCGGCGGCGAGGCGCGCGTGCGTTGGCTGCACGACGGTGTGCCGGTGGGCGGGGCGGAGCGCACGCTGCGGGTGCACGGCGTTGCGCGCGCGCACCGCGGCATGTACCAGTGCTTCGCGGAGCGCGACCTCGACAGCGCGCAGGCCGCCGCCGAGCTGCGTCTGGGAGGTCAGTCACGCCAATATACACAGTCAAACTAAATGTTCCTTCCAGGATTAACTTTAAGAAACGTTTTTCTTGTACATGGTTATAAGAAGTTAGTATATAAAACTGAACTTGCGTAATATAAAATGTTGAACAAAGTTCAGTCCAAAGAAAGACAGTACTTTTAGTAAATAGGTGCCGAAAGGATTGTAAGAAAAGTATTGTAGCAAAAGACTTTTAAGTATTTAAATTTATTCAAGAAAAAACGACAACGGCGGCGCTGAAACTGAGCTTCTTACTCCCAGTTGAAAGATATTCCCGCCAGCAGAGCGCCCGTCACATTGTCAATGCAAAGTGCATTTGTCGACACCGGGGTCCGGTCTAATTGATTTTCTTCTCGGCCATGATACATAGTTCAAGTTAAGGTGATCGTAAACTAAATTTCCCTTACTGGAGACTTAAATAATTTCAATAGGAAAAACAACAGTTTCTTATGTTAGCGGACGACACACGGTGTCGCAGACAGCTCGCGACACGGAGGCAAACTTAGTCGCAGCCGCTTTTAATTGCTCTTAAATAATGCTCAGGAATACAGCACAGCTTTGCTGCCTAAAAGTTTACGGCACTTCATTATACGCCAGCTGTTTAAGAAAATCTCGGTTAAGAGAAAAAAAATGTGTCAAACGTACTTAGTAAAATTATGTTTTTCATGTATTTTATTGCGTATTTTGGGTGCAAAATTCTTTATTGTTGTGGGTTAATGGCAATAATACTACACGGTGTCGGGCATTTCTTATTGCGTCGTTGCTACTGCTTAGTCTCAGGGCAGAAAGAGATGTCTTAAAAATTTACACTTATCCTTTATGAATTCCTCTCTGATAGTAAGATCGTTCAGTTGACAATAATGATCAGGGAACAATTTGCATATAGATGGTAGTGTGGGGGGTACGGGACGGGAGGGGGCGAAGCGGGATCCGGGTCAGTTATTGATTAAACTGCGCTGCAGTAATGACTGGACAGGCCATGCGTCACTCCTCGCCTGACAGGTAACCTGTGCCCCAAGGCAATCAAAACAAATAACATTGAAATCCCTCAAATATTATGACGTAAAAGTATTAGTTGCTGTCTTTAGTATTTGTCCTTTATTGGCGTTCGTGCGAAATGGACCAAATCATGATTTAAATTGTCATCATCCAGATTGACTTAATATTAATTTTATCATTGTTATCAAGTGGTACCTTTTAGTTTTAGCGTTAGCTAAGTTGTAGTATCTAACTTATAATGTGATATCAAAAATGAAATCGCTCACAGTTTATGACCGGGGCTGCAATGTACGTCACAATAAGAGGGGCGCGGGCGGCGGGGCGTTACCGAAATCTATTAAAATCGAGCGCAACTCGTGCACCGCGCTATCTTAATGAATATTGATAAAATAAACTGATTAATGATACAGCAATACTCCGCATCATGCGAAATAACAGCCTTACACTTTGTTTTTGAATAGTAATTTAAAAACATTTTTAATTAGTTAAATATTTCCTTTTTGTGTGTTCCTGTGCATTTCCTATTAGATGGAGTATGTGGTAATGAAAATAAGTATTATATCTGTTGTTATATTTTTATGATTACTGCACTAAGGCACGATAAAAAGCGCTCATAGAGCGAGCGCGACAATCGGAAGTTCGGAAGCTATAAATCAGTAATGGAAAAGCCAAAACAGAATCCAATCAACGTGCGCAAATGCCGCCACTGGCACATAAACAAAGCGGCGCGGGCGTGGGCGGGCGAAGGCGGGCAAGAGCGGGCGATACTGGCCGGTAGAGGGCGATGTACGGCGTGTCGTTTGTCACCGGTCACGCGTGCGCTACGCCATTAACGTGGGTAATATTGCCCTCCTAACGACGACACATCATGAAGGCAATTGTACCGAGATATATGCGGCTTTCTTCATCACTGGACTGGGAATTGACCGTTTACCGTTTGTTATAGCGCTCGTGATCGTATACGCAGTATTTTATGATAGTACTGTTAACGGCGGAGAACTCTTATATGCCAGGAGATGTTAAATTTATTACGCATAATGTTTAAATTTCTTGTATCGCTCGAACCAACACTATGGTTTGCAATTCCAAAAGAGTTGCTTTAATTGTCGTGAATTTACGAGGACGATAATGGTATTTTAGCGTAAACTTATGTCAATATATAACGTTCCAGACACGGCGCCGGAGCTACACTATACCTTCATCGAGCAGGCGCTGCACCCAGGGCCCGCGCTGGCGTTGCATTGCGCAGCGTCCGGGGCGCCGCCGCCACGCTTCACCTGGTTGCTCGACGGACAGCCTATAGAGGAACTCAACACCCCGCAGAGGTTCGCTACTTTCCTTCTCTACAAAATCTCACGAAATCCAAATTTAGGATTATCATCAGGACTTTGTACTACAGGAGTATCAGCCAGTTCATGAGGGCGAACGGCGACGTGGTGAGCTATCTGAACATCACGTCGGTGCGCGCGGCGGACGGCGGCCGCTACACCTGCCGTGCGCACAACTCACGCGGGGCTGCCGAGCATTCCACGAGGCTCAATGTTTACGGTTCGTCGATACTTTGGTTTTCTTATTAAAACATGTAACGTGGTTTTATATATGTATATCTCGGTCGAAATAGATCGGCTGCATTAGACAAATTGATATTATTGTTGGTCTTTGTATAATTGGCCACATTTGTTTAATATTTATAATTTTTCTGCTTCTTACACAAAAACCGATACTCCATAGTGTTTAGTTAGCTATTACAATATGTGACTGATCATCTAAATGTAGCCTTTACAATAAATTTGAATGTGTGACCGTTGTGCGTGGCAGGGCCGCCGTCCATCCGCAGCATCGGGCCGCTGCGCGTGGTGGCCGGCCTCAACGCGACTGTCTACTGCCCCTACTCCGGATTTCCAATCAGGTTGATGGAGGTGCATTTGTTTAGAAAGATTATAAAGTATGTTATACTAATCATGACTTCAACAGCTATGTCAATAATAACTTTCAAAACGATATCTTAATAACGTTAATTTTTTAGAATCAGAGACTTTAATGTTTAATTCGAATATCATTGTGAACCTATTATTCGCAGCTCGTACTCTAAGCACTAGCTTAGCTTGTCTAATAAGACAAGCGTTAAACGATTGATTTTGATAAAATAAGAGACAAGACACTGCAGCGCATCTGTATTCGTTTTTTACTCGCATGTCTGCTTCCACTCCTCAATATCGCATGACTGTTAGCGAGATCCGGTGGCAGCGCGGCGCTGCGGGCGGGGAGCGCGCGGGGGGCGCGGGGGGCTCGCTGCGGCTGTGGCCGGCCGAGCCCGCAGACGCCGGACTCTATTCCTGCCGGGTCACCGCGCCCTCTGGACACTACGCTCAAAAAGACGTGCAGATTTTCGTTAGAAGTAAGCATTTAAAAGTTGCGAATAAAAAAAAGTAGTTAACTCATTTGTATTACTTTCCAAACTAACTAACGAGAGGAGATCATCAGTTGCCGTAAGTTCGACAGATGGTTAGATAAACGATATATTACAATGATTTCAGATCCTCCTAAGATAGCGGGCTTCTCCTTTCCATCGGACTTGGTGGAAGGCAGTTCAGTGCAGGTGTTGTGCGGAATTACGTCCGGCGACAAGCCTGTCTACTTCTCCTGGCTCAAAGATGGTCAGCACATACCTTCTAACTTGCAGGTACAGCCTAAAAGCTAAGTTATACAGTTTACCATTCACTCTATTTGCAAATCATCAAAATTTCAATAACCATATGCATTATCAGGTGCAAGAGAAGTCTCTGGACGAGTTCAGCTTCTTGATATTCTCGCACGTGACGTCACAGCACAGCGGCGAGTACACGTGCGTGGCCAGCAACACCGCCGCCGAGGTCAACCATACTGCGCGCTTGGCTGTCAAAGGTCGCCTTTTTTATTTTTAATTTGTTATTGTATTATCTCTTATTTATTGATCTTTTATTCCTCATGACCAAAATATTGATTCTAGTTTAAATTTTCCATAGTTTATAATAATAATCCCATGTATAGTTTTTGTTTTAAAATTGCAGTCGCTCCATCATGGGTTTTCGAGCCTCAGGACGCATCAGTCCTGCTGGGCACACAGGTCATTGTGCATTGCTCTACCAAGGGCTATCCCGAACCCCAGATCGCTTGGTTAAAGGAACAAGGTACCAAGAAATCGCATCAGTTTCGTAAATGCTAAGTTACGTTTGGTTTAACCTGTAAAGTTCTAAGAAATCGATAACGTACTGGTAGTTCGGTTATATAATACGTTTAAATGGATATTTATTTATAAATTTCTACGGACAGGCGGCGAGTTCCGGGCACTGCCGCAGCTGGAGCCCGCGCCGCTGGTGCTGCGCAACGGTTCGCTGAGTGCGCCGGCGGCGGCGCGCGTGCACGAGGGTCGCTACATGTGCCGCGCGGATAACGGCGTCGGCAGGGGACTCTCTAAGGTCATCACTATCTCTGTTAACGGTAATTGTAATACATTTCAGTCTTAAAATACTATCTCTATGGGGTGTATTTTAGTCTTTAGCTACTATGGTATTTCAGAGCCGGCGCATTTCGAGTTCTCGTCTCGCAACATGTCCGTGCGGCGCACGGCGGGCGCGGCTCTGGCGTGCGCGGCGCGCGGCGACCCGCCCATACAGCTGCACTGGACGCACAACACGCAGCGCCTCGACCTCTCCACTTACAGGTAATAAACACATTTTCTATCTTATGTAAATCAACAAATTTTCATTTTAATATGTTGCACGAATTAGGGTTAGTAAATTATGTATGTGTATGTTTTCAGGGTGTCTGTTTCGGAGAAACGTTCAGAGAGCGGGGCGAGCTCGACGCTGAGCATCGCGCACGCCGAGCGCCGCGACTCCGGCGTCTACCGCTGCCGCGCCGAGAACGCATACGGCCGCGACGAGCTGCTCATCTACCTCGCAGTACAAGGTTAGTTTTTGTATAAACAGATATGTATGTATTGATTTAGTATCTGAAAGAGCAATGATAATCGACTAATCCTTTCCAGATTAGCTAATAACGGTTGTCAGTTTTCAAATAAGTGATGTGGTGTCAGAGTTCCCGGAGGCGCCGCGCGGGCTGCGAGTCGTGGGGCGCTCGGCGCGCGCGGCGCGGCTGGCGTGGCGGCGTGGCTACGACGGCAATGCCCGCCTGCGCGCGCACCGCCTGCAGTACCGAGTCGTGGGAGCCACGCAGCACGCGACGCCGCTCGGCACCCAGCTCGGCATACAGCTCGGCTCACAGCTGGGCACACAGCTCTCAGCGCCGCGCCCGCAGCAGGCCGATTGGACTGACGCACCCACGAGGGAGATATCACCAGATCTAGTGCACCAGAGGTAATTAAATAAAAGGGTTAAAAACTGAATTAAATACATTTTGGAATAGATGTTTTTGTACTGTTAATCATGTCTTCAAAAGAAATAATCACATCATCAGACAGGCGTCGTTAGAGACGGCGGGGTCGGGGGAGAGGGAAGGGGAGGGCGAGGGAGATGTGGTCCTCGAGTTCTCGCTGCAGGGTCTGCGGCCGGCCACCGCGTACGCGCTGCGCCTCGCCGCCGTCAACGACATCGGCGACAGCGACTACTCCGACCCTGTCATCGTGCACACCATGGAAGAAGGTCTCTGCTGAACTTTGATATAAAATTACTCACAGGCGTATCGATACTGTTACTACTATGGACCAAGATTAGCGACGAATGCGACATTGCAACGAGACGCCAAATTACATGCAAACCAAAAACTGACAGGTTTTTACTGTATTTTTGTTCTATGCTATGTGAAGAATTGCATTGCGTCGAATTTAAATCTTATGTCCTTATTTTACCTCTTGTTTCATTTGTCTATTATCTTGAGTAATCATAATATATCCATTACCTTCTTAATTGAGTTAAAGCGATAATAATCAGCCCATAATGAAAATGGTGTTTCAGAGCCCTCCGAGCCACCTCGCAATATTGAAATACAAGCGGACGCGCCCGGCGAGCTCCTTGTCAAATGGCAGGTAACACGTCGTATTTGAACAAAAATTTCCACAACTAGGTTTAGCGGTAAAACGCAAGGATTTCCTAAACTGGATATACTTATTATATAATTATATATAATATATATAGCTCCTCGATTAATTTTTAGAACGTCATCTATAGCTGTCGAAAAAGCAAACTAGCGATATAGCGAGGTAGCGAGGTTGTCGATAGCTTTAGATAATAACACAGTGTAACCTCGTACAGGCGCCTTCGCAAGAATCATGGAACGGCGAGTTGCTGGGCTACGCGGTGTGGTGGCGCGGCGACAACGCGTCGCACGCGCTCACCGTGCCCGGCTGGCGCAGCACGCGCGCGCGCCTCGGGGCGCTCCGACCGCACGCGCGCTACGAGCTGCGCGTGCAGGCCTACAACGCGGTGGGCGCCGGCCCGCTCTCTGCACCCCTCGCCGCTGCCACTCTCGAAGACGGTTAGTCAAATCAAGAACGTCTCCTCTAATCCTTGAAATTGTTTTAAAAGATTCGTGGTTCGCTGAATTATCATGAGATACACCGCTTGATCTAAAACAAGCTAATGTTTATACGTCAGTGCCGGAGTCGGGGCCGCAGGGTTTGCGGTGCGAGGCGTTGTCGGCGCAGTCGCTGCGGCTTTGGTGGGAGCCACCGCCGCCCCCTGAGCGTGGCGGATTGCTGCTCGGATACGAAATTACTTATCAAGTAATTTATGAATGAAAGCAGTTAACTTATGACAAGTCTGAAAAAAAAAATAACAAAACAGTTTTATCGTACTTGCAGGCAATAAACTCGGAGGGCGAGCTTGAGGGCGCAGCGGAGACGCGGCGTGCGGGCGGCGCCGAGGCGGTGGTGTCGGCGGCGCGCGCCGGCAACTACTCGCTTCAGGTGCGCGCGCGCACGGCGGCCGGCGCCGGCCCGCCCGCGCACGTCCACTGCGCCACGCTGGACGACGGTAAGTATTGGCACATCACACGCGCTTGAATCTTTAGATGCGATCCTCGTACGTTTTACACAAATACATTAAAATTTAAATTATCAGTTCCTGGGCCCCCGGCAGACATCAAGGCCGTCGCCAATTCGGAAAGCTCCATCATCGTAAGCTGGCTGTCGCCGGCGCAGAGCAACGGCAGGATTCACCACTACACCGTCTATAACCGGCCGCAGAGGTTTGTATTATTGTTTTCATCACTTACATTTCGGAAGACAAAATTTAAACAAAAGTAGGTAAAAAAGTATTATATTATAGTTAGTAAGAGTGTCTGTGTGGGGGCAGGACGGGGCAGCAGGCTCAAACGGCGGTGGTGCCGGCGGCGGGAGCGCACGAGCACCGGGCGGAGGTGCGTGGGCTGCAGGAGCACCAGCTGTACGAGTTCTGGGTGACGGCGTCCACCGCGGCCGGTGAAGGCGACATGAGCGCCATCGTCGTCAGGAAACCCACCGCCAGACGTACGGCTTATTTCCTCTTTGTCTCCGAAATAATCTTGCGAATATCCTTATTACCAAGTCCCGTTTGCTTGTGAAGGAGGCAGGAAAGATTCTAAAACTAGTAAATAAATCGAGTTAAAGGGATGCTTATATTTCCAGCCCCGGTGAAGCTGTGGTCGTTCCCGCGGCGCATCACGGCGGCGGAGGGCAGCCGGGTGGTGCTGCCGTGCGGAGCGGCGGGCGGCGCGGCGCAGCGATTGTGGGCGCGCCGCCGCCCGCCGCCGCCCGCCGCCGACCCCCGGCTCATCATAGATTCCTACAGGCTTATTATACCCAGTGAGTGAGCGTATTATGACATTTTCGAAAATTTGTTATACGTATTCAAACGAAGAATTTCGATTACATTTTTGAATGTTTTGGATCATGATTTTGTGCGGAGCGTTCTATCTGTATACATGTATTTCCAGAGCTGGACACGAGTTTGTCAGACAACTACACGTGCATAGTGCGCGGGGGCGGGGGCGGGGGCGAGGAGCGCGGCACGTGGGAGGTGTCCGCGCGCGCCCCGCCCCCACCGCCGCGCCTGCGACTGGCCGGCGCCGCGCCGCACGCGCTGCTGCTCGCCTGGGACCCGCCGCTCGCGCTGGAACAAGTGCATAGTGAGAATTTCAATACAAATTTTCTATGAATATATTCCATAAATAACCTATTAAAATGTAGTTCCTAGTTAAACGTAGTATTCCTATATAAAATAAAAACGATTTTGTTTATACAACTTTAGGCTACACGCTGGAACACGCGCGTGTGGGCGGGGTGGGCGCTGGCGAGGTGGCTGGCGAGGGGGCGGGCGAGGGGGCGTGGCGCAGCGAGTGGGTGTCGGGCAGTGCGCGGGCGCACGCGCTGCGCCGGCTGGCTTGCGGCGCGCGCTACCGCGTGCGGATGTCGGCGCTGGGGCCCGCCGGCACCTCGCCGCCCAGCGCCGAACTCATCGCTAGCACCAGCGGCGGACGTGAGTATTTATAACATAATATTTGAGTTTACAACATTTTGCAAAAGCTTAATAACAACAAGTAATAAATTCTTTTTTCGTATAAAGTAATACGAAAAAACAATATATTAAGGACTTTTTTATGTTTGTTAAGCTAGCGCTTGACTACGATCGCACCTGAAGAAAGTCTACAAATAAAAGCAATAAAAAATACATGTAAATATAAAATGTCTGTTCTTACATATGTTTCAGCTTCAAAGGCGGCACTCGAAAAGCACCTATTTACCAGCAACAGTAGTTGCGTGCGACTGAACCTACTGACGTGGGACAGCAACGGCTGCCCCATCACCCACTTCATCATATCTGTTAAAGGTAAGTCGTTATAAACAGTTTTACCTCGTTTTTGGATCGATGTTTGGTTCAACTGCACAAAAACGACAAAAGTGTTTCGTTAGGTTTCGAGGAATCCCAGTGGCGTACGGAGAGCGTATCGCTGGAGGGCTGCCCGCGCGGCGTGCACGCAGTGTGCGCGCTGGCGCCGGGCGCGTGGCACGTGCTGCGCGTAGCGGCCGCCGGCGCCGCGGGCACCACCACCGCCACCTACTACTTCGCCACGCTCACTGTCACCGGAGGTCTGCTTACGCCATCGCTGCTCTCATCGCTATCGTCGTACAATCCATAGTTGTGACCTACTCCGGTGGTTGTGATGCAGAGCGCGTCCCGGCGCCGGAGCAGTTCCCGGCGGGCGAGGCGGGCGGGGGCGGGCGGCGCGGGCGGCGGCGGGCTGGCGGCGCTGCTGGCGGCCGCGGCACTGCTGGCTGCCGTGCTGCTGCTGGCCGCCCTCGCCTACAGGCGCAGGTAGCTTGCTGGAACAAGCCCACACTGCTCTGTTAAATTATTATTACATTTTTGTTTTCAAATAATTTGGTTACTATTAAAATCTATCGGTGCATACAGTAAACTTACATCAGAATTCCGATAAGCTAGTTGGCTAATGTGGCATTGTCCTCTTAGTACGTCTCACGCCTGCATGAGGAAAGGCTACCAGCAGAGCGGCGTAACGGAAGAGGAAGACAAGTCGATAGAGAAGAGGGACAACCGGCGCAACTGCCAGCAGGTGTACACCTCCTCGCCCATTAAACATCCCGCCGGTAAAAAGGAACAGCAAGGTGACTAAACTATAAATTCACCTATTGAATCTGTTATGACCAATAATTCGATTTTCTGAAAGAAAATGTACTTCCAGAAATGTACGAGATAAGTCCGTACGCGACATTTAGCATGTCAGGCGGCGCGAGCGGCGCGGCCAGCGAGGCGGGCGAGGCGAGCGAGGCGGCGGGCACGCTGCGCACGTTCGGGCGCGCCGAGCCTGCGCCGCTCAGCGCCGCGCCGCCGCGTCGCCCCGCGCACTGCCACCGTTCGCCCGCGGACTCCGGTAGGCACTTCTATATTTTGTTTACTAGTGTCGATCACTTTTATAATTATTGTTGAGGAAATAAGTAGTGTCTGAAGCTGAAAAATAATATTAATAAACTACGAATGTTGCACAGACGAGTATAGTCTATCGCACGCTATGACGTTGACGGTGCGCCGCGCAGAGTCCGACTCCGACTCGAGTGGTTCTCCTTGCGCGGAGTGCGGAGCCGCCGCATACCGCCGCCCTCTAGCGCCCGCCAAAGGTTATTTCTGCTGTTTGTCAACTTTTACATATACTTTGTAATAAACTATACCAAATTTTAACTTTTGTTGTAAACTCGTAGAAGAGGCATTCCGCGCGGTAACTGACTCTAGCGCGGAGTCCGCAGCAGACGCGCGCTCGCTGGCGCAGCGCCGCCGCCAGCGCCGGCACCACCCGCCACCCGCCAGGTGCACATTAACTATAAATTATAATAAAAGCGACACTATTTCTTTTTTTATCATAAATAAAACAACGCTCGACCTCGATTCCACCTGTGAAGACGCGGTCGAAGGATGTTACGTGCTAGCTCAGTAAGTACCGAATCACCCTGCTCTTGAAGGCACCCACGTTATAGATTTCTATGTTTCTTTTCATTGAAATTATATTCTTTTTTATATTTAATTTCTGTGCGGTATAATAAATGGAATGTAATCAATGCCATCTTGCGGCAACGTGCGGATACATTAGACTAAAATAGCTCACAGTTGTTTTCAACTTTTAGTACAGATGGCGCTGAATGCAAGAATGCCTCTTAGCTTAAGGGACAGATCTACAAGTCCATCATTAAACCTGTCGTATTGTATGGATCTGAATGTTGGGCCACCAAAGGTGCGGATGAAAGGAGATTGCATGTGGCTGAGATGCGTATGTTAAGATGGATGTGTGGTGTGATAAGAATGGATAAAGTTAAGAATGTGTATATTAGAGGAAGTTTGAAAGTAGCGCCAGTGGTGGAGAAATTGAGAAGCAAAAGGTTAGCGTGGTATGGACATGTTATGCGACGAGACGATTTGTATAAATAAACAGACAAACAAATAACATAAACCAGAAAGTGTTAAGAATGAATGTGGATGGCTACAAGAGAAGAGGAATACCGAAGAAAGTATGGATGGATTGTGTGAAAGAGGATATGCTTAAGAAAGGAGTGTATTCAGATATGACGGCTGATAGAGATGTATGGAAGAGCAGCACATACTGTGCCGACCCTCCATAAGGGATAAGGGCAAGTTGATGATGAGTACAGATGGCGCTGATAAAGTTTTAATTTTTAGTAAAATCCCATAATTAAATTTGTTTTTACTGCAGATATCAACAACGACAGGAACAGGAGCGAAGAGATTTTACAATCCACGTATGAAGTGTGACAACAAAGCGTGGGGGCGAGCTGGGAGAGAACAAAGGTCTATTTTATAGATGTTACTTAGATTAGGTAATGCGGTACTGTACAATAAATGTTGTAAATAGTTTGATGCGATGGTTGTCATAAATTAATAAACAATGTCATGTCGCGATATTTCTATTTGTCTTAGTCGGTTGTTGGTAATTACTTTTATATTATTAATTTTTTTTTACTAATACTAAAATAAAACTGGAAAGTTTAGTATTTATACTCTTTCACGAACTTTACCGTCATGGAAGTCGCAATACTCTGTTATGAAATTGAATGTATTAAAAATAAGATTAGAGTAAAAGATCCCTAAATTACGAAAAGAAAGAAGATTTATATTTATATATTTTGTACTTGATGTTAACCTTTTCGGCCTATTGGGGAAAACTAGATGAGGACAATAATTCATCCCATCAAACTAAATTATTATAAAAAATATATAGGGATTATATTATTGTCAATGATTATTTTACTCGTTTTAAGTTCTCAGTGATTTTAAATGTGTGCGAAAATGTTGATTTGTTTGGAATGGATAACTAAATAGTTTACTATATTTTGTGTAAATACTTGTAGTTTTTAAGCTATAATTGTTGTGCTAAACGAAAAAACCTTGTTTCATTGTTGTGTTAGTAAACATTAGAATATTTCTTAAGACTTTAGATATTTCACATAATACCAAAGATGACGAATAACTTGTATCAACGTTATTTTCATCGCCACCAAGAATGTTTGTAGAATGTTGTTTTATACAGGTGTATATTTTTATTGAAATACTTGTATTACATGAAAATGTCAATACTTCACTAGGGCTGTCAACATTATTCGTATTCTCTTTCATAACGTCGACAATCGTTAACTGTTTAATATAATATACATACACCATAAATATAAGCGCCACTCTACAAAATTATATAAAGAGTTTTTCCTCTATGTTATAAATATTTTTATCCTCCTCCAAATAGTAATACATCGTTATGATTAGATTAGTATAAAACTATGACAGCCCTAGTAACATGTAGTTTTTAAATGACTTACATCATATCTTTAATTAATGTAAAAAATAGGTAATTCGTAGGATAATTAGAAAATAAAGTACAATTGATGAATAAGACGCAAGGCGGTTTTACAAAAAAAGTGTTAATTCGAATTTACTCAGAAAAATGAATCCAGTCCTAGGCTGAGATAATAACAATGCAATAAAACTTATGAAGCTATGCTACTGGCAAATTAATTGATTATTGCAGACTTAAGTTAGGTTCACTTCTATATAATGTGTTGCCAGAAATAAAATGGTTAGCTTTGTATATTTCTTGTCTACAACTGTCTTTAAAAGTTTTCGATAAATTAGCTTTTGATAATGGCATGCAACGAATCTAAACTGCTTATTGAATCTTTGGACGCTTTTATAAATGTAAGTTTTTATTTACTTTTACAATAAAAACTTTTTTTATTAAAACCATAGAGGGATTCGTTTTTATCCCTTTTCATATGTTGAAATAAATTTCATCTAAAGTATAATACTAGAATGATTTTTATAACAATTTTTTCATGAATTTAATACTTGTTTAACAACGTTATTTGAGTCAAACTAATCTGTCGAAACAAATCTTTTAGCTTTTACTTAACTCAAGTAATATGTATAAATGATGAACAATTTATATGTACAAACTATTTATATGATACTATCTACTTTGCTTGTAATTTTATTGACAATTTCTGAATAACTATCACTGCCCGACATGGCCAAACAATGTAAATATTTTACGAATAAAAGAGAAAGAAAACATATTGATGACTTTGTTTTATTTGTTTATTTTCTAAGAATGGTAACCTACTGTACAGTGTATTATTACGTTAACATTACAAAGGCAGGTCACAATTAAAAACACTTTCCCAGGCGTATGTTGTAATATGGAGTAATTAATAAATTGCGAGACTAGAAGTGCTGAATTACAAGTAGAGAGAGCCGCCGCTCACAGGAACAGTAGCAGCACCACATGGTCCTATACAGCCTTCACACTTCACATGATTTGTAGTGTTCCAACTTGGGATGTATTATGGTGGCACTATTTCATGTTATACGACTTTAAATCAGTTAAAGACGTGAAAAGATATTATTTTTTAAATTTGATTAATGAAAAATGCTAATAGTTTATGATTTTCGAAAAATTTCATTTAATTAGATATTTCTGATTTTAATGTACAAGTTGGCGGAAAGCCAGCGCGGCGCTAAATGAGATATTAATTACTGAAACGTGATTGCACTTATGTCCGCGAGCCTCCGCTGAAGAAGGCTCGTTAGCTGATTACGAACTGGGCGGAGCGACACACTCTTGAAAAAAGTCAAATGGTCTTGTTTTTAATTTAATTAAAGTCCTTTCTGCAAGCTTTAGTTGTTTTTCACTTTTTATCATATTTTTCCAATTTCACATTTTGGAATGTTTAATTCGATAAGTACATATTAAGTGACTATAAATTTAACCTTTTCTCGTGATAAAATCACAAAGTTAATTAAATCAATAAATCTATATCAAATTCATTAGTAGAATGTGAAGCGACAATATCGCAAATAACATTGAAAGTTAATTTCCATGTTTATTACAGAAATAACAAGTTTGCAGCTCGAATATTGCCGACATAAAATCTTGGAATGGACGTTCAGAATGTAACTATTGTATTAGCTCAAATGTAAAACTAAATAAATGCTTTAATAGAGATACATATAGAATTGAAATTTACGTACACGTTTTATTCATGAACACGATATAAACACATTAAGAGAAGTGTTTTTTACTTGTGTGTCAGACAAAATATTTAAGTCGTCTATTTAATTCAGAATTAATGTATGTTAGTTGAGCGCCAAGTAAGTGTTTCCTAGATGCCAAGGCTTGAATAACAGCGTTTTTGGCATCGCTAGCATTTAAGTAGAAAACATAAAATCATTAAATACATTTGTCTGAGCTCTTCAAGAGTTTGTATTATAATTTATCTAGTTCCATTCAGAATACTACCACTTTAACCAACTTTAAAATTCAAACAAAACTTTAAACCAGTAATATATTTAGTAAATTCACTTATTTGCACACTTAATTATATCCGGTTAATAAAAATAACAATAAGATACATGGAATATTTCAAGTCCTTGCTTTCAAGCGCAGCATTCAATAACCCGCGGCTCCTAGCTCTGCGAGTCAATACATCATTATAACTGCAATCAGCTCGGAGCTTGGCTGCGATCCATCCACAAGCGACTTACTAATTACTGAGACGTGATTGCTCTTCAATTTTTTCCGCCAAATCAGGATGTTGCGGTTCACAGCAGCAGGAGCCAATTAATAAATAACAAGTGTTGCAATTAAAATCATATTTTTAAACTGATTAAACAACTTGTATAGTAACTTATTTAAGACTTAAATTTTGGCGAAACGACTTAAATAGTGATTTTCGATTTTTCGAATTTCATATGTACATAATTTACCCGACGTTCGACCGGTGAAGAAAAACATCGTGATGAAACCTGCACCATATCGGCGAAGAAACTCAAAGATATGTGTGAAGTCAACCAACCCGCATTGGGCCATCGTGGTTGACAATGGCCTAGTCACCCTAACTTAGGTAGGCTCAGAGCTCCTCGGTGGGGACGTATAGTGAGCTGGTAATGATGATAAGATGACTTAGATACTTATGTATGGCTAAAACATCAACCTAATACTGAATTTGTAATTCGTGGTGTGACGAAAACTAATACTGCCGTAGGAGTTAGCTACGGTATCTTTCTAAACAATATATCAGAAATAGCGTATGATAAAAAAAGTAATTCTTCATAGTCTGAAAACTTTCACATGAGAGCATGACATGCAGCACGTTATCATTTTTAGCACGGAAATATTTCTAGATGGCTAAAAGCTTTTAACGTTACAGGGTAAAAATACATCCTAATATAGAACACTAGTCTCCGTTTTGGTACTTCTGTAAACCGATCTGCTCGTACAATAACGTAGGAAAGCGGCCAATGATTAAATAACTACACAAGCAGAATACGAATAAAATAATGGGTCAAGAAAACACATCCCTTAGTTAAAATTGATAACTTGTGCAGATATTGTTGTTTAGTGAATTTTGTCGCCGACCTTATAAACAATGTGGTTTATATCAGTAAGGGGGATACCAATATTTGATGATAATTCGTACATAGGATTGTTGGGGTCGTGTGACGTCACGGAACGTCGGTCGCAGCGCTGCGGTCGTCCAATTAGGAGTCACGCGGACCGCACGCCGCATGACATCTGATACTGATTGACTTTTACCATATCATTTTACATTAATTAAAACTACAATGCTTATTGCAATATATATGGGCTACTTTGTCAGATTAAGCGCTTGCTCGATATTTACTTCCTTAACAATGCCATAAGAAAGTTCAGTTCTTCCTTAAACCCATTTGTCCAAGCTTGCTATTCACAATAATTATAATCGAATCTGTTTTCTGAAAGACTAAATATAAATGAAATATTTTTAATTGTGGTTGAAGTGAGGGAAGGAAATTGTCGTGTGAAGTGGGCACTACGAGCCCCACATTACCATGGGGAAAGAAATCACGGTCGCATTTTCAAAAGAATCTGCGCTGGTTCGCAAATCAACGACATATGTTAGCCCCTATTTTGATTCACTTCGCGCACTCTTGCATCCAAGAAGTGTCCTTTACCTTCCCCAAGTCTGAACTTCAAAAACGCGCCATACTTACCGACAATATAACAATACACATCATAAAACTACAGTGTTCCTTAACTTAATACGGATAAGTACTAAAATTGATCAGAATTCGTTTTGAGCGTGTTATCAGAGGGTTGTTTTCTCGCGCATGCGTCATATCCTAAGCGGCCATTTTCAGGATAACACACACATAGGAGGGACTTGTGGATACGAACACCAGCGTACCAACCGTGACGCAGGACGCCGGAGAAGTTGGAGGTGTGCGTGTGTAAGGCTTGTGTTGGTAGGATGCTGAGCTAAGCTCGCTACACACTGGCCGCGAAATGTGATCCGAATTTAATATTAGAAATATTTATACAACTTCATACATAAATTGGACCACTTAATCTTTTCGAAATTGTTGAATTCCAGTAGTGTGTAATCAACCTCTTTGATAAAATGTCAGTACAATCAATTCTTAATAGAAATCTAGCATGAACATGTATGAAGATGTTTAACATTTTTCAAACAATTTATAATGTTATTATCAACTGTATAAGTGTTTATCTGAAATCGTTGACGTACAATTTTACAAATCGAGCTTTATCTACAGAACACTAAAATCTGAGATGCTATAAAAATAATATATAGCAGGTTGCATTCACGTAGTACGCATACTCCAAATTGAGTAAGAATAGGGCGTGTTACTGAAACATTACTTAATTTATTATTCTCAATATAGCAGTGTGGCCGCGGCCCTATGCTGACCTGACCTGGTGGAGATCGGCACAGATTTAGTCAGGCTCGCGACACAACGGCCGGCGGTCGCCCGCACGCTCGCCGCGCCACACATCCATCCCTTTCCCGCAAACCGGTGCTACACACAGTGTGAAAGAAACGCAGTTGAAAAACGCTAGGTACGTAGTAATTAAGGGTCGGTCTGTGACTCGTAGGGTTAAAGTTCCTTGGAGTGGCCATTAATTAATATTCCGCTACGGTTACGTCGCACCACCTCGGGAGAAAGAAGCCGCCGACATCTGAACGGAGATGACAAAGTGAGGTTAAACCTGCCATCGGTCAGCTGATATTAAATGAATGTTTATCCGCTCATATAGCGAAACGTATACTTCACGATGACACACATTTTTTTAAAACTGTTGCTTAAAAATATTTAAGCAACTATAAATTAATCATTTTATTAATATTAGAAATGCGAAAGTTTAGATTGATGGATGTTTGTTAGAGTTTGTAGCTTAAACTGCTGAACGGATCTAGATGAAATTTGGCATAGATGGCTGACAAGGATAGTCTGGAAATACTAAGAATACTAAGAACGACTACTAGATAATTACTTTGTTTTTATTTATTCTACGCGGATGGAGTCGCAGCCAAAAGCTAGTTTTTTATAAATAAATAAGTAATTAAGCCAAGGATTAAGAATGTCGTTTTTTGTTTAATACTGAAGTGAGAATGCTTTATTATCTTACTTCTTAGTATCTTCTCTATCTTACGTTTTACCCTTATAAAATGCGAAAGTTTGGATGCATTGTTATTAGGTGATAGTTTGTTACTACGTATCTCCAAAAGGGCTCAACGGATCTCGTTGTAATTTTGGCTTAGACACAGAACATATTCTGGGAGAGCACATTGGCTACTTGATTAACTTTTTTTTAATTCCGTGCGGACGGAAGTCGCGGGTGACAGCTAGTGTTTTATACTATTTTATTTATAATCAATAACAAACATTTGCTAAACAGATGTCTTCACACACTTGAAAAGTAATAGTTCTATGAGTAGTAGTGGTATTGCTTAAGGGCTTAAGTCCTAACTCTATGTACTCGTACTTTCTCTGAATTATACTTTGAGTTAAGTAATGTTATGATACTTATATCCGACTTACGATCTTATTACCTATTTTATATGCCTACTAGTTGTTCGCGTGCGGATTCATCCGCGTGAAATTATAAAAACTGTATTTTATTGTTTACATTTGTCAAACCCTCAATTGCAAATGTCAAAATGACATGACATGACAAAACTTAGCAATCTTTCTTTCTTGATGTTGGCAGCAACTTATGGTCTCTTTCCCACATTAGGGTTTTTATCAAAAATATTATATTTACCCCCTAAGTTTAATGCCGTGAAAATATTTAGCTTAAAGCATGACGTAAGTGTAGGGTTTTGTATTAAAAAAAGTATTATTCAAAAATATGCTGTAATTGCTGACATCTTAGGCAACAAAGAAGTGTGTGTTTACGCTTTATTATAATAGTATAGATAGAACTATATAAATAGCTATATTGGGCTTACATAGGAAAATAAGAATTAGTTAACTATAATTAATATGTAAATCTGAGTACAGATAGATACTTGCATACTAAAAGTTGCAAATAAACTTTTTATTTTAAATTCATACTCGTAATACTTTATTATCTGTATTGTATACACTTACATTTGTAGTTCTGTGAATGAGGCGCGAGTGGCTCTTTATCGCGTCTCGTTACACCGCTGCATAATTGATTCAAAAAGCTTGCGTAATGATGTATTTTCATAACTAGCTGCAATCGAATATCACTCTTAGCACTAAGGGATAAAGTTAAAAATTCCGAGATAGGATTGTCAATAAAATGATAAAAAAGTTTTCAGACAGACTAGACCTTTAAGAGGCGGGGTGTATTGTGGTAATTTTGTCGCGGAGTTGAAACATTGAGTAGGAATGGCAGATCCGTTCCAGCTCTTTGAAGTGATTCTTGCAGCGGAGCGGCTAATGAAATACGCTACTCAACTGAATTAAACTTTTAAATCACATCTCAAAATAAAGATAATTTAAACAAAGATCTATCTAAAATTAAATCCTGTCCAAAAACAAGTATCTATTACATTTGGCTTTAGCAAAAGCTTTTAGTCCTGTTTTGTAAACAACGTAAATGTAGATTCTATTCAATTATGTCACCTTTTCCTTTAACGTTGTAAACAAAAGCAATTCTAAAGTAAATAACAGAAAAAAGCTTTCAATTTTCTCCGTCTTCGGATTACTTTCCTTTCGTTACGAACTTTAGAGACAAATGGAAGCTGTATTTCCTGTTTATCGAGGGCGTTTTATGACTTTCTTGAATATATACTGTCACATCTAAATTACAATATTCCAGTGCCCCATCATTTAAAAAAAAATACCAAAGTTTGAGTATTACAAGACTTAATTATTATTTATTATACATAGAATTAAGTAGCTTTAAGTTAGTAAAAAGGCTTATAAAGTTAGATAAAGAGTTGAATGGAGTGCTTAGTGTTGAATGAACGATTTCGCTTCAACAATGGTCTATGGTCTCGGGAGTCAGGAGTTGCGGACTGACTAATTAGCGCGAGGAATATTCTATTGGGTCACCGGGATTTGTGGCCGTGTGGGGGGGATAGAGACTGGCGTCATCTCGCATAATCTATACTTTTTACTGTATTCATCATAACTTTCATGCACTTTATAGTAGGAAATAATAATGTTCACTATTAATTTATTTGCTGCTCTATCTACCAATATCTAATTTCTACTAAACATAATGCCTAGGGTTTTTAGTCTTCGGATTTGACTTGAAATTGTGTCTTTAATCTGCTTTACTGTATAGTGACATTTTTTAGAATAATAACTTAAATTAAATTAATAACACAGATATTCTTGTACAAAGTTTAAAGTTGCAAATGTTAAATTAATTATAACAAGATTTACTTAAGTCGGGAAAGCGAAATTAAAAATACAAGCTTTCACATTTCGCGGCGTAATCTCTGCACTGCTAGCTTCAGCTGCTGACACTCGGTTATCTCATGTTTTAATTAGTTTCATCTCACTAATTAATAAATTAGCAATTTTTAAGAATCTATTTCATGGCAATGTGTAATTACATTTTCTATGAATATGATATCATTAGGGAGTCTCTATGTAATATCGAAAATAAAAAATAATATATTCGTATACTTTAAATATGAAAAAATAATTTTTGAAATCTGTCTGTCTGTCCGCAAGACCGCGTTTGATTCGGATAATCTCTGTAACGGCTGGATCAATTTTCAGGAAATTTTGACGATAAGGTAGCTGATGTGTTTCTGAGCTGACAAAGTTGCAGGCGAACGCTGGTTGTACAATAAATTTCCAAATTGAAGCATTAAGTCTTTGCTAATTTACGAGTTTCGTAATCTTAAGGCGAACCTCTTTGAATACCAGAAAAGTAGGTCAAGACGATACCGCAGTTTTATTCGACGAAAAGCAATTAAAATCGGTCCTAAGATGTGAATCTGGCAGAACATAAAACTGTGAGACGAGTGTCCCGGCCGGCGCCGCGCTGATAAATGGCTCCCCAACTCGCCGCGGATAAGGGCGCGCTTTAATATTACTTCTAGCTTGTTTTACGACTACGGAATTTATATGACGACTGTGTGGCCCGAGTGTCGCCGTGTAAAGCGAATGCAAATAACAGGGTGTGGACCATCTTTTAGCGATTTGGCTAGCGTTACACTTCTTGTTTTAATGGCGAAAATTTTGGCCAGCTTTATTACTAAGTAAAGTAATTTATTGAAACATTCAAGTGTATGATAAACTTTTCGACGCGCCTCCATGGCCAAGTAATTTAAATTATACATACATTTTGGGTTTTGTTTTATAAAGAGACGATTGTTTTTTTAAATTCATATCTTTGTCCCCAGTTAAATAAACAAGTGTGATGTCATGCGGGAATCGTATGGGATGTGATCGTGCGAGCGTCGCGCTGTAGACAACATGACCTCCTGGCTCGGGACCGCCCTCCTCCTCCTCTTTGCTATGGGTAAGTTTCAATTTACAAACGCACACACACACGTGCACATACCTACTGGTAACAATATGACATCTGAAGGATGAAGAATACAGCTTCAAGCGTAGTAATCTTGAAGGGTAGCGGTTTCCTTGAGCAGTCATACTGCCACCAGCATATTTTAGCGGCGACAAAACGAGTACAGAAATGATAGCGCGAAAAAAATGTATACTTTTTGTTGGAATTTATTTCAATGGTCTTCTATCTTATTCCCCAATACCACTGCAGAGCTGCTACAAAAACAAGATAGCGGTGCGACGTCAGCGTCTCTAACTTATTGCCTTTTCGATGTTATTTATTTGGTGAACATAATTTATCTTCGCCGTTATTAAAAAAGTAACTTAAAGTCGAAGCGGCGATAAATCTCATTTTAACTGTTGATTCTATGACTGAGTATTAAATTACGTTTGAATTAACGGAAATATACAAATGTTCGCAGTATTTTTACATCGATCGAGATCTTTTTGTGATCTGCAATAAGTATAGAATATGATAAATGCGAAAGTTTAAATAGATGGATGGATAGACGGATGGATGCTTCTCCTGCCTATAAGGTATATATTTAATGACTCAAGGGAACTCGATGGGAGAATACATAGGCTACTTATTTTTTTTTACAATTCTTTGCAATAAATGTCCTTTGTCACATATGAATTATATTGATTCGGTTATCTTTTGTTATTATGTTGAGTTGATAGATTGGTAAGATATGATGGAACGTGATCGCAGCGGTCCCTACACTCGCGTTCCAATACAAAGGTTGTTAATTTACGACCAACTTTTTGATACAACAAAACAAATAAATAACATTTCGCGTGTCACATTTACGGAATCGGATTTGTTTGTTTACGATGTCCTACAATTCAGCGGGGACGTGGCGAATATTTATTGTAGCGAATATTTTTGCGTCGCCCGCACCCCCGCACTCCCGCACCCCGCAGCCCGCTACTCCTGTCAATTAAAATGTAAATTGACCTACATGCTCTTGGTTCTATACAAATGCTTCATTTTCTTTTTATTTAATTTTATGGAAGAAAAATTAAACACAACATTTGCACAGTCTGTTTACTTATTGTCAATTGTATATTCGAATCTACATTATCTCGATAGTTTACTTTAGTTTGTTGATAACATAGAAGGAGTTAAGTCTTTTATGGATAAACAATAACTTCTGAGATTTGAGATACTTTCTTACTCATATGACTTTATGTCAACACTAGATTTTTATAAAGACTGCGTATGTCAACTATTTCATATATTGTAGCGTATCATTTAATTATTTAATTGCGGTAAAGCTTTTGTACAAAACAAGATTAATCTCTACTGCTTTTTCTCAAAACATTTCTCTTTTTTATAAACCTTAAGTACCTGTTTATAAAAATGTCTAAATTAATTCGTCGGTAAAGATCAAAGGTTTGTGAAAAACCTCACAGACGGCGTCTCTAAAATCTCTATTCAATTTCGTGTCAAAACACGAGCGTACGCTTGATCCAGCTTTTCTGAATATTTCCTACTGAAGAATAATAACGAAAGCCCGGATTTAACACTTTTCCTATTTCATCTTGTTTATTTTCGCTTAGGTGTTTGAGTGAAGTGCGTTGGAAGGCAAAAAAAATTGTTCACCGTACCAACTAAGTATCCGAGTCTCATATCTAAATGTTTCTTACTTTTTTAAGGGTCTGATAGGTAATTAAATAATTTCATTTGTACAAATGTAACAATAACGAAAAATTTGTATTTTTGTATGTAACGGATAAACACAAAAACTACGCTAATGATTTAAAAAATTCTTTTTCCATTAGAAATTTACATTATCTCTGAGTGACATAGGCTATATTTATTACTAGATTTTTTGTTTATTCCGGCATGATGAAGTCGCAAATGTTTGTATTCATTTAAAGCGGTGAGAGCTTGTGTATATTTTAATTTTGCAAATAAAGTGAACATGTGTTTAAATTAAAAAATATATATCAGAGGAAAAGCCACACCAGTTTTTTATTGGATCCTCTGGCAATTAAAATGCAAATTGTAGTTATCCGAGGCGCGGACATGGCGAGTACCTCGCACGTGTCATTTTATACTGGTACATGCAAACAATTTGTATTCGATGTTAACGTATTTAAATAATTGAAGTCATGGGAGTCTTTTCACGAACCATAAAATTATAGGATACAAAAGTTCTGTGACAATTATTGCTTTGGAGACTTGATTAGCTTGTTAGTGATGTTCCGAGTGACGTAATTAACCCATTGATACTCGACTATTTTCATTTTAATTGAAACGATATTTCGTTAAAACCCCAACAGCTCTTTTGATGTGAAAATATTTGGACATACTTATTTATTAAAAAAATATTCAGTACTAGTTGTCTGATGTTTATACTGAAATACACGGTTGAGATAATCATTTAGTCAAATATTTACTTTAATATTATGTAAATCAATATTAGTTCTGCTAGTTTATTACTTTTCTTGGTTAATTAGATTTTATAATAGTTTAACTACGTTTAACACAACGTACGTCTTTATTAAAACATACCGAGACCACTAATATCCATTTTATTAACCAAAAGACTCCTACAAAGTTGCCATCCGCGCTTCTTGTTTATATGCAAATAGCACCGCGTCGTGTCGTCTGTTCCCCGCGCGCTCGACAAGAGAATGTCGAAAAAATAATAAAGCCATTCTTTTGTTTTTTATGAAGTCAACTAGATACGGTTAAGAATGAAATTAAGATAAACACGATAGGTTTTATCCAACTTTAGAATACACATTTGTTTAAAATACGTTTGAATATAGAAGCTATTTCGATCAAATACAATAAACAGCATACATGTGTCAAATAGAAACCAAAATGTCAGTTTTAATGAATGTAATCGGTTTTATTTTGTTTGGCTGACATTTAGGCGGAGCGGCGCTAACAAGGCCGGCCGATGTGTTGCGGCTTCAGCCGCTAATGAAGCATTAACATTGCTTTTATCAAGTCACGGATACTTTGATGAGTCGTATTTGAAAGTATTATTTTACTAACGATGTTATTTATTTATTTTTTGTTATTCCAAACTTAATATTGTAGACATTTGTAACACTTAGCACGTTATAACCAAATTGCTTTTTCATATTTTAGTTCTACTCATTTGAATGATAACAAACCAACGAATAAAGTCATGTTGCAAGTTTCAGCAATAATAATTTCTTAATTAGATATTGATATTAAGTCGTTGCAAAATATTATCCAAGTTTTTACGATTTTTAACCGCGGCTGCCGGCGCGGTGTCGGCGCGGTGTCGGCGCGGTGTCGGCGCGGTGTCGGCGGCGGTGGAGCGGTACAGTTTCGCTCTTATTGCGGACAGTCGGACCGCGGGCTGCGGGACAATGGATGCGAGAACCGAGGAAACATTAATGTGCATTAGCCGGGGATCGTACATTTTGGATAAAGCAGTTAACGTCAAAAGTTAAAAATGTATGCGTTGTGTATTCAATTTTAATTTTATGCAGAGCGTGCTTTTTTCGGAAATATAATAAAAGTACATATATTTCTTCTATATTTATCTTGAATTTTGTTTCACTGTATCATAATTAAACAATAACTGCCTAAAACTATCATATTTGTAATGTACCTCGTCTTGGTGAACGTATCCGATTTGGTTGCATTTATAATGACGTCATTAGTATGTCCGACAGCCGATACAGTCAGTGTCCGATATCAAGTAAAATTAATTGCCGACGTTCTAGTTCAGTGGTCATTCATTTGCGGTAAATTGACCATTAGCTAACACACGACCTCGATGTCGCACTGTATTATTATGTTAATCATATATTACGCATGTTATGTACATCCATTCTACATAATATATTATAATATGTTATAAATGAAAAACATTAATTGATTCATGAAGAATTCAACGATAGAAATAAAATCCGCATAGGTCAAGAGTCAACGTATTAAAAAAATAAATTCTTTACTTACACTGAAATCTTACTAATCTTACTAATCTTCACTCACCTTGGTATCTTGATGTTTAAAGAGAAATAGAGAGCAATCGAGGTACGAGCTTTAAGTTAACTTTGCATTATTGCAGAAGCCAAGAAAACTTTATCTAATATTTACTCAATTTTTCTAGAATTTTTAACTCAACTTTTCTATAACTAGTGATTCAATAAAATATTGACAGATGAAAATGGTTTTCTAATATTTTTTGTAATCATTTCAAATAAGCTGAAAGTTTCTGCTAGGTTATATTCATAGTGTTAGAATTTATTGAGGCAAAATAGTCTTAACAAATCAAAATATCCAGAATTGTCTAAAATTATTGATATATCTATAATGATGTTATTGATATTCAGTAATATTGAACGTTTGGCTGCAGTCGACCGCAGTTGTAATTCAATATGTGCACATATTACCGCGACTGTCTCTGCAACGCTAACCGCATTAAATCACTTTGCTCCCTTCTGTTTGGTAAATCTGCTCGCGTTAGCACACAATAGAAATTAGTTGTACTACAAAGCAACTACCTTAGTTATCTAGCCACAATATAATAGATTTATTTTATAGTAAAAATATAATGAGGAAATTGAGCGAAACATAATTTTTACATTTTTTCAATTATAATTTTACGAAATTTTATATCTCGAAAATCACGCAACATTTACACATCCCTATAAATCGTGTCCTGTCATATTCGAATATCCTTTATTGTTTACATTAAACCGTTTTTCATTTTGTATGTTTGTTTCTGAATTTCATTTTACATTTATCGCGCATGCAAATGTTCTTTTGTTTTGTAACCATTTTTATTTATGTTTTATTAGTTCCCGTTGCAAATGAACTGTTTTGTTCTTTTGTAACTTATTCAATGTAACCGAATATTACATTTTCACTTTTAAATCGGGTTTCCTGAGAGATTTTACCTTTATTAAAATAAGCCAAATTCAGATTGCAAGGATTTTAATCATCATCATGACATCTGTAACAAAAGCATTAGTATCTTGCTAAGAAAATATGATAACTATTATTTTAATGGTTTCTCAGACATCATCGTATACTTATTATACAAAGGACGCGAGAGACTGCAATATAGACCCTGAAGGGTCATTAACAATTAAGTTTTCGAAGTTTTAAATAAAAAATATAATTGTCATAAGTCACTGAAATTCTATTGATCCTTGTGTGTGGTAAAAATAACACGCGACGAAGAGAGAAACAAAGAGTACGCCCAAAAAGAGTATAAAGATTTGTGTTGTAAATTATTTACGAGGCTTAAATATTAAATATGATTTGTTTATTGGAAAGCATAATAAAATTAGGAACTCAGTGTTTTAAGAATGTTTTGTATTACTTGATTACATGCTTATGAAACCGTTTCATGTTAAAATTGTACATTGCTCACAAAATAAAAACAAGCGTCCGTTATCTCGTTGTAATTTACGAGGCGCCCCCGCTCGGGTAAATTGTAAAAAGTTGTGTACTTCTTTGTTTGAAAGTGTTTTGAGGTGCTTTTAACTTTGTGCAAAGAAAATTAAAGGTACAATGTATATTTAAGCAGTAACTTGCGGACTTATGTTCCGACAAAAGGTTTCTTTGCAATAAAAAAAATTAGAAACATCAAACTCTAGAAACGATAGAGCTAGTTTTTTTTATAGACTCTTCAAGTCTGTATTTGTTTACGTTATATTTAATCTTAGATTGCAGTCTTGAAATCAAATCTATGATTCATTCTAATCACAATATCCACATCGAGCAGAATAATTTTCGTTCCTATAATATCAGCAAGTAAATTGTATTTACTGATATAAAGTTATAATTCGTACAGGAATGTGACTTGGTGTCTGTTGTACGCTGCATTAATGTGCACAACATTGTAACAAAATCTGATTAAAACAACAAAGTTTCTGACAACGTGCGTCTGGCTAAAGTGAGACTTGATAATTCTCATGATAAGCAACCTTCAAATTCCTAACACTTAGTGTAATCGTGATAAATTTTTCAATCGCTAATTTTTTATTTGCATCTTTTGTAAGAAAAACACAAATGTCTTTAACCTAAATAGAAGTCCACTTATTTGAAGCGATGCCTACTTTGTGAACGGTGTACCAAGTTATGATACGTATGTGTGCAGGTGGTGAGGGCCAGGAGCACGGGCCGGTGTTCCTGTTGGAGCCGCCAGCGCGCCTCGCCTTCTCCAACAGTACGGGCGCGCGCGTGTCGTGTGCGGCGCACGGCTCACCCACACCCGCCATCACCTGGCAGCTGCCCGATGGTACGCCGGTCGATGACGTGCCTGGACTCAGGTCAGTACTCGCTTCAACTGTCGAACATATTAATTTGACATTTATCTGTAAGCAGGCGATAGAATACTCCTTATTCTGGTAATTGTTGTGAAAAATGATGATACAGGTTTGCAATATGATCATCAACATTTTCACTTAAAAGTTGTAGTGAAGTTTAACTTTTAAATAAAATATTTATACCTCGATGTTGCCATCGAGTATAGTGGAGTTGATACAGTGAGTGGCACTTGCCCCGATCTCACTGCACATCAGGAGGTCACCGCAGTTTATGTATTACATTTTTATACTATATTATGTCAAGATAAAATAATGTAATTAGCTAGATAGTTCCGTTTGTATAAACTTAACCTCCCATTAATAAAGAAAAGAGGAATGAGAATTGCCTTGTTATGAAATTCTACATATTCATTCCTTTGCAGGTGTAGTTTGAACTTTTACTTTGAATTCCTTAAAAAAATAAAATGAAATATGATCCAAAGCGAAGCCAGTTACGATATCGGATCAGAGCGGCGACTTTTGTTTTCCTTTTATTCAAATTCATATATTTTTCGGCATCGCTCGAAGAGGTTTTTATTATCAGACTTATTTATAAGGCATCAGGTGCGCTGTCGAAAACATTCTTTGTTACTGAGGGATTTTTGGATACGTGTTTATGAAAATGCGATGTAGTGACAGCCAGGAGGTTATTATTCATGGGTCTGCGTCGTCGTCGCTCACCGCACTCCACTTCTCGCTGAATAATGTGGAAATAGACGGTCTGTCTTGTAAATCATTTTTTTTGTTGTTTCCTTTTTTGATTTGTTAATGTCTTAAACTGTGACGAGTTTAGTGAGATGCATCCTTCTCTTAGCTCTCTCTGGTTTTATGACTGAAAGTTAAATAATCTTTAAGTACAAAAATAGATGCAAAACGCATAAAACTCAAAAGACACAGAGTTGTCAAATGTTTACATATTGAGTTTACAAAGTTATCCAACCTATAACTATATCGAAGCTAGATTCGAAAATATATATTGAAATGAATTCACAAGTCGTATCTTCAAAGTCTTTGGTGAAGCCGCGCCTTTAAACAGTTTCGAGCGCTGCGGCAAAGTCCGCGGAGTTCAATCTGAATTCGCTTATTACAGGGACTGCTTCGCGGTCTGTCCTGAGTTCACATGAAATATGTATTACTGTTTAGTTCCTTGCTACAAAGGTTATCTCTGCACAAAGGTGACAACTGTTCGACACCAGTAATATTATTCAGATTGCAATCACGACGAAGTTTCTAGTATATTGTATTGTACTACAATAGAAGTGAAATTTACCTTATTCAACACAAATCAAGACTATTTTATGCAACTTAATATAATTACGATATTATTCATGTATGAACTAGGTAGTAATAAATAAAGTGTGTAAGTATTTTGGATTTAAGTTTGTTGAATATTAAAGGAGGCGGTTGTTGAGTGTGTCGTTTAACATTTAACCGCGAGCAGTTTATGGGCCGCAAGGCTCCAGCGGCTTAGTACAGCGCTCGGGGCAACGCTTATTGTGTACTCGGGTTATTTATTGCTCAATAGGCAGCCTCGGCAGATAACTTGCGCTATTTCAATATAACCGCCTCCGTTCAAGTTGGGAGAAATTATTACAAGAACATTTTCAACACGTGAAAATATTAAGTCAATTTTTGTTAGTTTAATGGTTTCTTTGTCGTTTGTGTTAAGTGTTTAGACTCTTTCCTTATTCCTAAATACTCCCAGATATTACTGTAACAATGGTATATTTTGTGTCATTTAGTTTGAGACTGTTTCGTTAGATAAGTTCCCCCTGGGTGATAAAGCTCGAGTTGTATACGAGTACTGTTCCAGTGTCATTTGCACTCTACCTTCCGAGTTGACCGCTCACAAAACAAACAGGGATTTGTATTAAATATTCAAAGTTCCATTTGTGTTTGCATAAAGCATTTCATTTCCTGGAAGAGAGCGCGAGCTGCTCGGAAGGGAGTGGGGCAGCTGAGCCGCGCCCGAGTTTGCCCGACTCGGATAATACAACACTCGAAACTGCGTCGGTCTCCACTCGCGGGACTGCGAACACCCTAACTTGTTCTTTTGTACTTTTTTGTAATTCTAAAGACTGCCGAATTTTACTTTAGTAAGAAGTAATTTTGTTTTGGATCTCAGTCTAAGCATAAGGATTACATGTATCGTTTGTTTAATTAATAGATTGTTTGTTTGTATAATCCTGTCAAATAAGACAATTTAAGTATAATTTCTTTTCCTAACTTGTTTTTTCTACAATGTTGCTTCCAACATAAAAACGGACGTACATACTGCAACAGCACACGTTCGCAAACTATAGTAAAGTTAGATTGCCTCAGACGTGCATACTTTGTCCAATTTAATAAACATGTATCTGTGCGATGCTCTTCTCAAGTTTTGTCGAGTTGTACGAACAATATTAAATAAAAGTTTCAATTTTAATGTAAAGAACTTGTTCTCTTTTAATCGACCATGTAAAAAAATACATAAACGAAGTCTTAAAGCTGAACTAGCAGCTTTATTGTTATTAATTCACAGTAATAGTGCGTATGAAAGTTAAGTGCCGTTGATTTTCTATCGTCGGTTACGCAAACGTGGTCGTTACGTGCCCGGCGCGTTGGCTCCCCGCCAGTCAGCTCAGCAATAACAAAGGCAAAGAGCACGCATTTGGCGCGCGCCTTAACATCACCCGTTTTATTAAAACGCCCCGCAATTTCGTCGCCACCGTTTGATATCGTCAATTTAGTGAATTGTTATCGACGTTGAAGTCGGACTTGGAATGACATAAATAATATGTAATTGTGTTTACCTTCATATTTCATTTGTACTTTTCCTAAAGATTAATATGTTAAATTGTCTGAAATACTTCTTTTTAATACAGCTGAAAAACTAAAATACAAAGTTCTAAAAATTAAATCTTGTAACCTTATAAAAAACACCGAAATAAATGGACTTTGTTACAAAGTAGTTTGCAGTCGAGATGGCAAAACTTTTGACAATATCGGCTCCCTCTCGACTTGACAACTTAAATTCGCTTGCATTTAACTCAAGTTTTGCAAAACAACACTTTGTAGTGCACTGCACAGCCGCTGGGAGATGCGTTTTTTGCACCTTAAAATGGGTTCTTTAAAGGAATTCCAAACAAGTTTTATTATCAAATACGTGACAACAAACATTTTATACACTCATTTGATTTTACTTCTTCATAATCTTTTTAGTTCCTTTGGTTTTTAATTCCACTAATTACAGATAAACGCTTTAGCCTCTACTCCACTTTGAAATTTAATATTTCATCATAAAACAACTTTGACTTTTTAATAGGAAAGCATAATGGAAGCGAGTTTTATTTTTAAAGATAACTAGAACAACTTTTTATATGGTGTTATTATATTTTTTAAAATAAGTTAGGTATACTTAGTAAGATCAAAGTGTTTTTATTGATGTTGCTTTTTTTCCTTTATTTATATTTCTCATTAGATTTAGATTTATATTAAGTTTTCTATTATAATTGTGACCGAGTGTAATATTAAGTACATGTTTTTTTCTTCTTCTCTTTTGTATAACTCCGTGTTCTGTTTTAGGGTTCTTCGAAAACCGGCGCTTTGCCTTACATCGCAGCACATGTCGAATGAATTCCTTTTGAATAAACGAATTTCTTTCTTATTAGAAATAAAACTTTAGATATAAACGGAATTATAGTCCTCAAATACATCTTCTATAAGTAATGTAAAGAAGAAAAACCTTTTTCAGCTGCAATTATTTAATTAATTTCCATTAAAATAATTTAAACCACATTTACATGGAGTGTGTATGTAGCTGCCAGAACAATCGGTCCATAAATTAATTAACACCCAACTGCCCTCTGCAATTTGCCACGAATATAAAATGTAAGAGAAAAGGGAATCATTTCAAATACGGTATATAATTATTTAAGGTCCTAATTTAATTAACTGACACAATTATTACAGACTATTTTATTTGTACGTTATTTAATTCGATATTTTTAGTCAGCAGCGTAAGATTTTATTTTGTTGTCTCATTGTATGATTTAAAATATAAAAACATGCTATAATCAGGACAAATGATTTTCATTTTTAGATTAATTTAATAATCTCTCGACAAAACATTCGCACGTTACCTTGCTAAATTAATAACGTGTAATAGGATTTCCTTGGGTCGGCACAAAATTAAAACCATACAATGTAATTAAACGACGTTCTTACAACATAAAATGTGATAAAAACGTACATTGAAATTGTCTGGAAATTGGCGTATTTAAAAAGAAAATGTTACTATTAAAAATAAAAATGGACAAGAACATACATAATTATACTTATTAAAAACAAATTAATCGGATATCTATGAAAGGTCAACAAACGACGTAGTGGTCGGCCACTGCCCACGTCATTCTAAATTTGTCTTTACGGTATCGATTGTATCTAGAAATAAGCCATGGATTTACCCGGAAGTTACCAAACAGATTTAAAACAAATTTACAACGACCTTTTCCTCTAATTATAGGGTTTTTCGTTTCACAAAATAACTAGGGAAGGTAATATATACACGTAGGTTTTTAACTTTACGCGAACGATTCTTGGGCAACAGTTAAACATTTCATAAACTCCTTTATTTTATTACACATTTTACTTTTAATTGATAGTCAAAAAACTAAGCTAAGTTCGTGAATAATGGATCTTGTTATCAGAGTGACCGCTTCGTGTGCGGCACTTCGCATAAGTTGTAAATAAGTCGTCGAAAACATTAAATTTTAATCGTGTACATAAACTCTGGCGATGTAAAATGTTATCTTGGCGATTAAAAAAGTTGTATATTTTTACTAATAAACCATTGAACTTGACTCATCAAACAGTTCACAGTGGTGTTGTCCACAGATTAACAAAAAAAAATTTTTTCTCTTTTTTCAGTGATTCAAAATGTTTTCTATTTGTAGTACATGTAAGCCTATATTCATCCTCCTTCTAAAAAACAGTAAACCTAATTTGTTGGAGACTTTCACTAATTTGTTGGCGACACGTCAGACCCGTGTTTGTTTCGAACTTTCCAGAAGATGGATAAGCCGCCACAAACAAGACAAGTATGTCCACAGTACGATACGTGATCTTTGACAAAATTAACTTTGAGATTTTTACAAAATGTTCCTGTAAAAATAAGACACTTAGAATTCCTTAATACATCGACTTTAACAATTATCGCTTCAATATCGGCGTTGCAATATGAATAAAACTTGTCCGTAGCAAGTTAGCATTTAATGGTTTAGTGAATGTTACACTAATCCAATTAAACAGAACAAACTCGGCATCCGGCGCACATCGTGCTCGGTGCCGAGCACCCAACTTAGATTACTTGAGATTTGAGCTTATACTGGACAACTTAACAACAACCTCTCGCAACTTTTAACTTAAATATTATCTTCTGCAAAATTGTTCAAGTTAATGAAGTCATTGTAGTTATAATTAATTTTCTAGAAACTTTCATTACTATGAAGAGAAGGAATCTTTTTTCATTTTATTAAATTATCTTTTGCTACTACAGAATACTTATTAACATTTACTATTATTACTAAATGTTAAGTTACTCTGCTTTTCCTTTTGATAAGACAATATGAGGATTTCCATAAAGATTATATCAGCAATTGATTTAAAATGTTAATAGTATTATAACTTGCATATTAAAGAATTATAATAATAAAAGATGAATTGATACTTTTGAAAGCTACCACTTGTGGTGGCGGAAGCCGGACACGTAATCGATATAAATGATGTGCTCTTTTCAATTCTCGATTGGTTTGGTCTAGTTTTATATCGATTCGGTTTCGACTGAACCTCATCCAATTAAAAATGCAATATGTTAAAAACCAATTATTGCAATACATATAAAAACAAGAATACTATAGTTTTTTGCATGTTATAAAGCTATCAAAAAATTTAAAACTCAGAATTAAGTTTTTTTTAAACTAACTTTATTTTTGTTGAAAATGATAAAATAGTTACCACTTGGACTCAACAAGCAAACACAAATTATAACTTAATATTAAAAGAAGCTTGTGAACAATGCTAAGTTATAAAAATCTCTAGTTTTCAGATGAAATCTAAAATGTAACTAAGCATTTCTAAATTCTCGGATATAAGAGGAAAAGACCGAATTAGTACTCGATAAAGTCAGTCGGTTTATAACTTTAAACTATGTGAAATTAAACGCAGTTCTAAATTGCGATGGAAGTGTGGGGTGTAGGGCAAAGTTGCTGTGTTCAGGGTACCAATAATTGTCTGAGATGCGTTCAAGCTCAATTATCTCCGATGAAAACTTAACCACTTACGTCCCTCGATTTCATTTAGTCTCTCTTAAAATAATTATTAGTTCTATTAGTTTATTAACGTTCTAAAAATATCACATAACAGGCACTATATGAAAACAAAAATGAGGTCCATAAATATGTCGGCAAAAAAATGAACCGGAAAAATTTTGTTGTAATTTTTTAGAGGCACTCAGCCTCATCCCCCCCCCCTCTCCGCCGTCCTCCGCCCGCTACGATAAATGAGCCGTCAGCGAGGAGAGCACGATTTACGTCACACGTTACAACTTTAGACTCTACAAAATATTAACCAAATGATATGTTATTTAGATAATGTCGTAAAAAGTCTGATATTTATTATCGTAGCTACAGTCGATAGGAGTCGTGTAAAATTATGAGCACTAACAAATTCAAAATATGCAGGAATCATTTCTTTCTGCATCTAAAACACAAGCATTGTTGTATTTAACCTCACTTATGAACCGTCAGTGTGCCGTACAAACGGGTTCGGGTCCCGCGGCACAACCTACCCTTGAACTACGATTGCACCGGAGGGCATAATATTGTAAAGTGAGGGGAAATGGTACTCACCAGCTCGTTGACTTGCCTCACCTCCTTCAGGTGCCTGGTCTCAGTCAGTGTCAATCGAGTCAAAGTCTGGTTCTGTCAAGTCAATAGGCGCCACCGTGAAGATGCACCGCAAAGAATAGAAAACGCGAAACCGAATTTAGCGACCCTGTTCGCTACCGAAATTGACACGCCCGTTGTGTCCTCGCGTTATCAAGCAACCAACTTCTATCTCCTATTCGCACACGTGTTCCCGACCGACTCGCTTGGCTGCTTGCTGACGACTCTTTTCCGCACACCTCTCCGCAGGCCCCGCGCCCGTCCGTAGCGGAGAGGGATTTTCCATCTACCCGCCCGTGCGGGATAAATAAAATAAACGCGCTTACCCGCACTAAAAACGGGGCGCGAAATTCAAAATTATGTTCGCCACCGAATGTGGCGAACTAGTACGATCTGTACCGAACAGTCCCCCGCCCCAGCCAGACGATATCTGGCTGCGTCCATAAAACCCGACAAAATAAAATACCGAAATAAAACAAACACCGAAATTAAAAACCAAAAAAAATTAAACTGAAAATCAAAAAACCGAAATGAAACAAACTACTGGGAGTCGGGGGAGAGTTGCCACTGCTCGCTTTAACCAAGTTCCAAACCTGTGCAACAATCCAATTCGCGTTATCCGATCCGCGAATGGTAGCCGTACCGGTTGATCCGCAACCGTAAAGTTCCGTACTGGTTGATCCGCAACCAGATAGTTCCGTGCTGGTTGATCCGCAACCAGATAATTCCACCAACCGTGTTTAAACAATGCATCCCTATAAACCCGAGTCCAAAACCGCGCGCGTGGTTACCTGAACTCCGAAGAGAACCGACGCGAACCTGAGCGGTGGACATTAAAACCGTACCCGATGAGATGCATTGCGGTGGATTATATGGGAAACGAATTATCGTTCCCGTCGAATGTTATTGATATGTGATGGTGGGGGGACACTACTCCGATCACATAACTCCTGGTGATCCAATCGATGCGGGCGACGCTGCTCCAACCGAGGCCAGTCCATGAAGTGGAGTGGCGAGTGAGCGCCGACCGCACGAGGCTCTTCTGCCACAGTGTGTGGGGCAATCCGATTATCACGCGCGCCCCCGCCCGTGCACGCTGGTGAGCATTGACTGAGCCGTAGTGGTGACTTAACATCACGGTGACCTGACGTCCGCTGCATAGCTCCAGCCCACTGTTCATCCGCATGAACCCTGTTATGATTAGAAGTTACCCGTCCCTGAGCGGTACGCGAAGGCGAGCCGTTGCGGTTGCCACAAAGCAGGAGATGATGCCTACCTCCGCACTGACCGCACGCACAAGAAGACTGACAGTGTGAGACGAGGTGGTTCCCCAAGCAGGAATAGCACCAATACCGTTGGCGAGCAATACCCCGCCGAGCTTGCCAACGGAGTTCCCGGAACTTAGGGCAACCCGCAACACCGTGTCCTGTGTCCCGACAATACGCACACTGCGTGTCCTGTGCCTTTCCTACCGCGGCGTTGAACACCCGAGGTTTACCATGCGCCCACACCGGTGGACGGTATTCATTCCCTGAGGGCCTCGGTCTCAGAGCAACTACTGGAGGCCCTGAAGGGGGAAGGGGAACATTCTCCGTCCGACGACACTCATCCTCCAAAAATAAAATTAACTCGTCGAACGTCGGGAGATGAGTGGCGGAGTCCCCACCGTATTCAAGTTCAAACCTATTCCGTAGGTCGTGCGGTAATTTGGAAAGTACGATATGTAATAATAAAAACGACCACGTGGACACTGGTAGGTCCAAGCCCTTGAGACCGTTTACCGCGATTAACAAAGGGTTCAGCAACCGCGTGCGCAGCGACTGCGCAACCGATATTCGCGGTAGGCCTAAAATAGCAGCAACATGGCTATCTGCTATCCGCCGAATATTCTGGTACCGACGTTTGAGGAGGTCCCGAGCAACCTCATAGTTGCCGTCCACGAGGCCTAAATGTTGGACGAGGCCCTTGGCCTCTCCTGTCAACGATGCCAGCAAATAGGCAAGTTTCTGAGCCGGGGTCAAATCCCTACGACCGTTAACAATGCTCTCGAACAAATTGTTAAATGCGACCCATTGATCTAGGTCCCCGTTAAAACGTGGCAAATCGAGCAGCGGCAATCTACTCATGAGCGCTGGTGACGCCTCCGACTCCGCAGTAACGCGCGCGTCAGCACTGCTCGACCCCCTAACGCAACCTGCAGCCTGAATAATTTGATCGGCCAGGTCATCAGCCTGATCAACGTCTGCATTAATTTTTGTCATTGCGTCCGACTCTAAACCGAGTTCAAGTAACGCGCGGTACGCATCATACAAATCACCCATTTGATCGTCTAAAACCTGATACCTAGCCAGCAGGGCCTGCGCCCGATCCGGCCTGGAAATATTTAAAACCGCAGAGCCGAGCCATCGTAACACGCCTGCTATACGTGCGGTATATTTTCCGGCCATTATAAAAAAAAGTACAAAAAAAATTAAAATAAAACTAAGGTAGAAAAATAACTACGCTATCCAAATTCCGCCGAAGAATAATGGCCGTTAAAAAAAGAATAATAATTAAAAGTGGGTAGATAAATACTACACTCCACTAATCAAACTACACTATGAAAAATTAAACCGTAATAAAAATATACCTAATTAAAAAAACCAACCGTAATAAAAATATACCTAATTAAAAAAACCAACCGTAATAAACAAAATGAAAACCGTAATAAAATAAAGAAGAAAAACAAATTAACCTAATGATAAAAAAAAAACCGTTATAAAAAACCCTTATTTAAACACTAGAAAAAACCGTTACGAAAAATCACTAAATTAAATAAAACTAAGGTAGAAAAATAACTACGCTATCCAAATTCCGCCGAAGAATAATGGCCGTTAAAAAAGAATAATAATTAAAAGTGGGTAGATAAATACTACACTCCACTAATCAAACTACACTATGAAAAATTAAACCGTAATAAAAATATACCTAATTAAAAAAACCAACCGTAATAAACAAAATGAAAACCGTAATAAAATAAAGAAGAAAAACAAATTAACCTAATGATAAAAAAAAAACCGTTATAAAAAACCCTTATTTAAACACTAGAAAAAACCGTTACGAAAAATCACTAAATTAAATAAAACTCCGTTATGACAACCCTACACTAAATTATCTAAACTATACAAATCCATTAAACGGAACCCTAAACGCCGTGTTAATAATCTTACGCAACAAAACGTACAATATAAAATTTATAAAACGAACCGAGAACCTAACTTTTATATTGTACGGCGTAATTAATATAACAAATAAGCGGTTATTTGTTATATTTAGACCCTGAACAATGCCTTTACAATTATTTTACTATCCGCATTTCAGTACATAATCAGAATAACTTTTAAAACGATAATATTCAATGTACAATTAATAAAAATAAAGTTACTGAAGTAGATACGGGTGATGAGAGTCTTTGACTGAACAAATATTAGACTCGCACTAGGAATATATTAGTACAGTAAGTATTACTTACTTTTCGTTGTCAAAGAGAGATGAACATTTTCTCATAGTTATGAAAATCTTATTTTCCGATTTCATTTAAAAATGTATTAAAATGTCGACCAAAAAACCTTTTAATTTGATGAACGCTTAAAAATAATTGGTCTGTACAAAATAATTGCGAGCGACGCGACGCGTGCTCGGCTCACACTAAAACGGTTGAACATTTTTTAAATGAAAAAAAATAAAAACATGAAAGAGCTGAATTAAATAACACTTTCCGGTTCCGGTTTGGATTTAAAATATTAATTAAGTGAATTTTCTAATGTATTTTTCATATCTAAATGATGCAGCGACCTAACAAATTACATTTTTCCTTCGTTTCAGTTTTCTTTTCGCTTCGTTTAGGATAATATAATACAAAATGTTGAACCATGGTTAGTGACGTTCACAGTAAAAATAATTTTAACCTGAATATAAATATTTCTGAAAACCAGCGCAGCCTTCAGTAATAAGCAGGAGACCGCATCAGCTGAGCCTTCTCCTTTTGGCCAAGAATTATTTTTTTTTGTTTTTGTCTAATTAATATGTTCTGTAAATTTTGTTTTTCTTTTTTGTGATTTTTTTGGTCAATAAATAGTGTTTTTTATTGTATACTAGCTGAAACAAAATAGTCATGCAGTTGGAATTTAAATGTCACTGTGTTATATTTAGAAAGATAATATTTCTATAATAAAATCGCTTTCCCGCGACATTCGTAAAGGCTAAATGCCACATGACGTTCGTCGGAGTTAACCAAATATCATTTTATATAATTGTTATATTTAGAACCTGAACAATGCCTTTACAATTATTTTACTATCCGCATTTCAGTACATAATCAGAATAACTTTTAAAACGATAATATTCAATGTACAATTAATAAAAATAAAGTTACTGAAGTAGAGACGGGTGATGAGAGTTTTTGACTGAACAAATATTAGACTCGCACTATGAATATATTAGTACAGTAAGTAACACTTACTTTTCGTTGTCAAAGAGAGATGAACATTTTCTCATAGTTATGAAAATCTTATTTTCCTATTTCATTTAAAAATGTATTAAAATGTCGACCAAAAAACCTTTTAATTTGATGAACGCTTAAAAATAATTGGTCTGTACAAAATAATTGCGAGCGACGCGACGCGTGCTCGGCTCACACTAAAACGGTTGAACATTTTTAAAATGAAAAAAATAAAAACATGAAAGAGCTGAATTAAATAACACTTTCCGGTTCCGGTTTGGATTTAAAATATTAATTAAGAGAATTTTCTAATGTATTTTTCATATCTAAATGATGCAGCGACCTAACAAATTACATTTTTCCTTCGTTTCAGTTTTCTTTTCGCTTCGTTTAGGATAATATAATACAAAATGTTGAACCATGGTTAGTGACGTTCACAGTAAAAATAATTATAACCTGAATATAAATATTTCATATTATAAATACATGCATTCACTATATAGTGGATCTGGTTTCGTTTACATTGTCTGAATATGCTTCTCTGGATTTCTTTTATTGCTGTTCGAAAACTTATAAAGGCCGCTATTATGTGCAAAGAAATTTCGAAAATTTGAAAGTTACTTTCTTCAAGTAGTCGATGTTGCGTCTTATTAGTTAACTGTATCTAAACGCAATACTTACAATGTGTTGAACAATTTAAACGAGTTATCTCAATTGACCGCAGATAGAGACACGAAGAATGTTTTTATCCTTATTGACTAAATACCATAAATAAGAAGATAACTGGATGAAAAAATTCTATAGCACTTTAAAGGACAGCGAGCAGCGTCGAGCCGCGTCGTGTCTCGGAACAAATGAGATGTCAGGGGAGTGATTTATGGAGGCTTGTTTGAAAGTTGTAACTGGCGTGTGAGGCGCCGTTAAAACGGACCGGTTTGTGCATTTCTTCACAAGATATAACGGAAATAAAACTAACTTTTATAAGCTATGATATTTACAAATGTATTAGTTTATAATTGTGCAAAATGTGGGATATTTCCGCTTTATATGCATTACTGTACTCAGTGCATGTCCTATTTTGGCTTAGTTGTGTGGTATTTTGTACTAATGTTAATATTCCTACCAGGCCGCTCGCTCGCTGTCAACAAATTTACTATGAACGTGTTTATCGAGCAACTTTGCTTCCTGCAATCCAGCGGCTAATGTATGTAATGCTAACATTACCTTATATTTAATTCTCTGTTTATACTACGAATAAGATCGGTCAATGCTTACATAAATGCTCTTATTTTTTATGCTACTTGTCACGGCAAAAGCCTAACACAAGTGTACCTCTTGTTTAAGAACGATCCTTTCCCAAAAGTAATTTTATTTTTGTACAATTTAAAAAAAATGCGTTTAAATTTAGGAATAAAATTGAAAAAAAAAACGTGTATAAAAATCCGTTGAGGCCGCAAACAGGGCACATGAAGCACACTTCAAAGTCCTCTTCGGTGCAGCGTCATGTCCCCCCCCCCCTCCATCGCGGCGAATATATTACGCAATGATTTTAAAACTGACTACGTCACGAAAGTTGACGCAACATGAAAATATTGTAACATCACCCCATGTCTAGAGTGTTTTAAATATGGTTAAATGGTAAACCTAAAATTATCGCTCAAAACAGATAGAATTTTCATCTATTTCGTAACCGAACGTTATATCGTTCCAATTAATTTCAAACATTACATAAAGTGTCATTTAGTTAAGACAAATCGATTATAAAGTTTACAAATAACACTTTTCTCAAAAGAATATGTTATTACGTAATAAACAAAAGAGAAACGACCCCGACTAGTTCGTGTTTGGTCATTTGACAACACAAATAAGAATGTAAAACAAATATACGAGTGCTCAATCTAGGTAATAGCAAAGCCTTCGCTAAACATTTTGGAATTATTCAAATCCGAGGCAACTCATTTGTTAGTAATTAATCAGGTTTATTTTGGAAGCTTTTGTTATGTCTTTTAAATAAAATTTTCTTATTATAGAAGGATATTTAACGATAATTTATGGGCGAATCCTAAGTACAGGGCTTAAAAAGGGAAAAGCGATCTTTTTTTAATTTATCGAGAAGCGGGTCACGTTTAATGTGCTGACAATTTTAATATTTTTTAACATGGCTTCATCTATTGTAAAAAGTAAGTAAAAAGGCAAATTCAAAAGCTGTATGAATGAAACATTTTTTAACAGGATATTGTAACATTATTTAAGAAGTTAGATTATAAAAAAAACTAGATATTTGTATTTCAAAGCTCAAAAGAAACGTGTTTATAGAAATCATAGAATCTTTTCATTTCAGCTTTAGCAAACACAAGCGATTTTTTTAGAACAAGTACAAACTTAACGGTAAAATATAATGTAAATAAAAGTAAGAAGCATCCAATTTTCCACGACTGAACGAAATTCTGCTAGTCTATGATCTTAACGTTTTTCTTTGAACTTTTAACATGAATCTTTTTGATGATTTCAGTTTGTATTAAATCTCAAATAGAGTTACGGAATCATATTACCCTCTGATGTTTTATTCACTATATCTTTGTAAATATTCGAGGATCTTTAACCTTCGAGGAATTTTCTTTCGGATCGTATAACTAAGATATGCAAGAGTAGGGACATTCATTTTTCTCTAGTTCTTTCCGATATTAATGTTCTCCAGCGGAGCCCGCCCTTTTGGCAGTTCTAATTTCAGAGGATGGTTCTTACAAATAACTAAATAGATTTTTTAGGAAAGACTAATTACTGTCATAAGATAATAAGTTTATTGTGAATAAATTTAACCATATTGTAATACATTCAAGATTTTTCTCATAACCAAATAGATGAAAATAAATAGTACGAGAGGCGCGTTGACTTTAACTACAAAATGTTGTTTTCCAGTGTGCTGTTTCCCTCAGAGTAAATTAAATTGTAAACTTTCCGCCATTATTCTTAGCACAATAACTCAACTGTGTAATGGCTTTTTCGCGTTTTATTTGAGAACGCTCCTTGTCTACCGCCACCGGTCCCGGGAGGGACGTTTGTAAGTTTATCTTTTTTTTTTCATAAGTAATTGTAAATCGAAACTTTGATTTTAACTTAATACAAATAACATAATATCTCTATTAACTAATAGACCTACATTTTCTATAAGTAATAATATAAGGAATTAATTTGTGTTGTATCTCTAGAGCATCCCATATCAACTGCTTCATATGTTCAAAACGGCGAGCTCCTCTAGAGCGTATGACAGAACAAACCGCGGCGGTGACCGACACGACGACGCGACGTCTACTCTCTGCCGTTCACGTTTCGAAAATTATTACCGTTTCAACTCAAGTTATTGGACTAGTTCGACATGCCAATGATAAAATAATCAACGATATTACAGTATACTTTTGCATTCATTCTGATAGTCATGTATACAAATGTGAAAATGAATTCTCCCGCTTTATCGTTACTTATACATAGTTACAGTATGCGTTCACCACAGTGCCACAGCCGGGAAACTGTCTAGAGTGGAGGGCGGTTGAACGACACTTCGAGCGGTCTGACCAACTCGGGTGGAGATTTGAAATTTAAAACACTCTCGAAAACTTTTACAGATGTAAAGTAACTTGATTTGCAAGGTTTTATCGACGTTTTGTCTTTTTAATATTCAACAAGTCATACTATACGTTTCAATACTCAGCGTGTTTTTCGCTCAACTGAGCTGTTTTTTTAGATCCCTTACGTAGTTACTAGAAAAGAACGTGCGGTCAAATTTTTCGAACGCCAGCATCCCTATAACAAAATTATAGCGGGTCGTTGTAGTCTGACTTTAACCCGTTTTTATATCGAATCCCTTTCGACATCGAATATTTTTCCAGTCATCGAAATTCAAATACAACACTTCTAACGTAACAAAACAGTTTTTGGAACGTATAAAATCGTAGTTATTGTCCATCTAAACTGCGCTGAACGCCGCTACGCCTCTACGTGGATACGCTGCTACGGCGCTACGAAGCTACGGTGTCGCACCGTTGGCCTACGTAATGACATTCTGAACTTTATTCCATTTTTCTTGGCAATAACACGGCTGCGTAATGGACTTTCCGTGTTTACTTAAACATGCCCTCGATCCCTGCTTACTGTCCTGTAAGTTATTGCTACAAGTTTATTGTTGTAAAGTTCTCACAATGCTGTGAATTCACTTTAAAACGCAAGTTACTGCGAGTTAAATGGTAAATGTTTTCGAAGTTTAACTATGCGTACTGACTTCAGTAGATTAACTTAACTATTTTAGTATTTAAATGATTGATAAATTAAAAGTTAACCAATTTTTTAAATTAATAACTATTCATTACCTCTTGTAAAATAATAAAGCACGTCGATGTTTTTTTTCTATTTTCGATAAAATAACAATTAATTGTGCTCTTTACTGTTTTTATCTATGATTGTAGTCCCTTGGGGGCATTATATCAAATGTTATCGGAGGGTCTTACAGGCATTACGTTACATCGCCACAAATGGAATAATATTTTAACAATAACTAGAAATCAATTTATCAGAAACTTTACCTTTTCCCCACTTTTATGATATTCGTTATACGACATTATAGTGAAACATTCCTGAACGAATCTGTTTTATTCAATGATAGTATTTTATTTTCTTTGATCTTCACTTTTTAGAAAGATCTGTCGCAAAATAAACAAGTATTCGTATTTGCTATCTACAGGGATAGGGATAGGGAGACACATTTTTTCTTATCTATGTATTGAGTGTGTTTACTTCGTTACGTTTTTTGAAATCTCTCCTGTTCCCTGCATCATCCCAAATGTAATTGAAATTCCATCGCTACCCTCGATGAAATTGAATAAGCCAATACAATTTACTTCGTAAATAGTTTCGGCAAACTCTACTTGATTAAATATAGGAATTAAGGAACACGCGCCTCTAGGACGGGCACAATCGTACGTGTAAATATTGTTCCCAGCAAATTTGTTCCATTTATAACGCACCTGATCTCTTTTTATGTGTTTCGAATCTAGGATAGCTACTAAGTAGAGAGCGCGATCATTTCTGAATCTAGCTTGTACGCGGACGTGACCAATTTGTAAGTGCAACTCTATTTAGTAGAGTTTATTATTAGAACAATCTTATTATCTGAATTTAATTGGTATTTATAACAACCCATATGTATTATTAAAATTTTAATAATATTAAGCTCTTCTATATTGTGGTATATTTGAACAGTAGGTCTGTTTGTATTCGATATAATATCAAAGCGGCAATGCAGTTGACAACCATTCACTATACAGAAGTCGCGCACTAATCGGAAACCGTCCCGTGAATAAATTACTTGCAACGTGACTCCGATTCCTCTGTACCGTGTCTGCTCTGTGCGCTCTGTTTGTCAATGTACGTAGTTAGTCTTGTTTATGGGAATAGAATATACAGTTTGAATACAATGATTGAAGATTCAATTCTATCACGTTGCATTTTAGATGTATCAACAAATGGGAACAATATTCAAAATACTTTCGTTAAATTTAATTTAATTTCGAGATAGATTTTAAAAGACTAACTTAACGATGTGATGTAATCTAACAACAACAAAGCAAATGCATTGTACTTGAACTAGTTTAGTATGAGATCATGTTTACTGTTAAAGCACACTGAAGCGGCGGTGAAAGCTGAGCTCGACAGTCGGCACACACGCTAACTGAATCGGCCCTTGAAACTGAACGCTCTGCGTTGGACAATGCACATTGTTGTGCTCGTGAATTCGATTGTGAACCACTTCAATATAAACGATGCACGACATCCGACGCGCTTGCTAAAGGAATACCTAATGCTGTGTTGCTTTGAAAATATACCTTCTTTAATGTTAACGTCCCGAATGCATTGCTTATTCTCTATTCCAGGACATATCAGATAACATCAAAACGATCTCGTGCTGAATGCAGACTGCATGTGAATGTCCCGAGATCGATATGAAACGGCTTATGTATTACTAACCTATTTATATGTCAAGGAAAAGAAGGGTATTTACTAGTAGAAGACATTTCATAGCATTTAATCTCTAAAATTAAAATTTGTTAATCTTTACAAAATCGATGTTTAGGTTGGGAATTGTTTTTGTCTAGATTAAAAGATGTTCTTCAAAAATACATTAATGTAAATTAAAGTTTTTGTCTACTATTAAACTTAATTGTATACATTTAGCTACTCGTATATATTATTTAGAGAACTCGTTTTAGGCATGTCTCAAATATTTCCCTTGAGAGAGAAAACTAACCGAAACCGAATACAAGGCTGCTTTCAAAACTAATCAAATTTATTTGGTAGATAACGTTGGTATGTATTTATGTTTTAAACGTTGACATAAATGGCTAAAGTAAACATTTTATTCAAATTAATCAATATTATTTTTGACATTTAAATATATTTTTAATTAAAGTGTACTATCGAAAAGCTTAAAAATAGTAAAGGAAATTAAACCTCCATACACAAGAAATATAGATATTATCACATTTAAATTTATTACAAATGGATATTAAAGACTTACCTTTGGTAAGATAATGATCGTTGCTACCCTCACAAATATGAAAGGGGTTGCCAAGGGTGTGATTAGAAGTCGCGGGATATAACATTAATTATTCAGCACAATGCGCCGAACATTAAGTTCTGTGTGTGGCTAACAGTAAGACTAGATTAATTATTTAACTGTTTGGTAATACTAGTCACTGTATAGCATTTAAATTGAAATAATAGACAAGGGACTAATAATTTTCATGGATAAATAAGATGTATGTTATTGTATGTAAGTAAGATGTATGTAATGTTATATATTGTAGTGTGAGTTGATTAGTTGAGTGAAGGCGATGAAGTCGGTAGTAATTGGTTAGATATTTCTTAAATTATAAACATTGTAAGTTAAATATACATCACATCGTCATCACCAGCTCACTGTACGTCCCCACCGAGGGGCTCGGAGCCTACCCTAAAGTTAATATACGTGCAAATTTAATCTTGAACTGAAATGAATGTTAATTTATTACTTCTTAGTATATATCAATATCATAAAGAGGAAATATTTGTATTGTTGTATGTATTAAAATAACACAAAAACTACTGGGCCGATTTAAAAAATTCTTACACCATTAAAAAGCTACGTTATCAGTGAGGCATAAGAAACATAAGGCGTGAGAAACATAGGCTATGTTTTTATTCATTTTTATTTTCACGCGGACTAAGTCGCAAGCAACAGCTAGTATAAAATACATTTAAAATGTAAAAATATTTAAGATTACACGAACGTTACAATACATTTTGCGTTATATTTTATGTGTAACAAATTATACTGTGGTAGAACGTAAGGCACGTGCGGAGTTTGGCCGAATAAATAATGTTTATTGTTACGCGACTGTATCATTATATTTTATTGGACATTTATATAAGTTACGAGTTCGCTTAATTAGCTAAGCTATTATGTTTCATTACACTTACGATATCACGTGACCGAGCTGTATATTTACGATTATATTAGTAGCAATATATAATGAATTGCTAGAATTGTTCAATTAATACTTGTGTGTGTTCTTAATGGCTTACTATTTGTCAATTAGAAAAACTAAAAAGAAACCTAGATACAAAAATATTACTTTCCTTCAGAAAAATAACTAATATACAGGTAGTTATATCTAAAAAGAAAATGTAGATTATAAAAAAACATTTCTTTCATTTAACTAAAGTCACAAACTAATTTGTTTATGTTTTTGTTCCATAATGTTTATGAAAACTAAATAGTTTCAATAAAATAAATTAAATAGTATAAGTGTCAAATAAAAAGGAAAAAGAATTTAAATTAAAATTCCATCTCTCGCCAGATTTTCATTAGCTTGACGAGAAATAAACCTGATTATCTTATTTTAATGAAATATCAAAGAGCCCAACAAAGTTGTTACAATCTTTGATGATAGCAAAACGTAATTTTCTCAGTAATAAATTAATTTTTCACTGGATGTTGTGCGCGGCTACCGTCAGCCGGCAGCAGGCAGCCGGCAACCGGCAGCCGATAGACAAAGCGTCGTGTTTCACAGCGAATTCACCTCCAATAGGCAGCGGTAAATTTCATCGTAATTACTTTGAATAACTTCGGTATTTTATACACGCTTATAAATTCTCCCATGTTAATAATTCTTTGAATTCTGTTAATATTTGACTCGTTAATTATCTCTTAACGTTCAAAATTGTAAAGACTATCTCTAAACTTTTTAACCGCTTCGTGTAGGTGAAAATATGATAAACAATAACTATGACATAGATCGGTACTATCTATTGTTTATACTCAACAATTTCTTTCTTATTGTTAATTTCAAACAACGTTGAACATATTAGAATATGAACCTTATTAAGTAGAAACATGATTCAAATAATATTTCCCATATATACCCAGTATAACCATTATATCAAACTTCTTGTGGCCTTTTGCCTAACTAAGCTAATTTGTATGCGAATGATAACGATTAGTTCTGAATATAATTTGAGGCGGGTAACCGAACTCAGCCTGGCTTGTTTTAATTACATGCGTTATACAAACATACATGTTTTTCTAATAGGACTTTTATGTTTAACGTATTTTATGCCTTATGTTCAGGGTTTTTTTTTAATATAGCTAAATTTATTTAAAACTTTGACTAATTTTAATTTCTTCAACATCAACTCTAAGTATTTTTTAATATACAAACAATTCCACAAAAACCAGGGGTTCTCAGGAGAAAATCGTTCTAACAAAATTGTTATTTGAATTTCCTTATTACCCCGAGGAACCGAACTGTTCACGGGATAAATTGAATATAATCAAACATGTCCAAATTACATTGCGCGTTTTATACCTTACTTCTAACCTAACTCCCTTTACCCGTAAGCTGTGAAAAAACAGTAGAATTATTTGTGAATTCGAAAATCCGTAAAGTAAAAAGTATCACATGCAAATAATTTGTCATATGTGATTCAAATATTCTGAATAAAGAAAGATACATAAACGTATGTGCTAATAATTGTTAATTAAGGGGTATATTCACCTCTTTATTAGACAAATACGTTATGTAAACCAATTATCCATCTCTCAAATGTGCAGGAAGTTTAAATATTCCCGGAACAAGCCGGATCCCGCGGGTCCCTCGTGCCAATTACGAGCCTCCCCTGTCCCGCTTCTTTTTTCTACAACAAGCAGACTGCAAAACTCTTAATTCCGCCCTCACCTTTTTTCTTTGCGTAGGAAATTACAGTCGAATGGAATAATTCCACCGAAATCGAATGTTTCCTTTTACTCGTCATATTTTTCAATTTTTATAAAAGAAGCCATCGATTGAATTCCGGTACGAGGCTGCCGCGAGCCCGCGAAGAGCTCACGGTAACGAACACACGCTCTGTTGACTTGTTACATTTACGTCTTAACAGACTATTGATTGATTTAGATTAATTTATGTACATACTTTTTTTTGTGTTTAATTTTGATGACTTCATAACTCGATGTTAAATGTTGTTGTTGCAGACAAGTGCTGGAGAACGGCACACTAGTGTTTCTACCGTTCTCAGCGGCGCAGTACCGGCAGGAGGTGCACGCCGCGCTGCTCCGCTGCCGCGCGCACAACGCACACGGCGCCATCCTGTCCAGAGACATGCGGGTGCACGCCGGTAAGTCCCTACTACACAAACTTCACCGCAATCGTAGCAATAAACAACCTGCCTATTCCCTCTTTCTTAAAATTGAAAAGGAAAGAAGATATATTTTTCAAGAATTATTACAAAAAAGAGACGAGCTCCGCCGCCGGTGTGCCAATAACTTATGTAACGAAGCGGAGCGGACACCAACGGGCAAAAAAAAGTCAGGTTAGCGCAGCGTGTCGTACTTGAAAAATGAAAACTGATCGATTGGTTACTGGGGAATGTTTTAACTAGACAACGTGTCGTATATTACCTTATTACACCATGGTGTGGAACCTTCGAAGAGTAAACAGATCAATTCAATCGATTCTGTGATTTATTAATTTAAAAAAACGTACTTTATCCCGTGTTATAAGAACATGTTGTTGCTATTATCTTGTCATTAGAATAAATACAAAGCAAGAGATTTGAGCCTATATTTATTTGTAGTTTGATGCTCTGAGTAATTTAGCGCGATATTAAATGAAACCACGTTATTAACTAACCACCGACTTGTATGATTAAAACTAGCACGCCCCGTGCACCTCCCCCCCCCCCCGCACCCCCCCAACCCCCGCCGCCACCGGGGACCTATAACACACAGTTAATTAGGAAGTCGCTCTGTCACTATAATCGGTCACATTGTGTCGCGACAGGCTTATGTTTTAAATGCATTTAAATTTCATACCTCGATCTCTAACTACTGCAGCTGTTAATAAATAACGAGTTTCACTATACGATAAGGTCACGCTTAAACGACAAATTACATTAACATTTTCAAGTCTGTCAGTATTTGAGTTTCGTTTCAGTATTCTGCTGACAATAAGAGTCGAGCTATCAATAACACTGCCTTTAATTACTTGAAGTGTAATTTTATGGTAAAGGAATATAGAATATAATGTGAACAGTGTGGAAGTTTTCTAAATTCCGATATTATTTTTATATGATTGTATCTAAAAGAAATTATCCCTTTCCTACTACTGCTAGCCGTGCTAGTTAACTGACATCTACGCAGAGTTAATTGCTGGGTGTCGGCGGCGCAGTAATTACGGCCGTGGTCGCCACCTCTTCTACGTTATACGTGACGGTTCGTTTAAAAACGACACTTCTTTCTCATAAATATCACTTGTTACTAACGATATGTGATAATATATTATATAAAATTATTTTAAGGTATTTTTGACCTCAATCAGGTAATATAACTGAATACCTGTTTTAATTTAAAATTACCGACAGATTTAAAAGGAAAAAAGAGCTTAATTACAAGAAGTAGACAGTTAAAGTTCGTTAAAACAGATCACATCAGTGTATCAATGTCGCGCCGCTCGCCGATGTTTCCAGTTGAATGAAACCGGAGCACCCTTTGATGTCAGGGTTTAATTGTATCGATATCGAGTTAATCAGGCACTCAGGCCCGCCCACTGTTCAGTACAAAGTTCACTCAATTAAGGATTATTAAACACTCAATTTAAGAGATGATGATCGGTTTCTTTTCCCTTTTTGTAAACTAGTAACTATATTTGTGTTAATAATTACTTTGTGTAGTAATGTAACTAAGAGTTATGAGTATGGAGGTACACCGGTAGAGGTAGACCTAGAAAGAGATGGATGGATGGACCGTGAAAGGTGATAAGATCAAGAAGGGAGTGTTGACTGAGATGACGTATGATAGAGTTATGTGGAGGTTAAAAACCCGTCGCGCCGACTTTACGGGAGTAGGATATAGAGGAAGATGATGATGTAGTAATGTAACTAAGAGATTTTAAAGAAAGCACTTAATGTATTTCAATGTCGTAGTGGACAATTGGCCGTAGACGTAGTTTACCATCAATGTATTAACAAGTAAACATCATAAATAAAACAAAACAATTCGGGGACAGTAAAGTTCAACGAAAATAAAACGATAAAATTCGAAAAGAACTTTGTTGGGAGAAAAAAAATATGCCGTCGGTGAGCAAAATGTTGGCAACGATTCTGCTTCAATTTGCGTAAACAACGGAAACTGTAGGTGGCTGTAACTTTTTGTGCCCCCGGCCCAGGCACCGGGGAAATAGCCGGAATTGAACAATTTGTTTTTGTACTCTAAGAAACTTTTAACACTAAAATATAATTAGAAGACGTTTGGAATGTAAAGGTCAAATGTTCTTTTCACAAAGGACTCGATATTTTCTAATGAAGTGGTTTTAATAAACATTTAGAATAGAATTATAACACAGTTAAATATACCTTGCGAAGATCTACTAAGTACAAATATGCATGATCCAAGGAATCTCTAATTACAATGAATTATTTAATTCCGCCACTACAGTTAGGAGATTCGGTTAAGTTAAAAAACTCTTGTTTAAAAATAGCGTTCTGTGACAACAGATTTAAAATGCAACCTCGGCATTGCGCTCTGTTCGGTACAGAGTCTAAATCGCAGAGGCAACGAACAAATTAAATTATCGTCTGGAAATTCAGTAAGTTAGTTCAGCGCAGGTCATGAAGATTCAAAAGACAGAGTTTCCGTGAAGTTGTTGCTGCGGCATACAAAGCCACGAATAACAGTCGATGTAAATTTCATTCATACGATAACCATTAGGTGAAACTAACCATTGTACGTACTAAAATAACGTAGAAAGTTTGTTTTGAATTTGGGCAACATTGTATGCTTAATTGTAGGTATTTCTTGAGCAAATATGGAAGTTAAACATACTGGAAAATACTACTGCTAACGGAAGAGATCTAGTCATAAAATATTTATCGATGGCCGGCAAATGTGTCGTCATTTAACTAAAATATGTTTTTAAAAATTAACCTAAAAATAAATCGTCATCATACATCCAAAGTTCTGCATTTCTTTCATGTAGTCTTCTTCAGTAGTAGACTCAAACCAAGATCTCAGATTTGCTCTCATATCTTTTTGATACTTATTTTACATTATTAGCATTGAATTCTTTATAAAAAAACCTCATCAAATGTTCACAGCTTTCTGCACTTATTCAAAAGGTAATCGTAATTAAAAATTGTGCCAACTACATATTTAGTTAATTCTGTGAAGCGCACGACGTGTTTGAACTAACACACACATTCTATTTAAAGTTCACCGGCGGCCGCCCCGCGCTCTACGAATCATTCTGAAGCATTCAGTTTGTGACGGCTGCTGCAGACAGCGTGCTTATATTTGACACTGTTTTAACTTTGCCACCTTCGTGGTGGAATGATATTTAAAAACAAGTCTTGTAGAATTCTAAAAAATTACTTAGTAAGCCGTGCTTACAATCTGACAGACGTCAGAATATTAATGGATTTTGGAGTTATACCATGTCCTTATCATTTGAGACGATTTATTTAAATGTTTCAGCATTCTGCTGCGAGTAATTTATAAAAAAAATAATTTCTTTAAATGTATTTTATTGTCATAACATTACCAGAAACCGTACAAATGTACTGTAACAAGATAATTAACGACATGCCTCTAATTAATCTCGCTACACTTTACTGGACGTCCACGACTAAATCCCGAGTTATTAATTAATTCCCACAAACCCTCGTCACAGCGAACGCGATATGCACAGTCTCACATAAGTAAGACATTTTTAAGCTCTCATCATATTTTAAAACGGTTGAGGACTGAAAATTGTAATCTTATATTTTTAACTTTAGAGGTGGGATACCGATAATAAATGACTCAATAAACGAAAAATCAATAACATTTCGAATTTACCAATTTTTTTTAATAAGCATGTTTTTTTCCAATTATTACAAGTGATTTATCTTCGACTTGAACCTTTAAACCTCAACGCACGTGTAATTATTTGTACCAACAACAAGTAGAATCGATCGGTTTTCGCTAATTAACTTTGACAAAGTTCCAAAGCTGAGAGTGTTTCCTTCAATTACTCCAATCATTGTTCTCCATACAAACTCCAATTGAATTTCACTGTCGACTTCCCGCCGCTGCCTCTCTAGCTCTACGCAATTTGATTACTTTGTTATTCCGTTTCAATTTTGTTATTTGTTTTAGAATTTTACTTTTCTTGTGGTTTCGTCTTTTATATAGGAAACGTAAATTGTTGTCAAATCTTTTACCCGATAAAGAAGAGGCTTTTTTCTACTCTACATACATACATCAGATTCTCTTATCTTTTGGATATGGGGAATTTAATCAACATATTACCAATTGCATTTTTTTACTTTACTTTAAATTTTTACTTTGTTGAGCTCCGTAACCACACCTTCGTGAAGGGCGCGGCGTTGCATATTCATAACCCCTGAGCCTGGTTATTGTGCAAATGAGCAAATTTATAGCTGTTATGAAACGCCTGTGTCAATATTCTACAATGTTGAAGTATCTACCAAGTATTCTACATGTTACTTTTATCAAACAGCACGTGAGTCTTCTAATAAATAACACTTATGTTGTACATTTAAAAATAACCATTTTTCCTTTTTTAATACGTTAAAAAATCAACTACCATTTTCAGCGCAACTTAAAGTCGGAAGAGTAATAAAATAAAGTAAATGTTCACGTTAGTATTATTTATGTTGATGAGAGGATTTATCTGAGACGACACAGAGCGCTACTGGCGATGTATATCAGCGAGACTCGGCAATATGTTTCTCTGACAAGGAGAAGTCGAGCGCGAAAACAGTACATATTGTAAGTAAAAATGTCTGGATTAAAACCATTTTTTTATCCATGTCAAATTTATTTTTGTAACTAACTCCTATACACAGCTGTACACGTTTGCAATAAATAATGGAAGGCATAAACATATTTAATTATTAACACGGCACTGATCTATGAGCCGATCGGATTTAATCTATATCTGTACACATAGATGGCGCTCTCATTAATAATTCCGCACCAGCGCCGCGACCGCCGCCGCCGCGTCACACCCTTCTCTGAGATTTGAGATTACCGAAACCTTAGTAAAGCAAGTTAAATAACACGTTTATTTCATTGTTACACTTTTAAAATCCCCTTTTTTATTGTATAAGCCTATTAACTAATGAAATGTGTGCCAATATTACTCCATAGAGATCAGTAATGACGTACAAATATAAATTAATTTTGCACAAAAGTTACACTAAGGCTAAAATTAATTTTAATTTACACAGTTTGTAAAAACATAAAGGGATAGGAGATGAAAGGACCCGGTGTGCTTAGAACAAATAAAGTTATACTTTAAAATAATAACGTGTATTATTTCAACAACTTTATGCAAATTCAGAGACAATGTTCAATACATTTAACATTCTACTAAGTCTGTTACAACATGATGTAAAATCTAGTCATTACTTGAATATTAAACAATCTTCATTAATATTATGTTGTCCTAAGTTATACTTTAGAGTGAAGATTGACTGAATGAATTGTTTATACTTTTAAAATTTATATTTACGGGCGCAGAAGTGCAGCGAAAATGGGCTGGTCTTCTTCATTTTATTTTTAAAGTGTTGTTTATTTAGTATGTAATATTATATTGCGGGCATTATAGCAATTGGCGAGTGGTAACAAAGCGATAGACAACGGGCAGTCAGCACATTAGCATAATAGCCGGGCGTCGGCGAGCGCACTGCGAGAACATAATGCGAGCTTTACACGATCGCATGTAATTTGTTGCAAATTGCCTAATTTATAACACCACTTGCCTTTATCACGCTCTACTATTTTTAACATTATTCGATTTACGTCTTTAAAACGTATAGCACAACGTTCTTTTTCCTGTTGAATATTGAAAGCAGTTTCTATAGCTGGTCCCTAAAATAGAAATATTAAAGATATGTTAACAGCAGTTTTATATAAGCACATTGTCTTGCACGATATATCAGTACAAAGTAAAGGAGAAAATGTTACATGAGGTGTTTTCTGACTCAAGTCGAGTACGGGTTGTCGCCGCCAGGTGGCGTTGTCGGCGCTGTTCCGCGCTGATCAAACGCCTCCGTGCATTTTGCAAACGCGCTTTTAGATTTTACTCAGCTGTAAGCTTGAAATGAACAGTTATTTTTAGACATGCTCGTTTTTCATTTCTTAATATTAACTACTTTGAAACACCCCCTCGTATTAGTTTAGATTTTTAATGGAATAATTTAGTCAATTAAATTAATATCACTCGACAATAACACGAGTAAACTTTTCCATAGTGATATGAAGGAAATGTAATTAGTTGATGTTGATTTATTTATTGAAAGAGGTTCAATAGGCCTTGTAAAATTTAATTTTCCGTCAATGGATATCCATAAGTTCAATTAAAATAATTAAGTATGTGGTCAGCGTTATGTACACTGGTCATTATAATCGGAATGTGTGTGCGCTATGTAATATAAGTAACGTAAATGGATTCAATAAGCGGTTTTCGTTACAAAGCATTAATTATCTCCTTTATTTGTTTGTTCGTTTAATTAATTTATTCAGTGATATGTATTGTTTTATTGCAAACAAATAAATCGATTGTTATGTATTAAAACTGTATATAGAAGTATTTTGTCACTAGATATAAAACTGAATGTCAGGTAATGAAGCTATACGCGAACACCCCATGAAGCTACAAAACGTTGATTAGGAAAAAGAAATGATTTGATTTTATTTAGTTGTTAACATTCAATGCTTCAAGTTGGGGAAGTTTTTATTGAATAGAAATGATTTTTAACAGCTCTTTTTTTTCAGTTAAAAGTCAACGATACAATAAAAAGCTGTACGTTTTCTTAATACTTTAGTTTTTGTGTTAGCTTTAGTCTATACGTTGTTTGTACAATTACGTAAATGAATCGGTTGCATATCGCGAGCGATGTCCAAAGTAAACGAATCAATGAATTATTCAATATCGCTTTCACAAATCACGATAATGCTCTTGTTGGCGATATTTGCAATTCTACGGCAACGAATTAAATTGATGTTTATCTGAATGATGCTAAATTTGCAAAACAAATGTTTTAATACCTATATACAATTTAGACAAAAAAAATATTATGTAAATTTCAAAGGAGTAAAATACATTAAAGCGAGTTCAGTTAAGGAACGCGCTCCGGGTGACAGCCTCCTGTACATGTAGGTGACATCTTACTCGGAAACCTTTGCCTTCGTGCAAACGCTTCCGCTTCTTTGTAAACTAATACGTTCATTTTAAGCTCCTTGAAGTTTTCAATATTGCGTTAAAAGTATACTAAGATTGTATATAGATAGAAAACTTAGCATAGTCATTAGCAAATTCAACTGATCTAGTATAAAGGAATCCAATTTAGACACACAAAAGCTTGTTTCAAACAAAATGAATGAAACACGCGATTGAAATGTACACGATCCAATTAACATCGTTACTATCAGCGCCTCTAGCGGCTCAAAGTGAAAGCAGCGTCCGGTGTCAAGTGACGTCAAATCAACGCTCAATACAACACGGTTTTGATAACCACAATGATAACCAATTACGCCTTCGTATAAAGTTGAATTCCAAGGAAATGACAAAGACATCTTAACCATTTTTACATTTATAAGGCTGTATTTTTATCGTTAAATTTAAAAATAATTTCAGTTTGTCCATCCCGATCCGTTCCTCTTCATGTCAACAAAAAAAACAACTAAACTCTTTTAATGGCTTGACAAAGGTAGTGACAACTCAAGCCATTTAATCCCATTTTTTATCAGAGCTTTTTACAAGGGAAAGGATTGTGTCTCTATTGCTGAAGCCTTGTTTTATCCTGTTTACGTCACTTTAGCAGAGATTGTGAAGCTTTGCAGCGTCCCTGATCGATGAACAGTTTATTTTTTAAGTAGTAATACTTATTTTATGTAATTAAAGGCAAATACCATGTTTTTAATTTCAGTGTCTTAAGTTTAATCGACTGTCAAAAGTTTCTAATTATAAGTTTTAATAAGTCTTACATTCAATTAAAGTTGTGAAAGCTTAAAATAACTTGACATGATCTGTGAGCTTAAGCGACATGTGACACTTATCCCTTTATATTCTCTACTTTGGTATTTCGTATAAGTAATTAATTATAGTTTTACATTGGATTAATTTGTATCTGAAATACAGATTAAATTATGTAAGTTGTCTTATAAAGTTTTTGAATAGATCCAATTTTTAAGATTAAATAAAGCACTAAAGATAACGTTCGACCTCTGAAAAATATTACAAATATTAATAAATCTGAGATAGAGCAGCGCACACTGCACACTGCACACTGCAGCGTGCAGCTTGCTGTCATAACTCACGTTAGCGAGTAGCCGTAATTCAATTGTTATCGCCTATTAAGGAATTTATACCGACAAATTTATGTGACGTCAAAAGCAAAGCTCTACGAGTAGGAATACAAATTTTAATATATTAACACAAACATATGTCTTATTAATATTATAAATACGATTTTTTAGATGGATGGATAAATGTTTGTTAGAAGGTATGTACTCGTATCTCCAGAACGGCTCAACGAATCTCGATGAAATATGGGAAATATAGTCTGGAAGAATACATAGGCTACTTACTATTTTTTTTTTAATTCCTTTAACGCTTATAAAATCGCTGGAAAAAGCTAGTATTTTTTATAGTTGATAATTTATCGAAGATTTTTATTAACCTAGGTTTTTTTACATTACAATTCTATATTGTAACGCTATTATAATTGTTTTACTAGCATTCAAATTAATGTTCCTTACTTCTGATTATTATTACGTATGTGCGTTTTTCGATTGGTAATTGCTATTACAAAGTGTTTTCGTTTCGATATCAACCGCAAAAGCTCTCATCAAAAAGGAAACAGGCAACCGCGTAAAAGCTTTTACCTTCTAACATTCCTTTCTGCGGCGGACTTATACTGTAATCCTCTTAATGCAAAAATAATCTCCGCCGACGGATATTTTTTTCATGCCTGAAACTGATACACGTTTTGTACAGCGGCTTTATCTATTTTTCATTTATTATATTATATAGAAAAACTTGGAAAGAACAAACAAGGGTTGCGGAAAGGTTTATATAAAGTTATCAGAAAAACTTTCCATAAAATGTTATTGAACCTTTGTATTAAATAGAAACTAAATCGCATATGTTCATAAGTTCATTTTCAAAAATCTCACAAATTACAGATAAACTGAAATTTCGTGTTATGTAAATCTTCAAAGGCATTATTATTTTTGGCAAGGGCCTCTTATTTAACTGAATACATTAAAAATGAACACACAACCTACGGTTTTCTTTTTTATTTGATTTCAAAATAATAACTTGTTAGTGTTCTAGTTCTAGAAAATACGAGTCAAATTAACCTTATACAAGTCTTGTTGAGAGTGAGGCGCCCGAGGCATCAGTAACGTGATCCCATTAGCAATATCATCGAAATCGCTTATCATCGGGTGGCTCGCGCTCGCGGCGACGGCTGAGATTACCCTTCCCTTGTAATTTGAATGATGGCTGACGCAAATCACATTTTTCCGTCATTTGTGATAAAAATTTCCTTATAACATTTTATCGATTGTCACCTACGTGGTGAGATCATGTTTAATTTATATTGTTCTTCTTATAAGCATCTATCCTAGCTTTGTTACAGAGGACCAAGCACGAAAATTTGCTAGAAAGTATTCGTAACATTATCGACAAGATTTATATGAGGTTTGTGTAGCTCAAGCGGGCGCAAAGTGCACCAAATTTTCGTGCTAGGCTCCCAGGTCTATCGCCTCTGAATAACAAAGGAAACAAAAACATTTCATATATTAATGACAGGACGGAGTATTCTCGCTTTAAATATTTTATTGTTTTCATAAAAGTCCCAGTGATTCTTTTATTAACCGCTTTATACGTTGAAACGGAAAATGTAAGGCGCACTTTATGAATTTTGTATAACATTACTTTCGCAACGGAGTGGTTTCTTGTTTATATCTATAGATTTTATCCATTCCTTTGATAACATTGGCTTAGAATTGATATTCCTTTTATTCCCTTTAATATGCGAAAGATTTCCTTTGGAAAACAACTTTATTAAATAAATTTCAGACTAGAATAGGATGGTAGAAATAGTGAAGTCTCTTGATTGAGAAGAATCTTCTAGAACGGCTAGATATTCTGATCATGTCAGTTATAAACTAGTTCCAAGACAATGATGGCTCTTGGCATAAGTAGGCCAATAGAAATATAATATGTTAATGCAAATGAGGTTAAATAAATGTCATAAATATGTTAATGTTTGGCCAGTTTGATACAATCTACTCTTTGCATTTAGCTCGCTATCTTAATAAAATGTCCGCTGTAATTGTCCTCTTTGAATTATTTGTGGAGCGAAGTCAGGGGCGCGGCAGCAACATTTATTCACAAGAAATATAATACTTTCGAAATATATCTTTGTATGCAATTCATTCAAATATAAATTTAATGAGTAGAAACCATTATAAACGGGATATTAACTAAAGTATTTCAAGCTCATTTAAACCATTGCCATAGTTTACAATGGTATTTAGATATTTTAACATAAGCATATTTATTTTACAGTTATAAAAGTTGGAACAAAATCGTACTAATCAGACCCCAGGGAAATTAGTAAAGATTTTATATCATTACAAAAGGCATAATTCTAATAACGAAACGAGATTTCAAACAATAAATATAGTCGTATGTTATCAGCGACATCGACTATCGAGCTTTACGTCTGCGATGTTATACGGCCTCCTTGCTCCGCGGGAAATGTGATCAGATAGCTGGAGACTATTTTCATGTCGCTTCTATGATTTACTTTACCATTGTGTTTCGTGGAATATTGCCAAATGATGTGATAACATCATATTTTATTTGGTTGTCTATTTTTATTTTTAACCTTTTCTGAATTCGCAAACATTACGTTGATTCAAATACACAAATACTAGTTAAATAATTCAACTAAAGCTTGTAAAACATACTAGAGGTGAATTATTAAGTAAGGAAATATTGGAAAATGTTTTTGAACTTTCGAAACATGAAATTGAACTTAAATAGAAATTCCGAAGACCCCCAGCAAAGGAGTTGTAAAAGAGCTTGTTTTAGTTATGAAATTACACGTAACGACGTCGCAACAGAGCAACATAAAAGAAAATAGAATATCACTATTATAAAGGTAATTACGGTCATTTATATTAACCCCTTTTTGGCTAATTTTTTGTGAGTAACAACTATATACTACGATAATAAAAAAACCATTCGGGATAGAATCCTCACCCTAAAGAAGACAAGATGTTAGCTTAGCCACTGAGCCATGAGCGCTTTTTTGACTGAAACTTCTTGTCTCTCATTTAATATTCAGTGAGATTTGTCATTAAGTTTGCATTGGATGAGCTTTGCATCTCGCAGGTAACTTGTTATGCACGACTTGTGCTTAAATCATGTTTCTCTGTACTTCAGAGATGATGCAACTTTAAGCTTGGCTGCACTGACGCAGTTATTGTACAAAATTGAAAATAGTAATACTGTATTAAGTATACTTTTGTGCAACTGTTTAAAGCTACAAAAATGATAGTAGATGACGAGGCAAGCTAAGGAATGACGTCATACAAAGCGGTGTCAGTTGCATGCGACTGCGGTTGGGCATTGACGAGGGCGGTGGTAACGAGTGCTCCCCGACATCGATGCAATATCGAACCAAATAACTTTACTAGGTAACTTAGGTTGGGGAAAATTGTGTGTTGTCTTATTTGTTTTCAATTATTTTTTTTAGTATTATAGGAGGGGGAAAACGAGCAGCGGATCGCTTAAAATCAATTATTTGAAGTTACATTTTGTTTGCTTTAAGGCTGAAAGACGCAGCGTAACCAATTATGTTACAGAAATTGATTTTATAAAATAGCCTTCAGAGTTTTTATTACCTAGTTACTTATTATTTTACAGCTGAATAGGCTGAATAGCCAACAGGTAGACTTAAGTGGCAATTAGATCTCGTGTACGAGGTTAGAGCCATCTCTTAATAGCAGATTATCTCAACATACATAACCACATTGATGCATACTGTATATCCCCTATATGAAAATAACGCGCCAACCAATATATTAATAATTATTTAAGGTAAATAATAATTCTTACGTTTGAAATTAAATTTAATATTGTGGCGTTAGCTCGCTCATTTCGTGGACGGATGTAAAGCAGTCTTCCTGCGCAGAAATAATGGTAATTTATGTGGAATATATTTCGACTAAATCTGAATTATTACCGTTTTAAAATACAAGTAGGACTCTGTTTCGTACCAATTCTCTTTGCACTCAAATACATAAGCTACGAACTCTATTTAACGATGTATTTCTTATGTTTAAGATAAACTTCACACTACCTGCGGATCATTAACATTATAGCCTAAGATCTTATAAAGTCTCATTGTTTTAAGAAAATTGATTGGAGTATCGTGTTCTTTACTACATATTACTGTATTGATTTTCTGTAGTGACTTTAGTATTGTACTGTGTGCGCAGTGGTGTGGCAAGAGTGGCAGGCGCAGGTGACCGCAACGCGCGCTGCGCTGGGCGGGCCGGCGCTGCTGAGCTGCGCAGCGCCTGCTTCTCTCCGCGACCACGCGTCAGTCGCCGCCTGGTACCAAGACGACGCCGTCCTCACGCCCGCCGAACACCTCTGTAAGTTACAAATCATAACCAAGCTTTGTCACTTGTTGTACCTGGATTATTTTTTACGGTTCGGTGTGGTGCAGCGGGACCCACACTGTTATTGGACGAGGGGTGGCGGCTGCTGGTGCGGGGCGTGCGGGCGGAGGAGGCGCGCGCGCAGTATGCCTGCTCCGTGCTCGACGCGCTCACCGGCGAGCGTCGCAGGAGTCCCCCAGCCACCATCGACATTGTTCGTAAGTGTTCTTCAAAATGTTTCGGTGTATCTGCTTGTGAACTTGTTTATTTCAAAAACAACTTTCTATTGTAGCAATGAGCGTGGCGACTGCTCCAAGAGCGTTGCTGCCGGGCCCGTGGGAGACTAGCGTACGGCGCGGCGGCGACGTCGTGCTTCCCTGTCTCGTCTCTGCCAACCCTCCCCCCACCGTCAGGTAAGTGCCCATACGAGATGCACATTACTTGCGCAACAGCAATGTGGATCTTGAAGGTGCCTACATAATATGATTCATCCCACAACCAGCAGCAATTTATTTTTTTTTTATAAAGTAGATCTCGGCGCCGACATGAATACATAAATAAAAGAAACCTTAAGTGTTCGGAGTCACTACTTTATATCGCAGTCAACTTGTTTGAGAATGTATCAAGTGAATAAAGAATTGCTTTTAAAGGAATGAAAAGTAAGGATAAAGAAAAAACAAACAGACGCGACGCTCGCGAGCGCCCTTGAGTCGTGCGGAGCGCCCTCTGTCGGGGCGCAAGTACTAATAGTTAATAGTTGATACTATTTTAATTATTCTAGCCACCACGTTTTTTTATTTATATATAGAGCTATTATTATTTTGTAAATATTAAATCTAAGGAGAAAAAAACATTATTTGCGTCTCAAATTTTTTAATCCTTAATAGTTACTAAAACGGCATATAATTCGTAGATAACATTATAGTATTAACTAATGAGTAGAATTAAAGGTAAATTTCCCAAAGCGCCTATCGTTATACTGGAGCGATATCAAATAGCCTACATTAATATCTTTCGGGTAAATAACAAATATCGGAGCACGAAGCCCCAAGTTCCATAGTCCGCTAATACGCAGAAGGGAAGAGGCGGATCTCGGTGTGACGCAGACTTTAACTCGACCGAAATTAATGCGCAGTATTAGCGACGTAATTATAAGGTTTTGTGCGATACTATCGTGGTTTTCTACTAGATTTTCATTACTGCCTTTGAATTTGATACCTATTTCAATTGTAGTTACAATTATTCTACTGTTTGTGTACAGGAACCTAAATGAAATCGAACATAACGAGGCTGACGTTCCGTCAATAATTTAACCAATTTCCGCGCGATCCGATTGCTTTTGCTTCAAAGAATATTTTATTTACATTCGATATGTAAACATCATTTGAATCGATTGACTCATTACGTTTTACATTTATTGTATGAACCTTATAACAATTTTACTTTTTTTATAACGTAGCTCAAAAGGATCCAAAAAGCTCAAAAAACCAAATTATAATTTTCAATGCAGTTAACAGAACTTCGTTACATGGATTTACGTTTCCTGGGCATTTTTACACGTCGAAGGTCAACACAAAAAAAAAACCAACAATCAAACAAGACAAACGAAGTGGGGGCGCTGGCGTCGCCCGCAGCGCTCGTTTTTGCTGACCCTATGGCTGTTGTTACACCGACCTCATTAACTATCACCAAAGAACACATTTCTTGCATCCGTTAAACAAACAAAAAAGTTGCGAATGAAAAAGTGGATAGGTTTGTACTTAGGTTAATCCTCAAGTTGTTAATTCCTTTTATTATTATCCAAATCACTTTTATAAAGTAAAACAACATTTTTTGGTTTAATATAATCTGTTAACATCCTAAGTAAACTTCTCGGTAGGTACGCACACGGTCCCTGAGGTATAATAACAGTGTTGTTTAATTATTTGAGCAATAGTATACATTTATCTATACGTCGTTATATTATAAAGAGGAAAGATTTGTATTTTTGTATGTATTGAAATAAAAGAGAAACTACTGGGCCGATTTAAAAAAATCTTTCACCGTTAGAAAGGTAACTTTTCTGTGAGTAACGTATATTTCTTAATTTCACGCTGGGGAAGTCGCGAGCAACAGCTAGTATAAATATGATTTTCATTGAATTTTGTTCAGAATTGTATACTTACTTTGAGAGGCTTTTAAAATATCCCAATCTTAAGAAAAAAAACAGTCAGGTTATTAAAGTTCAGGATCGAGAAATAAATTACATTTTGTTACATGAATATTACAAATGTTGAAGTACACGCATTTATTTTGAAAATCAACTTAAATCCCACGTGATTTCAAATTTAAGTTCATCTTTTGTTCTGTTTTAAATTATAAAAACAAATGAGTTATCTCCGACGATTTAAAATTTTAAAATTAGAACATTGTTCCACCTTCGAATTTCTTTAACCGCAGCGTATAAGTTTAAACGTGATATAGGTATTTGTTTGAGAAGTGAAATTATAAATACCTATAAAGGAAATTCTTTAGGTAAGGCGTAGTAACAAGAGCGTCGTAACGCTTTGAAGAATGCAATTACGTTGCTGGCGATACTAAACCGCAAGTTTAAAACATAAAGGCTGTGGCGGTGAGGTGAGGGTTTCTTTCAACACCGCTTAACTTGCTGCTCTGTAATGTAATCTATGGTACAGAACCTACAGCTCATATTTCTTTGACCTGGAATACGCGCGTTACTTTTGAATACCTTAATGAGTTTCTTTTTGAATTAATTTGTTTTGTAGATCCTTCTAGTTATGTGAAAAGAGTTTTGTGGAAATCGGTCTTTGTGTTAGATTGTTTAATTAAGCAATAAATGTTACAAAAGGAAAACATCGAGTATATATAATTCAATAAAACTGTTAATTTATTAAGAGTAACGTTATTTAAGTATTATGGCTGAGGTATTACGTAAATACATTGCTTTAAAATTTACCGAAGCACATTAGAAGGGTAGGGCTGGAGGCTGCGCCGCGCTAATGTAACGCATTAAGGGCTGCAAATGTTACCCCTGGGCTCCGCCACCCCGTAAGGGTACAAGTTTACACTTCCCCACGTATGAGGAAGTATAGTTTGTGTAGAAAATTATTCTGTATGTATTTTCCTTGTTATAATTATTTTACCCAAAGAACGATACGTACAGGCTACGAATTTTTACATACAGAACTAACCTTTGTTTTAGTTGCCATCTCCGTAGATGAATTATATGTTGCCTTCCAACTTACAATATCTTTAAGCCGATTGCTACTGAGTCTACGTAAGTTCTACACATTGCCTACGAGAGAGTTACGCCTTCTCAAGCAATTTCTTTTGTGCTTCAATATTTCAGCAACATTTAACGACAAGGTTGTGTCTTACTTAATAATTAAATTCAAAGGCTACTTTTCTTATAAAGCCACAGTTAGTGTTAGTTTTTTGTTAGAGAACAAAACCTCTTTTCATCGCTACCAGAAACAGTATTGTACGTATTAACAATACAAAGCCACTAGTGAGGTTAATGAGGCGGGGTGCGGGGTCGCCGGCGGGGTGCGGGAGGGGATGATAATTCACAAAAACAAAGAAGTTGGCGCGTGACAGCGCCGCGACGAGTGCTCCCCTAATTTGTCACGTTTGGGTCTCGTGCGGTTTTTTGCTTTTCTTTTGTCAACGACAGCGCAGTGGCACAGCGGGTCACTAACCACCACTTACGTCTCTACTAATAATACAGTAGTGACTACTGGAAAAATAAGCTTTGGAAGAACGCGAATTATTAAAAGGGATATCGTCGAAACTATTAGATATATTCTTGTTAGATGTGTTTTACTGTAAAAAATCAAGTTTTGTTTTTAAAGATACACATTAAACACATGTTACAAGCTCAATTCCAGGTGAACGAAATTAGTCCTTAAGTGATGCGTCAATATGTTGTAAAACATTTGGGTTTACGGCGCAGTCCGCGCGCTTTACGACGCTTTCTTGTTAGTGGTAAACTACGTACTCCCGAAGCTTAACACTACTTTAATGTCTTCCTTGGAACTATTTATGCCTATCTTGTAGGGAACAACGTTGTAAAAAATACATTTACATTTTATAAACGATACCTACTCAAAAATATCTTAGTTATTTCATCAGTTCCTTTTTTATCTACTTAAAGTATTTATAAAATACTAAATATCATTGTTAAATCTACTCACACCAAATAGAAAATTATCTGATAAGATAATGAAGTCAATTTAAGAATTACCCCTAAGTCAACATGGCACTCTCCGTTTATGGAATGTCGTTTAATAGTAAAAGTATTAATTGAGTGTGATCTCGCCGCGGCTCGTAAACAGCCCGGCAGTGACACGTGACGCAATAACGCGACATTAGCCGGCAATGGACCGCAGCTCCCTCGACTGTTACATCTTCATACGTCGCTAACTTCATCGTTCTTACGTCGTTTTGTCTATTTCTTGTCGTATGGTTTGTTTATCAGATAAAAACTTGTGTTTATTATGAACCCAATTAGTGCGATGTAATTAGAAAATAGACACCTTTCAAATATTTCACAAAATGCTCAATCGTCTCGGAAGATTCGTCTTCCGTCGTTCATTTGTTTTTGACTGTTTGCATTCGCTTCAAAACATATAACACAAGCTTGTAGTCAATTAAAAGCGAGTCGATCTCTCACATGCAAAAATAAATTTTATTTTATACTTTATTGGTTAAAATAATAGACCATCTTTGTGCCCTCTTCGAAGTATACTTTAAATCCAAGATATGGAAAAAGACAAAGCTAGTCGTGGAGTTAAAGCTAATTCAATTAGTGCGGAACGCTCGCGGCGAACAGTTCCGATCCAGTATGGAAAGGTTTCACCTGCTAATGGCCCATTTGCAAACTTCAACGAGTCGCTTTACAGTATAAAATGAAATAATTGAAAACCTTACTTTGAGCCGAGCTGGCTATGTGTTAGTTATTCATGTGTTGCTACGAGATTATACTTTGCACTGTATTAAAAATATATTTTTTCACCAAGAGTGTAAGACATTGCGTAAATTAAGATATTATTCTTGTTCTTTGATACACTTCTTAGGCTAAATATATACATTTAACTAACCAACTACATTCTACAAGCTTAAGTTAAGTCTATTGCCTCGGGGTGTTTTAGCCAACTTACTAAATAACTGCCCTACGGCAGGGTTCATCAATTACGTTCCGGTCCTTTTTTTGCTGTTGACCGTAGGAAAGAAAAGGGTTTCGATCTGGACCTACTGGTTGGTACACATAACATAAGTTACAGAGACATAAATGACATTATTAAATACCTATAAAATAAACTCGGATCAACAGCTTATAAGAATATTTATCTTCTAAGTCACTTATTAATGATTTTGTTTAACTGGAAACAAATTTATTTAATAATCAGAAAGTCCTAGTGTATTTAAGAATAAAATAGCCATTGCCTTTGCTTTAAAAAAAAAAAAAAAACGTAGTCCTTTATACGTTTAGGTTTTATTGTGGGGGGTGTACACAGCAACCCTCCGGCCGCCGCGTGTGAACTAACAAAATTATCCTTCGGCGAAATCGGCCCGCCGTCGGCTGCTTCAATTTATAACGCTTGACGAATTTATAAGGTCCCGGTAACAAGGGTCCTACCTCGGCCCTTTGTAAACAACCCTCCTAATTTCAAACGAATTTATTTTTTAAGAAATAAAGCGGTCTATTTTTTTCTGCGAAAACAGTTTTCCTAAAAGCTCACCTTAAACGAACTGGTAAATTGAATAGCATTAAGACAGCTTTAGCTTAAAGCAACAGAAGTCTGGATTTTAAAGAGGTAGAAAATTGCCTTCAAAAAGCAAGTTGTTTCTTGTATTGGTTTAGTGTCACCTTTGCGTCTGAACACAACGCATCATAAAAACTGTATTGTATTGATTTATCTGCCATTTTTAACACTGCTACTACCTAGCCTATAGGTCCATCATCCATACAAGTTATAAGGACACTTGTATGTCAACTTAAACAGGAACTAAACCACGATTCAAGTATGCGTGACTGAACAAAACTTACAATTAAATTCAAATCCATTAGTTACTTAGCGAACTCACAATCGTGTCAGATGACAAACGATGCCTCCGTCGTTTAGATGCAGAATTAAGACTATTCATTTAATATTTGGATAAGTAATCAATCAGCAAATGGTCTATTGTTTTATCTTAATGTAAGATTACATTTGATTCTTATTAAAATAGATGAATAAATAGTATTTTATTGACCAAAGACTTTAACAACTTTTGGACTTTGTCTTCAACTAAGCTTACTGTACACCATCAGTAGTTTGCACAATACCATGAAATATGACTGATGTATACTACCTACTTTACAAGAATGTCTGATGAGGTGTTGACTACAATTAAAAAGTTTCTTGGTAACAAGATCATAATATCTTGACAACAACAGACATGGATTGCTCGTGTATGGAAACATGTTTCCGTGCCTCGCCTCCAGCAATGTAAACGATCGCTTCTTAATCTTCAAAGTTAATTCGGTTTCTTCTTCTTAAAGTGCCATCTTCTTTCGAAGTTCGGCGATCATTAGGGCGATTTTCGTTCTTGACACCGCGGCTCTGAAAAGTGAACGGGTGCTCTTTCCATACCACTGGCGTAGGTTTTTGAGCCAGGACGTTCTTCTTCGACCTACACTTCGCTTTCCGTGGATCTTGCCTTGTACGATGAGCTGCAGTAGTTCGTATTTGGCATTTCGCATTATGTGGCCTAGGTACTGCAGCTTTCTTTTCTTGACTGTATATATCACCTCTGTCTTTTTCTTCATGCGCTCTAACACGGTTACATTTTTAATTTTGTCTCTCCAGGATATCCTTAACATTCTCCTGTATACCCACATTTCGAAGGCTTCGACTTTTTTGCACATAGATTCTGTGAGGGTCCACGCTTCAACGCCATACAGGAGAATGGAGAAAACATAACAACGCGCTAGCCGCATCCGTAGCTCGATGTTCAGCTTTTTGTTGCACAGAAGTGTCCTAAGTCTGAAAAAAGCGTTCCGGGCTTGTTCTATGCGGCATCTTATTTCGAGACTGTGATCCCCTGTGTCATCAACCCAACATCCCAAATATTTGTACCTGCTAACTTTTTCTAATAGCTGCCCGCCACAAATGAGCGAGAGGCTAGCTGGTGGTACTTTACAAATCGACATATATTTGGTTTCTTGGCATTGATGTTAAGACCATACTTCGAACTGACAGATTGGACTTTATCTAAGATAATCTGGAGGTCTTCCAACGTTGAGGCGAGTAAAACAGTATCATCGGCATAACGAATGTTGTTAATAGTCTGGCCATTCACTGTTATCCCTACATCCAACTGATCCAGAGCTTCCCTAAAGATCATCTCCGAGTATACGTTAAACAGGATTGGTGATAGGATACATCCTTGACGCACTCCTCGTAAGATTTCTGCTTTATCTGTCAGTTTGCCTTCCACACGTATATTTGCCGTTTGATTCCAATATAATTGTTTTATAAATCGTACGTCCTTAGAGTCGATACCGATAGTTTGTAGAATTTCAATCATTTTAGCATGCTGTACTCTATCGAATGCTTTCTCATAGTCTATAAAACACACAAACACATCGTGATTTATGTCCCAGCATCTCTGTATTAGAACTTGGTAACCGTATATTAATTCGGTTTAATATTCTTTTAAAGGAGAAAATTTGGTTTTATATTAACGAAGGAATAAATTCCTCATTTTCTTAATAATCGGTCCGGAAAATGTTAACACACATAATTAAAAAGCGTTATTTATACAATGTAAGATTGCGCTGTAATGTTAAATGCTACAGTTTCAGAAGTTGCGCAAAGTTTACAGTAGTTTAGTTACGACTTGTATTTACGTAAGATATTGTAACTATCAAAGTTGTGCCGTTAAAAGTGCATCGTTATTACAACTTATTTGCCTCAACAGACTGTTGAAATTATGCAATATTTCCTTAAATTAAGACGTGGTATATGGTATATAATGCAACCAAGTTTTAGATTTAGTTCAATTTCTAACGCTAATCTGAAATAGTGATTAAAAAGTTACTCTGTTTACAAAATTAAAATGTTCATTTGAAATAAAAATCTATAAAAGCTACTAACTTTTTTTAACGTTCAGAGTAAGAGGAGGAGGTTAACTTCTTATTTCCGCTTAGTTTGTGCGGCTGCGCCATTCACAGAAATCGACTTCAACATTGGATTGCTCTTAGCAGATTAAATTTTCAATGATGTTCTTTTATATTTCCTGCTTTGTGATATTGAAGTATATTTTTTTTGAAATACACAATCAATGAAAATCAGAGTTAAAGTTACTTAATAGTCACGTTTTAAAATTCCTAAGCAAGTATCCGTACTGACGTTGAAGTTGTACGACTTTTCAACTTTATAACCCATATTTTAAAACCCTGCATTCACGTTAACTAGGAAGTTTCAAGAGTTGTTGACGAACTTCTTGAGCTTTAAGTAGCGGAAGGAGAGTTTCATGCATACGCATAACGAAAAGTAGAGCAATTTACAGCAAACGGAGATATGGGTTATTGGTATTTGTTTATATTCTAAATGTATGTATCAGGAAGTAAAATATAAGTTTTAGAATGAAAGATCTGGTATCTAAATATTAGTTTAAGTAACAACATGAAGTATCACATCGATAAATCATATGACGGGTATCGACACGGCGGCGGTGTGGCGAGTGGGCGGCTGCGAAAATGACAGATAGGCTTTCATGCAACCAGAACCCTTTCGGAGCATCCTGTCATGTTATACCCAGCCAAAGTAACATTAATGTTGTTATTCATAAAGGTTTAGGGATATTTTCGGTACATTTATCTAGAGATTGGAACGTTAAGATGGATGGATGTTTGTTATTAGGTATGAGATACGGATTTCGCTGTTTGTCATAGATAGAACATAGTCTGGAATAACACATGTTACTAAATAAGTTTTTTCTTTTTCGCGTCGACGTAGTCACGGGAGATAGCTAGTATTGTATTTCTTGCTTTTACTTTGTGTTGTTAATATTTTATACTTCGTTTTCGTTCATTTTGTAGCCTCTAGTTTAACAAACTCTAAACGGGAGTTATCCTCAGAAAAGTCACCTCGTTAATTTAGATAACTTTGCGTAAAACTTTTAATGTCTATTAAAACTATTTAACTACCACGGCTTTTTACAAAGACAAAGAGTACGATAGTAAAAGTTGCCGTCCGTTATCCGCAGAGTATCATATTTCAAAATTTAACTGCGCGCTCGTAAACTCTGCCCTGTATTACAACCTTACGAATATTTGACTTGTAAAAGTTGAATGACTCCATTCTGAACAGACCAGAGAGTGAAACGGATTTATATCCGCGGAAATATTTAAGTTTCTTTATATAGTTCCTCTAATGCACAGATAACTAAAATAATTAAAAGGGATTCTTCAGAAGTTTCCAGAAATAACGTATCCAATTTGTTTATGTTAGAATATCCTTCATCGCATCGATACTAATGTTTTAAAGAGCATAGATTTGTAGTTTTGTAAGTATTTCAATAACTCAAAAACTACTTTGCCGATTTAAAATATTCTTTCACATTTAAAAATCTACTTTATCAGTGAGTAACATAGGCTATATGTTTTGTTATTTTTTTTTTATTTCACGCGGACAAAGTCGCCAGCAATAGCTAGTTCATAACACACATTTTGAATCATGAATACATCTTAATTTACGATCACACCGTTTACAAAGAGTTTCTTAAGAATCTTTGTCAGAAGTAAAACACGGCGACACATTCCGCTCTCAATGATCCATCAAACAGCAATGACGGTCGTCGGTTCATCCGTAAACCACCTTAACTATGATATATTACCCTTTTTACAGATATCAAATTACATTAAGATAACTTCGATATATCTTAACATAAATTTCATGTCATTTTGCAAAAAAATTTCAATTTACATTGACTGAATTTATTCACATTCCTAAATAAAAGCTTACAAAGGCAATAGTGATACAAATCAAAGAATGAAACTTTAGTAATTCCATCGCTAAGTGTTTTAGTTAGAGGGGCATCGTCTTACGCTTTGTATTCGATATTATTGTTGTAAATCTTTAAGCAAAGTTTGTAAGCTAACACCGATTATTTGTACTTGCTTTAAATTAAAATTCCGAATCAAAATTAAACTTTAAAGTTACATTGGAGGTTAGATTAGACAGATCAAGAGTTCTAGGAGGAATAATTGTAGGTATTTTAAACTAATATTATAGAAAATTGTTAAAGATGTCAGTCCATTTTACAACTTTCTTCAGCATTTACGTGAAATATCATCAACAGTCATCTATTTACTGTTTTTTTTTTTATTCCAAATAATAATGAGGTTAATTTTACTAATATTATAAATGCGATAGTTTAGATGGATGGATGGCTGTTTGTTAGACTTTGTAGCTTAAACGAGGATAGTCTAGAACACATAGGCTACTTACTTTTATATTTATTAATTCCACGCGGACGGAGTTGCGGGCGAAAGCTAATTAATAAGTTTGTCAGCTGAACAAATCATTATCTCCTCCATATTGAATTTTCTTAACAGATTTCCAATTAAACTCGACGTCAGAGAACACTTTATGTGAATGTGTGGGCGTGTCTGCAGCTCCTGAGTGCTTTAAAATAGATAGTAGAAAGGAAATAAATAGCGTGAACATTTTTATATAAAGCCAATTGTAGTTGGTTTCTTAGTAAAGATAAATTGAAAGTAAATGTGTTTACAAAAGGCATCAACAATTTAATAACAGGATAAATCGTTATCCTCCCTTACGTTTAAACAATTGGAATCTCTTGTATTTCTTTTTATATCGTTTTCTGTATATTCTTTTATTTATTTAAATAGCTTTTTGTTTTAATAATTTTCAATTCCAATTAGAAAGCTTTAATAAATTATACAAATGGTAATATGAAACATTTTATCACAAAGTACAAAGTTCATTATCGGAAAGCTAACAAGAAACTTAGTTTCTAATGAATGGCTGCTCCAAAAGTAATCTTCGAAAAAGGTTAATATTGAAGTTATGAAGCAAGGGCTCGAGTCGGGACTTGTGCTGGTCTTATAAAAGGCTTTTCTTTGAAATTAAATTAAATATCATTTATGAATGTTTTTAGCTTAATTAAATAAAAGATTAATGATCTATTTTTTAATATAAAATATTTTTGTGTATATACATATGTACCATTCTAGAAAGTATCTGCGTCCATGAAAGTTCCATTGTAATAAAGAAGAAATTTATCATTTCTTTATCAAAAATGCTGATAAACAAATGAAATAACATAAAACATAGTAAGTAGTTATTTTATATATAGATTTATGTAAGCATTCGAATAATAGTATCTTCGTCGATTTGTGTACGAGCGGTCTCTCTCGGGCATTCGTCTTGCATCCCCTCAGGGACACCACTAACGTAATGCTTTCCTACAAATCGATGTTGGAAACCGGACAGAAGTAATTTGCTTTAAAGAAGACATTTGGCTTAATTGGAAATTGTGAAATTTATGATTTAATATCCCCAAAGATTTAAACATTCTAACTGGACACATAAGTTATTTTAGAAAAGATGTAGTTAAATAAACAGAAATAATTCAAAGAAATCATTATAAGTAAGTAAATCATACTAAACCATCAAGTCTATATCGCTCTCTGTTGTTCCTTTAGGCCAGATATTAATAAAAGTATTATAATAAAACAAGCGAATAACTGTCTACTAGGCTCCTGACAGCATTATTAGACTTGCACAAGCTTCCCCTAGTCGACGTAATTTCCGGCTCTAGAATGTTCTTGTACCTTCTAGTGATCTTGTCACGTACACCTATATAAGACAGGTGTGAACACTTACGTCGTAAATATCTTTTTATATCCACATGAACGTAGTATGTACATTAATCTGCCCTCTACCTACACCCTCCACTCTTCAAAAGACGGCGACGTAATATTTACGAGGCGCGTTAACTATAAAACGTATCTCACATCATGTACTAGCGCTGGCAAACGTAAAAAATAACTCACAAATGACAAAAAATAACGTCTTCGTTGATGCTTCGTGGATAATAGCCATTTGTAATGCAAGACATAAGCGGTAGCGGTTACATTTTATTATTTTAAAAGGACAAGTTCTGACTTCAACGCGATAGCTATAAATTCAATGAGCACTGAGATTTTAGGATCAATGAGAAATGCACATCAAAAAAATATCATAAAATTATCCTAAAAAATCTAAAATGAACAAAGTTTTACTAACTTAGACCATACTGAGTATCCCAAAACGATTCACACTGAAATCCATCACACAGCTAAGTGCGGGCGGGAAGCGCGCTGACGTCACCAACACGCTCCGGCAAATGCGACGATGACGTCACATAACCACGTCATCAAGAACTCCTTCCTACTTATGTTCTGATTGGATTGGATAAACGCCTCCTATTCATATCTCGCTTATATTTGTCAATGTATTTTTGTGTGCAATTTCACAGTATCTCAGTAATTTATTTTCACTTTACAACGTTGTCTACTGAAAAGGCTTTACAACTTTCATATTGCTTTTAAAATGTTATATTTCAAGTCTTCATTCAAAGCCACGGTTCAACCTAAATATGCAGCACAAAGCCATCTCATCTCGTCCATCTGTATTATTGATAAAGTTGTCCCAAAGTTGCAGCAGCTCTGTAACGCGTGCATTGCGCAACTTCGTTGCAAGCTGATCTCGGGCAAGTTCAATTTGCGGCGCTCCGTCAGGGGAATCCCCGTTTCAAAGCACGACTTATTGGATAAACTGTACTGTTGCCTAAAATGAGAAATTCGTCGCAAAGGCAATATAGCCTGAGTTATAAAGAAATTGCTTTTTATACGACTACAGCAATGATAAAAGTCTTAATCTGAACTTATCAAGGTCATAAAAACTCCTTACATCAGAATAATTTTTCAAGTAATTTAATGTTGTCTTCACAATAAGGTAATGTTTCAAAAAGATAACTTCACTAACTACAGTTAACAACAATGATATGAACAATCGAAATAGAAGTAACTTATCACAAGGCGATTAGTTTTCGTGTCTCGAGCCATTAGCTAGGGCAAGTTTTAAAATAGTCATTCGAATGCTCTAAGGAAACTTGTGACAAAGGTGTGGGTAATGTTGGTCTTCCGTGTACGACGTTCAATTATTCGTGAGACAGGCCGCGGTCGTCGCCTAGCAACGACACGCACTCGCAGTCATTAGACCTAGACAGGGAATTACGGAAGAGACACGTTTCCTATTAATATGTCACCAAATTATATAATATGAAAGCTACAATACAGTTAAATTGTATTTACGACTCAATATTGACAGTATACGATAGGTACAGTTTGTTTTCACATTTACTTATTATTTTCTATCTTGTCTACTACGTTTTCATGTCTACATCTAACAAATACGCAAGGTCTGTTCGAGATTTGAATGTCAAATTGTCGGCAGGAAATTGGCTGCAGTAATCTTATTCAACAGAAAACGCTTACGCAGGACGTTTAACCGTGTCCGGCGAGGGTTGGGGGGGGGGGGTAGACCCTGGCCGAGGCGAGGTAATGTTCCAACTTATTGAATCTTTAGAATTTCAGTCACGTTTACGTAACAACGCGTAGGACAATTCCAAGTTGTTTAAGCGTTTAACACTGATAAAATCTATTACGTTGCATTGTATAAATGGCTACTAACAGTAATCATATTTTAAAACAAATGTGCATTTTTTAAATTTAGAACGGACTATATTTCTACTAATTTTACCGCCAATCTAAGAAACAGGTTATTGTAACGTTTAGTAAAAGACTTCCACAAACTTTGCAGCAGCCCAGTATCCGAATCAGATCAGTACTAATGCAAACATCTTGATGTGGGGGAATTCAGCACTTAGTCTGCCCTTCAATGGTGGATGTGAACCGATGATCACATGTAATTTGTGCCGATGTGAGGTACCTCGGGGCTGGCATCGTAATGTGACCTATGTACCGCTCAATCGATGCTGTCGTAAAGCATGAGCGGTAGCGTTAACTTTTAATCTTGTATGTATAAATTAAATAGTACAAAAACATATTAATTGAATTGTAAAAGATATAATTTAAACACCTTACTTCATTAGAAAAGGAATATTTTTAACCTTAATTCAAAAAGTGTATTTTTTACACAACATACATCACCATGTTTACAGCTATTGTAATATTTTAGAGTATAGAGAATGATTCAACATAATTAAAAAATGCCATTAAAAAAATAAGAATCGTTTCACGCTTGTACTTTATAGATGTTTTTGGCAAGTCGTTATTTATGCGAGTTTGTGAAGGTTTTACATCATACATACACATTTGTGTGCGACACGACACAATCCGGCTTCAATACCATACATTAGTGTAAGTTTAGAGGAAAATATCGCTCTGTGACATGTTTGGTCGTTAGAGGGAAATATTTTAGAAGAAATAACAAAGCTAAAATAAAATATAATACGTGCTTATTTGAATTTTTTGTAAGACCTTATTGGTATCTAACATATCTTAATTTTCAATTTTTACTATAACACGCAGCCTACTTAAGTAACTGGATAACTTTACTGAATAGGTTCAGCTATATCTTTGTATCTATCCCTCCTTAGTTAAACTAAATCTATTAATCCCTTGATAAACTAAATGTGACGCTATTCTATTGAATGGCCGGTTTATTTGATAAGGTGTTCGAAAATGGTAATCCCGAGCGAGGCGAGATGGGAGCGAACTAATTAAAGTTGTAAGTGCAAATGCCGCGGCGCCGCGTCTCCTTGAGCAAACTTGTACACAACTTTGCTCATACTTTGTCAGATACCTATGACAGACAGTAACATTATACAGTATATTTCATACATTTTATTTTTATTAATTTTTTGATGTTAGACGAGTATGTATAAGTACCTATACCTAGAGACTCAACAATAACAAAGGCGGGCGGAAACCGGACACATCTCGGCCGGCTTGACGTGAGGGCCCTCGTCACACCCCACCTCCTGATGTGAAATGAACATTGTTTTATTTGTAAGAAGATCCTTCAATTCATAACGATCTTTACGTGGGGTTGTATGATTTTACTATGTGTAAATGTATAAATGTGTTGCAGCTGGTACCGCGAGTCTGGCGGGGGCGTGCTGCGCGAGGTGCGAGCGGGGGAAGGGGGCGAGGCAGGCGGGCGGTACACTGCGGCGGCGGACGCGCTGGCCGTGCGCCGCGCCGAGCCGGCTGACGCGGGCCGCTGGACCTGCCGCGCCGCCAACCAGCACGGCCACGTCACGCTGCGTCTGCACCTCGCGCTCCGAGCACATCTCACTGTCCACGTACAGCCGCACACACAGGTCAGTAGTAACAAATTCATCGCTCTTTACATCAGAAACAATAAAAATCCATCCGGTGACTAATAGGGTGTGCTTGTTCGAACCTTAATGAAGGCGGCAGAGTGGGGGTGTGGGTGTTACAAATGAAACAAACCGGTCAGCGGCCGGCCGGCACGAGCCGTGTCAGATCTCACGAAGGCTTCGTTATAGCGACACGAACTGATATCCGAACCGAGCTTATTTGCAATTCTATATACGTAAAAAGCCCTTTTTTAAATCCTCCAAACTCTTTCATCCATATTCATCTGAAACAATGTTGGGCATTGAAACAATTTGGATACGTACACCTTATCTGTGATCATTTTCTAAGCCAACGTTAGCGTTTTGGAATAAAGATTTTTATGTAAGGTGTATATGAGATACAATCTGTGTTGTTAAAGTGTGTCACTTGTCGGTGTTCAAATACGGTGTGACGTCACTCACGTAACAACATCCGTTGAGTCAAGTTACGAAATAAAATTTGAAACAACAACAGGGAAAATCAAGTTGATTGTTTTACTGTCAAACAAAAACAAATTCACAAAAGCTTTTATGCATGTAGGCGTAGTATTTTGATAATTTATATAGTTTCATGGAAAAAAAATCTTTTTTGAGTAAAAAAAGTTATATTTAAAATACATTAAAGACGTTTCCAACTCCAATTTGTCTTAGCTATTTTATTTATTTAGTAGGAAGAAAAAGCATATCAAATGTCATTAACTACAAGTTGAAGAAAATACTAAAAATTGACATTTACATAAACTTAAAAAAATACTATTGTGTTTTACAACAAATTCTGATAAACACGCATATTGTATTTAGTTTTCGTGTTGGCTGTATTTTGTGCAGCAAACGAGATTACAGCGTGCATGCGGGGCGGGGGCAGAGGGTGCAGGCGGGGCGGGGGCAGAGCGCAGCGCGGGACGTTTCACATAATTAATAGCGCACGGAATTACCTTTTACAAGAGCGCCGGAATTAATTGATGCCAGTGGACAGATGGAGCGCGCTGCTCATTTAAATTAAAAACATTTCTACAACTTACCTACCTGTACTCTTTTCTACGAACGTCATTTCTTTTTTTTTTAATAATCAGATTTAAAGCCTTCCTCTTTTCATTATTGCTATAAGACTAACGAAATATGGCCTTTAAACGACGTGGCGGCAGATCGACGAAATCAACTATTTTATTCCGATTTCCATTCAGCATGCAAACAATAGACGAATGTTTTGTTGACCGTACCCTAAAATAAATATAGCGTCGCATTCGAAGGCCAGCGAGTAAATTGTTTTGCAGCAAATAAAAACAAATCTCAAAAAGCTAGAGCCGAACATCCGGCTCCCGAACCGACCCACTTTACCCTTTGTTTTAACTTTATCACTTTATTCCTCCCATACTCCAACTCTTTGGATTAGACTTTTTTGTCGGACAATTTTATGATTTCTACGCTAACATTCTATTGTTAAAGGAATAATTTATACAAAAGAAATGTATCATTTTCCTTCAGTACGAGTGAAAGTGTTATCTGATGATAGAAATTACTAACCTTACACTATACAGACCAAAAATCTGGTCGAAGTCTTGACAAAAAACTAGGTTTCAGAAGTTCAATACTGGATCAATTAATACTTATATGCGAGGATTATTCAAGTTATTTATCTTTGAGTTCAAACTAAACTATAGCTTGTTACACGAGTAGTTTCGTACACAACAAAGGGGCTCGATATCAGAATTCTCGCTAAAATAATTGGATATTTGATCGCGGTGAAAACTGACACAGTAAAATATTACGTATGAAATTCAACTTGCCAACATTGATTTGATTCAAATAATATTATTTTATATATCAGCTAGTTAAATAATCTGTATAACTTTTACGACTCTTCTTGATTGCCTTCATAACTAATTACATAACTTTGTTAACGATATTCCAACTATAAAGTAACAAGCAAAGCAAAGAATTGAATCCTCTAGACATCGTCATTACTGTTATGCGCCGGACTGCACTCAGACACTTCGAGAGCCTTGGCAACGTCGCCCTCTTGAAAATTTTCTTTAAAAACATATGTCTTAATAAAAAATTACTACATAATGATTCATATTTGTCGTATAAAATAATAGTACACACTGTACTGTACTGTACTGTACTGTACTCTGTAGATAACAGAATGGTGAACTCGTATTATTTATAACATAATTGAACCTTATATCAAGAGTGATGACGTAATGCAGTTAAAAGCAGTCGACTGCAGAAGATCACTATACTACATAATGAAAACGGCTAATGGACCTTAAAATTAAGATGCACTCGTATAATTAGCTTCGCTGTAATAAATGAAACAAAAAAATGTTAAGAGCTGGAATACGAGCTGGAATGACACGAGAGGATAAAGTTACTTAACTGTTTTATTACGTTCATAAACATTACATTTACTGGTAGAACTTTTATATTTCTTCTTAATATTTCTTTCATTTGTGATTTCATCGGCCGGGCATCTCGTGTAACGCTTCTGTGATATTGATATTCATAAATAAATTGGTGTTCTGTTTACATAAAATTCTGTATTTGAGTGTATATTAAAGATATTTAACATGCATTTATTAGTTATTTAGTAATACTATTGAAAAAATTATCATGAATATGTAATTGAAAATGCTTTTAAATAACCTGAAATCTGGCTTATCCGTGACAGCAAGCGTAATCCTGAGCAATGTTATTGCAACAAATTGTCCTGCCCCCCTGCCCCGCCGCCCCGCCGCCGCGCCGTCACAGCCCCGCTGCCTCGCTGCACTGCGTAATCCTCTTTAATCCATAGAATTACAATTTTAAGCATCGCTTAAGCCCCCCAACGCATGAAAAATTAGGTCACATAAATTTGTTATTTTGACTCATCTACGTTTAAGAAGCTAAATCCAACCAATAAAGGAAACAACCTCTGCATATTTAATATCCAAATTGATTTTAACCGACTAAACTAATCGACAATTGGTTAACAATACCCGTAAGTTACAAGCTATTAATAATCGGAACATGATTATCGACGCGCCGAAATATAGTAGAGAAATTAAATTCCAGTTTATCTATTCTGGCCATTAATAAAACGCACAGTGCACGCCGCGACTCGTGTGCCGGAACGGACACTTTATTCCACGTTTTATTTACCATATAAAAACATAAAATTCTCTAAACATTTGTACTTATTGCCTCATTATAATGTAGAGACTAACAAAGGTTATAATTTATGTAGTTATGTTCAGTTTGCCTAAACTACCAACTATAAGATTACAATGTGTTATGCATTTCGCTTATTATGATAGCTATATTTAAGGTTATTATTAACAAGCATTATATATAAGTTTACAAAATATATGCACCTTAGAAAAACAAAAATAAAAAGAAACACATCCCTTTAATTAGGCAAGGTTAAGGCGCCATTAATTCAGGATCGGGCAAAGTGAAAGTTTCCGTGTCGGCTCAGATCGGCAACGTCGTCAATCCTCAAGTGACCGCTGACCTGCGTGCTCGCCTGTGTTCGTGCGCGCGACGCATTCGCCCACAAATCTCGCCCCAGATCTCGATCGCTTTCCAAATGTTTCCGCAGACAATGAAATGTTCGGCCGCGCGCGATAACTAAATCGTTACTACCCTTTAATGATTGCCTTCAAGATTATACACAAACGATTGTTTTTTTCGAGAAAGTCACAAGTAATAGTAATTTTCTTTTTAAATAAAGTGACGACTGCGATAACCTTCAAGCGACTTTCAGAAGTAAAAATAATATAACTTCTCGTTTAAGTTTCATTGATAATTCTAAAGAATTGTATCTTAGTTTCATATAGAATCTTTTGCCTCGTGTTATTAAAGTTGTCATTCAAATTAATGAGAAATTACTTAGTAACCTAAAATAATTTAACTATCATAGTGGAATACATAGCAGGGACTATGAGAGTTTAATATCTGAAAGCCTAATATGTTATGCATGTCGCGTTACTCGGAGCGAGACGCGGCGACGGCGGCGCGCGGAGCATGCACGGAATTACGCTAATGGCGACCCACTGTACCGCGTGACGTCACTACATACACCCCGTCTGTGCTGGCAAAGCTCCTGGTATTCAATTACTGGCCACTGCTGCCGTCTACGGAAATTTCTTTTGAATGCAGTATAATTCTTTTAAAGATATTATTTCTGTAATCGTTTAGACGATCGTTTTATTTGTCGTGAAAGTAGGAGGAATTTTCATACATTTATCATTAATCATAATAATCTCAATAAAATTTAGTGTAAAATGTTACGAAGACTCTGTTACTTTCAAAATAAAATGTTTAAATATCAGTGATAATAAACCCTCTTTAAAGTATCTTCCATTTCCATAGTTTTGACAAAGTGTAAGGAACACTTTAACATTATCCTTTGTTTGTGAATCGTCGTCGGAACGCGCACCTTCTCAGTCATATTTGCCACTAAAAAGCCTTTGTTTTTCCACCGACGAGACCCAGAATTTCACAACAAAGACAAGAAGTGTTTGCTTAGGACTTGTTTATACTCGCCCGTTGTTTTCTTGGCTGCGACATGAGCACACCTCCGCTCCATCACGGACGCAACAAGAATTACTAGAATAATCCCATTCTATTTGGTACACTTCCACTTGTAACATTTTCTTTGCTAACGCTTTGAATTCAACTCCTTTGTGCAAACTCGATAGCTCTGGGAGCCTCCTTTGTAGTTACTTTACAAAAAACTTTACATTTCGCGCAACAAATAATATTTCATGAATCATGCATTGATAAAGATAACTGAACTTATCCAAGTTTTCTTTTACTCAACAAAATACTTCATTCGATGTCCGACACACCGGTTCCTCAGGTGGTGAACAGCGGCGGCACGGCGACTATGAACTGCACGTGGAGCGGGTGGCCGGCGCCGCGCCTGGAGTGGCTGCACGACGGGACGCCGGTGCGCGCGGGCGCGGCGGGCCGACTGCGCGTACTGGCGGGCGGCGAGCAGCTGGTCGTGCCCGCCGTGCGCCGCGCCGACCAAGGCGTCTACCAGTGCGTGGCGCGCAGCGAGCGCGATTCCGCACAGGCCAGTGCCGAGCTGCGACTCGGAGGTTCACAACATTTTTTCGGAGCAAAATTTTCATTTACAATAGGCTAAGTAAGCAACTGCAACTTATATTTGCATTCAGACACAGCACCGGAGCTGCAGTACACGTTCATCGAGCAGGTGTTGCGGCCGGGGCAGGTGGTGACGCTCAAATGCTCCGCCACCGGCGCGCCGCAGCCGCACTTCACCTGGCTGCTCGACGGACAGCAGCTCAACACCATGAGCCGAGGACACAGGTGATAACAAACATTCTGCTCCTTTTTATTTTCAGATATCATGCTGAGTTTATTCCGTCATTTGTCTCAACGACTATAAAAACATATGCAATAAAATCAGCCCTAAAGTATCGCAGGGTTCTCATTCAACATGATTTCTAGAGATAGGAGTGTCGTTCCAGATACAGTGTTGAACAATTCGCGACGAAGACCAACGACGTGGTGAGCTACTTGAACATATCGTCGGTGCGCTCAGAAGACGGTGGCCTCTACACTTGCCGGGCGGCCAACTCTCTCGGGGACGTGTCCCACACCTCCAGACTGAATATATACGGTGAGATTGTAAAACCTCGTTGGACGTTGTCAAACCTCACCTAACTAATGTTACTGTTATCCAAAAAGTCGTATGGTCTTTTTAACTTGCGACTTCTTATATCAGTTGACGAATTAATACACTAAATACCTATGCAATGGATAACTATGTAACGGAGTAATATCCAATTATTCCGCACAAGAGAACACCATGTTAAAGTTTAGATGCTTCCAGGGCCGCCGTACGTGAGATCGATCGGGCCCATTCGAGCGGTGGCGGGCCGGGAGCTCGTATTGTACTGTCCCTATTCAGGCTATCCAATCAGGTGAGCACTTAAATGCGCTCCGTCCGGCTCCTAATTGAGGTACAATCTACTAACAATATTTCTGCAGTATATTATTCAAAGTGGTTTTCGCGGCAATTATATTACTTTCGCTTTCTATTGAAGTTTCCATGATGATCAGTGAAATATTTTGTTAGTTCTGTGAAGTGGGAGCGAGACGGCAGTCAGGTAGAGTGGGACGGCAACGCGGAGGGCGCGCTGCGTTTGACTCGCGTCGAGCCCGCGCACGCCGGCGCCTACGCGTGTGCGGTCTCCGGCCCGCACGGCGAGATCGCGCGCCGGGAGTTGCAGCTCGTCGTCAGCAGTAAGCTAACAAAATTAAACCATCGCGCAACTATGTAGACAGTAAAATATATGAAGGCGTTTATACCAATATCAGCGTTCTCTTAGCCTCGAATACTAATGAACAGATCCTCCTGAGATCGAGCCGTTCTCCTTCTCCGCCAACTTACAAGAAGGCAAGCGAGCGCAGGTGAGCTGCAGCGTGACTTCGGGCGACATGCCCGTGCACTTCACCTGGCTCAAGGACAACACCCCCATTCCTTCCACTCTGCAGGTTGGTACTACACATCAATTAACCAAGGTCATTTACGCAAAAATGTTAGCAGTGACCAGATAAGGTGATTCGCTCGTTCATATAATTAATTAAGATCATTTGGTAAAACCTAAAGATTTGCCAACTCTTTACTGAATATGGGACTCTTTACTGAACAGAAGATAATGATGATGTCTTTGCAAATCCCTCTGGGTTAATACATTACAAAATTAAATTATAGTAGGTACCTATTTTGGTCTAAGCTGTCCAATAATTATAGAATTGATTGGCAAATGAAAGAGAATTGAACAGAATTCATTGTATAGGTGGAAGAGCGAGGGGCTGATTTTTTCAGCAATCTTGTGTTCAAAGAAGTGTCTGCCCGCCACAGCGGTCTTTACACTTGTGTGGCCTCAAATACCGCTGCTAAAGTTAACTATACCGCAGAACTGGTAGTTAAAGGTAACCTCGAGATACTACGCACCATCGCACAGAGCACCTTTTTGTTTTCGGGGGAAACCTAACAAACGCACAGAGCACCTAGCGCGGCACGCTTGCACCCCGCCCCGCCCCGCACATAACTTCACTTTGTTTATTGACGAAATGTTTGAGCTTGCAAAGCACATTTTTCTCATTTTCTCAATAAAGAGTGCTTCAGTGATGCAGAATGAAGGCGTAAAAATCTGATCACAGATTTTTATGGTATAACGCTAAACTTTTTTTTAAATTTCCTTCGTGATTCGTGATCATTGTTTCGGATTGCTTCACACGAATTTTTGATTAGCTGGTTTGTAATAGATTTAAGATCTATTGTGAATATTAATGCTTCGAAAATTCACATTTTAGAAATAAAAACTTACAATTACCTTCAAACTGAAATACGAATATTTCAACACTAACAGGAGTTGGTACATTTCGCTTTTTGAATTGTAAACTGTGTATCGTTTTTGTTCTGCACCTCGTTGGATTTACAGATGGCTCTGAGGAGACGGTAATTGTAATTCATTAATACAATTTCATTTTAAATGTTTTCAATACAAAATTAACTTTTGGATCTGATTTACAAAAATATAAATGCCGCCCAATGACTACAACTGATTCTGAAATTATAATTTTTTTAGATTTAAAAATTCATTCGCTTATTTCAATATTCAATTACATTTAGATTTTATGAAATATTTAGCATACGACGTTTTATCCGAATCTTCGGTTTATAATATCGTTACATAAATAAATATCACAAAGTTGTTTTTATTTGAGACGATAGCATGCTGCCGAGGAAGGTAAGACAAGACACATAGTAACCATTTAACCAATAGTAAATCGTACTCAATTATGGCAATTTTCCTAACGTTTTAAAGTCGATACAAATTGAGGCATTTCGAATATAACTTCTTATTAGAGCTAATATCAATATTCTTGTAATGCACGCTGCAGTGTCACCCAAGTGGGTGAGGGAACCGAGAGACGAGGCAGTGCTGGCGGGGGAGCCGTTAGCGCTGCACTGCCAGGCTACAGGCTCCCCGCCACCTCAACTCACCTGGCTCAAGCAGAGAGGTGAGTTGCTTGTACAAAAAACGAAATTTTTGCTCGACTTGAAGAAACTTGAGTGCTGTGTTTGTTGCAGTCGGATCTCCCGCGGAATTTGTCCCGCTGGTGAACCTCGGCGGACGTCTGCAGTTCCTGGGCAACGGCTCGCTGTGGTTGGAAGGGGCACTGCCGTATGACGAAGGTCACTACATGTGCCGCGCTGAGAACGGCGTCGGTTCGCCTCTCACCAAAACTATATTTGTTGCCATCAATGGTATGTTTGATAATTATTTTGAAAAATTAAGAAAGAACACATGTCGTACTTTTTGAATTTCCTTCTATCTGTGAATTTTCTGAGCATCTGATAATTTTTTTGTCACTTTAGATAGGTATAAGTAAAATAGAAAGTAACTACGTAGATGAAAGCAATCATTGTATTGTTCAAGAAACGTAAGTAAATTTCAAGTGAGTAGAATTCATGGCTAATAAAGCTTTCTGAGCCAATTCGCAGAATGGCGAGCGGCGAATGGCGAGCGTTAAACCGCACAGAAAAACTCAAGTGTCGCGCGTAAAAACCTGCGTAAAATGTCAAACGCAATTTATTTTACCGCGAGGTTATTTCAGTTGAAGATAGTCATCTTGCTCCACTTTGTCTTCAATTAGTTGCAATGTCTTTTTATATCTTATTGTATATTTTACTTTTAAGACCAACTTCCTCAAGAAGGTAGAAACATACTAAGATTCAAAACAATACTATCGCGGTATTTCGCGTAAGTGTTAAAAATTGAACGCCAATCCTATTTTTAAGAACAGTAGAAAAGGAGACATCGATGTGAGTCTTTAGATCCGCCAGTGACTAAACTAGACCATTGCTGTGTGTGGCAGAGCCGGCGCGGTTCGAGCTGACGTCGCACAACGTGTCGGCGCGGCGCGACGCGGCCGCCACACTGACGTGCGAGGCGCGGGGGGACGCGCCGCTGCGGCTCACCTGGACCCGCGGCCCGCGCCCTCTGGACCTATCTACATACAGGTGTCTTGTATTTCGATTTATATCAAAGCTGACAAAAAACATGTTACACATGACAATTAAGATGTGTTGCTTAATGTTTCCAGGCTTAGCATATCGGAGGCAAAGACCGACAGCGGCTTGCGGTCGCAACTGTATATCAGCCGCGCGGAGCGGCAGGACTCTGGCGTCTATAAGTGCCAGGCAGTCAACGCCTTCGGACATAGCGACCACTACATTTACCTTTCCGTCCAAGGTAACTTAAAGTCAAATTCTTGGAGTAGTTAATAATTTAGTTACGAATAAATATTTGTCCTGAGTTAAACGTTTAGATTTTGTTGGAAAAAATCTGCTGTCTTAATTAATACAAAAATGAACTTTCAGTAAATATGTGACGATATGTTGTGGACAGAGAAGCCCGAGATGCCGCAGTCGCTGTCTGTGACGGAGATCCTGAGCCGCGCGGTGCGGCTGGCCTGGAGCCAGGGCTTCGACGGCAACTCCCCGCTGCAGGCCTACACAGTGCAGCACTGTGCGCTCTCCGTCCGCGCCGCGCACTGGGACACCGCCACCACGCTCAACGTCTCCGTCCACGACGCCCACGCCGCTCACATCGCCCACATGCCCCACGTCGCGCACGCGCCACACTCACATATCGTGTTAGTGTTTGCATTATAAAAAAATCAATCCATCTTTTATTTTTCAAAGCCAACTATGGAAAAACAGATCTATCATCTATCAATTTGTATTTTCCTTTTGCGTTATTAAATACTTGATATTTATGTTCTTTTCAGACTTACTAAAAAAGGCGACATTCACTACGAGGCTCTGTTGGGCAACCTTAAACCTCACACCGCTTACATGATCCGCATCGCCGCAATCAATGAGATCGACCGCAGCCCGTACACGGAACCTGTCGTTGTTAAGACTCAAGAAGAAGGTATACCTGAGTTTACATTCTCTAAAAATTGGATCACACACTCTGACCAGATGGTACCAAAAATTAGCTGGTAGTCATGGCATAGCTTTGATAACGAGATAACGATGTTGTGCGATAGCGCCGTCGGAGGCGCCGAGCAACGTGCAGGTGACGGCGGGCGGGCCCGGCGAGCTGCACGTGGCGTGGCGGGCGCCGGCGCGCGACGCCTGGCACGGAGACCTGCTCGGCTACTCCGTCACATGCACCGAGCTGGGGCCGGCGGGGTCGCCTGACCTGCCCGCCTTGCCCGCGCTGCCCGCCTCGCCCGCCCTCGCCGGCAACGCCTCCCGGTGTGTCCCCCACTACTGCTTTTATAATTGTATAAACATTATACGAAAGAGAATTTTAAGGGATAATCATGTTGTCGCTGTTTTGTCGTATTGAATAAATAATCAAATGGCTACTCAGGACTCTGACAGTGAACGGGTGGTCCGCCACCGAGTTGAGTCTGTCGGCCCTGAAGAAGTTCACGCGCTATGAGGTGCGCGTGCGAGCCTTCAACGGCGTGGCGGCCGGCCCCGCCTCCGCTCCGGTCACCGCCACTACACTAGAAGGAGGTAGAACAACTTGATTTTTTGAGATTTCTAAACGGTTTTGAAATATCGAATTGGAAAATCATCCTTATCTTTATTGTATGACATTGGTAGTTGTGATATATGAATGAAAAATCACTAATTGAATGTAAAAAATGCAGTTCCAGAGTCGCCCCCGACGCGCGTGTCGTGCTCGGCGCTATCCTCGTCCAGCATAAAGGTGTCGTGGAGTCCGCCGCCGCACGAGCACCGCGGCGGGATCATACAGGGATACAAGGTCATCTACGTACCCCTCACCATAAATCATGGTATGATAAAATGCATCGTAATACGAGTATTACATCCTATATTTAGTCTCCGTTTCACATTTAACTATTTACTAAAAACTGTATACATTTTGATTGCAGCGGACGTGGCGGAGATCAAGCGCGTAACGACGACAGACACGTACCTGCACACGCTGCACAAGTACACCAACTACTCGATCCAGGTGCTGGCCTTCACCGGTGCCGGCGACGGCAAGCGCAGCGCCCCCGCCTACTGCATCACCGAGGAGGACGGTCAGATATACTCTTAGTGAGCTAACTCTACGAAACGAACGACACAATGGACACGAACATGTTCGTGTCCATTGTGTCGTCATACCCATTTGGGGGAGACTTGTCACGCTACTAGTTACTGATCACGTTCATAATTAAATAGTAGTACGAATTAGGATTTCCGACAGAACCAAATTTTCTAAAGATAGCTAATTTCATTCGAAACTTGTATTTGACTTTAGTACCCTCAGCGCCGGAAAAGATAAAGGCGCTGGCGTACTCCAGCGACTCGGTACTGGTCAGCTGGCTGCCGCCGCTACATCCCAACGGCGTCATATCGCACTACACCGTCTACTTCAGGGAGGCGGGCAGGTATGTTTGTAGTATTTTAGCAATGAAAGTACCATTATTTAATTTTATTCTCCGACTCTGATCTGAAAATATTACAAACTTAACAGCAGTTATTTTTCTAGGCTAGGGAAGCACTCCAGCTTCACGGTGTCGGCGGACAAGAACCCCGAGCTGGAGCTGATGTTCCAGGTGCGCAATCTGCTCGAGAGCCAAATGTACGAGTTCTGGGTGTCGGCCACCACCGGCTCCGGCGAGGGCGAGTCCACGCACGTCGTGGGTCTGGGCCCGAGCTCCCGAAGTAAGTTATCATCATCTCGGCCCCGATACAACTATAGAAGTCGTGAGAAAATAATTAATGAAAGCCCGTGCGGTCAGTCCCGGCGCGCATCGCGTCGTTCGGCGGGCGGCGGGCGGTGCGCGCGGGGCACGCCACGCTGCTGGCCTGCACGTGTGTGGGCGTGCCGGCGCCGCGCTCGCGCTGGGCGCACGGGCGCGCGCCCGTCACCCACCATGCCTTCTACCAGGTCACCCGCGCCGGACATCTGCACATTCGTGGTGACTAGCTGCAGCCTACTATTATTATAGAGCTAGGTCAACCATTAGGTCAAAAATAATTTTAAAAACATGGTCAAACTATGCTAATATCAGAGGTAAACGAGCAGTCATCGGGCAACTTCTCGTGTACGGCCAGCAATAGCATCGGCGAGGACACGGTGGTGTACGCGGTGGTGTCGGTGGCGCCGCCCGCCGCGCCGCTGCTCTCGCTGCAGTACACCACGGCCAGCACCGTGCGCCTGCACTGGCGCCTGCCCGCCGACAACCCGCACCCGGTCCTCGGTAATTCACTTATTTTTCTAATTATTTCTATTTTCCCTAAACCGATGATGTCCACCTTGTTATTGGTGGATTTTTTAAAATGTAGATCTAATGAATTTTCCTGAAATGCTCTACGTATATTTGTAACTCCAAAACTACAGGATACGTTTTACACTACAAGCGAGCGTCGGAGAGCGAGTGGCACAGCGTGGAGCTGTCGCCCGAGCTGAGCTCCTACACCATGGACATGCTGAGGTGCGGCACCACCTACAACGCCAGGATACAGGCGCAGAACAAGATCTCCCTCGGCCCGCCCAGCGAGATACTCACAGCCACTACGCGAGGGGGTCGTAAGTACAACAATAGTAGAATGGAACGATAATAACAGTAATCCTTTCGTTGATAATTTGACTGAGCAATCGTAGTTGAAGAAATGCTGTTGGCAAAAATATTGAACTATATTTTTGGAATCAGTTCCGAAGCCGCCGAAGCCGGAGGAGCACGTGCACATGAACTCGTCGGCGATCAAGATCAACTTTTACGCGTGGCGCGACGGCGGCTGCCCCATCCTCGGCTTCCGCCTCGCGTACCGGCGCCTCGGCGACGACCACTGGATAAAGGTTCGCCGGCACTTCATTCGGACACCATCCATCAATGTTAGGAATCAAAGAAAAGGTATCTTCACATTATTTAACGTCACAATTAGGTGGGTGAGAGTCTGAGCGCGGCGAACTACGTGATCGGCGCGCTGTCCCCGGCCACGTGGTACGAAGTGCTGGTGGAGGCGCGCAACGACGCCGGCGCCGAGCGCGTGCTGCTGCTCGCCGACACGCACACGCTCGCTGGAGGTGAGCCGCCCTGACCTAGCAGGGGAACTGCTTACTGAATCAATTAATGAGTACACCGGACAAGAGTATGGACGCAGCACAAATTTGACATCACCCACCTTATAATAATATTTTTCCGGATGTGGTGTGTCAGGGCGCATCCCGCCGCCTGCGCCGGCGCCCCCCGCGGCGGGTGGCGCCCGCACGGCCTCGCTGCGCACGGTGCTGGTGTCGTGCGCCGCCAGCGCGCTCGTCATCGCGCTCGCACTCGCCGCACTACTCTGCCTGCTGCACGGCAAGCGAAGGTCTGTTCGCGGCGGTGTTGGCTCACGGCCGAATGTGCAGTTCACAGGGCGTGCACTGTGCATTATTAATCAAATCTTATAAATCAAACATCGAAACTTCATTACAGATTTTTCTGCCTATCGAGTGACCACTACTTGCGCAACAACAGAAAGCTAAGCGAAAGCAACGAAGCCGAAAGAGAAAAGCTCAGAGAGGGACAAAAACTATACTCTTCTTCTTCCATTAACGGAAACGAGAAGTCGAACGACGACTCGTCAGGTGAGATATTCATTTGATTTTTTTTATATAAAACCTTTGGGTAACAGGATAAGTTACATTCCTTGTCTATTTAGACATCTGATGATCCTTCCTTCAAATATTTTATTTTTTGTTTATTAGCGGAGTTGTACGAGATAAGTCCGTACGCGACGTTCGGCGGCGGTGTGGGGGGCGGCGCGGGGGGCGGGGCGGCGGCGCACTCGCTGCAGTTCCGCACGCTGGCGCGCCGCGACGACGACGCCGCGCCTCCGCACCGCCGCCGCCGCCGCTGCGACCACTACAGATACGGTAACTGCATGCCGCTGCACTGCTTCGCCTGATAAGAGCGGCACCCACTCGCCGGCACCGAGCAGGGGTCGGTAGGGAACCTTGAAGAAATTATTGTATAATGTTACAGATGAATCGAGTCTCTCAAACCGGTCCACGGTGGAGGCTCGACACCGCATGCGGGCGGCGTGCGCCGGCCCGGCGGCGCGGGGCCCGGCGGCGCCACGCCGGCGGGCTGGCGGGAGCGGTCCGACTCCGACGACTACAGCGATAGCGCCGCCAACACTACCACCAAAGGTATCGCTATCAGTAGATTTTGAAACATTTTCTAATCTTCGACTCCTTTAATATACCGGTGGTATCCACGCAGGATTAGCTTTTAGTACCTACATTTTTAAAAATACTTTTTTCTTAAAACAACCTTTGTTTGTGTGCATTAGGTTCGGGCGGCAGCGGCGGCGGCAGCGCGTACGGCAGCGGGCGGCGCACCGCCAGCAGGTAGACCAGGTACCTTGTCCCCGCCCCGCCCCGCCCGCGCACACCCGCACCACACCCCATCCGCCCACCCGCCCCGCCAGCACACGCTACACGCCGCAGTGACCAATATACGACTTTATACTCGTCAAATATGATAAATTGTCTAGAATATCTACGACTGAAATAATAAAAATAGCCCAGAAATGAGCAAATCTTTAAAGAAGAAAGTCGTATATGGTCCCGATTACCTTTTAATGTTTACTGTAACACTTCCAGGATTATCTACTTAAACTACTATTAACTATAACTCACTATCTGTCCTTATTATGTATATCTAACGAGTCCTATATCGCACTTATGTACATCTGTATCCTGAACTTTAGAATAATTTGATTTAAACAACTCTCACTGTAGAAACTTCCTGTGTACTAAACGTTTGTTTTGTTACTTTTTTAGATTTCCTCCTCAAGTAGCAACCCCAAACACTTGGCTTATTTGAAGCACGCCACCGCGCTTCCTCCACTACTGCATGGGTTCCGTAGAGTGTTAATTGCAATAGTGTTGTCTCTGTCTGGCAGCGGGGGGCAGAACGGGAGCGACGGCCTCTCTGGCAGCTTCGCCCCTGTTCCTCCCGATATATCTTCAATGATTGACAAGTGAGTTACTACACTTTACTATTCAATTCCTTTTAAATAATGTTGTACTTACAAAGATTTTTTTTCTTAATTTCAGATATCAACAAAGAAAAGAACAGGAACGTAGGGAATGTACTATCCATGTATAACAGTGCCACGGTCCAAAGATGCTTTTATACCGTACTGAAGAACCATTTTACATGGCCTCTCTTGTGTTCACGTCTGTATTTTAAGAAAAAAACTTTTTAAGTAAAAGTGTATAAATGTGTATAGAATTTATCTAAAAACTTGACCAGTAATAGTAAAAATTTTAATCGACATCATTCGTTGCCAAGAACTATTTGGTATTGAATAAGTTTGATTCGACAAATGCGATTCTCATGAACATAAATACAACACACTCGCACAATAAATATCATTTTTTTAAATTTTGATGGACCGTGGATTAGATTTCGAAAATAGCTACTGCCACTTCAAATAGAAAGAAATTAAAAGAAGATGAACCTTAAAAACAAAAGAGAAATGTTAAGCAGAAGGAACAAAGCAAATAAGCCAGACTTTTTTTGACTAATGTAACTCTTTAAAACTGCCATTGTCTAAAGCAAATCAATCACAACTGTGGAAATCCTGGAGGAAATTTTCAAAACTTAAAACTAAATTGCGTTATAAGTGAAAACTAAAATGGCTTAATGATTTATGTGATGCCGCGAACAAACCCGCATCGATAATGTTAGAAAAATGTTGTTATATAGAATTATTTGAATATTGTGATTTATTTTAATGCTGTTAACTCGAACAGTTTAGATTTTAACGTCTTCTACATGTTGTACATATTAGATACATTGTAGATATGAAATTGTACCCGAGTAAAATACTACTGGATGTTGCATCTTGTATTGACGTATTACAAGCGATTTATTAACTACTTCTTGCTTCAGTCTGCATAAACACATCCTACGAGTATAATCGTCTATTAAGAAAAATTGGAAGTACAAACAAACCATTATCTGAGCAAGATGTGAACTGTGAAAATCTCAAAAGTCCCAGGATAAGTCACGAGTTATAAAGAATGTCAAATGTTTACGTTTATTACAAGAATCTTTATTCTCTTAACTCACAAGATAAACATTAACTGGTATTTGCTCTATAGATTAAACAATTCAAGATTTGCTGAAAGACAGATGCCATTAAATGGCTATCATCTAAATTTTCTTAAAAACTCGTAAACTTGCAAATTGTCCAGTCCATGCGAAGTCCGCCCATACCTTCTTACATCTTATATCTCCAACTATTATTGTAAAATCGGCCAGTTTCATGTACGCTTGTAGGGTCTCCTAGGATCTTTTTGGTGCAACACAAAAAAGTAACTTTAATCTCAAATCATACTAGATATGATATATTTTCTCTTATAATTATGATAATGTAATGTGTTTAATCAAAACAACACATTTTAATATAATTTGTTACTCTTGCAGCAAATCTTGAGGTATTTTCAAAGTTTTATGTGCATCTGCTGCAATTGCGCCGTCAATTTGCGTTTTTGGCGCTGTTATGCTTCAGAGCTTATTAGGTTATATTATAATGTTGTTTAACCATGTTAGGGCCTAAATAAGGCTTTTTATATTTTATTACTATAGAACATTTTACAGTTATTGAATTTAATTATATAAAAATGACATTCAAACTTAATGTGGACTGGGAGTGAGTAAATTAAAGTTTAGTTTTATCTACATTTTTTTATAAAGTAGGTAAAGTAAAGGTACCTGCAAACTACAAATGATGGATCTCAATATCTAATCGTTTCATATTATTTAAACGTTTGTCGCCATGATGCATTCTAGTCGCTGGTGTCGCTTCACGTCTCGGATGCACGTAAAACTGCTCGTATTTAGTGAAATTAACTAGATCTAAGTATAATTAAGACACGGCTGTTCCAAACCGCAAAAGATACATATCATTATAATAGACTGCTAAATTTATAAGTGATTCGTAATTCTTTTTACTGTATTGTTGAATAATATAGTTAATTAGCTAATAATTATACACTATTGTATAAAAATCTTTCTATATACATGTTGTGTAATAATAAAATTATTATTAAATTTAGGATGGAGAACGGAAATAAACTGTGTGTTGTGGTATGTTATGTTTTATTACCTGTGTCCATCTTATGTCACCTCAAAGAAAAACATATTTGAAAATATTTTACTAATAAAGCAAATCTGAGCTGTTTATAACTTTACTTGTAATGTGGGCCCACCTTTATTACTTAGATGAGCTTTAAGTGTAGCTAAAATATAAATCAATCTTCAATGTTACAATGTACCTTAACACAACCCTAGATTTTATGCCCGGTGTACACTTAGCCAGAACAGTCGGACAGTTGCGACGGCCAGTCATATTTGTATGGACTCATTGGTACAAGTTAAAGTTTACACTGTGCCACACAACTAGGACAGTGTGAACACTAACTGGCGCCACTGAGTCTATTCAATTTATAACTGGCCGTCGCAACTATCGAATACACTTCGATTGCTTTTAGTATTGAAAAATTTGGCCAGTACACTGGCCAAGTGTGCACCGCGCATAAATTGATGATTGAAAGTCATAATACCTGACACTCGGAGGGAGCAGTTCGCCTTAGACAGACTACGCACGGAGGACATCAACATCACGTAAGATATAGTTGACCAAAGCGTCAAGTCTAATTAGGGAGCATCTTAAAAAATCACCAATTTTCAAAGTAAAATCAAAATATAAGATCTTATTTGTTTTTTTTTTACATAGAAATAACATTTTGGAATCGATGTGATGGAATCGATTTATTTTGACATGTGACTGGCGCTAGTGTGTTGTGCTGATGCTACCTTAGCAATCTCTAGTGACTACTTGTTATAGTAAAGGAACTGTAGAAAAAAAGACTACTATACTATAGTCTACTCGTAGACACGTATTACTCTACTAAAATTGATGAGCTGCAAATCTGCTCACGGTTTACATGTGAATCAGAGCTATGAACGGGCTCGGGGTCCCACACAATTGTTACCTGCATAGAGTTATGGTAGATTATAATTTGCTATTTGAGCTTTACGACCTGCGAGTTACTGAGCAATACGAGATGGAAATATAAAGAATGCGGTCTGATTTAAAAACCCTCGAGTGCATGTTTGATCGGTCTGCGACTCCGCGGCGGTTTTTAACGCTGAGTTATAATACATCGCGTTGAGTTGTGAGCTGCTTTAGTAGTTCTACGAATCAGAACTGTTGTACACCACTATTTGCATTTGCACGCATGACATAATTTATAGTACTGTGTTTTACTGCTCTACGTTTGTTCGTCTAGTATTTACTATTAAAGTAAATAATTTAGCTTAACCAATAGTTATACGTAACATGTGATAAATCAGTTCATTTGATGTTTAAAATATTTCTGCCAGCTGCAAATATAACATCAATCATTAATGAACGTTCATATCTGAATTGTTTTGGTTCCATTCACGTATATTGATTTACTGTAGCAAGTGACCTGTTTTTCTTAATTGAAAATGTGTTTCTCGTAAATAATTAATTATATCGTCATAAAGTGCTGAAGTGATTTAATGAAGTGCTTGTTTGATTTAAATCGGAACAAATGACAATCAAAATGTTGAATATAATGCTGTTTAATTAGTGTGTTAAATTCAGCAAAAGAATTTTAATTTCGTTATGGTGTGCATGTTTCACAATGATGACACCTATTGAGGAGAAAAAAGATGACAAGGTAAATATATTATTGTCAGTTTTGTAATTTTTTTACAAGGATACAAGTATTATGTTATACAATTTTAATTTTTGAAATATCAATTTATTTCTAACTTAATTTCATTTATTTCAATACTAAAAACTTTCTAAAAAATATACAACCTTATAACAGGATTTTTGTTAGTATAGAATCTACTAATATTCTAGTAATCAAATAACATTCTTATTAAATACTTTACTGTTAGAAACATCTAATTAAAAGTTAAGTTGATGAATATGATGTATAATTAATTGTGAAAAGAATTATATAATCCTATTTAAATAATAAAGAATTTAGTACTATTTCTTGATAGTATTGCTGTTTTATTTAATAAATTAATGAGCCTGAAAATATTTGAAAATAAAGCGACAATTTAACGCTACATATGATGTAAACAATTATTGCAGATAATGCCTCCCAATTATTTTCAAGCTCTAATAAAGCTGAATTTATATATTTCCAATATATTTAATTACCATTTTTCTTTAATATATGATTTGATAAATATTAATTCATACTACATACTCCATTTAACTATTAATCTGGACCAAAAAAAATCCTAACCATGAGTTACCAGTACCAAAATCTATTATTATATCATTTGCTTGTAAGAAGAAGAAGAAAGAGAGAAGAAACACATTGTAATGTTAAAGGAATAAATGTAATTGTTTACAAATAGCTAACGCAAGTAATACAATGTCTGGAAATTGTTCGCATTTACTGTACCATGTACTCAACGCCTACACATTAATCTCAAGAGTTTCTAAAGATATTTACTATTGTTTTACAATATAAAACAGAAACCTATTATTAGTTATGTATGATAATAATACATTTCTTTATGGAAATTATTAATGTATTATGGTTTTTGATTTTCCATATGGTTTTAGTTGATTTTCCATACAGTTGACTCTCCTAGCAAATATCTCTTCTTATCTGATTGTATTAACTGGTGGAACACAGTGACCTAAACAGCAACTCTCAAGGCTAGAGGAGACCCGGTTTAGCACAAGTTGTAATCAACTTCCATAAAAGTCCATTTTCATACAATGTTCAAGAGACCCTCAGTTGTGATTAGAGACATTTTTTATTCAGGTCATAATATCAAGTTTAAATAGGGTCTATTGCAACCCTATTCAAAGGGTATAAGGTTGTTTTTTGTTCGCACCTCACATGTTCCAGATTTTTCAGTCCCTGTTAATGCTTCATTTGAAATTCAGTATCATACTTAGCGTTACTGCATTCCTAAACCTAGGAGTTTGCGTATTCGGTAAAGTGAAAATTATGAGATATTGTTCAGACATGTCATTATTATTTTGCACTTACGTAATTATTCTCTTGTCTAATAATGACACAGAGAAATGCAAATTTAATTTAATACAAGTATGATTCCATTGAAATACTAATGATTTTTAGAATAGCGCATTTCGTTAGTACTTGACCTTTACTATCTAGACCTCGCGGCTAACTCTCGAGAATTCCATTTATAACTTTTTCGTCGCAAACTGTTCTGAATGTACTCACGCTCATTGTAAGAAAAGACAAAGACCATTAATAAAGTTAAATAAGGAGACAATAGGAATATTTGATTACACTGTTACAATGTTTTGTTGATAGATATTGTGTGTGATGTGATGTGTATGAAGGCGTGTTGTGTGTCAGATCCGCATGGGCATGGTGCAAGTATCGGACGGCAAGTCGCGGCCGCGGCCGGCGCGGCTGGTGCTCACCATGGACGCGGTGACAGTGCAGCGCCCGGCGCCCCCGCCCGCGCCGCTGCCAGACCGCACCGTGCCGCACGCCAGAGTACGTAACAGAACCCTAAACGGCAAATGAAACTGCAATAGACTCAAAACATAAAAAGTAAAGCACGGAAAAATAGCAAGTAAACTTGAAGCTTAAGGTTATTTTTTAACCCTTTAGGTTATAAATGTAATGATTTTTTTTTGGGAAGCAAATATACCGTTACCAATGAATTCAGTTCTAATTATCACAACTACTAAACACCCAATTCTACTTTCATATAAGTCCAATTTCGTGATTTTTCATCGTTTTCGTAGTATCAGAAATTTTGTAACTAAATTCTAGACTCAATTCGACGAACGAAGTTTTCAAGTAGGTACTCCAGTACACTTCATGTCGAAATTCTGTGGTTTGTATTATAATTTAATGTTGAATATTCTAAACTGTAAAGCATTTTTTGGTTATGTTTACATCGCTACGAGTATGTATATCGTGCTAGAAACTAGCATAGTATGGTGTTGTGCCTCAGGAGCGCATGGTGCAGATCACCCGGCAGAAGGTGGGAGGCCTTGGGCTGAGTATCAAGGGGGGCGCCGAGCACAAGCTGCCCATACTCATCTCTAAAATATACAAGGATCAGGCCGCGGACCAGACAGGGCAGCTGTTTGTCGGAGACGCTGTCATTAAAGGTAATGTACCTTTATTAACCTGCCCTTGTCTCTAAGGATGGTCGGCACAGTGACTTTAATGTTACATTAGGTTAATTCAGTTAAGGTTTAAAAGATGCAGAATTAATCGACCATAAATGAAATCTCTCTCTTAAGTAAGCATCACAAAATGTCAACGTTCACCCAACAACTAATTAGTTTATTCTACTACGCACTGTATTAACACACACTTAGTGCTATCAAATAACATAAGTACTTAACCTACTGAGTAACAGACTTAGTGTGGCTTAAAGTGGCAAACCCGATGTGACCCCTTTTACTGTTCTATTCACATTCGTATTGCAACATTACATTTCATACAAACGCAATCTACATAGCAAGTGAACCGCAAAATGTTTGTATCGTTCGAATGTTTTGCACATACAAATAAAACTTTTATTCCCTAATTTTTGTTTTTATATTAAAAAGAATATTCGTATAAACTTCATCTGCATTGTGAAATAGAATTGGGGCATTAATAGGAGCTATTTACAGATTTACAATACTGTTCGAAACGAAAAAAAACGACGAAATAAAAGTTAACTGGGTCCCCTCTATAGTACTAAGTACTGACATTTTTAATTATTTTTCAACTTTAAACTGTCATTTGAGATTCATTTTCGAAGCAGGGAAAATTTTACTTTCAACGTATAGTGACAATTTTAATTTTATATCTAATGCCTGCAGTTATCGCTTGACCTAACCCAATTTAATGTTAATTGGAGATGAAATTTGAGGAGCATTATTATACAAGTTAAACATTAATTACATTATTGAATATAATATACAATTTGATTCGTCTATTAAATATAATAAGTTTATTATTAAAAATAATGGAATCTGTCTCAGCAGGTGTTGGCATTTAAACGCAAAAGGTTTTTATCAAGCGCCTGCTGTTGCCATGCCGCAAACGTTCACACTTGTTTGTGCACGCGATGCTGTGATAACTCGCATTAAATTAATTTTAAAATATTCTATTAAACACATTTGCGTCATTCATTTCGTTTGGCTATATTTAAATTTCTTTGTTTTAAAATTAAGAAAACAAATAATTACTAGCAAGTTTAATTTATCATTTGTTCTCACTACTTTACATAAGAACCTATGGTATGGTTCTATCTTAGAAGAGATAACTGAGAAAAAAACAACAGAAAACGGTCTTTTTGTCTCTTTCTTCGCTGCAATCATAGAGGACTCTTCATTCTGGAATGACACATCAACAACGTTGCGATGGTTCATGAATGTGAAGTAACGTGTGTGCAGTGAACGGGGAGTACATAACGGCGTGCAACCACGACGACGCCGTCAACATCCTGCGCAACGCCGGCGACATCGTCGTACTCACCGTCAAGCACTACCGCGCCGCCACGCCCTTCCTGCAGAAACAAGGTGACCCTCGCCGACCAGTACCGAGCAAAATTTAAATGTTGCTCTATACTAACTTATTTGTTGTACAGGCGACTTAGATGGTTCTTGTACAAGGTATAAAAGTCTCGGTGGTTGTGGTTGCAGCTGAGGCGGCGTCGGACACCGACAGCAGCACCGGCGACGACCACCCCTCGCACCACAACCATCACAACAACCACACCCCCGCCCTCGACGACAACTGCAACTCCGAGCGCGCAGACGACGCCGGTTGGCAGGTGCGCAGCATTTACTATAAAACTCCTCATAACTTCAGGTTCATGTGAATTCTTAGGTCTTAATGAAGAAAACAACGTCAATTTGTTGTATTAATATATTTTACACAAATCAAAAACATCTGCGAAACCGTTTAATACATTAGTTATGTACGTGATTGATATACCAGAGTGCTTGGAGCGCGGAGGAGGGCAGCCGGCCCGCCTCGCGCCCGCCCTCCGCCGCCTCCGCGCACACCCCGCTCGCGCACGCGCCGCACCTGCCCAGCGCGCACAACGCGCACAACGCGCACAACGCGCACGAAGACACGCACTGGGTCGACGTCGTCTCTGGTACATTTATACTCCTAAGCTCTGTGGCTGTTGTTAAAATGGTAGATCATTCTAGACTTCTTCAATATGTTATATTTATCGTGTACTTTTGTGATTTCAGTTCCATTAATGATGGCGTACGTGACGAGATACGTGCTAGGAACGGATAAGTTAAGGCCGGGAGCATTTGAGGTGAGTTGGGACTCGCTAGGTGTTGTGACCGACACGAGACAACGTGCGACAACTTGTGTGTGTGTGTCAGGTGCGCGGGGCGCGGGCGCACATGACGACGGGCGTGGTGCACGCGGAGGACCCCGCCGCGCTCTCGCAGTGGCTCAAGAGCATCTCCGACAACATCGTCGGCCTCACCAACCTCCAGGTACGCCCTCCGCCCCGGCCGCCCTGGGCGCCCTGGCCGCCCTGGCCGCCGCCCCGGGCGTGCGCACTATGACAGCCGCGGCGTCGCTGTGCAGATGAAGCTGTTCAACCGGCACCTGGCGGGCGGCGAGCGCATCGAGTACATGGGCTGGGTGCACGAGGGCGTGGTGAGCGCGGCGCAGCCCTGGCAGACCTACCGCCCCAAGTTCCTCCTCCTCAAGGGCACCGACGTCATGCTCTTCGACGTGCCCCCCGTGAGTACACTTTCACCTCTTATGTTGCGACGCGACTGGCTCGAATCTAAAACGTAAACACTATGTTCATTGTTGGCGTTCTATTAAATAAAGTATGTGAAACACCTCTCAGGAGAGGATCGGCACAGTCGTGGCGACGTCGGGATACCAATGATCGTACTTTCGCGCAGATGAACATAACGGAGCTGGCGAAGTGCCCGGAGACGCTGAAGGTGTACCAGACGATGTTCCGCACGGTGAAGGAGAGCGAGACGGTGGACTGGCGCCAGCACTGCTTCCTGGTGCAGGCCAGCGGCGCGGGGCCGGGCGCCGCGCCCGCCGGCCCGCGCTACTTCAGCGCCGACACGCGCCGCGACCTGCTGCGCGTGGAGGCCGCCTGGACACACAACATCGTCAGCTCCGTCGTGCGCCTCGGGGTGCGTCGCCTCTGCCTTCACTTGCTTACCGTTCATTGAATCCCTTCGACCTAATTTTCTCTTGACATCTTCCAACGCTTCGTATATTTTAGTAATAGCAAAAAGGTGAGAAAAAACACGGATAAGTTAACCTTGGTCCTTATAATGTAAAAGTATACGTAAGATAAGACTGGTCAGTGGTGCGCGGGCGGGGGGGCGCGGGCGGGGGCGCGGGCGGCGTGCGCGGGCGCAGCGCGGCCAGGCGGCGGCGCAGGTGCGGGTAGGGCGCCACGCACGCCTGGAACTGCTCGCTGCGCAGCCTGCAACACGGCGCGGCTCAGTGTGCGGCGCTGCGCACTGCGCACTGCGCACCGCACTGCGGGGAGGGGACACGCACGTGTATATCTCGGTGATCTCGAGCGCGATGATGGTGATGCCGAGCGCGGCGCTGCCCGCGGGCGCCGCCAGCGCAGCCTCGCCGTAGAACGCGCCGTCCTTCAGGTGCGCGATCTGCACACCACCACACATCACTCGCACTTTAAATCTAAGGAAAACCAGTGCTGCTGTTGATGATCAGCTCAGACCGGCATCGCCTCACCCCTCTGTATAAAAGTATTTTTCTTTATTATCGATATAAAAATATATATGAAATATATTCACACTGACCTCCTTGCCCGCCCAGTTCATGACGGCGACAGTGCCGGCGCAGATGAGATACATGCGCGTGAGCGGCTCCCCGCTCCTCACCACCGCCTGCACACACCGAACACCGAACATAATACCTTTGTTGTCGGACTAACAAACAGAGAAGTCGCGACACGACCGCGCCTCACCTCGCCCGGCATGTACAGGACGCGGTTCAGGCTGAAGACGATGGTGTTGAGGAGCGCGACGGGCATGTCGCTGAAGACGGGCACGTTGGCGACCAGCTTGCGGCAGCAGTGCATGTTGATGTCCTGCTTCATCTGCTCGTTGATGGTGCTCAGGATCAGCGGCTCGTTGAAGTAGCCGCCGTTGAACTCGTACTTGAGGAAGAGCAGCACCTTCTTCTGCAGCAGGCCGGGCAGCCGCTTCAGCTCCATGTACTTCTCCAGCTCCCGCAGCTTGCCGTGGTACAGGAACGACTCGTACTGCTTGTACATCATAAGCCGCAGCAGGGTCGTGAAGCAGTACAGCAGAAAAATCAGCCCCATCAGAGCCATAAATGCCGTCAACAGCAGCTCTGAAATAAAAATTGTATTCGACCTATCTAGTAATATATTAATCGAGACCGATCCTAGAAATACTGATGTTTGGATTTATTGACATTAATAAAGCGCACTGTATGCGAAACCTGGGATGATGTAAACCCCGATGGGCGTGTAGTAGCCGGCGCCGATGCAGAGGCCGCACGCCAGGTACAGGTTGGCGGTGTACTTCTTGAAGACGGTGTTGTGCGGCAGCTGCACGCCGCGGAAGCGCTGCAGCCAGCTGCGGTCCATGGCGTAGAAGTGCGAGCAGATCGCCGGCACCTGGTAGTGCACGTACGTCATCCAGTGGAAGAACAGAATCATCCTGAACACCACCAGCAGCAGCACGGTGGTGATGTACGATAGCTCGAACTGCGCGTGGATGTTGTTCCACTTGCGCTCCATGGACGCGAGCCGCGGCAGCTTAAAAACGAACATCGCCGTGTGCGTGGGCAGCTTGCACTTGTCGAACATCTGGAACAGCTGCAGCGGCAGCGCCGCCGCCAGCTCCGGGCCCAGCCCGCCGCGCGCGTAGCGGCCCGCGATGCGCCGCGCGCGCAGCACCACGCGCTTGCTGTCCTCGTCCGTGTAGCCCGTCACGAACGTCGCCGCGATGTCCAGAAACGCGACCGCGTCGCCCAGCAGGATGAAGGGGTCGCTCGGATTGGGACCTACGCGGCGAAAATGATGTTTAATAAGTTTTTGTCTGAGAAACATTTTTGGATTAAGTCTACAACACAGAAAAATAAACTCGACTCACATATAACGAACACTTGGAACGGCATATAAATGAACTGGAGAAACATGAGTGCGGCGACGAAGCAGTCCCAGTAGTACTTGAGGGGGCTGTAGGGGTGCCAGATGAGCCAGTGGCCGGTGGCGAGCTGGCGGCGGCGCTCCAGCAGCAGGTTGCGGCGGCTGCGCAGGCTGGCGGCGCTGGCGTGGTGCCACTCGCAGGGCAGCGCCAGCCAGCGCAGCCGCTGCGCCGCGCGCCGCCACGCGCCCGCCGTCGGCGGCAGCTCCATGAACACCGGCGCCTGCGTCAGTGTGCAGATCGCGTCGTGCTTAGAAATTAACATTCTTTAAAAATCTCCCCGGGAATTAGAATTAATTCTGACATCCATATGTCAACTTTAAAACAGCATATTTTTTACTCTTATAACCGATTGAATTATAAAACTTTAAGGTGTGATATGTTGACAAGAAAAAACTTCGTATTCATACTCTTCGTTACATTTTCTTACTCCTATCTTTTCCTACAATTCCCTATTAAACTGGTGTGATTGTCATACATTTTTGATTGGTTTATTGTGGACCGAAGCGGCAACATTGTAGACGTGTCGACGTGTCGTTGCAGAAGAAGACGTTCACCGTGGTGCACGGCGGGCGCGCGGCGGGGCTCACGCTGGACTGGGCCAGCGGCTTCTCGCTGAGCGAGGGCACGCCCGGCGCGCCGCCCGTCTGGACCTACAGGTACGTAATAGTTCGCTTCCGGCCCCTCGCTGATTGCACTTTTTAAATTAACTTTTTTCTTTTGTAATAGGTTTTCACAATTGAGAGGTTCGAGTGACGACGGCAAATCAAAGTTGAAACTGCATTTCCAGGACACGGAGACCAAAGTTATCGAGACCAAGGTGTGCAATTACAACGAATTATTAAAACACAACATACTTATTGAATCAGTTGCTTAAATACTAAATGTCTGAATGTTTGCAGGAGTTGGAGTGCCAGATCCTGCAAAGCCTGCTGTTCTGCATGCACGCCTTCCTCACGGCCAAGGTGGCCTCCGTGGACCCCGCCTTCCTCGCCTCCATACACCAGGCCAACTGAACCTTGAGTACTGAATACTTTCGTTTTTATATCGGTAGTAATTGTTCTGTGCGATAACAACTTTGAGCACTAAATAATAGAATCGAATTTTAATTGAATTTATCATTAAGCTTGTTTAAAAACGAATTGCTCATGTTTTAAATTTTTAAATTATAAAAAATGTTGTGAAAGATTATTAAAGGTTCGTTTTCTGTATGATTAATGTTTGAGATTTATAAATGTAAATGTTTAATGTACAATAGATATGTACTATGTTTTTTTGATTAATTATTAGGATCTGACTAAGTAAGAAAATAATAATTTACTTATTACTTTATTACTAATCGATTATAAGTCTCATGTGCTATTTAGCCGAGGCCTAACGGATGATAAAAGCGTTTTTTTATTGTATAGCTTCACTTTACTTGTATTTCGAATGAATTTTGATTAGATGTATTTATTTAGACTACTCTTTATACATATTTCATTGCTGCCTGTATGACTAGTCTTCCTCTAAATCTATATTCAAGGATCTGATTATTTTAGGTTAGGTATTTTTAGCTAGTTCAAATTAGTTCTCAATTATTACTTTATTCAATGACTTAATGTTCTCGAATATACACTTTAATGTATCGAATATCATAGAACTATGTTCTTTTGGGTAGTAAATGTACGAGTCAAGTAAATGTTATTTTGTTTAGTTACTCTAGTGTCTACAAACATTTACTTGTAACAGTACATAACATGTGTACAAAAGTCGAGGACTTAGCTGCATGACACATAATATGTGTTCGCGAGATCTTTTAATTATTTTCACTCACAGGAACACAAACTCATAATTTTTGAATTAAGCAATTATTATTTTTAATTTCAGTATAAATTAACGACTGACTGCACCAAAGATTTCAAGTATTTTTTTCTTTGTGAATACTAAAACTTTCGAATTTTGTTTAGATTTAAGAATAATTAACACGCAATTTGCATTTATTTATATAGTGTTTAGTAATGTCGTTACCTTTATTAGGCTTCGTAAGTTTCTATTCAATGCTCCTACGTTCAGATACATTAAACAAATTCTTTGTGAAGTAGATTGTATAGTGGCTTGAAATGTACACATGAATTAACGGTATTCCAAATATTTTTTTAGTAATGGAAGGATTATAATAATTTGTTAAATGTTTAAAACGATAACGTTTTAGAAGTTTTATAAAATTAGAATTTTGCCATTCGGCCTAAAAAACTCCGTGTGTACATTTCGCGCCGCATTAGTGTAAGTGACTTTTGCGTTCGCATCATATCATTACATATAAGCATAAATAGTAACGCCATAGCGTTGTCATATTTATTAGATTACTTTTAGATGTTTGTTGTTTGAGCTATATTTTTCATATATTTATCTAAATTGATCTGCCCGATGCAAAATGGCTCTATTTACTAGCGTAGTAATAGTCGTTGACGGAGATATGTGCTCGTTCATAGATATTTGCCACAATTTGTGCTGTTATTTAGCAAGATCTTAAATTTAACGAGACAATTGATCAATGCAAAAGTTTATGTATGGATATTTGTTAGAGTTCGTAGCCCAAACTACTGCGGATCTCGCTGAAAGGCATAAATGTCGAGGATCTGGAAGAACACGTAGGCTACTTACTTTTGCTTTTTAACACGCAGACGGAATTGCGGGCGAAAGCTAGTAATTAAAATAAATGAGTTTCAAGAATAAACAAAGGCAGAGTCTGTGCACGTGCATATATGTTTGTTGGTTTGTAACTTTCTGTAGCGCATTGAATGTCCATAAACGTCCCGCGAAGATTCTATCACTATATTAGTTTAATAAATCAAAGAGTACTGTTAGCAGATTAGTCCGGAGCGTCTTTTTTCTATATTTATCTTAGTGAAACTAACAATTTGCACATATCTTTTTCTAATCTAACTTTTGAAATAAATGTAATAAAATAAGATTTTTTAGTAGCGATTGTATGGGCATTTAAAAATGTATTTTAACGATTTTATAATTATTAGTTTCGAATACTATTTAAACTATTTAATGTTTTTTAAGCTTGTCACGTATAATTGTATATTTCAATCGAACAATCTAGAAGCCTCATTGAACGTGTATCATTTATTCCGCTTAAGTTCATGTTTAACTCATCCAAATAAACCATTTCCATGTCACAACGTAGTAGATAGTCTCATACTTACTGATTTCTAATATTGCCATTGTAAATTAAAATCTATTTTTTCATACTTGATATTTTCTTTAGTATTTTTACTATTGTTATCTCATCCTTAGTTATATGTACTTTTTTTGTCAAATTGTTAACATATGTTGTTAATTTAAGCGGAATAATGATGAAATAATTAGTCAATTTAGAAGAATTCCTCAAGACTGAAGCAAGGAAGTGGGACTTTGTATTTCGTACGCGGCCGTGTGCTAGGTTGTGTAGAGTCAATTATAAAAAGTACATCACTGGAATATTCTAACGAAAATAATAATACATTGTAAAAGCCCAGTCGATTATACTTGTCAGGAAGGTTAACGTCAATTAAGAAATACGTGTTTTGCATTGAATAATGCAGATGATAAAAGGTATTAGTTCGTTTCAGAACACCTCAGAGGTAGCTACATATGGCCGCGATCTCATTCCCGTTTTCTCATTAGAGCAAAATATGTCTTAGCGCGTTGTGATAAGGTTTAAGATTACTTGGTTTAAAGAGTTTTATTTACAATTCACTATTTATTCCTCTTATAGATGTAGATAGCTACGATTAGTTAAGCTGGGAGCAACATTTCACTATAGTTGTTTAATTTCCTAGCTATAAGGGTCTGCGTACTACGTGTTTATTGTAAAACGCCATCGACTTATGAGCGGTTAGTGCAGTGTCACTAGACCCTACAGTTTTAATCTAACATGAAACTTCGATTTAAGACATCGAAAATTAGATACATTATAAAATTGTATTTAAAACGTAACTTGAACGAACTTATATGAATTAATAATTCTATTTAATATTTATATTAAGGTATAAAAACAACTTTGATTATTTGGGCAAATTATAGAAACGTAAATGTCGGTCCAAATGTACGCATGTAGCCGCCAAATAAATATATGTAGATAGTTATCAATGTACTTATTGTATTGCAAATTAACACATTTCTATCTATTTTAATGTTTTCTCTTTTAAATGTATTCCTGTTAGCTCTGTTTATGATTTTAACGTAACGTAAATAAACTTTCCAATTACTTACAAGATGAAAGCAAACAGTTAAATATACCTGATGCGTTTTACTTTGAAATAATTTGCATTTATTTCCGACCTCTATCTCGTCAATATTTAAAGGTCAGTCAATTTGGTAAATCGCTCGATCATTGTCCATCAACGTGTACATAGTTCGGTCTCACGTCTAGTAACTAACATCAAGACAATATTTAAATGTAGGCAGTAAGTCTGCACAGAGCGGCCGTCACCTGCAATTAATTCTTCAACGTATACAGTTAAGATATGGGAATTAAGACCGGAGTCAGCCTTATTTGCCAAGAATACACACCAAGTAAATTTATTTCAAATGTTTTCTTATATAAAATTAACCTAATGTTGGCACAATAATCTTGAGAGTACTTCAATAAAGTTGCAAATTTTATACTAATAAAATGAACCTTTGTTTTTAAATTCGGCTTAAATCTGCGGGCTGACTCCGGATGTGAGCGTAGCTTGTATACTTGTGTCAGACTTGAAACCACGTATTGTACTAGTTAGTGGTTATATGCCTAGTTACTTATACCCATTGTTGATTATATACCTACGATATACCCATTAGTAAAATGTATATTAAAAAACTTGACTTTTATTTCATTGGATCACATTCCTTTATCATGCTATTAAACTTAGGGGGTAAATAAATTGGAAAAAAACCTTCATGTGGGAAAGGGCCATAAACTACAAGCTGCCAACATTACGGAGGCAAAGTTATTATGGTAAAGGTAATTATGAAATTTGCAATTGAGAATTTTACAAATGTTAACAATAAAATATTTTCTTTAGTAATTACACGCGGATGATGTCGCACGGGAACAGTGTGTAATAAACGTTAAAAAATAAAAAACATAATTATTTAATCTTTTTATTACAAGCGTCAGAGACAAAGAAAAGCTACACAATATAAACTATTAGAAGCAACATTCATCACACGTTTTAATAATACGAAAACTAACATTTAAATAGAATTTATATAAGTAAAGATTCATAAATTTAAAGTAAGAAAATGTAACATAGAAAGCAGTTAGTCGTTAGCTTTTAATAAAAGTTGGCATTTTCTTTAACATTCTGTGTTGCTGTTTAAAAAATGTAATATTTGCTAACAGTTTTAAATAGAAAAATAATTACCTAGTAGTATAATTAGCTAAATTTAGAAAAATATTTTTTATTTGTGTATACCACTTTCATAATTTACCACGTTTTACAAGATATCGAAAATATTTTGGCATTTTATTTAAAATATGTACTGATTTGTACAAATTAAATAAAAGATTTTGTTTACTGACACTAAAACAAAATTTAACATAGTATGTCATGAAAGTGATACTAACAGGAGGAACTTCTTCCTAAATGTTTCCGAATTTATAACTATGGTGATATGTGATATTTGCATTAGTATAATCTTCAATGTAAAAAATAATATAAATAATCTCTTAATAAATTCAACTACATAAAGAAATAGAATACACAAAGTGAACAAGAACCGAGTTGGAATAGAAGTGCGACAAAGCGACACCTGGCGGCTACGACATTAAACATCCATTACCTAACATTTACATCGGCACTTCTAAACGGAAACATCTAATACTGTATTAAAGTTGAGAACATGTTGTGCGTGTATGTTACCAGGCTACGCTTCACATAAGCTTACACTAACGAGGCTAAACAAGTCCTCCTTCAACTATAGATTTAAAAAAATGATTCGCGCATCGATCTGTCCGACACGTCGGTAATATGAAGATTCGCGCACTCACGATAAAAAAATACAAATTTCGATAAATATTTATCAATAGTCATGATAGTATCTAGTCAGACATTTATTGTCACATTTAGTTTTACTTTATATTTATTGTCTACAATAGAATTACTAATCTTTACAAAGTCGCTATCTACGTCGTATTTTTTAGATATGAGTGTATAAATAATTGATTTTTTTTTTGACATAATCGTCCAAAATCGTTGAATTTAAATTGACCAATGATATTGTATTTGATTCGGCCAAATTATTGATGTTTGAGTTTTTTATTGTTTTTATTTAACATATATAAACCAGCGCTTGACCACGATTCCACCTAAGCGAAGACGCGGTCGTTCGAGGTTGGTATGTTCGAGGACGTCTCACGAGGAATATTGCGAGAGCTAACAGGCCGCAGCGCTACTGATATGAACACTACAATTTTAACGTCTAATACACAACCTTTATATTAGCCTGTAATATATATTCCTCAGAACTATATACCTACTTGTATAATGAAGTCCGCAAATGGCTACTTTAGAATACATCTTTCCGTTCAGTAAAATTTAGATTTTACTCATCTGTAATATTTAAAACTATTGATAGCAAATTAAAAAAATGTTAATATATTATTATACAATATTACAGTATCTATTATAATTGTCTCGTAAGCGAAGTAGGATTTGATCACAGTATGTCAGTTTACAGTACAATGCTATATTTATTGTCAAATTGCACATACAAGTTAGAACACATGCTATTTAAAACATGTATTACGTTTACGGTTCGGAGCCAAACCAGCTCAAAATATCCCTGAACACGTAAGAATCTATTTAGAAAAGTTCAACATTGATTATAATCTAAATATTATATAATGTATACATTTAATATTAAGTAATGACACAAACTCTGAGCTGTGTCGGACTAATATGTTTTTACACTTAGAGTGAACATGTCAACTACATGTTCAGTATAAAGCCAATTACCAATGCATTTCTTGTTTATTTATAATCTTTATGTATCTTGAGTGTTTTACACACTAGGTCTGTTCCTAAAACAACGCAAGCGATACTACTGAAGACATTGGGATTTAGAAATGACATTTACAAAAGGTTAAAGCATAGCGGGAAGACTGAATACCTTTTTGACATTGATAAAGTCTTTCCAGAGAACGAAATACTATGTGAAAGAAACTACAGATTAACAATTAATTATTTCTCCCTTTCTTTGTCATTTATCCATCGTTCCGTCATATCATATTATGTTGGAATGAAAACAACTTTGGCTTCATAACTTACGTATCGTCAAGTTAAAGATTTACATTACAAATAAATACAATTTAACATACAAAGTGAGTAAAACGGAAGGTTTAAGGTTAGAATTGACAGATAGAAAACGCTAGAGCGGGTTCATCTACGTAAAGAATTCCTTTATGCTAGTTCCTACTGGAATGACTAATTATTCTATTCGTGTAAAATTAATAGAAATATCGTTATATGTACAATTCTTACAAAGACTATATAAGTTCGTATAATATTTATAAAATAAAATTTTAAACAATACGTCACCGAATATACGAATCTCGTTAAAAGAAAATTGTATAAATATACTATGATTAAGGGATAAATACATAACAATCTAATAAAGTGTTTCAAAACATTTGGTTATAAACATTTTTCCAATAAAAACAATTTAAATAAATACGACTGAGAGGTTTTAACAAAGTGAGGTTAAGACGTGGTATAATATAACATAGTATAATATAGTGGTTTTTAATAAGTATTGTCTTAACAATATCATGAGTTATATAAAATTTCCAACATTTTACTCTAGTAGAAAAGCTCGAGTTAAGAAGGAGACTCATAAGAAGTCGACAACCTTACGTTAGCAAGCGTAAACGTTAGTCATCGATGATGTAATACAAGACCCAAACTGTTCGCCGGCTCTTCCACGAGACTTCCAAATAATATCTGCCAGGGAGGAAATATGAGAAGGAGTGTACCCGCCATATCGCTCTATGTAAAATTGTATTGTGCACAACTACTCATGCTAACTTGCGAGCCACAATACGGTTTGGATCTCACTATACCTACATCACACAACTAACATCCAGTCAGTTTGGTCTGCAAAAACTACTACGATCCAGATTTATGTTGTTAGTGAATAATTTATTTGATTAAAATGAAAGTAAGTTCGTGCCTACATTCGTTTTTCGATTGTCGTGAACCATAACTTAGTAAAAACTTAAATTACGAAAGGAATGTTAAATTTATTTTAGTCATGATTTTTTTTACATTTCTTTCTTCTTTTTAAAAATCTCATCTCGAAAATTAATAAATAATATTTATTAGAACTGAAATATGTAATGAAATTGGGCAAGTAATCGCCATGACTGTTTCATAAGTAAAGTTAACAGTTAACAGTTTGTTCTGCAGACCGCACTGACTGACTTCCGCTGCAGGCTGTATATAACTACGTCTAATAAATATATAATATACAAGTATTACCCATTACAGTAACTTTGAGCATATCATTTATATTTCTATTACATTATTAACGCAAATTAATTATGTCGTATAAAATGTTCTATAATTTTGCAAATATAAACTATAATGGCACAGATATGTAAACAAACAAAGATAAAAATTTATACATAGGTAAATTGAGAGATTGCCAAATAAAGATATGTGCTGAATAAAGATCGCCTATTATCTAAATAAAACTCTTTCCGTTATCTACATCTATAGTTTTTTTTTGTTGATATTTTCGCTAGTTATAATTTTCTCTTATAAACTATTAAAGCTATTTTAATAATTACATAAATATTGTCACTTTGAATTTTTCATATGTAAATATTTCAATGTTTGAACATAATTGGAGATAGATTATTTATCCATAACTCAACTAAATATATTTATTGTCATTTTAGGGAAGATCTATCTCGAACATTTATCTTATTCATAAATAGACGACTTCGTTTGGATGGAGACCGGTACTGATAAAAATATTGACACATCTGCATCCAAACGACGCATAAGTACGTTATAACAATTCGTAAGCCCTCCACTAACGCTACAACACCAAACGTCAAACAAACGCACTAACACTAGAACACACGAGACAAATAAAAGCGCATCATGTAAAAATGTCTAAAGCTTTTCTCCACTAACAGCTAGTTCCTTTACCCTAAAGCGACTTAACATTCCTAAACATCAGTATAAATGCGACTTAGCGTCACGTCTCGAGAAAAAGGTTTCGAGAGAAAATGACAAAGTTTATTTAAAAAAAGTACCTCGACTCGTTATTGTAAACTTGAATACAACAACGCGGCGTGTTGCCGCGCTCGTGACAACTATCACAGCAACTATCTGCCGCCACGCGGGACACTACACCCATTATGTACTTACTATTTATACATTTTTAATATATATTGTCTTTATTTGTAAAATTATTGTCCAAAGTTTAAATATTATTGTCAATGAATTATTTATTATTGTCTAAAGTTTCCATTTTCTAGTTTTCGTATAAATATAAATCTAGTAACACAGTTATGACGCGGTTAGAACAATTACGTGTTTCACCATTCATTTTGGAGGTTTCCTTATGTCTATGAAGAATCGATGTTCCTTAATTCAAAGTTAGTTACCAGTGCGATTACTTTACGGCGCTGAAGAGCACCTCTACCAATCAATATCTACGACGATCTCAAGAACTACTGAACCGGCCTTTTAGACGAAAGGTCGATTCACATTCATTTTCACAAGGAAGTCTCCGAATATGAATGGTGCAACAGTTCCCACGTCCAATGTGCCGAGGCGCCCAGTTCAGGTGTCGTCGGAGGGCGCGTCGTCGTCGTTGTAGAGCTGCAGCTGGCGCAGGATCCAGGGCACGTAGGTGGGCACGTAGGCGTAGACGCCGGGCAGCCGCGGGTGCGCGCATTTGATGCCCCACGACACGATACCGCCCACGTACCAGCGCGATGGGTCCTCGGGGTCCTTGCACAAAAGCGGCCCCCCTGAGTCCCCCTATAGTTCACAAATTCATATCAAGCCAAAAATTTCTACAGATCTGTCAAATAGGCAGATCAGGTAACGGCCTACATATTATGATTACGTCCTACTATGGGCTATGCTACAAAATGTTAAAAACTTCAAATGAGACAAAAAGCGAGAGTGTTACCTGGCAAGCATCTTTGCCACCCTCGGGGTAACCGGCGCAGACCATACCCGCGGTGACGTTAAGGTCGCGGTGCTCGAGCCACTGATTGCATAACTCGCGACTCAGCACCGGCACCTCCACCTCGTTCACCGCCGGCTCGTACTCCGACACTGAACACACGAAATTTCCTCAAGCTCTGCTCGCTGGCTGACGCCAACGTGTTCCCATAATGTGTATACTGACTGTCTTTGTCGTCGCGCTTGCCCCAGCCGATGACGGTGCAAAGCGTGCCGGGCAGCAACGCACGCCGCGCCGGTGGCAGGCACACCGGTGACAACTGCTCGTGGTAACGTACGCGCACCGCCAGCTATGACATCAGATATGACATTAATATCTCAGCATTTACGAATTACTACGTAACTCCGCCCATCGATCTATAGATCTGTGAACGACAAGTGCGCGGTTGCGGTACCTGGAAGAGGGCGATGTCGTTGTCGTGCGCGACACCGACGTTGTAGAGCGGGTGCGGCACGACGCGACGCACCTTCACCTTCTGGCCGTAGTATGCGTGCGAGCGCCGTCGGGTGATGCCCAACTGGATCGTCCACCCATTGACGTCCGAGTGGCTGTTATAAAAATATCAGATAGGTCACGACTGTGACGGAAATTAGAAGCAGGACTGTCAAAAACTACGGTTTAACCATTAGTTTGAAGTATGATGATGGAACGCGCCATTCCCTTAAATGGCGGAATTTGCGGTTCTGGTCGTCAAGAAACATATAAAGACGGTGACTCACTTGCCGACGCAGTGCGAGGCGGTGAGGACCCACTGGTCAGCGACGAGCACGCCGGCACAGTAGAAAACCTCCTCGGGCCCGCCGAGTATGGCGGCCAGGAAGGGCCAGTCGCCGGGTGAGGCCTCCACGCCGCCCACTATACGCTTCGTGCCACCGCCTATTGTCCGACGCTTGCCGCACTCTACACACACATATTAAAATATTATATAATACGTTCTCAATTTTACTTGTGTAGATAGTCAATAGTTTATACTGTTTGCCTATAACTTAAAATATAAAGGATCGGTCTCGTACAAACTTGAAACGTAAACTGTTTATTGAATTCCGATTCCCATTTCATATTTGCTTATAACCTAGTTTCAAACTTGACTTGTTCAATTAAAAGTTTGTTGATTTGTCGTAATATTTTGCCACCGGTCGCACGCCTCGCTCTGATCTTCAATACGTTTTTAGTGAATTTATTATAAGACTAGTTTGTAAGTTATTTGGTATAACAGAATCAATGATGCGCTTAATACAAGATAATAATTATTTTATGACGGTGAAATTAGACGGTCAACCGTATGTATGTACACATATTAGAATTCATTTGCTTCGTTTCAAGACATTCGGTATAGAAACGTACAAACGTGTAATGGGAAACTCCGAGTTGTTCATTCATCACAGTGACAGGCTTCTGCGGTCAGTTGCGTAATGATCTGGATCTGTCGGAGCGCTGCGTTACTTGAAGTTGAAATATAACCCCTTTTTATATTCGCTGAGTCAACCGACGTGAATAAAAACTCATACATTTACGACAGTTAAATAATGGTAACGAGCGCGTTTACTTTTGAAGAAGTATTTTGTTATAATCATCGTTGTAATGCTGCGAAGTCTAGTAATTATAGTAGAAAAATATGTTGTATTAAGATGCTTCAAATATTTTAACTAAATTATACTTACATAAGTACCAAGACTAATGTGACATTTCAAACACAAAACCACTTGGGTGGCAACCCTTAATCGTACCTACAACTGTGCTCATTTGTAAATGTATTTGTGGATTATAAAACGAGATGTCAATGTTACAAATAGCGTTGGCTTCGAGTTCGTAATTAGGTTGCTTAATAATTAATAACACATTTATCCCGCGCTCCTCAGGACCTACCTGATGTTTAATTAATTCAGAGGAGCGTTGCGATGCGGCCGGAATAATTTAATTTACTGATTAACTCCACTTTCAGCCGAGCACACTTTTTAACGTAACCGTCGAGAGGCTTGGGTCTGCACTATTTAAAGGGCTAAGACAAACATGTTTGTCTGGTGTGAATTGGTTGACTTCACACATATTTTTGTTCTTCATTGTTACTTAACCTCGAAACTGATTCGGGAGTGAGTCGATCAAATCGACTTTATGAAATGTTACTGTGCTTTACAATGTTTGTAGATTTTATAATCAGTTTAAACAGATAAAAAATATATACAAACGATTTCTCCAAGACACGTAACACGATTATGGAAATATTCTTATGCGAATTAAATTAATAGGGTAAAAGACTTCAATTTCTTCATTTGTCTACGTCGGTTAGGTTTTTGTTAACACAGAAGCTGAAATTAATTGAGAACGACAAGGACGGGGGACAACTTTAGCGAGCAGTAATTTGTTTTTCTGTTGTAATTTGCGGGGATTACAAAAAGTTTAATTATATTTGAGATGGAGAAGCTTCGGGCTGCGGCAGGTGTCGTCCGGCTCAAGACAAAACTGCTATTTACATAAATTAGAAAGATAATTTCGATCTACTTCAATTTGTGAAATAGAAAATAAATGAAAAAGACAGACAATACGAATGCGTGACATGTAACTTATCCGAATGCTTGACGCACGGCGAAAAAATCAATGTTTGAGTTTCTTTAATCGAAATATTAAAACTACTCAAGAATACAAGTAAAATATACCTTTCATTGTAATTTAAAGGGCACATGTAAATAAAAGAATTAACTTCCGAACCGTGAATCAAATCTGTTTGCTCTGCAACAAAAAGGGTTTCGCTTAGATTTCAATTTGATGAAGGGGCTGACTTCAAGGTACGCACAAAGACATTATTAGAGGGCCGTGGCTTTAATTTTTATACCCGTAAAAATTCTGTATAAACGCAAGAGTCTGCGGCAGATTTTATTTTCGTTGATGAGAATTCTTTATGACAAAGGTGTCTTTGTTGTTATTGTGACATTATTTTTTACGATCTCCCGATATTGATAAGTTTTATATCACGCGTGGGACAAACACTCGCTTCCAGATGTGTCACGATGTTGTCGTGAAACGAAATGAAATTTCACGTTTTTAATAAACCAAAGAAGACAACAGCACAGGTTTATCACCATTGAATTTTCATATTATACATATGTAACGTAAATGATTTAACGTTAAAATAAACGAACTGAAGTGAAATTGATTTTGGCGGAGAAATTCAACATCAGTTTTCGTGATCCTAAAAGTTGGTCCAAAATTTTGATTGTACGAATGTTTTAAGCGAAGTGTTTTGTTCGAATCACGACTTTGTAATGAAATAATAACTTTGTTATTTCATTTTAAATTTCACAATCTGTTGGGTGGTTCGAATTAATTAACTTTAACTTTACACACTTTCACAAATAAGTAGAGTGGATCTTCACTATATATAAGACATGTCACTCAAGCGGAAGGTTTATATGTATAGTATGGTAGAGGTATACTAATAATTTTATGCGCTTACATTGTAATAAACAATAAATAAATAATTAACTACTTGGTGGCCTTAAAATAAGGAGAGAAAGTTAATCTTGAACTTACAAACTTCACGCGGACGAAGTCGCGTGCAACAACTACTTACCGATAAACCTTTGAACCTTGCTGTATCGTCATTGTATATTAAATTAATAGGAATTCTTTTAATTTCCCAAAGAAGAAAATAATAAAAAGTTGTGTAGCCGAAATATTGAAAGAAAACTTGTTCACTTTTATATGAGTATATATTTTTTCGTTTTAGTTTTGTGTTATTTTCCTGCAAAACAAGCGGATAACGTGTATTGTTATAATATAAATCTTATTAAACGTAAAATGATTCGCTTTTGTATGTCCACATTTGTTACAAAAAATATTACAAAAGTGCCTTGCGTTAGATTGTTAGCAAGAGCCTTAAACATAGTAAAGAAAGTTGGCAAAATAAAATTAAGGAGAAAGCTGGAGGTTGTAACAACCACCCCCTTATGCCCACTCCTCGCCCCGACGAGGTGCTTCAGCAGTAACTGACTTATTGACAAAGTTTGCTAAATTACCTTTTTTATGTAACACTAGCATCCCGTCCTGGCTCCACTCGAGTTAATATTTATTTTTTAAACGTTTAAAAACCAACATTAAATATAGCCTTTGTTTTACTGTTGATGTAAAATTCTTTGATATTGCTTTCTTAGTTTTTCCTTATCCGTTACAAAAATACGAATTACTTAGATTTTACAATACGAGTAGATTTTTAATTTCTATAATCAGTTCAAAGGTAAACAATTTTATTGATCGTTGAGAAAGAAACTTAACTATTTGTGTATACTTTTTCTTTTATGTTTGGAAGATATTTTTTTCCACAAATCTGTAGCGAATAAGAAGCGGTCTCGTTTCATCTTTGACTTCCTTGTTGACATTCGCGAGGATAATTCAATAAACATTATCGTCATTACAGGATTGTACAAATTACGTTACAACAGTTATTTATTTCATTTTTGTTTGTCGACAGATTTTTGTTTGTATTAGCGTAAAATTATACTGCTCTTACATTTGTATTGTAAAAGATAATATGTATACTTGTCGTTTCCCAGTAGGTATTCACATTTACGCACGACGTACCACGGTCTAGAGACTTACGCCGATAATGATGACGAAATATGATACAAATATTGTTTTTTTATCGAAATTATATATTGTAAAGTAATTGACATAAAGGTCACAGGACAAAACGAGCGTGTGTGTGAACTAGGTGTAACTATGCGTATGAATATTTTTTACAACTTTGATCGAAGAACATACGCGGCTTCAGAATGTAACAGAGTAAAAGCAATTAAAAGTGAGTTTGTTACCAAGAGTTAAAGAAACCGAGCAAAAGCTTTAAAAGAAAAAAGTACATTGAAACTTTTTTAATTGAGCACCAAACCACCGGTCGATTATTAAGAATTTAAATACATAATTGAAAGGAATTTTCGAGTCGAGCAGATTTCAATATGAGTTAGCGATTATTTTCCTGCAAACAAAGTAGTAACTTATTTAATTCCCTTTGTTATAAAGCGGCGAGCCGAGGCCGGCAGCGCCGCGCGCCGAGATGCGAACGTTATTTTATTAAAACGGTGGTGGAATGCTTTGCATCGCGCCGGACGACGCGACGCGACGCCGCCCGTTCCCGTATTATTGTTTATTTATGAGCAGCATAGGACGCCACGCGGCGGACGCCCGCTGTATTATCAAGTCTATATACCAGGTGTGTTAACATCGTGCAACATTACAGCATTTTTTCAATTATGCTACTTTTGCTTACAATGCAGAAAAAACTAATTGTTACATTTTGACACCAAAATGATAAAATGTTGAAAATAATATTAAACCTATAGAAGTACACACAAATAATTCTCCACGAATACAGTTGGGTCCAAGTGACGATAGAGTTGTAATTCTAGTGCCGGTAGTCTGGCACCTACAGCGGGAAAAACAGCTCACCATAGTTGTTGCAGACGAGGTGGATGTGCGCTGAGTCGTGCCGGCAGTCCTTCAGTTCGCGTAGCAGCCCGCCCTCGCGTCGCTGGAAGGCGCGGAAAGACTGCGCCGCGCCGTGCTCGTGCTCCACGTGCGCGTGCTCGGCGTGCGCGTGTTCCAAGTGCTCGGACCCGACGTGCGCGTGCGTGCGCCCCGCGCGCCCCATTCCGCCCACTGTGCTACTCCGATTCACCAAACTACGACAAGTTACGAAATGAACACTTAAATTGGACACAGCTTTTAATCGTTTCTTAGAGAGTTCATATGTTAGAGAGCGTGAACTAACGTGTATCCGAGCATAGCGCAGAGCTTGTGCGCGGTGGGAGGGTCGAGCGCGCGCGCGGCCATGCAGGCGGGCGCCCAGGACTGGTTGGCGGCGCGGAACACCTGCAGCTCGCCGCGCCCCACATCACCCGTCGCCTCGCTCAGACGTACTGACAAACAAATATCTGATCACGCATCTATCCCGTACGTGGGACAGCAGAGACTGTTCCCAGTAGACATGATCACACCACTTAAATTTAGTGATCGGAGCACTTATGTTTTTTCTTATTTTGTAACTATTTTACCCAGTATGAGTTCATTTGAAAGACATTCAATTCGTTTGTGTTAACTGAAAGCGCAACCTAAAAGTGCAACATTTAATTTGATTAATGGATATTTCAGATGAACAAGTATTGTAATTGCTCTCATACTGATAGAGACACTAAATTGAATTATAGTCAATTGTCCTACGTCGATGGAAATTATTTACATACAATGAAGCGATCGCTTAGAGAATGAAAGATTTTTATCGCTCGACGTCGGAAATTGGAGAGATTTTCATAATTCATCCTCGCTATTGAATGCAACTGAATTGAAAGCCTACAAAATGGAAACATGAATTTATTGTTAAATTAAATTTAGTGTTCTATGATACAAAACTCTATACTGAATTTTACTAAAATAAGTCTATATTTTTAGTCGTCAATGTCATGATAGAAAGAAATAAACATCTTTAAGAGAATAGAATAAAAGAAATACATTATTTTTCCTTAATCCAAATAGTGGCTGATTTCGACAGTATGTGCAAAATCATAGAGTTCTATAAACTGACCGATTTCCAGCTGCGTACAGAACATATCTATAAAATATTGGCTGAACTCCAAAATCAAAATTGCAGTCCGGTCACAAGATTAGAACGTACTAGGAATATATATTCATACTTATTAATACTACATTAAAAGATGAGAATCACAAAATCTAGGTAATATAAAATAGAAGCTTTTATTGTACGTGACCTGGACTTGAAAACATTACATACTCGTACATTGTTTATTACTCATGCGAGGATTATTGTGCAAGTTGCCCATCGGTCAGCAGTACTCACAGCAGTTCCTCTCGTCCTGTCCCCAGGGGCAGTCGACGCGGCCGTCGCAGAGGTGCGCCTGCGAGACGCAGCGCTGGTTGCCGCAGTGCAGGTCTGCGCCGTGCTTGCACACGCGGCAGTTGAGCTCGTCGGAGCGGTCCGCGCAGTCCACGTGCCCGTCGCAGCGCCAGTCGTGCGGGATGCAGCGCCGCACGTCGCACTGGAACCCGCTCGGGCACACTGCGCACAAATACACCATATCGCACAAACAACATCCTATCCCTTAATCATCGATCGATCGAATACGATCCTTTTTCTTATTCTAACTGTTAACAGATAACGACGTTGATGCGTTGATTTATATGACCCACTGTTTGACTCCTACTTCATTAAAGATAAATCAACCAACTATTTGCACACAGATATGTATGTATATTATACATATATAGAAGTTGAGCAGTTACCCGGCTTGGCGGCCCTGATCCGAGCCTCCTTGACCTCCCTGTTACCGAGGCAGACGTCGGTGTCCGTGGACTCTGGGAAGATTTCGCACTGAAGGTAGTCAGGCATCGATAGCCCGAACACTTCCAAGAAGAACCCGCACCGCCGCATCGTTTCTGTTTAGTCGTTAATGATCGAAGTATTTAGGATTATACTCGAGACGATAATTCATAGAATTTATTAATTAGATTTTTTTCGGAGCGTGCCGCACACGGGTGAAGCTAACCTTGGCAGAGGCTGCGGCAGGGGCGCACCATGTGGCCGAGCGGGCCGCACTTGGGCACGAACAGCGAGCACAGGAACAGCGCCGTCAGCTCGTAGCACCGCACGTCCACCACAGCGTCGTAGATCTCCAAATCCTGACATGAGTTATTACTAACTATCTGGGATACTTGAAATTATACACTATTAATATATCTCTGATTCAAATTGAATTGAATCGCTTAATCGAACGGTCATTAATGAACATTTCCCGATTGAGTTAGTATATCCACTATTGACATATTCCAAAAGTCCATTGTAGAATTCGATCAGTGCGGGTAATGGGCGGCAGAGGTCGGGCGCGGGCGATGTGGGAGCCGATTAAATGATCAGAAGCCGCAAGCACGCGCTCTCATAACGAGGGGTCGATGGCCTACGATCATTTAGCCACGCTCACATTACTAACGAAAACATTTGAAAACACTAAAAACACAATTGGAATATACGGAAACAAGTTATCACTACATTCAGTTAATTTAATGAAATTATAGCTTAAACTATTATTTTTTTATTGCAACGATAAAAAAGAAGTCTCGTAGCCCTATGCTACGCCATAAGCTACGCAGCGTACGCGGCCATAAACTAAACAGTTATACAGTCGTCGGCGTCGTGAACACGACATCTACAGTAATTAAGGGGTTGCTTTCATCGAAGGGGTATCAATCAATGTCACCGCTACAATGGTGGGTGCGTTTAACATCTGCCTGTCGGAATCCACCGACAAAGGGTTATTTATTAACGCTAGTTGGAGGCAGCGCGGCGTCGACGAATTAAATTTCGCGATCTGCGTTGCCAAGCAAACTGCCTCAATTTAACCAAGACATTAAATTGTACTGATTATCTATAATTTAGACTTGTCAAACTTGCCTAAATTTAATAGCCTGAATAACTATTAACATTATATTTAACATTTTTCATTATTAGATCTGGTGCATTTTTATTGTATTAATATTAATATTACCATTCCAAGTATTTTTTAAAAATTTTGTTAGGATGCAAAATTAATTAGATTTCCTTGGTGTCCTCGAACATCAAAGTCTGACCAGTGAAATTTAATCTTAAACAATTGATAACAAATTAATTAATAGAAGTCAAGGATGATGTCGCTTGGCAGTAAGTTAGTCGCGGAGGGAACGAAGTTAATTGATAGTTCCCGTGTGACAGCTCGTTATCACGAACTCGCTCACTATCAATTAGTTTGTAAACGCGACACGTTCTGATCTCAACGTCTACCCTTGAATCACGTCCCACTTTCACTATCCCAATCAGCACGACAAACTGGACTGTAACGTTGGCTTTCTTGCTTCTAGAGTTAACAAATTACTATTAAATAATTTTAAAAACTTTGTTAGTTGAGAGTTTTATATAACATAACTCACCTGTTGAGCGTCCCTCTGTCCGAAGTGTCCGATATAGTTGGGGAAGACGGTGAAGTTGTAGGAGATGCGGTGCTGGTGGCAGAAGGTGACGATGACGGGCAGGCAGACGCCGGGCGCGGGGTTGCGTGCTCCAGGGGGCTCCGCCGGCGTCGGCCACGGCACTATCACCGACCGGTTCACCACTTGGGATACGTACTGCGGATAATCATCTTATACAATACTTTTTAATGGAAACTGAATTCTTTTAATTATTTTCGCCAAGCTCACTTTGATATTCCTGTATTAAGAAGATTAATTTTATTTAAATATTTTAGTAGAATTTGTTTTTCAAACATTCTAATTAATGTACTAAAAATTAAGTTAAATAGAATATACGAGTATTACAAAGGCGGGCATGTAGCGCGCCCTGAGGCATCCCAACATTAACTTTTTCGTACAATGGTCCCACATTCCTCGTCCCTCTACCTCTGAAGATTATTTTGCCCGAAACGTTGCTAATTAAAATGAGATTTTTTGTCAGCGGAACAAACGTGCTTAATGTGGGTACACCAGCTACTGTGAAGGAAATTTAATTCATTTACATTGTTCACATGAGTAAAAAGTTACAAATGTGTGGCGAGGGCTTAGTCACTCTAAATGACAAATAATTAAAGATAAAAAATAAAGGTTATTTTCACATTAATATAAACATTTATATTAAGATGTAGCGCCAGGCCAGGGTCAATAAGAACTATCAAATTTCATAATTAAGTACTAAAAATGTAAAAACCCACAGAGTAGCAATATTCAGTGACTAAACTTGTCTCTCTTGTACAACTGTTGACTCGGATAGGAAAGCTACAAAAACAATTTGTCTCCACTCGGCTGCTTGAGACGAAGATAAGCATTCTGAACGGAATAAACAGCAATTCCGCACTTGACCTACTTCCCGCAGGCGATGAACTGCGGTAAAAGCGCAATCTTATATACGACAACTCGACACGTTCAAAGCACCAGGTCACGTGGAAAACGTAATGGAAAAGCAAAAGGTAAACATTGATATATTTTCGTTAGATAGTTTTTACCAACTTTCAATTTAATGAATGTTTACCAAAATAATAATAAGACAATTTTCAAAACAAAGCTAAAAAAAGGATTCTCACCTCTTATATATTTACTTTAATGCTGAATTTTGTAAACAAAAAGCTGAAATTAACTATAGAGGTTTATCTGCGGGTGAGGTTTGGTGTAAGTGTTGACATTAGGTCGCGGCATTAAACCAGCCGCCGCGGGAAAAAGTCTTGATAAAATGCCGGCAGGTTTTTTGAGTCAGCAAAGAGTGCTCCTTGATACTATAAAAAGGATTAACGTAAGTTCTGTGCGTGAAGATTATTTTAAACTAGCTTTCTAGATTAAAGAGATTCAAAAAAAGTAAAAGCCTATGAATTCTTCCAGACTATCCTCTACATCTATACCAAATTTCCTCGAAACCCGTTCAGCCGTTTAGGCTACAAACTCTAACAAACATCCATCTATCTAAACTTTCGCATTTATAATATTAGTAAGTATGATAAATAGTAGAAAAAATAAGTAAACACATGAAAGTTTGAAATACCTTGTAAGTATTGTTTATCATAACGCAGATGTCGTAAATTTAAATACAAATAGGTAACAAAGTACATTAATATTGCTTTGCAATATTAAGTAAGGTTGTGGTTAAGGGCCACACCTGATCATTAGTAATGTTTAGTATTAGGGCAATAAGTAACAGTATAAAAACAACAGTTAAAACCACATATTTATGGCTTCTATAAAATTACAAAGTTCTGTTGTAATAGAACATAAAAACGGAAGGTTTCTTCTGACTTGTTAAAGTACAAAAACTTCGAAGGGACACAATGGATGTCGTACAAAGCCCTTTGAATAATTAGCAACGTAATTCAGGCTTCTCGACAGCCTCTTATAATAAGTTCTGACGAGGTTTAACATTTTTAACAATCATCGTTTAATTTCTATAATAACTTAAGTTTAGCGCAAAGTACAAGCTATTATCCACTGCAGGATATGTTAAACTTAATTCAAAAGACTGGTAAATAATTGGTTATAATAAAAATGTCGATATCTATTTTTTTTTATTTTTGTACATATTAATCTGTTATCTATATTCTAAAGGGAAGATTTACATTTTTGTATGTATTGAAATAGTTCAAAACTACTGTGCGGATTTCAAAAATTCTTTCACCATGCAAAACCTACGCTATCGGTTGTTAAATAAGATTAATAAAATTAAATATTTTGTCGCAGAAATTAAAACTAGTATTAAAAAATATTGACATTTACAAGCAATACCATCTTATACTACGACCTTCGCTACAAGAAGCAATAAAAATCTTTCAAGGCATTATCGTGATTTTTAAGAAAAAATCTACCTCTGACCATTGTAAAACTAACAATCGTAACGGAGGTCACAGTCAAAGGAAACCTTATAAAATGTCCTTAGCAATAAAGCTTCCTTTACAATGAAGTTTTCGCGACCTTTACTAATGAATAGAAATTGCACAAGCGACTCCTGGAATTTCTTTACAAGTTAAAACAAGCTAACAAAAACAAATATCTTTTGAAATTTGTAAACAAAAGTGCCGTTATTTCTATTACTTTAATGCTTTTACATTAAACGGCATTCTATTTCTTATGTCCAAAATAGCATTTATAATGACTTTGTAAAAACATGTTTTTCTCCTGAGATTAAATATTCACAACATAAAAATAATATCAAAAAGAACATGTTTATTTCGTTTTATGTTGTGTACCGTTTAATTCTAAGAGATATTGACACAACATGGAACATAATGAGCGCTTACGTAGCTCGTCTGCCCTTGAGCATGTTTTCACTTATGTTGTTACTTCAGAGGGCGCTGTGTTGTGGGCGCTCGGCGCCTACGCTCTGTCTACGACCTACGGCTACGAAACGCACAGTCCACATGAACACACAAACATGCGCCCACACTTTGAACAAACGTAATTGCCCCTTAAAAAATAAAACCTAGGACTAATGAGAAAAAATGGAATAAAATTAATTTTCAATGTCATTTTCACATAAAACAATAAACGATACTACGATTTACAAACGTTTTTGACTTCAAAGGTTGTTATATATTTAATTAAACATTAAACTTAATAAGACAAGTTAAACAGCGCTGCCGTTAAAAATGTCATGTATACCGTCATGTATGCCGTTAAAACTGACAGATAAATTTTGTCTACACAACTTATTTCTAACTAAGTGCAGTTTACCATTAAAGGTGTGTAACGAGTTCAAAACTTGTTTTCAAACATTCACCGTGGGAAACTTAACTAAGTGTAATTATTTCCGAGTGTCCGAAGTAACGATTCACGCTCCGACGCGACGGCGAGGCTTATAAAAAAGCCACTTCACGCGATGAAATTCTATGAACAAAAGCGACGATAAACCGACTACCAATCGTTTTAAAACAATTGTTTTCATATTGAATCGTATAAATTCGTTAATTCTGTTCAATTTTAAACTAGAAAGTTAAACCGAGTACCTAAGGGGTGATATTGTTTTGGATACTTGAATAAAAGGAGCATGTTAACGTGTATGGTGCAGTTACCTGTACGGCAGGGTTGGCTCGGAAGTAAGCGAAGAGTGCGACGGTGATGGCGAGCAACGCCACGGCGTTGAGCACGAGCTGCGCCAGCCGGAACCTGTGACCCGAGCCGGCGCCGGCAGCACCCCCCGCGCCGCGCATGTCTCGCAACATCTGACACAAAATAGTTATCAACCACCAGTAATATTTATGAAAAAGTGAAAAACGCATTAGTAATATTTGTGTAGAAAACAAAGGCATCATGTAAGAGCGAGATAGTGGCAGTGTGAAAGGGAGACACGTGTGTGAGCTTTTAACGAGTTGCATCTCTCACAGATCTGCTGACGGAGCGCTTTGCAGACATTTTGCTAACGCTGCAAGCTGCAAATTCAGATTGAAACATAATATATTAGATTCTATCAAGTGAGTTAAATATGCAAAATTTGAAAATAATGTACGAAATGTGTAGTCGACTCTGATCTAAGATGGATTAGAGTTTAAAATGTTTACACTCATTATGACAATGTTATACCACTCACTCTGAATTCCTTATCTCATTCTCCACTAGTAGATTATACTTTCAACAAGTTGGCAACCCTTTCCGACAATGTGACAAATTAAATGCAGACGTAGATGTGTTAAATATCTAGAAGAATCCCCATGTGTTAGAGTGCAGGCGGGAACATGTAAGTGAATAGAGCTGAACAAAGGCGTCGCATCGTGCGGCCACACGGTTCGTTCAAAGCCGCCCTGAGAAGCGGGAGATTGTCTTTTGAATAAGTCATGACTCCTTTGAGACGGAGTCTACGTCATATGATGAGAATGTTCGCAGCCTACACAACATATTGTAGCTTCTGGAGAGTTCTATTACAAAAGATAGACCACGAAATTTGTTTTTTACGGAATGAGTATGAAAATGCACTAAATTAATATTAGCGGGTTTCTTGATAATGTAAGCTTAGGTTGGTTTTATTTCAGAAGTTATAGAAAATTCTTTCCACTTGTTTGAATGTAACAAAAATTGAGTATATAGCCGTAGGAGCTTTCTGCACTGATGAAATAAAAATGTCTTAACTTTTTTCATTTCAATTTAGACAAAGCTTTCAGACTGTGAGAGCTGTTGTTAATTTCAATTTTTATCAAATAGATAATTCCATGTGACAATGTTTTTAAAAGAGCGTACTTTCGTACAGTATTATTCAGTAAGCAATGTAATAAAATGAGTATCGCGAACAATAAAACAACAATGTAATTTTTGCACGAGCTTGCGTGTCCAATGTCGAGTGCATTCGGGGGGCGAGGCATCTAGCACGTATAGCGGCCGCCCGCATTCATTTTGCTCGGAGTAAGATCCCAAACTGCGGCCGGCAGACACATTTATTGACATAAGTTGTGCAATTAAATGCTCAGTCCGCAGTATACATACGCTCCTTGCTTTCTAGTATTTCTGTTTACATTTACACTAGTAACGTCTACTGAAATCAAATATATCCTTTTCCTGGCTTTTTTCAAGCGGAGGGTGGGCACAGAATGTACTCTCCATACATCTCTATTAGCCCTCTTAATCGAATTGTATTTGTTTAAAAGTATATGCGTAAGAGTGATTTTTTTCAAATATTTCATAATTTTACTATATTGAACACATGTTTGTATTTAATAAATAATTATATGTTCCCTCTACTTACTGAAGAAGTACTTTACAACAAAGTTAAAATGGAGTGTAAAATTTCATGATTTCCTTACTCATTTCAACAATTAAAATTAACTAAATGTGTTAATCATTTTAAGCTTTCTTTGCAAAAGTTAAGTAAGAAGTTTGTAAGATAACCTAACAAACAAACTAGATCGATAGTTTAATTCCAAATTCAATTAATGTCAAGATAGAAATATGTTCAGAGCCGGTTATTGGAAGCCAATATTTTACCCCTTCCCAAAGACTTTCCTAAGTTAGAACAAAATCTTTTATATAAACCAAATAAAACCACAATTCGATCCATCCAATCGATCAGGTACTTTCCTTGTTCAACTCTGAATCATCCATGTAAAGCGAACACACAATTTTGCTAGTGTTCTAAATGTTTTAAATGTGATAAATGTTGGTTGTATAAAAGAACGAACTAAATTAAGTCAAATATCATTATTGCAATAACAACTCAATGTACAGATATAATACATCCGGCTAAGCTGCGGCGAACGAGCTCCCGGGCAGCATATTATGTTTGCTGAGACGAGATTGCAACGGCCTCGTCGACTGCTCGTTACTCCAACGACCACATGTCGCTAAATTTTCTATTCATATCATGAATTTAATTCATCGTAGCTTTACGTATTAAAGTCACATAAAATTACTTATATATGATAAGTTTTTATTTTTTATGTGTATCGTGGATATTGAGTATCTACTCTACTAAAACGGCTTAAATCTTATAATCGTTTCCTTGAATCGCTTCTGTTGTTATGTATAAGCAATTTCAAGAAATGTTCTTGTGCTGTATTTTTACCAATATATAGTTACATTTCCATCCATTCTGTTTATATCAATAATGTGTAATTAGAAAATAACTAATCAAAAGCTCTTAAGCTTAAAAAGTAACTGAAAGAAATTTACTTCTAATAAAAAAACTTTTCTGATTAAAATACTTGCTCGCTTAAATGAAATAATCAGATAAATCCACATTTTCAATTTAATCCAGTCCGCAATCGAGATTCGCGATCAAATGAAGTGTAATTTACGGGAAATGCTTTCAAGTGTGAAATAAAACGCTCCACGCCGCAAGTGATACGCGTCGGACGTTGCTCTATGAAAGTTGCTATAAAATTAAATAAAACTAACATCGATTCATAATTTTTGACACAAAATGCTAACAAGCTAGACATCGTCTTATTATACGTCACGAAGGACATCATCATCATAAACGTGGAACTATCTAGAAGAGTTAGTACAACCTTTCAAGACGTTTACTTACTAACCATGTATAATTAAATTTTCAACGAGATTTATGTCTTTTTAAAAGTTAAACATAAAAACTGATTTTATAATTATTGTCATTGGTCAATAGAATTAAATGTAGCCAGTAATGGCCAGCTAGCCGCAGTGTTGTTGTGGTTCGGCCATTACAACGCGCGTGTAACTAAACGTTGCGAGGCTGTTATCCTCACAGCGGTCAGCTGTGGTACTGTTCTAAATTTCATCTGACGGCTTAAAAGCGTTTTGTTGTGCAAATCACTACCTCTAACCGTTGTAATAGGTATTTCACATTTGAAATACTATAAATAAAGTAAACCTGCTTTTGTTATTTATACTAAGCTGTGTGTAAAATGTATAATTGTTAATTGTAATAATTAATTTTAGATGTATAAACAATAGGACGATATCCGTGACGTTAATTGTCGCTAAGTAAATGGTGCCTTCATTTATTACTTGGAACAATAGTTTATCAATGAAATCGATCGAACGAATCAAATGAAATTTAACAATTCTCAAACTACGAATTTTGTACAACATGACTTCGTCGACTATTTGTACCCATCTTTGAAGTAGCACGTTATTCGTGTCGATGAAAGCTCCTATAGCACACGAATGTGGAAACTTTCAAAAGCTTCGTCTGTCGGACACCGGACGCTTCAGAATCAAAAGTTATTCGGCAGCCGCGGGCGCGGCGAGGTGCGGAGAGTACATGTCTACACCACTCTCAAATATAATACTTGTTATACATTGTAGGTAATGTTTTGGTCATCTAGGTTTCTACTGGAATTCGATTAACGCAGAAATTTATTAATCTTCGTGAAGCACGTGAGATTTATTAATCTTCATATGAACTGTTTCTTAAAAAAAATATTTCGTTACATTATAAAATTTATTACCTAACATAATCAATTCAGTAATATAACTAATAAATTTGTTATTCTTAACTACAGGTAAAGTGTATCTTTCTCATTAGGTTCCTTATTTCATATTACAATTGCAGCAATCATTGCTTTGTGACCAAATTGTGTCGTTTATTAGGTATAATATAGGACTCACCCGGTGGTGTAGCGACATGTTGCTGCCGTTCTGGAACCTGACGATGGTCTGCAGCGAGGCCGGCGTCGACATGCTCTTCGTTATGGAGCTGCTCCCGGACTCCTTGTCTTGTTGCTCCTTCAGCAGCAAGCCGCGCGCTATCTTAGCATTCAGGCTCTTGTTGGCGTTCTGGTGCGGAAGTAGCGGCGTTTCCATCGTCTTTGTGGTGTAGGAGGGCGAGGAGGTCTGGCTAAAAGAATCCGAGGACACGTTGGAGTCCTGGCGGACACTGATGTTGGAGCCGGAGCTCGGGGAACGCTTGATCTGGTTCTGCGGCGGTGTGTAGGGAGTGTCTGGCATCTTTTGAGGCGGCCTTCTCAAGGGCGGCGGCTGCGGGTTCTTGTTGCAGTCGAGTCGTGCCGGCTGCGTCGGCGTAGGTGTCGGTGTCGGTGTTGGGACCACCGTGCGTCTGTTGCCGTTTGGGTCTGTCGGAACGGCCGGTTGAGCGGGTCGCGGCGGCGTAGGCGGGGGCACGCGACGCGGCGGTTGCGGTGATGACCGCCGCGGCGGCGCGGGTGGAGGCACGGCCAACGGCACCGGCGTCGCCGCGGGGTTCACTGACACTGGCACCGTGGCCGCCGCCGGGGGCACGGGTAACACGCGCTGCGGCACCGGTGGCGGCTGGGCGGTTGGCGCCTGCGGCGGCGGAGGTAACTGTCACAAAACAATTAAAATTAAAAAAAAAAACAGATTTTTTGACACAATTTTAGAAATTACATTTTTGTTTTTTCTAAAATTTGACAAAGATAAAGCTTTTATTTCGATATACTAACAGTTATTAAATTTAAATACAGCTAAACAATTTTGATAGGTCCGGACCTATGCTAATGCTATGTTCCCCAACAATGCTATGTTCCCGGGAACATAGCAATGTTGGACTTAATAAAATTGTATTATCCAACCAATCAGTGTCAACTAAAACATCTAAACGTACAGGCTCGTAGCAGCTCGTAGCGACTCGTAGCGCCGGTAAAACAATTAATCACCCTTATTGTTCTTATATAAATCGATAGCCCGCCGAGGATCCTTTGAATGGTGGCAAAGAAAGCCGGTATTGGAGGATGTTTTAATACTCTTTTTACAATATATTATTTTACATTACGCAACAATAGCCGCCACATTAAGTAGCTAATTATAATGACTTTGAGAAGGATCGATGAAGCTCGAGAGAAAATCTTAAGAGTAGCGCAGCTCACTGAGCGCGGCTTCGGCCCCTGAATCAATGTCGACGAGCAAACTTAATATTTAACAGTTTTGTACCATTACCAGACGTCGGACGTTTATTGAATTTGTTTTGTATATTTATTCAAATAACTTTAAGACACTGAGTGTATCGCTTTTTTCTTTATTGAATTCACACTCTTAAACATTAATTTGAGCAAATCGAAAGAGACAGTTCTGAAGAATATCTTAGACAACATTATTGTTTTAGGTACATGTATGTGATACCGCGTTCTGGGGAGGGATTTGGAAAGGATATGTCTAACAGTGGATAGATAAAATATAATATTGCTGATGATGATGATGTATGCAAGCACCTTGACGTGTGGCCTGGGCGGCGCCAGTCTCGAGGGCGGGCAGTAGGGCAGCGCGTCGGAGGGGCAGTAGACGAAGCCGGCGGGGCGCGGTGGCGGCGCACACGCAGCGGTAGAGTGTCGGCGGGGCGCGAGGGGCCCGTCTGGCCCCGCGCTTGGCCGCAGCAGCTCGAGCAGCCGCTCACCTGGCGTGACCGCCAAGCTGCCGGCGCGTCCGCATCTGCTCGCGTAAGAAGCCACAGTGACAAAAACTACACAATGGTCTGCAAGTGACTGACTTCATTTATGTACATAGTGAAAGAAAACATGGTAAGTAATCACGAGTACACATGAACAGCGGGAGCCGGATGTCCGCCATAATGTACCGGTAACGAAGCCGGTGATTGCCTGTCAGCTGTCTACTGTGAGCGGTTGTCGCGGAGGTTAACGTCATGCGGAGTGCGGACACATGTCGGAACCTTTGATGAGAGATAATTGTAACCTATTACCGCATTCAACTGAACTCATTATCGAGCTACGAATATTTGTCGATTTTACAAAATATCAAAAACTGCGGTTATTTAAAATAACAGGTGAGCCGCTTGCTCATTTTCCGCCTTTTGTTGTAAAAAATAAAGACACTTAGATTGCACTAGTATAGTCATCAAATTGATAAGAACAACAGCAAAAAGTTTTGATTTCAAAACCCATCGATAACAATGAAATGGTCATCATAACATCGCCAGTAACGCGCCCGCATTACACAGCTGTACTGTCCTTTATCCAACATAGATCATGATTTGAATCAATAAAAAATAATAAAGATTTCATTGGTAAATTTTAAAACATGACTTTATGTCATTAGGCTGGTAATAGCCGCAAACAACCATTGGGCACATCAGCCTGACACAATTAGAGGCCGCCTAATGTCCAACTGATTGAGTTTGACCCGATGTAGACAACATTAGCAATAGGGCTGTCTGTAAAAAATAAAATATATCAACACATTTATATTTAGAAAATGTAGATAGGAATAGTGTAAGATGAAAATATTGACGAGGTCCATTGTGATTGATTTGCTTTGAAAAAGTAATTAAAAGCGCCTTTGAGATGTCAAAGATTATAATTTTTAGGGTTAGACATGAAATAAAATATATCTAGGTTATGTGTTGGCCGCTCGCCAGCTTGGCCGGTCTACAGAGAAATATAATATCTTGTACAAAGACGAAGATATTACCTTGAATGTTCTATTGTATTATTCCTCGGAAGTCTCACATAGCACGGATATACGATGAAAGCATCTACTTTGTAAAGCAAATCTTTGCTGGGAAAAGGTAGATGTTTCTTATGAAATACACATATAATTTAGCTATTCATGTTATTTTCGCACAGTTCAGAATGTATTATTTATTATGCGTGACAAATTTAAGATTTTCGGTAACTACCTGGGAGCAACCCTACTGAATCCATTTAAACCGTTCCCCAGTCGTTTAAAAGAATCAACGTTTTGATTGATTTAATTACTGTACGCAATATTTGTATACGTTTTTCTCAAAGTTCAGAAAAATGTTTGGTGTTTGCAAATATAAGATTCTATTTATAGATAACATGTTTACATGTTTACGTTTGGTTAATCGGTTTCGTGGAACAGCCACTAAATGAGATATTTTTAATATTCATGCTTAAAAATATGGGATTGAATGATATATCGATTTAGGTTCACCTTATACCTGAAATAAATATTCTTATAGAGAGTAAATTAGAACAAGCTGCATTGCTTGTTACCCGACTTAAGACTTAGGAGAGGTAATGTATGTTTTAATTACAATTTCATTGCGATCTTCAGGAGACTACTCGCAAACGACTACACCAATATTACCTAGTAAAGTATCATTCGATTTCATCATCCCCTTAGTGTCAAAGAGGGTTTTTCAATGAACATATTTTTTTTAATATGATAAATTATAATATTAGTGTGATAGATAGAATAGTCTGGGACTCACCGGTTCCTGGCAGGGTCAGAGTCGTTGTCTGCGGCGGCCGGCTGCAGCTGCATGCCGCTCTGCGCCCACGTCACCGTCAGCCAGTCTGCGATACATCACTTGTTAATATTTACATCACGTCCACGACGACTGCAATTACTGCACTGGATTAACAACATATTAAATTACATCTAAGAGTCTACCACGTTCTCTCCTCTGAGAGGCTCTAACTCTAATAAAACAATGTAATATTAGTAAAACATGGCCCTATGGGGATTGTTTGATTCCCTCGTATACTTTCTATCTCCATTACTATAAAATTATTTTCCGTTCTCAATGCCACTTCAAATATATTATTTAAAAAACATTAATATAGAGAGTTCCTTACAAATCACTAAGCACATTTATAACATTCGGTTTCTAATGTAATTATTTGCTCATCTTCAACAATTTCATTAAATAAAAATTCATAATTCTCTCTACTAAAAATATCGTCAAATTACGTAAGTAAACCTACGCTTTGCGAAGTAAAGGACTGACATTTAAGTAAGATGAGACCTTCTGTAATGGATTGGAGGAAAATGTAAGTAAGAAAATTTTATTTACAGCAACATCAAGTACAAAGCTAAGAAACATTATAAATATTAAATGAATGATGATATAAAAGATGATTAAATATCTTAGCACGCTCTAAATGAAAAACAGTTTGAAAAAATTCATTGCGGAGTAAATATCGCCATGTTTCACTAATGCGGAAAATATAGGAAACTTGTCACCGACACGAGCTCGTATAGAAAGTTGAATTATTGCCGCCAGGTGGGCCAGGAGCCGCGCACTTCGTACGGTGCACAGGGTTTTATACGAAAAGAGTTTGGTTATTACTAAACTGGAGCTCCCAATAGCTTGGTCGAGTAATTTACGAAATGAATTATTACAACAGCTGGGACATAATATGAACGTACAACGTATAAATAATGAATATAGTCGCACCTAATACGTGTGCGTTTACACAAAATAAAACTAATAGCTTCTCAGTATACCTCGTACTGTTTGTTTGAGGTGAACATTTCCAGAGAGAGAGACGTGTCAACAGATAATAAGAGAATAAAGTTTCATTGACAATTTTCAAAAACACATGGAAATATAAGATCCAATTAAAGAAAACATACAGAGGAACTGTTAAATATGTGGAACTACAATTAAAGATATAAATAGACGCGTCATAAAACTTTTACTTAATTGCTGCATTAGTTACTACAGATATCTGCGGAAAGGCAGATGGCAGAATGGCAGAGGGCGAAATTAATTTAAAAGAGTTTTGTACATTTTGTACGCTTGGAATCATGTTAATGGAAAAATTATTTATAATAAGTTAAATGGACTGGTCTATTGGTAACAATGTAATTATACCAATAATTTTCTTATGATGAAATTTATTTCTTGTTATAGAATCTTTCTTTGAATAAATCTACAGTTAGATTGAATAATACAGAGACGTGGCCGTACGCAATTTGACGAGGGTCTGCTCTCGGCTGCCAGTTTATTTGCTAATAGGACAAATTCTCTATTAGTTTTTGTTTTGATACGTCAGTCAGCTCCAACGAGCGCCGGTGCTAATGATTTAAGTTTTATCCGTGACGTTACCGGATCCTGTTACATTGAAATGGACAACAACCTTTTATATAAATCGTAGTATAAATATATTTTTTATGTCAGAGTTAGCACAAATATACAAGATTCCTTAAATCTAGGGTCTAGTCTAGTTAAATGAGATATTAAGAAACACAAATCTAACCGTAGGTAATTTTGTAAAGTTAAGTATTTATATTGTAAAACGCAGGATATTTAAGTCATGATATACTTGATTTAAATATGAATTAGAGCAAGAGGACCCACGTAGTCGTCAATTTATGTGGCGCGTGACCACACTATATCCTGCCGGTTATCCTACACGATCAGACCCCGCCGCCCCCCGCCCTCCGTCCCCCACGACCCTTAGGTATGTTTTATTAAATCGGCAGCCCGCGGCTCGAGATCTTAATGCTTGTTATTATAGGACTTCGACAAGATTTCAAAACATTGGTTTACAATTCAATAGAAATTGATTGAAACTGTACAAATAATTTAGTAGATACACAAAACTATACGTGTCTACAATCGGTCCAGTTATAGCAAACTATAAATATTTTATTGTCAAGAAACATCCTACAAATCCTAGGCCTTCTCTCTGCTTGTTCCTTAGTAATCAATAATCTTTATTCCTACTGAGATGTAAATACTTCCTTCTTTAATATGAACTCACTGACTCTGTTATTCAGTTTTCATCGACTGAAATAAAACAGTTTAATAATTAAAGTGAAAGTTGTGCAGTATCGGGGCGGGAGCGTAACAACTTTAGCTCGTAAACATTTAATAGCTGCGTAGACCGTGTCCACACGTGTTGCTCTCAAACTCAAGCACTCACTCAATACTAGCTTAGACCCGAGCTTAATTACTTATAAAAACTTTGTGTCTGAACATATGTACATTATTACAAAGTAACTGCTCACTTCAGTTTTCAGTTGTAGCAACGTGAAGACCATGTTAGAAAAAAATGCAGAACCATATGATATTTGTTGCACTAATAATAAATAGGAAAATTACATGGAAATATAAACAAACAATTATTGGAGTCTCATTGGAAGCATAGACGACGACGTATAGAGATTCGATTTTTTTTAAATCTTTCGTAAAGATGACTAAAGTCGTTCTGTTCCTTAACTTGCAAACCGAATAAGCTCTCGTGCATTTACATACGGCTACAATTTAAATTGTCCTAAACTTTAAAATGCTACTGTATTTTGCAAACCGAAATATGGAATAGTTGCTTTTAAAATATCTTTATTAGAACCGCTGTTCAATGGAAGTTCTTAAAGATGTTAAATGAAGGAATATTGAATAGTAATGGGCCTCGACCGGAGCAATCAGACAAAGTCAAGTCTCGGGGCAATCGAGCTGAGCCGATTCCAATATCAGCAGTTAGGGGAAGTAATAAATCTGCTGGAGCGGGGCGGGGGCGGGAGGTGAGATGAATTTGGTACTAAGTGGTTCTTATATTTTCTATATATTATATGAATGAATTTTAAATACATATTGAATATAACACAAAAGACAGGAAAGTTGATCAAACAGATTGTTTGTCAATTTAGGTAATAAATAAATCTATAAAAGTATGCCTGAATTTCTGAAAAATGGAATGGAAATGAAGGATGGAAAGGACGTATATGTAGTACAAGTACATGTTTGTTGATATTAAATTGCATTAATTTTGCCAATTGCGTGGCAAAGTACTCGTAATTAGAGCAATTATATTAACTTGAAGTAGGTCAATTAAATTATTTAATCTGTGTAGTCTACGCATTAAATCAATTCCATAAGTATTAAATATTTCTCGATCCCCGGATATCCGGTGAAAATGTCGTTTGTTTTATGAGAAGAATGGTGATCGGTGTATCCATTAGCCGCACTAAGGTTCCAGCTAATAGCTTCTCTGCTAAATCCGGATTAGAGAATAAAATAATGTACTCGTATTGTTCAAATAATGTACGTTCTTCCATATTGCGTTCTAAGCATTCTGTTGTTTGGACGAAACTATTTCAAGATAATACTACAAATGACTTAGAAAAAAGTATAAATAAGAAAAATGACATTAAATGTAGCTACGATTTAATTCCTAATTATAAAGATAGATAACAGATGTTGAGATACGGTAAACCTAAGGTTCAAAAGCTACTAAAGCTTGCACTTGCTGTATCGCTACTCGGTATTACCAAGTCGTTGTTTACTTTAATGTAAAACGTTACATTGCGTATTGATATTAATTGAAAGCTCGCAACATGTTCAACACACTGGTTCAAGTTGTCAGTTCCCCTCCTTCCGCGATACGGAGAAATCATTTGAATATTAGAGGATAAAGATTCCTCTCGTGAATAAGTAGTAGTTAAAGGAATGCTTTTGGTTTTTATTTCTAATTTTTAAATAATAGAACGAATTCATGGAAATAGAAACATTAGTTGACTTGAAAATTATTAATTACAGTATATAAGTTTAAAATATCTTTTCAGGTCTCATTTTTTACTTTTGTAGGGTGAATTTGAAAAAACCCTGAAGTAAGCAGATATTAATTTTATACTCATTGTTTATGTTAATTTTCAAATATAATTCTGCTAAAGTATTCATACTTTAGCATTAGCACATTAATTGTTTATAGTAATATTTTTTTAAAAACCTTTTACTGTGCTCGCCAAAATAGGACTTACAGAAACCTAACGAATACTAATTAATTAAAATCCTGGTTAGTTAATTCATTTGAAATATCTTTTAAAAGTCTTGCTAAGAAATTTTAATACTTTCAAAAGTATTCTTCATGATAAAGCTTTCATAAGCTTCTGAAGTCCTTCTAATGCATTTGCGGGTATTAGAGCTTATGATACGCGGTAAGCGTGCATTGTTCTTATAATATCATTTTAAAATCTTTTCCTTTGACTTTATTAAATTTTGCAAAAATCTGTTTGCAAAATCATTTCTGTATGTGAATTTGTATAACACAATTTTAATGGAAACAAGACGATGTTTATAAAACACTTCGCGTGATATTTTACTCTTAAAAGAAATGTATTCAGAGAAACGCGCGAAACTAATGGAACAGAGGTTAAAGGTGTTTGCATATGTACATACATCAAACAGTTCTTACGTCGTTCACATCTTTGCTTAAGAGCAACCTTAAAAGGGTATAAATCTATAATCTTCAGACGTAATTATCTACGTATTCGCTAAAGGAATGTAATATGTTATCAATTATTATTATTCATCTGTTTCCTTATAGAATATGATTAAAAAGTGATTGGAATATTAAAACCTGCTGTCCTGGCATCGCGCAACCTCGGAGAAGGGCAGGAAAATAACGACGGAGAAAAGAATTCACTCTCAAATTTGATTTATAATTTAAAAATTGTATTTGAATAAAGCATTTAACAATGCTTCAAAGATTTTAAATTTGCGCCAGTTCTACCGATGTTGGTGAAATTAAAATTCTTTAAGCCAACAAAACAAATTCCTTTTTAACTTGACAGAACTTAAACAATAAATCTGAAAGATCCGTTAAGAAAATATAAAGATAATAGCATTTTGCATTGTATTAAGAAGCAAAAAAATGGTTAAGTCAACTTTAATTATTAAATTATTACCATAAATATTTGCACACACAAATATTTGTCAAACACAAATTATGTAAAACGTTCGACACAACATCGCCGATGAAATTTAATTAAAGCGTCACTTGTGTAGGCACGACAATTTGTTTAAACAAAAATTTTAATTGAGCGTGTTATAAACCTGAAATAGTTTTTCAATTACAAGACTATCAAATAATGTTCGGGAGAACCTCGAATTCGTTGTCTTTGCCTTCGGCGCAGTAGTGTAGCAACTTCACCGCACCGAACAACGAATCTGACAGATTTCCTAATTTTACAGACGAATAAGATGACTATTAAAAAATAATGCCATTACTCAATTTAAAGATTTCTTTTTAAAAATACAACCTAAATAATATCGTATAAAATACTGTAATTATCTATACTCTATACTAATATTATAAAGAGGAAAGATTTGTATTTTTGTATGTATTTGATTCACGCAAAAACTACTGTGCCGATTTTAAAAATTCGTTTACCATTGGAAATCTAATTTATCTGTGAGTAACAGGCTATATTTTGTATTTTTTTTTAATTTCACGCGGGCGAAGTCGCGAGCAACAGCTAGTTCTTAATATATTCATTTATTTTTCCATTAATCAAAGGCATTACAACATACATCAGGTGCGTTTCCCAACATAATCCTAGAGTGCGCCAATTAGTTACAAGCAATTGTGACTGAAATATTAATGACCTGTATTAACTGATACTAAAAGCTTTAGGTGATAAAACCTTACAAACAAATCTTATATAGAAGAAAGTTCGCAAGTCCAAATATAATTTGAAGTCGCTTTTATCGAACTTCAGACTCTGTCAGAAGGGCCGATGACACTAAATAGATCATTACCCCGCCCTAATTGCTTAGCTCGGTGCTTCCATAAGAGTGTAAACTCAGGCATCTGATAAGCGCCGCTCGCTCGGAGAGCTTCCAGCCTTCAGTGTTCACAGGGTGTTTGATTACACGTTAATGACGCTCTAACACTTCGGTACGCGCTAAACGCTGGAATTGTTTTGTCAAGTTAGTTCATAGTTTACATCTCAGACAGTCGTAGACAAGTTTATTAACTGTTAAAGATTTTAGTATTAACGTTCAACAGATATTGATATTTGGATAAAACACAGAACCCGAAAGGATTATTATTTTTGTGATGTAAATTTTTGTTTTCCATAATATTTTGATACGAATCTAGAAGTCTGGAGGGATGATCGAAAGTAAAGCGATTTTAAAAGAAACAAAAAAATTGAAATGCAACCATTTATTTAAAAAACATTGTTACCCTAGTCCGCCATAAATTCAATAAACCACGCTAAACATTGTCATAAATTAGTTAACTCGTACAGCTATTGAATCCTTTTATACTATTCCTACCGACTACATATTGACAAACTTAGCACAACCTCCACTGCTGGGCTGCGCTGTAATGAACTCACGCAAGACCACAGACAACCGCCCTTCTGTTTGAGTTCTCCGTCAACTGCCACAGGCGACCGAGCAATCAGAGCGGAATGTGACAACTACAAGACAAAGTTACCCGTTCAAATTCGTACTCATTGCAATATAAGTAAAAACATTTAATTCCCATAAATACATAAAAAGATTAGATATTCTGTGGCATTAATCCTAGTTCTATCTTATCGTTAGTTACTGCTTTTTCGTTGTTCTTATATCATGAATACCTTTTCAAGTATGCAGAGCTGCGAATAAAGGTCCCAGTTAATTATTACTAATTGAAATAATTAACTTAATTACACTACACACAGAGATGCACATGTCGGGCGCGTGCAGACCGCGGCTGTGGCGCTGCGGTTTTCATTGCACAGACTATCACCGGAAATCGTCCCACATTTTAATATATTAAATACTTCGTGGCTTATTGATTATAGTGTCATAGTAATATACACCAAAAAGAACCATAGCTTACAAAAGGTTGAAACTTTCCTTTGTTAATATTACAAGCAAATACCTTCTGTAAAACAGGAATCCAGTAAAATTACGAGTATATTATCAGCAATCTTTCTAAAAAAAATTAGTTTGTCAACATTTTTAGATGTTATTATTTTTTGTTACGTCACTAAAATGATTTCGCTATCGACGAGTCTATCTGATGATGTGCGAACAAATCTAATATACACTTCAAATAGTCTAGTTGTGGTTAAAAGTTTACAAATCAAAGTGAAATATAAAGGCAGTGGGAGTTGCCCAACAAAAAGGATCGTGACCCCGCGTGTGTACACGCCTCAACAACTCTACAAAAACGACCCGCACTCACTATTCAATGTGTTTTGTACACAAATGTATGAGAATAAGTACTACATACCTAATAACTGTAATGTTACTACAAAGCACAGCAATAATAAAGTTAGCGTTACGCACACGCGAGCTAGACGAAGTTATACTCATAGGAGTGCTATAGAGTTTGTTGTCATATGAGACGACCAATGTCACTGAACTCTGTGTTATAGTAATCAGTATTAATTTACAGGTCAATAGAGTAAATAAGGTACATATACTAAGAAGTAATATTATTTTTGTGATAACAATATTCTGTTTCGACTTAACTACAGTTAATTTAAATTTTTAATACAAGTTTTAAAGTTTTGTTTAAAGTATTTAAACTAAATTATGTTAAAACACCATTACTAAATATTTAATACTTAAAACAAACGATTCACAAAGCAGAGGTCTGAGTTAATTAAACAGAAACCTGCTTACTTAATTTCAATAAAATCAGCGCTCGAACAAGAAAAATAATTGGAGGTAGCATCCTCAAGTTTCGGTAATTAAGCGCCTTGCGGAATATTAACGTTGCCTTCTAATTAAAAACGTATTTGCTTACCATACCCTACAGGCGCATATCATAAAATAAAGTATAATGTTTATTTGAGATTCGTTTTCTTTGAAGAAAATTATAATACTTTACGTACTTAGTTCAAAGATGTGAAAACTGTAATTTTATAGAGTGTCGTGAATGATAGAGACGAATGCTTGCGGGGTCTGATAAAAGACTTAGCTCGTCCCATCGTATCCCTTCGTGTCCCTCCGCACCGACTGTGACTTACGCTTTTTATTTTACGACAACGGTTTAACGCTTGTCAGTCATATAGAGCGAATCAACGCGAGCCTTGGTTTTTGCTTTTTCACTCGAAGCATGAAAATAGTAACGTCCTATAAAAAACAAACAAAGATTTTTGTTTCCCAAATTAATTCATATTCAGTTGATCTTTTCTGTTTTAAAATGTTATAATATCTATCTGTCCTTGTTTTTTTTTTATGATATATGATATGTTACGTACGGAATTATTCCGACTTGCTTGTTTTGAACTGAAATTTAAGGATTTACTTATGATTTTAGCCAGTGATTTCTGTTACTACGTTGTCGAGCACTAAAACTGTTTTTACCCAATTTAATCCCTAAAGGTCTAACGTGGTGGGGTCAAAAGTTCGTATGGACATATGTTTTTCTGTTAGCAGATTCCTTAAAAATATACATCAAAATACAGATGATTTGGAACTTTTTATCTTCTACGCGAACTAATCCCAAAATCCCAAGCAGTAGATTGTCATATATAAAAATAAATGATTATAAAAGCAATTCAAAATGTTTGTTTTCAACTGTCTGAATTGTCCCATTAAGGTAATATTCATTTTATTATTTGTATAACGTAAATCATTGTAAAACTAACAATTAAAATGACATCAGTATAAATGTTGGAGAACAATTAAAACGGGGCGATATTTAACTCTGAGATTATCGCCGGCCGACCACAAAGCGAACCTAAACAATGTGGTAATGGGAGCAATACTTTGAGTTATTTCTATTGCATTATTACACATTTTACAGCTGTTTTATAATTTCTATTTAATTTTAAACCACAGCAAACAACTATGGTAATCGTTTTTACAACCGAAAAAGTTCCGTCTACTCGTACCTTTCCACTTAACTAATAATCTTTGAAGTGCAACCTTACGATTTCCAGTACCAATTACACACAATTCAGGGTATCAATTGTGTGTCTGGAAATAGATTTGGGACCAAAAAGTTTGCTAATAATCTGTAATGAGTTATTCTCCGGCAAAGACGTAAATCTGCAGAAGTTTTGACGTTGACGTCAATTCTTAAGGATTAAATACTATATTTAATTTTTACGTCATTAAAGGTATTTTAATTTTATTGCGTAATCAATCTTACTTATGTTATTATTGCGAAAGTTTAGATGGATAGATGTTTGTTAATACCTATCTGCAGTAGGGTTCAACGGATCTCACTAAAATTTATCATAGATGTACATACATAGTCTGGAAGAACAAATAAGTTTATCAGTCGTAGAGTTCATTTTACCATCTAATAGGTTGGCTTGCCCGGTGCAATACCACGACCTCATAGAAAACAGACGTGAAATGGAAGCAATTCCGCGTTTCGTCTGACAAGTGTGCGTGTCGGAGGCCTAATTTCAGTCCCTTTCTAAGGAAGGGAAGGGAAAGTGGATTCGACGGTAGAGCAGATGCATAGGATAGAGGAAATATCCTCTTTATGTATCCTCCTCCGTCGACTAAAGGCAGGTAACGCATCTGCAATTGCGGAATGGATTTACTTTACCAAATACAAATATAATTGTACCCGTGCAGTGCCTAATTGATTAAGATGTCAATATTGAAAATGTTTTCTAAAAATGTTAATTTGTCGTAATAATTTTCTTAAAAACGTACTATACACTTCCGACTTGTAAGCTTCCAAAAGCTCACGTCGCCAGCGGAGCGGGATAACGGAGTTACGGCAGCGCGGCCGTGGCGCGGAATAAAGCTTTCTGTTTTGCTGCTTACGATACTGCCTAAACCAAAATATCAACTCCGGTGTGTTTCTAAAGAATTTGATATATTATACTCATTGTAATGGAAAGTTAAAATCTATCGAAAATAGAATTGAAGTCAAGATTGTACCATTTGTATCATTGCGAATATTAAAAGTTATTTAATCTTCACTTCTAAGAAAACCAAACAAATAAGACATGTAGTACACGACATCTAAGTCCTGAGAAACAAATTAACTTGCAAATTGGGATTACGTTTAGTAAATATCTGTAATACTTATCTCCTACTGCTATTCATTTCCAATAATTTAAAGCAAATCACATTATTCTCAACAAACAAACAACAAACAATTCTATACAAACAATACTTTCGATTAACAATCTGTTAAAGTACGGAAAAGTAAGTGATAAAGAGATCACCTACCTTTGAAGGAGGCCATCGTGGTCTGTCCTCATCTATTGGATTGCGCGGCGAGTGGCGCGTCGCACGTAGCGCGTGACGCGGGGCCAACACACGCCCGCGGGACCGGCCAGCACCTGTGAATAACACTTTATTAAAATAGACCAGATTTTTTTTTTTGGATCCAGTTGTCTACTTCCTTCCTTAGTTCCACTAATGATATGCTTAAGAAACGTACAGTAAATTAACTTGTTCGTAATAAATAGTATTGTTTCTCATTTCTATTTAATTGTTACCCTCCTATCCAGTCGAGTTCATTCATCACTATCATAACGTCAGCAGAGTGACTGACGCGTGTCATTCCGCTTGATGGCTGATGTATTATGTGCTCTCGCCAGATGCGCGTATAAAATTTTAATAGCTATGTTAGTAGTATTTTCTTATAGCATGTTTTATTTGCGATAGATAATACCATATGGTGTAAGTACCAGTTAAAGAATTAAATTCGCATGAAACAATAGAATGACTTACAGCAAATTGTCACTATCAGGCAAAGACATTTAAGAAATATATAGACTAGGCACAGTGAACAAAAAAAAATTACCGGTACTTTCTCTGAAAGAGACTATATCACTTATAAAGTTTAGAACGGCACCTCGTGTCATTGTAATGTAATAAAATATTTTACACAATTATAATAAGCTCTATCTTTTGTTAGAAAATAAACTAAAGAGTCTTATAAAATAAAATGTAATCATTTAAATATTATTTAATGACACATATTAATTAATTTAAATACAATTATATTGATATGTGGTTTTGAGGATTCATCAATAGATAGCGTTAGTTATGATTACGTAAAAAATATTTCAAGTGAAGCGTGAACTATGCCCACTCTATATACTTTTTGAATCTCTTTGCTATTAGGCTAATAACTAAGCATATTAGTCTGTTACTATATCAGTATAATGTAATAAAATATTTTACACAATTATAATAAGCTCTATCTTTTGTTAGAAAATAAACTAAAGAGTCTTATAAAATAAAATGTAATCATTTAAATACTATTTAATGACACCTATTACCAATTAATTTAAATACAATTATATTGATATGTGGTTTTGAGGATTCATCAATAGATAGCGTTAGTTATGATTACGTAAAAAATATTTCAAGTGAAGCGTGAACTATGCCCACTCTATATACTTTTTGAATCTGCTATTAAGCAAATAATTAAGCATATTAGTCTGTTACTATATCAGTATAATTACGTGACATTTAACCAAAATGGTTTGAGTTCAGACACGTACAGGGTATTGTATCTAGACGTACAATTTCCGTGACATGCCGCACGAGGACCTCGCATTCATGTAGTAACGTAACCAGGCGTCATCGACATCTTGCAACATAATAAATATGAGTTGGAATGAAAGAGGTGATATTAAGTTTACGTTTATCTATACATGTAATTAAATAGGTGTTTGTGTAACATTGGAGAAAAATCTGATGGAAAAGTTTTTATTCACAGTCTGTATTGAGGTTTCAGTGAATAGGTATTCCGTAAAAAAGACCAACATTCGGTAGCGGGTCGTGTGCTCGCTGCTTCGGCGCGGCGCACGTCGGCTGGCAATTTAATTTCCTGTCTCTACCTTTTCAACTTCAAATTCAAGATATATCTGACAATATTCTTTTTCTGTACGTCATTTCTTTTAAAAATTATACGCTATTCAAAAATATTACATATTTTTGTCACTTTTTGACTTTTTATAGTGTTAAAATGAACGTAAAGCTAGAAGTATATTTTGTGTTTGTAATACGTAAAAAAATATTTCTGAACTTTTCAAATTAAATCGCAAATCTTTGTCTCAATTTGACAAATAAGGGATCTTGGGAATTATTAAAAAAATATATTAAGAACCTAACAATTACAACAAAATACATACTACATTAGTTACACAATTATGTGACAAATAAAATCGTAATTTACGCAAACTGCCTACTAAGCATGTTTTTCGCAATTAACTTTCTTTTTAATTACACAAAGCACTGTGTCGTTATGCTTAATTAAAACTTTAATTAAGTTATTTTTCTTCGTTTACCTGTTTGCATTAAAAAAAGAAAAACATTAAAGCCAAAAGGCATTAACTTTCAAAGCATTTTACAAACTATCGTAGAGTATGACTACATTTTGATCAATTATTTATTACCATTAACGGAATGGTAATAATTTAATTTCGTAATCAATTTAAGGTAGAAAGCTAAATTCTGAAATCCATTACCGAAATCGTGTCGTATGGTTTGGTGGTAGATTGAAAATTGTAAAGGCAACACACGCCCAGCCAATGCTATCACTACTAGTGACAGGAAGTGGTTCTGTTTCCTGTCCTAATGTTTCTTGTACTCTTTCAATTGGATTTGTAATATACTGGTGATCACTTAATAAACAATTAAATAAAAAGATTTGTCAAAGGTTAAGTAAAGTGTTTAGTATAAAAATATAAGGAAAATATTATCGTATATTTAAGCCTCATCAGTTAAATAAGTTTTGACAAAATAAAAGCTTGTTCGAACCCAAACATGTCACAAATGCCACAAATGTACGATAAAGTCTCGTTTATGTCGTTATATTCAGTAAAAGCTGTGAAAAGCTCAAAAGAAAGTACCGAAGCTGATAGAAACTTATTACGAAGTTATCAAATTTTACAAACATGTTCCTCAAAAGAAGATTCTTTATTACGTTAAGAAATTATAAGACACTGCAACCACAAAGCTTTGAAACAGTAACGAGCGCTCGCTTCAGAAAACTTTTCCACTAACGAGTCACAACGTGTACATGAAAAAAACTTATTTATTATGTAAATGTATGGGGAGATTAAATTATTAAATGAGAGATGAATTATACCTAGTTTCATATTGTATTATTAAGCCTCAATAATGTTATTAATTATTTTTCCTCTCCGTGGCTTTTTAAATTAAATTAGGTCGACAGGTTGGTATTTAATTAACACGAGCCTCTGTTTAATCCAATTTAGGTAACTTCACGACTGAACTTATTCGACGACTCTTGCTCATATCTTTGTGAAAGATGTTATCAAATCAGGTCCTTTGAACCATGTTAAAATATGCCAAAATAGTTTTCGTTTTTAATTAAATGTTAGGTTTAATAACAAACGTTATTAATTATTATATTAATTAATTATTTAATCGTTTAAGAGATTTCTTTTTTCTTAAAAAGAAACCATAGAAATAACTAATGCGACGATAGACACAAGTTAAAGTATAATTAACGGGATGGTGTTATTTTTTGATAGATAGAGTATAAAGTTACTGCCACAAATCTATCAATATTAACCTTTACAAGACCCTTACTTTAGTAGGTGCGAACTGTTTTTACGACACCTAACAAGTACTTCTAACTTTATATTCTTTTAAAATATGACATGATTTATTTCGTTATTTTTCAGTATTAATGCATTTAGGTAATTAAAACGAATCGTTAGTCTTATTGCAACAACGAAGATTCAATACATGTATACTTCAAATTACACATAGTGAGAGTAAATGAGTTATACACATTTATATAGTAATTTGGTAGATAACAAAAAGCGATGAAAGCTCTCAAATAGTTGGCACAAGTCCAACTCAGCAGACGCAACTGTCCCGCACAGTAACGTGAAAAAGGTAAGATAAAGAAATATTATAACAGTTAAAAATATTTTCATAAACTTAACTTATTTTCATTAACTTCAAAATGTAATTCATAGGCTTAACCAGCGCAAGAAAATCAACTTAAGTAATAATGTTTAAGTCACATTAAGGCCAATAAAATCCAATCATAAAAATTATATAAGATTTTTTACATTGCACGTATTTTTTATTATGTTGATTAAAAAATAGATAAACATAACACAAAAATAATATCACGCATAACTTAGCACAAACCCCCATCTCATGCTAAAGCAATTATAATGAAAGTTGAAAGCGAGACGGTGGGACTGGAAAGTTTGGGCAAATTGAGATTTCAGCTTCAACTCACTTTTATTGCTTTTTTTATTAAGTATAGAAAATACAACCCCATAAAGATTTTAAGGATCTTGGTTGTACATGTGATTCGTTCATTTTTATTAATTACATTTACATACGGAAACACATTTTAACAGATCAAACACCAAAATACTACGAAATAATTATAAGACCTTCAATAAGGTTACCAGTGTTAAAACCATAACTAAACAGGGGATAGCTAGGACCTCCAACTTATCTAAGTTCGATTCAAATTTTAAAACAAACCAAAACGATTTAACAGTTTTTCGTAACTTTCGTCAGACGATTCCATTAAAGCTGTTTCATTAACAGATAAAGCACTTTATTTATTGTCAAATTAAATCAGAGATATGGGCGTTAAATTCGTGTCCAGATGTCAGCTCAGCTTGACCTAGTTCTGAAGGCTCCGTACCCTTGAATAGTACGTCTTACTCCCTCTTGAAGGGTTAGAGCAAGACAGCGAGTGCCACTTGATAGATGTAGGATTTAAACCTTCCAAGGTGTCCTTTGAAGGACATTAGGATGTTAAAAATATTTTCGTTAGCTATTAATTTATTTAAAAAAACAGTTTATTCAGCTACACATAAAAAGGGTTACAGTACACAAAATGTACGACTTTTAATGTTAGTTTAATCATAAGAATTATTAATTTCCTGTGTGTGAACGGCAACTGTACACGGTTGGATTTTTTTTTCCAGTTGGGTTTTCACTACACCGAAGTTGAGCGAAAAGCGCAACAAATGTTATTTTTTGCATTTAACGTTTTTATAAAACATTTGTATTAGAAGTAAAAAACTTCTAATGCGACTTTTTTTCTTTAACTTTCTAAAAACAGAACAATACGATACGATTTTAACGTTTCTTTGAAATACTTTTATGAAAATGAGTCCATTCATTTTAAAGAAAATTAATTGATATTCCTGTTCATATCTTAATAAGTACTTTGAAATCTTCATAAGATCAGACCCAATAAGAGCGCAATTAGCAGGATTATTTAAATAATTTGGACCCTAGTAATTAATTGATGTAATCAATTTATCCCGAGCCTCGAGCCAAAAAGATATTGCTATGAAAGATAAATTGACATTAACGTAAGATGTTCTAATATCGTTCTTTGAGTACAACATTAAGAAACATTTTTCACAAATATAATTAAAAGTATGCATGATATAATTAAATATTTGACACGCAGACAAGTTACAGGTGCACATTTTTATTCATTTTTTTCCTTTTTAATCTTACTAATATTATTAATGCGAAAGTTAAGATGGATGTTAGATTTAGTTCCCAAAGCTGCTGAACGGAACTCGATTAAATTTTGCATAAATACTTTTATTATAAAACCACGCCACGAGAATCCCGAACAAAAGCTAGTTATAATAATAGATAAGTTAATGTAATAAAAAAGAGACTATTCTAGCAAATAACTAACATGTGCATGAGCCGTATGCCTTAAATGCGTGGTCCGACCACATCTAGAAAGATGTGGTCGCACCACGGACCTCGGAAGCCAGAGGGCTTCCTGTACGACATCGCGGACCGACTACTGTCCAGATTGATGGAATACTGGAGAAGAACGGTAAAACGGCATTGAAGCTGTCGTGCATATACTCGTATGCATAATCGTAGATGTCCATAAAAATAATATGATTAACAAACAAAGGTAATTTTTGTGAACAAAAATTGATTCACACCTTATTTATTAAATGGAAAATCATGTAAATTTTCAATTAATGTTACAATACAAATAATTTGCAGATTAATTTAAAATATTCTAGGTTTTGTTTCAATTAACATAAAATAATGTAATAAGGTAACTGACAAGTTATCAAACTTTTAAAACTTAAGTAAAGAGTAATTTTAAAATATTCTAGGTTTTGTTTCAATTAACATAAAATAATGTAATAAGGTAACTGACAAGTTATCAAACTTTTAAAACTTAAGTAAAGAGTAATTTATAAAATGTAAATATAAAACTTTAAGAAAAATTAAAATAAATAATAAACAGATGAAAAAAAATATTTAAATTTAATTTGAAGATTTTCCGGCACTAGTTTTTGATTTTCGCAATACAACAAACATTTCACTGAAGCAAAACCAAATAAACAAAATAAAAATAAGAAACCAAAACGTAAAAATTAAATAAAAGAAAAACACATATTGACAGTTAAAATCATACATAAAAACTCACCCAAAGTAATAAATGTTGTATGCGTGTAGCGGGCGTGCGCGGCGGGCGCGTGGCCCGGCCGCAATGCAGTCGACTCGTCCGCGCGCGACCGCGTCGGCGTTCGTCTGCCGCCGGCTGCCGCCTGCCCCTCCCTGCTCCCCCGTCGCCCCGCACGCCCCTTGACGAGCCTCTACCTCACCCCCCGCGAGGGTACCCCTCTCGCGAAAACGTACCGCGTCAATAATGTTTTTTTTTTCTTCCCTACTCGTAATTATCTGGCTTTTGTTGGTTTACGCACGAACGGTATGTATTTATTCCCTTCGTTTACTTATTTATTACAAATCAATTTAAAACGAACGATTGTTCATACAGTTTGATACAATAACGATTGTAGTTCGTTTCTATGGAAAAAAACAGTTTATTGTACGTAACTCTCAAGAGACCTTGAAAAAAAATTATTTATGCATCGATGAAGCAAAAGTGTAGAATACGATCTTGAACTATTTTCTATTCTCGATTGCTTTATTATTTAGGCCAGGATGCATCATTATTATAAGGAGTAGAATATTTTTTCTTTATATGGCCGACTGGTGAGAAATTTGATCTATTCGACTCATATAATTAACTTAACTATTGTACGAAGGAAACCATTATTATTTACATATGTAATACTGAACAAAGGAGTCATGGTTCTATCTTACACGCCTCACTGACAACTAAAACGTTTAGTGTCAGATATGAATAAGTAAAGCATATTGCGAGAACTGCGTCCATACAAATAATCATGTTTATTCATTGTTTGATTGTTATGAACTAATCATTTTTATAAATCACAAAAATGGGACTGAGAGTTTTAAAGCTTGTAATATGTTATATTGAATATTAACAATAGATTCCATTTTGTCTTTAAAAAATATTTACATATAAAATGATGAGAGTCTAGAAATAATTCTATTAAGACCTTTCGTTTTATAACAACAAAACAAGTAATTTTGTCGAATCTCTTTTATTCTGTTAATTAAAGAACAAAAAAATATGCGTCCTGAAATTTTATGAGAAAAACTTTGTTAAGTAAAACATAACATGTATTAAATATTTATTCATGTACTTATGATTTGATATTTCGTACACTTATAAAAAAAACATTGTAGAAATGTAGACAAAATGTGTGACTGTTCCAGACAGCTTGGCGTCAAAATAACAACAAATGACACGCCTCTACTACTACGCTCGTAGCACCGCTCGTAGCCTCGTAGTGGATCTACGCCCACGCGTAGCCATCTCGTAACTCGTAGTAACGTTATATTTGTGTGGTAAATTTACAATTTACAGCAAAAGGACTAATCAATATTATTAATTATAATGTTATTTACATGATAAATAAATTTTTCTATGTGTCTATCGATCGTTTACCTAAAACATGACCAAAAAAACACGCATTTTTTTAATAATTGCTCTACATTCTAATGTTTTATAAAGGATATTTACTGGAACAATTTAGAACTTACTTCGTAAAAACGACTACATTATCTACTCTACTACCTACTCCTAGCACATGACAAGGACATAGCATGCATTATTTTACAGTAAAATATTAATTTAAAGTAAAATATTTTACAGTATAATATTAATTTAAAGTAAAATATTTTTTTTTGAAAAGTAAAAAGTAAAGCAGTATCTTATTGCTCATAAAATTTAAACATTTTACCACTGGGTAAAAGACGTTTTCGTTGAAAATTATTTGGTATCTAAACAAATTACATTACAATAATCCGCATTTCGTTTTCTAGAAAACATTTTACGGGAAAAATTTAACGTGAATTTCTTTTATGAACTCACCGCACGAGAGTCGTCCATCGCAAGCGGAGTGTTAAATGTAACCTGAAGTACACACGAGTAGCACTCCACGACGAGAACATTGTTCAGGCGCGAGGGAAACACGACCGCTACAATGTATTAAACAAATCGAACACAAGAAAATATACGCCAAGTGAACACTGCTAAGAAATATACCACCACAATATTTCTCTACGTATTTTATATACATTACGTTGTTTAAACAAATCGAGTCTTGACGAAATACATAAAAATAATCAACTCTTTTAAGTTTTCTTGGTTATTGAATCCTATTGCGTGGACAAGATATAAACTTTTGTTTCACAATTATGTACATGTGATGGTAATCAAATGTAAAACCGAACTACATACCTCATCTTAATTAATAGGTTAAATGCAAGTTGACCCAATTGCATTATAGTCAGATTTGCATTGCATTGCGATGCAGATGATCACAAAGGGACTCGAACTCAACTTATGTAAATCATTGCATTGGTATAGAAAGAACAGGTGAAAATCTCTTTGCGATCTTAATTAGAATCCTTTGAGAATTAAACACATCTGCATATACTTCAGAAATTTTTCTGAGGTCTTAAAATCTTATTATTTTTCTCGTCTAAATCCTAGATTTTGAAAATCAAAATGCACGATATTATTAATAAGATTTTTTTAGGTAGTGGTAAAGGCTATAATTTAAATTCAGATAGTAAATTGAAGGTATTTTATAGACTAGTTAGGAGAAAGGCACGCTTAAAGTGTCGTCAGGTCTAATGGAGACCATCCATCAAAGGAGGAAAGCCGGCAGCGGAGTGACGGCGTAATGGCGCCGCGCGCGGCACCTACTGTACACTAATTTAAACAGACCTACGTAACTAACATATACTTACCGGCTTGACGTATTGATCGTTCTTTTATGTTTTTTTTTTAAACAAAATGTGACCTCATATACTTATTTCGATTCTTTTAACTTTAATCTACGTTGCCCACTCCTAAGTGACAAGTAAACACAAAAAATACTTTTTTCAATCTCGAGTTCAAAGTCGTCATTTGTCTTAATGGCAGGAGATGTTTAAAATTCACGTCACATAAGTTGACGCAGTCCTTCGTAGATTGTAACGAGAGGACATAACGAATTGCTTCAAAGCTTTTCTCTGAAATGAAGGACTCTGTGTTTTTGAGTCTTGTTTTTCCTTCTCATTCTTGGTATTTAAGCCAGTGGTAATTGGAAAAACAAAACGTTAACCTTGACCCTGCGATGGGCCCCGCGAATGTCGCGTCCTGTCACTCACTATCTCAGCCTAGACAATTTTTTTTTACTTCATAAGGAGACGCAAGAAAAAGTCACACGTCTTATATATCATGTCAAATATTAATATTTAATCTATATCATTTTATTTATCGGTAAAGAGTAACTTTATATGAAAGAATTTCACCTTTTTGTATAAGATGCTGGGACTAAATTGAAATACCCGCACTTGTACGGCGTAAGCTATCTCTGTTCAAGATCGAGGAGCAATTAAAACGAGGAGCAAAACGTAATGGACATAATCTTCTTAGAACACTTCCGTCAAGAACAATATTGATTTTGTTAAGGACGCCGCTTGCTTTAGGTACGAGTAAGTATGTACCTGCTTTGGCAGATTAATATCTCCTCTTTGAAATAACTGTTTCCTTTATACATAGCAAAAATCTAATAATTATGCGATTTTAATTTAATAGATTTCAATATGAGATACAAAACCCAGAGACACATTTTGCCTTGTTTTATAACAGAAAACATTTACTTAGTTCCACTAATTGTTTCTTTTTTCGGTTAACATTTTTAAGGCATTTATTTATTTGTTTAGTGTTGTATTTTAGAAGCTAGCATGACTCATATCATTGAATAGTAATTTCGACTGCGTCTCCAGAGGCAAGGGGTCGCTAGTGTAGCACGCCTGCACCGATTAAAACTTAATCTAGTGCTACTCATACACTGGCTTTAGAGCCTGTGAATAAAGCCTTTTACATTGCAAGATTTATTAATACTGTTAAGATTTATTAAATCTTAATCTAAGAGTTGCGATCATACAAATGCTACCAACGAAAATTTTTTTCCTATGTGGCAAACGAGCAAGCGACCACCTGAGTTCGCCGAGAAAATGAAGCGATCGCTGCCTATATACATCCGCAATTGCAGATGCGTTACCTACCCGTAAAGAATTGTTCTACCACTCTAGAGAATGCGTCACAATCTATATCTATACTAATATTATAAAGAGGAAAACTTTGTATTTTTGTATTTTTGTATGTATTGAAATAACTCAAAAACTACTGGGCCGATTTTAAAAATTCTTTCACCATCAGAAAGGTAATTTATCTGTGAGTAACATAGGCTATATTTTATTATTACTAATGTTTAGGAACTATTAATAAACAGCGTGTTTCTGGACGCCGGCGTTAAAAATTCACTAAACTTTAACTTTTCTCAGCTTACGCTGCCTAAACCGTTAGAGGTATATAAAAATGATGTATGAAAGAATTGTAGATCTTAAAAAGTGCTAAGTGATAGCATATATCTATCTTTAACGGTTTTCTTACAATAACCACTTTTGTGTTTACAAAATGAATTAAAAATCCAACGCTTTTTGCAGCGTTCTTTTATTGGTTTCAATATTAATTCTTATCCAAATAAATGCGTTTGTTATCAGGAGAATTTAATGTAGAATAAAATTGTTCTTTACAGTATTTAAATTGGACTAATAGTTTAGAAGATATCGCGAACACAAACAATAAGGGTAATCGAAAAATCAGCTTACAAGCTACCGGGCTTAGAAATTTGGAATCTTGCATCGGTAGATTTCTGTTATTACGTAGATTACTACTAAGTTAATACTTTTGGTAATAGGTTGAAAAAAAGGGCAAACGTAATCTATACTATACTAATATTATAAAGAGGAAAACTTTGTATTTTTGTATTTTTGTATGTATTGAAATAACTCAAAAACTACTGGGCCGATTTTAAAAATTCTTTCACCATCAGAAAGGTAATTTATCTGTGAGTAACATAGGCTATATTTTATTATTACTAATGTTCAGGAACTATTAATAAACAGCGTGTTTCTGGACGCCGGCGTTAAAAATTCACTAAACTTTAACTTTTCTCGGCTTACGCTGCCTAAACCGTTAGAGGTATATAAAAATGATGTATGAAAGAATTGTAGATCTTAAAAAGTTCTACAGAAAAGTGCGCGATAGCATATATCTATCTTTAACGGTTTTCTTACAATAACCACTTTTGTGTTTACAAAATGAATTAAAAATTCTACGCTATTTGCAGCGTTCTTTTATTGGTTTCAATATTAATTCTTATACAAATAAATGCGTTTGTTATCAGGAGAATTTAATGTAGAATAAAATTGTTCTTTACAGTATTTAAATTGGACTAATAGTTTAGAAGATATCGCGAACACAAACAATAAGGGTAATCGAAAAATCAGCTTACAAGCTACCGGGCTTAGAAATTTGGAATCTTGCATCGGTAGATTTCTGTTATTACGTAGATTACTACTAAGTTAATACTTTTGGTAATAGGTTGAAAAAAAGGGCGAACGTAATAGGTTATATTTGTAATTTCACGCGGGCGAAGTCGCGAGCAACGGCTCGTATTAGATATTTAAACATTATCTAGAAGTGGAGTCTTAGCTCTGTCTTCCAACAAAAGTCTAGTCTAATATATTTCTCAATTCCGGTCTTAAAGATCGACATGTAATTTGTGGACACATCTAATAGATGTTTAACATCGTATCGCTCCCGTGTCGTACGCAGTAAGAGTAACCATCTGAAAGCTTTATGATCCCAGCAGACGTCGGCTACAAAGCGAATTTCCCTGAATCAATAGAAAAGCTTCTAGGTATAAGTAAATGTTAAATCTATATAGTTTAATTTTTATTTGTCATTTCCAGTATGTTTTCTATCAATGTATCTACCTAACAGTTTAGCATCACGTTAGACATATGTGACCTCTCTCAAAGGTGCATTATATAAAATTCCTGAGACTACCATACAAAGATCTTCTAACGTTCAGTATTGAAATGTCCTCTAATACACTTTGAATATAAACTAGAGAGAAATATCAAAAGCTATATCTGTGTCATCCGTTTCAATAAGACGTCTTTGAAGCAATACGCGGAAGATCTTAGGATTTGTGAGATTAAAATGCAATAACGTTTAAGTACACTTATGTGTAATAATAATGTGTCAAATTCTTACTTAAAATTAATTGAAAGAATAATATTTCAATATGAAAGACACCAGTCAGAAAGTTTTGATTAGTATTAATATAATTAAATTCCCTTACAGACGAAATGTATGGTATTTCGTTTAAAGATTCATTTCAACGTCAAAGTTGAGTAATAAATATTTAATTCATAAAATTGTACGATGCATTCGGCAGCTTAATCACTCCATTCCATTAATTAAGCCCAAGAGAAACGGTCTCCCTTAATTGAATTTTTCTGAGCGACGACATTTTGGCAAAACCATTTCAGAGGTCACGTAGGGGATGCGTTGCTACGCACAAGCTTCATACAATCCCAGCGAATTTGTTAATTTGTGTTATATAGTAATAGCCTTTGTATTTTCAACTTATCAATGGAACAGATGCTTGAGATCTAACAACAGATTTGGTTATATCGTATTCGAAATAATCAATTAGTAACAATTGAGTTAACTTTAATAAATGCTTTTATTAATTTTAAAATGAACTTTGTTATTACTTCACTCCTATTAAACGTCAATCCTTTATATGGACGTTATAAGTTGTGTGTAAATAGACTGCGAGCGTGTCGAGCCGGCAGGCTTAATCTCTTTGTAGCGGTCGCTCGGCGCTCAGCGCTCGGCGGCCGCGGACGTGCCTCACAGATCTCCCAGCGATGTCGAAGTAGACGAGAACGAGCCCGAATACAAGGAGGTAAACAACTCCCAGAGGGGGCAAGTAAACTATAGAGATCAATCAACAGAGTCCGAGACGTGGTTACGAGTATATCTGGTTCCTTGTAGCTTGAAATCCAACAGAGAGTCGCTGTTTACTGAGGTAGATACATACTGTAGCAAATAATTGCCATTTTGTATTGGATTGTATTGTAGAGTATATTTTAAGCGCAACTTAGTAAGCAACCAACATCTCAGCAATAAAACATTGAAGTAGATGTAAATACACTAGTCCTGTAGAGATAAAAGTGTGGACAAATCAGATTAACGTCGGCCGAGGCCCAACGACTGCGCAATTCATGCAAAAGCAATTATCAATGAAATATGAAAGCGAAACGCAAACTTAAGACAAATTGCGATTTCTGCCTCAACTCACTTTATTGCCTCTAATGGCGACTTGTAAAAAATAAGTTCATAATGAATCTCAGTAAACTTGTTAACTTCATATTAATGGTCCAAGTTATTTTGTAGGACAGAATCATTCGTTTGAATTTTTATTATTTCGTTTGAATTTCGCCTTGAAGATTATAACGAGATTGCATGTATGACATGGATGATAGTTGATGAAACTTATAAGACTGCATGACAAAAGCTTCCTTTGACAATCTCTATTAAAACTTTTCACAGCAAACCGCAACCACCAACGCCACCAACAGCGAGATATTTGTTATTAATAAAATACATTATCACAGTTTTTACAGCGAAATTAAGACTGGTTTACAATATTTTTTAAAAATTAAAGATAAGTGTTCTCAGTTTTTCAAATACAAAACACTTAAAAGACCGTAATCCGACAGATGTTTTGGCAAAACTTGATAACAGAAGTCAAAGCGCTTACGTTCGCTCTCTCTACAGTTACAACAGTAATTCCTTATATTTTTGTATCAGCGTTTTTTAACAGATTAACACAATTAAAACAAAGCGACTATCCATATAACCTTTTAAACTAAAGTATCGTTTCATTATGTAGACATAATTTTATTTTAATTTGGTATCCATAAGATAAATAAGATTATACATTTTTAATTTATCCGACGTAATTTTTTCTAGGCTTGGTCAGCGTATGGTGTCATAACTTGAAAATTCAACTGATAAGTATTTTTCCTATCCAATATTATCATGTTTAATTATTATCTAAACGTTTGAGTACGGTATGTGATTAAATATCACGTAACTGAGCTCATGTTTAACTTATTACTAATCAATATCACATCAATTTGAAGTTAAATAAAAGTTAATCAAAGTTTCAAAATCTTTTGCTTAGTTAATGTTATAATTATTTTCTTGTTTACATTTTCTAAGCTCACATCAGACGCTCACAAGCGCTTTGTAAACAACGTTCGTTTATATTATAAACTCTAGCTATCGGCCGCGGCTCCGTCCGGGAGTACTTAAAAAAGAAATAAGTAGCCTATGTATTCTTTCAGACCATTTTCTACATCTAGGTATACCAAAATGCATGAATATTTCAGCCGTTTACGAGATACATATGAAATGTTACATAAGAAGTTTGTGCAAACGTATAAATTACAATGTGATGTTGACTGATAATCAGATAATCAATATCTCGACGCTCACTCTAATATCACGATGTGAAAAAACTCATTAAAAACAATTAAGAAAATATTGGATGTACTACAGAGTTCGTATCTTCTGTCTTATCTTATTCAGAAGAAGGAATTTTGGAATTAGTACAAGTATGTGTTATTTAATAATAAAATTCAAGTCTTATTTTTATGAAAATGTTACAAAAATACAAGTATCTTAGCAATTTTAATAACTTAGTTAATGAACTTTGCTTCTAAGTAGAACTTAGCGATAGAATAAAAATATTTCTAACATCGATTTTCTTCTATATTGGACATCAAAATCAATCACATTATTCGCTGATCGCTCGGACTGATGGAGGCTACACTGTTATATTGTAACCTATTCACTGTAAAGCAATATTAAAATATCGCGAGATCTTTCGAGACCTCGGCAAACTGTTAAGTATTGCTTAGAAAACGCTGCTTTGTTGCGAAAGAGGGCGCTACCATCGACTCTTAACCTTGCTTACAACCACTACATAATGTTCAATGCAAAACTTTTTAAGTAATAAAAATATTTCATGTTCTAAACATTTTATACGGACTATAATAATCATTGATACTTAGAACTTTACCCGCATTTAAATAACGCAATTTTTATTTTCTTTATTTTTTAAATAAGGAAACATGTTTGAATACTGATAACCGTATGGAACTTGATGGTCACTTGGATGCTTTACCCCTTTTTGTACAACATGAGCTTGGGTTAGTTTAGGCAAAAACCTACATCATAACTCTTCACTGACCTTAGCGGCTATGACAGAGGTCATATGTCAACCGTATATGGGTAAAAAATCAAACATAAATAATTAATCTATCTAAGAAAACTTACAGTAATAAGTTCTGTAACTGTATTTCATCGTTTTGTCTTAAATACTTCAATTTCTAGAGTCGAAATTAGCCCTTGTGGAACCTGTCTGTTGCAGGTACTAACGAGTAGAAATCGAAGGTAATTCTGATTTTGTGTTAGAAACTATAATTTTTTTGCAACAACCAGTGAAGACAGAACAATACACTTTTATTGTAATATAAGCCGTCAATATGAATGGTGTGACGGCCATCCACCATCGGACAATAGAATGCTATTAATCTGTTCAAAATACCTTTGATTAAAAATACAAACTCATCCCGCCTTACGAGCAAAGTTAAGGAATTTAATATCAAGTTTTTGGATATACGTTCACCGCCGGGCTCTCACTGAACGGTGAGCACATTATACGATTATTGGATTTTTTGACTTATTAGAAATTAAATATTATCCTCTTCTCATATGCTTAGATATTTATTATCAAGAAATTTTCGCTCGCGTAATATCTACGAAAAAGGAAAAATAATGTCTAGTAGACGATTTCAGTGGAATCATTGTGTAGTAACAAACTCATTTTATTGACAATGTAATAAGTTTGTCTTGATCAAATTCACTACGAAAAATTAATATAAATATGAAGAATAGGATAAGAAAGAAAAAGAAAACTTTAAAGAAGAATATGCAATTCAAAATTGCTTGAAAATTCCCAGAAATTTGCCAACACTTAAGGAGATTTAAAACATGCTTAAAATGAGAAAGGGTTCGATCCCAGTAATCTCGTCGGCAAAGACTCTCCATTAAGAGGAGCCCGGGACACCGCACCGCACCGCGCTCCTCGCACGCTTTCTAATGGATTGAGTACTTGGATTGGGTCGCGCGCAAAATTCTGTTGACAAAAGATCCTAAACGTTAGCTCAGACTAAAGTTTAGGCTACGGTTTAAGGAATACGCGGAAAGAGGGTACAACGCATACAAATGTATGTCAATGGGCAGCGGAATTCACTAAAATAGTGACCTATTTTAGTGAATTCCGGTGGCCGCTCGCTTATTTGTAACGTTATACTATAAAAGTTATACTTAGTATGAACTAAACTAAAGGCTAGTGTTTTTAATACCTTCAATACGTTTCCAAGATTTGATCCAAAGAAGTTTTGTGGAGAAATTCTGCCAACTGTCACAGTACTGGAACAGTATTCATTTAATAATTTTACATACTATCAGGCTTAAAACAAGATGTAATAAGCGGTAGCTATCTCTGTGCTTTCTGGTTTAATCAAATGACATTATATTATTACAATAAAGAAATTGAAGGTCTCTTCCGCCGGCACAGTGTCCTCGGCACGTTGAAGATCTATCGAACAAGTTCTATTCGTACGCTCCCTGTGCGCCCGTATTTTTCTTGCTACTCTGAGAAATGTAAATAAATCCCCTAGAAACAGTCGAATTAATTCAAGGATTACATAGAATCTTACTTATACCTTCTACAATTTATAATAGAAATAGTTGTTATAATTTAGTACTATACCAAGTATTTATCCATATTTCAAGTTTAGACACTAAAATAATCAAATTTAATTTTATGAAACTCATAAAATAAATGGTAAGTAAATATGTATCCAAAAAAATAACTTTCTCCAGAATTATTTCTCAATTATAAATATTGTTAATGCATGGCGTATATACGAGTATGTAAATAACAATACACGATCTAGAACAATACAATAAACTGCAAAGCAATAGCTTGATATACGAGTTATTGAACTATTGTCGAGTCTATGCAAAATATTCGCTTATTGTAGTAGAGCTCCGCTTGCTTGTATTGTTGGCAATCTTGGATCAATTAAAACTTAATCCAGCGTGGACTGTGAACTATAGACACGGTGAATAGGGATATTTACACCTTGAGATTTTAAGATTAACAAAATATTGATAGATTAACAAAATAGATGTTTGAGCACGATTTTCAACAACTCCACGCCTTGTGCGTGCGCGTATTTTGCGTGTCAAAGTAACGAATAAAAATATTGTTTTTAATTTTAACCTTATTTTGTCATGAAGTACAAGGAGATTATTTTCTGTAGTTATTACCTGAAAAAGTTAACAAACGCTTGGCCGAAAAAACAATGTTTTTCCATCCTAATCACTGAAATTTTAAAACTGAATTAACCTGTTTTGTAAAATGATAACAATCAATTTATGTTGTGATTAATACCTCGCCAAAAGACATTTAAGTGTTCATAATAATTAAATCGTATCGACAATTATAACGACGTCGTCACGGAGGATATAAGGCGCCTTTTTATCAATGCATTTCGATCACAACAGCCGTGGAACTCAACAAGGAATTTTATTACGTATTTACATTGAGAAGTCGTAATAAACAGAAAACTGATTTATGTGCCTGGCACATATAGCTGAAAATTCCCCTTCTTTACGTCGGAGTGCATCGACTAAAACTCCACGGTGATCGACCACAACGATAATGATCACGAAATCTCCCAGTAAATCGTTTCCCGGAATCGCAGTTGCTGACGGGTAAATAAAAGAAATTCTCACCGAGGTGGACAGTTTCTTTTAACGAGAATAAAGGACTCGACGACGAGGTTGCGTAAAAAAGTTTACGAAGTAAATTCGGAAATCTTTGCGAACCGTTTCGTGGAGTCGGAGCTGTCTCCTTTGGTCCATTGATTTACTAAATAGAAATGCTTTCACTATTTGTTTCGACAAAATTCAACAATTATTTCAGCCTACATGAATTAAGGAAAAATTAACGTTTACAAAGACTTATCAAGGACAGATTTTATAATACGAGATACATCAAAGAACGATCCTATCGTTGGATCAGTTTATAGTAGTCCCGAGTCCCAATTTAATATTCAAAATGTCTTGCTGACATTTGATCTTCTTAACTTAATAAATGTGTTAATTTAGTGCAAACGGTTATCGTTATAACTTGAAAAACAAGAAGTCATCTTTATTGCTGGTAAATAAAATATAACGATAAATAATGCTCTCGGCTGTCGCTGGTTGCCGCTGTAGCGAATAGCGACAAATGGCGGCCATTTTTATTTTCTAATGCAAATGAAACTGTCCGCGTGCCGCTTAATATCGCGCGAGCCACGCCGCTGTTGTGGCTTTGTGTTCTGTATTCCACTTGTCTTTGCTTATTTTACTATTTCCACTTGTAACAATTCGAATTTAAAAACCTTGATATACATCAAATTCACGATATAAAACTTTCAAAACAATTTAGACAGTAAGAATAGAAGCCTCTTAACTATTAAGATAACAATATCTATTATTTCTTTGATTAGCAAAAAGTGGGCTTTGGTCTTCAATAATAAGTCTCTTTTCAGCGTTCGACGTAACCTCAGCTTAGTTTTAAATAAAACTTAAATTAATAAATACTGTAAATTAATCCTTTCATAAAGATGTCAATCATGCTGGTCTCTATGCGAGGCGTGGCGAGGCGGCAGTGGCGGTGATTAAAACTCGCTTAGTGCCGCATAAAGGCGATCGCGGAACGCAATTAACGTCTAACGAACCAAAAATGGTTTCGAGGAACATTTTATTAAACATAGTTCTAAATAAAATTGAATAACAGTCAAACTCACGTGTAGATTATCATCAAATCGTTTTAGAACCTTCAGAAGATACGTTAAAAACATTTATTAATGTTAATTACTAATGTATCTTACAATGGCCTTATATTAAAAGGTATGGATTAGTAATACAGGGGTCGGTTCGAATTCCGCAATTTAAATTTAAGAATGGAAGATTCCAATGCTTCCGACGGTTTGTTTTAATGGTGAAGTAGTATTAACTTTTTATTAATGAACTTTGAATAAAACATCAAAGTTAGGATAAAAAAGATATTACTTACGTCTAACTCAAGATCATCACAACACTACCGTGAAAACTTTTCAGATAAAAATTTAAATTGCCCTGCGCGAGAACCTCCCGAGATCTGATATCAGCAAATAAAGTTAGCGAATTATCATATCGCATCTACACTCGAAGTGGATTCCGAATGAGAAATGTGATAATGGAAATTCCTTGGTATTCGGTTACACGCCCAATACGATATGCTATATGTATATACTTAATATAGAATATTAGATATGCTGCAGTAACATCAAGGGCCTGTCCCACAAAATTGAAAATTGTCTGATAACAATCCAATGTGTAAAATATGTGATGGAAATATCGGATTTTGTTACCTTATCTGACAGTGACGTCATTTTTAAGCTATCTGAGCCTCTATCGGCCAGTGGTGGGACAGGCCCTACGTCTATGAAATTAATTTTAGAGGTTATTGATATACTTTCGTAATGATGTAAATTCTTTTCAATTACGCTTCAGGTAAAATATGCATTAAAACACCTTGTAGTGGAAATTAATTTATACTCTTTATCAAATAATCTGGTGCCACAACAGAAAGTTCCAACGGTTAGGCCAGTGCGATGGGCGGGCGGCGCGCTGCGGAGAACGCGGCTGAATTTTGGATAAGGCAAACAGCGGAATGGCGCGGACGCGGAGTAATGTTGCTGACACCTACACTTGCGAATCAACTGAATATATTATTTTTTACATAACAAGGAGGCAAGCGGTGGGAACACCATGCTGATCATCTGCAATACCAAAGGAGTTAGATATATGTTGCCGACCTATTGCTAGCTTATAGCTAGTATATGCTTCAAAATAAATCATACGATGTTTCCTATATCACATAATACAACAATATCAAATATAGTTAATCTAATTAGTACTGACCTATTTATGTAAGAAAACATATTATAACTTTTTCGTTGAAGGTTAATATACCGCATCCATAATCGATGTATGCTGTATACATGAATGTGCGCTATGAAATTGGAATCGATAGAATGTTGAGTATGTCGGCAATGAAAGCGGCGGTTATATTGGCTAAATTAACCAGGCGGGGAATCTACGAGCATTGCACCCGCCTTACTTATTGTATTCTCCGACCGGCGAGAATTGTATGCGGCAAGCGGCGAAGCAATACCAAACTCAGTAGTGACCTATGTTCAATAAATTAGTGTACAACTTACTAATATTGTAAGTACGAAAGTTTGGATGGATGTTTGTTATCGCGTAACTACAGAACGGCTGAGAGGAACTTGGATGAAATTTAGAATAGAGGTAGATTACAAACCTGAAATGTAAGCAAATCTACACTTTTTTTTTAATTTTGTGCAGATAGATAGAGCATGCGTTATATCCAGGTGTGTCGCGCCGCCATTACCCGTGGTCATCCATCACGTGGCGTCGCGTCACTCACGTCACGTCTATATTGCTTTCCAGTTGTTATAAAAGTCCATAATGTTGCGTTATTGATACCCTATTCAAAGGCATTCTCATGCTTCTGTCCGCCTTTAATATGTGAAAAAATTTCATTGGGTATACGAGAAGTGAAAAGTGGCAAAAACAATTTCTACTAAATTAGAGAATAGCAACATCTGAGAAAATCTTCTGGCTATTGCAGATAATAAACATCTATATTATTATTTTCATTTAAATTAAAATATAACAAACATCGGATCAACTTTTGCAAGTTTACGGTCTTTTCTCGCAAAAAGCGTTTCTATGAAATTCGAATGCAAATGGAATATGAGAGGTTTTCGAAAAGGGCAGCATAATAACGAAAATATAAACATCTGAACATCAATTCTCAAACTATAACAAAACAAATGAACGATGAGTATAGTCGGACGGAATCATTTTTATCTGCGGCCGTTAGCCGGCAGTTTGTCTAGAGCCCGCAGATGCCAGCCGTGATTTATACAACCCGCAAACGAGAACTTTACAAATAAATATTCCTGTCGTGATTTGTTTACATTAATTTCATGTTATATTTATTATGTCTTATTGATGTGAATTAAATAACAGTGCGTGCTAACAGATGACGCCTCAGTTATATTACTGTGGCCAAAGCGATCCCAAACACTTAAGCATTTTATTACTATCATATCATACTTCATACTAATATTATAAATGCGAAAGTTTAGATGGATGGATGGATGTTTGTTAGAATTCGTAGCCTAAACAGCTGAACGGATTTCGATTAAATTTGGTATAGATAGAGGATAGTCTGGAAGAACACATAGGCTATTCACTTTATTTTATTTTTTAACTCCACGCGGACGGATTCGCGGGCAAAGCTAGTTTTTAAATTAAAAAAAACAAGTAAGGTGGAGTCACAAAATTAATAAAAACCACTTGGAGATTTAAATGAGGGCACTTATCTATTTGTCTTCGAGAAATCTTTGGTGAGTTGTTTTTAATGATAACAGTCTCAATGAACACGTAACAAATTACTTAATGACATTCGGTAAAAAAAATATTTTTTGTTAATTATTTAAAAAATTATTATTTATTTAAACGGAAAGTTCTGGCCCTAGGGAAGAGTGTCTATATTAAAAAATATATAAAAAGGCTTCACGATGAAATTGCTCCACAGAGGCTATGCAATTATAGCAAAGAGCGGTCGTTTAAGCTGCGTTAAGCTTCGTTACTTGAAGATTTGCGGCTGAAACTTTAACATTATACAATTTTTATCCGTGATTTTTCTACAAGGGGAATAATAGACATATTTTTAATTCTTTATGTTTATTTTATTAATGTTATTAGACAATTGAGATATCCATAGTTATCACCTTTTCAATCTACGTTATGGTAATGGTAGATATTACGAATATTACCAAATCCGAACACAGTACAACACAGTACAAGTACATACAGTACTGAAATGCCCATTAAATATGAATTTGTGGTGAACTTAAACTAACGCCGCTCCGCTTCACATCTAAAGCCGTGCAATTAGCGCTACATTACAAAGGCGCAGTACGTGGATTACTTCATGAGTATGATAATTAATTTAATTCACTACTGAACAAATTAAAATTCGATGTAGTTTAAATAAATATGACGTAATCATGACATTATCTAGTAAGATTTTTAAGCTAATCTTGAACGCAACCAAATATTGAAATCGCGTTATTTTTTTTACAATTTTCTAATTAGGATATAATAATGATAAAATTAATATATTTATTTTAATACTTTATTTATTACAACTTACGATGGACACTATAAGAGCGCGTGCACACTTGAAACTAAACTATCGCAGAACTGTTTAGTCTCGCTTCGATTCCTATAAGCTTATATGCACACTACTCGATTTTTAGTTGTGCAAATATTGAATTGAAATCAGTTGAATTGGCTGCAAAACAACCGACAATCGCAAAACAGTTGTGCGATAGTTTAGTCAAAGGCTAATTGCTACACTAGCCATATATTAGAATTAGAACGGCTTAGCCAATAGTAACGGCGCTAAAGTGACTGCTTGAGACTGGCGAAGGGATTATATTGAGTAGCCGTCAGTACCGTGTAGCACCTGTTCGCCTCGCTTCCTGCCAACATTATGTTGAATACATTAGAGAAAGTAAGCCTTCAACCGGTACGTGAGCTGAATAGTAATGGACGGTCAATGCGAAAGCTTTTACCCAATATGTTATTTTATTTATATTGATATTGGTGAATTTAATACAGCTGTCATTGAAAAACCACCGGTACAATAAACTCACAGATGTATAAAACACGGAGATGTCGAGAACGTGTTTGCGTGTACGAACCTGCATCATATTGTAATGCGATAGTCTTTTTGCGAGTAAAATCGGCAAATTTCGATTTGCATCGCCTTGCATACGAAGGGCCCAATTACTACCATAACACATGTATTGACATGTATTTTTTTTCAATGTGAATGTGAGATGTTGCTATTTGACAATAAAAGTTCCACTTCATATGTTAAGATTCAATTACGCGGTTTAAGGTCCTCCGTGCCTAATAACAAACTAAGAGAAAGTCCCCGCGTTCCCTTCGTAACTCGCGAGCTTAACTACATTAAGCTTTAAACGAAAGCTTGCGAAAATTCACATCAACGCGAACTAATTATTGAGATAAGTTGAGAGATTATTTTCATGCTAAGTTAGGTTTATTGAGTGAGGTATGAGGCGGGTTAGTTACCGACTAACGTTGTAAAAGAATCTACGTAAATTAAACTTTAAGCTTACAATTTTTTGGTGTTGTTTCTGTGATTATGATGTTTTGAACGTGTAGAGAAGTTTTTTTAAGTAACTATGCTCCAAAATTATTTGATCACAACGTTTTATATTGCTTTAGAATTGTTAAACAATACGTCTAGACATTTTGTATTGAATACATTTTTATGAGTTTAATAAAATAATAAGGTAAATATATAACATTTGTGAAGATAAAATATTGACAAAATAAATATTTTTTTCTAATACTCAATAAATTAAATGTTTTTATTATACTCCAAAGTTAGCAAGCCTGCATTAAACATTCAAGTACTCGATCAGGTTAAGTTCAATGACCTTCCGGCTGTCATTTGGTGCCGTCAAAATCAACTGCAGACTTACTGGGGTCGTTCACGTTTTGATAATTAAATACTCGGGTTAAATGAAATTCCACGTCGTCCAATATATAATTTCATACCACCGTGATGTCTAAGCAGTGTCTTGTGAAATGCTAAAGTTATCTCAAATTATTCTTAATTATTCTGAAAGGGGATTTAAAGTCGAACTATATCGTACAGGAGTATAGAATTAGGTTCATTTACGCTATACAAATAACATTCATCTATCTCTAATGAGTTCACGGAATAAGGTTTGCAAGCTAATTAAGCTAAGTTATATTGCATTTGAATTTGCATTTAGTATATAGATAATACAAGATGGTTACTTGACTACTCATGCATTGGGTGCACAAATGTTGTGAATAGATTAAGTGGCACTTACCAACTCGGTGCCTCGTTCACCGCCGGAAGGTCTGGTCACTCTATCGGTGTTAATCAAGTCAAGTAAACGAATGATATGATTCCATTACAGTAAAATAGAATACATCAAAGTGAAGGTACAAATTTGACGAAGGGCGTGGTCAATTAGGCAAGGAGTATAGGATAGCTGCTGACCTAAGAATATAATGACTTCGAATCAGGAAGAGATCTACGTCCGACAGTAGTCAGATGAAGGCTGATGAATAAGACCATGTTAATACTAGCTGTTCCCCCAGACCTAGTCTAGGTCATCGGCTGGCGCCGCCCATAGATGTGAAAGAACGATATTAGTCTTTACTATCGCTGAAAACAGTTAAAACAATCTTGATTTCAAATGTGTGGCTCTATGGCCGCTCGTAGTGACTGTTTATGTTGAGACCGCCTTTGTCTGATCTTTCCGCTGAAACTTTGTTACAGTTCTGTTTAGTTAAAACTTCCAGAAGCAATTAAAGAAAGATAATTCGGTATCACAGCGCTCCGCAACTTTAACTGCATTACAGCCTCATCTGTTAGTCTCGGTAAGTTCCTCGCGCTAATTGCAAAGCTTCGTTGCGAGGAATATTTAAATTTCTCGCAAACTCACTTTTAATTGGTTGAGATAAAGTTAATGCCGCATCATTTCCTGATTTTTGTTAAATTAATGTTATTATGTTATAGTTTATTATGCGAAGAATTGAACACTATACCAATTAAAAAGGTTTAACGATTTGTACGAACGGTTCGAAACTTAGGCATTGTATGCAGTGGCCGAGCGCCGCAGGGGGAGGGGGTGTGCTCGGTCGCGGCTCGTTAAACTTTATCGATATCAGGCATCGATCCGCTCAGATTGCGTCCACCGGCCTCAGGGATTTGAAAAATACTGGAAAAATATCTAGCCAATTTAAAAGTACTGAAATGAACATCACTGTAAGTAAATGTTCCACCTCTAATTCTATTTCAGCTTTTTCAATTGGACTAAGATGCTCTTTAGTCTGGTGACCGATTTGTGAAAGAAGTATTCATTACCGAATGAGAAAACAAAAACAGTCTATACTTTATGCTGTACAAACAAGGTCACTGTAATAATAAAATGTAAGTTAAAGTACTTAATTTGCCTTATGTTCCGCAGGTACACTTGCCCCAGGCCATTTTCCGAAAGAGGCCATTAACGGCTTTCCCCTGGCTACATATTTTTCATGATTGAAATATGAATCTAAGCAGCAATTGCAAAAAATATGGAGTATTATGTCACTCGGAGTTCGCGTTTAATGGACTCGGACGTCGAGCCACGAAATGAGCGATTCATTTAGAAAAACCTAATATCACATACCTAGTATAAATAAAATAACAAATCATGACGAAATATCGAAACATTATTGGCAAGCGAAATGCGTCTTAAAGTACTAATACCGAAAGCAGTTTGGTGATACAAAGGCATTTATGATATAATATAAAACCTTATCGTTGACCAAAGTGTCAATCAGCGGTAACACTCAAGGTGTTATAATAATAATAATGTTTGACATTTTTTGTTCAGTATCAGTGTCCGCACATTCTGTGGGTGCAATGTGCGGCCGCTGTCGGCGGCTCCATTCCCCTCACGTAGCCTCCTCTTACATTTTATTGACCGCTCGCTCCATCTTAGAAAATGTTTTGCCACAGAACAAATATTGAAACGCTGCGTATCGAACGACTTTAATATCGAGATTTTAATCCTCTTAAATTTGAAGTATTGCCAGCAATATTATAGATGAATACTTCAAACAAACTAGACTTTGTTTAAAGTGTTTATTTCCATTCAAGAGTATTAAAATTATTAACTTCTAATATCTTAATAAGTAGTAATACGACGCGATTATTTCATATCTCAAATAGATATTTTATATGTGGATGTTCGATACGCTTCTTATTACAGTAAGAGCTGCTTGGGGATAGCACGTGAGCTACGCGCGTATCCCATGACTCCCTGGGGCAGTATATGTCCTCATTAATTGGGTTCCAGCGAGAACTGTTGCCATCTTTACTTATTCGCCTCGAGTAAACGGAACGAAAAGTCACTCGATAGTTTCACGTTACAACCATTGGCATCACCAGGAGAATCGAAAAAAGAAAAATATAAAACTGCTATTCTAGTCATACTTCATACTAATATTATAAATGCGAAAGTTTAGATGGATGGATGGATATTTGTTAGAGTTTGTAGCCTAAACGGCTAAACGGATCTCGATTAAATTTGCTATAGATGTAGAGCATAGTCTGAAGGAACACATAGGCTACTTACTTTTTGTTAATTTCATGCGGACGGAGTCGCGAGCGTAAGCTAGTTATACAATAAAGTATTTACATTGTACAGTTGTTTAGTAAGCAGGCCGTGAAACTGATTTTGTCAGAGGACGATCCCCTCGGTCAACGACCCACGGTTGCTTCTTGCAAACTCTCATAAGCTTATTCAAATATGTTTAATGAAGCGAATGAGTATCTAACGTGATGTGAATTAATTTAAGATTTGATCGAAGCCAGAATGTTAACATTTTAATTTACAATTTAATTTACAAAAATTTCATCGTAATTTATGACACCACCACGCAAGGTTCACTATGGACGGAATACGTCGTGGATGACATTATTAGAATGATCATTTAGGGTAGGGTACTAATATTGCATAAAAGTTAAATAATGCATGTTTGCAAAATCACTGAAATTAGTTGTCATCTACATTAATTTTTATAAAACCCTGTTTTATAAAACTCTCCGGTGTACGTCTAGTTAATCCATTAAATCAGTTTAAAACATTAAATTGTAATTGAGGCATGTTTTATGTAAAGCGGCAACTATCAAGGGAGCCGTAAGTTACATAGTTTAGCACTTAAAGCTTATCTGATTGTTATTCAAAAACTAATCGATATACATAGTTGATATTCAATATAGAATTTTAATAGAAGATTTTACGGCGATAGAACGCTTTTGAATTTTAAATACCTCTCTCACTAGAAAGCTGAATATCATTAACTCGGCTGATTTAGTAAGACCTTTACACAATTTGACTTCCGCTTTATACTCTTTGGATAAACAAAGACAATAAAACGATATTGTTACAAAAAGTAATCAATAGCTTAGTAGAAATAATAACGTGAATAAAAACAGCTTTTCTAATAACAATTTTATATGAGTTACTTTCCGCTAGAGGGCTGCGTAATCTTTGCAAATTGCGAATACTTGTGTCCGTTACGTCTTCCATTTGTATTGCACGGGCCGCTTGCCGCCGCTAAGAGGCTCGCATTGCATATTCTATGTACTTTGCTATCGATCGCGCAATTGCCTTCAACTTACTACATAGTCTTAAAGTCTCTCGCTCTTGTACACTTAACAATTAAGTATTTACACCATAACATTTTTAATGCAAAACTTACATATTTAAACAAACGTGCCAACTTAATCTACCTGTAGCTACTTAAGAGAAGGCAAGGTTTCAAACCAATTAATTCTGCTATAATTTTAGATAACATAAAGATTTAATATTTAGGGCCTGTCCCACCACTGGCTGATAGAGGCTCAGATAGCTTAAAAGTGACTTCACTGTCAGATAAGGTAACAAAATCCGATATTTTCATCACATATTTTATACGTTGGATTGTTATCTGACAATTTACAAGAATTATGAAACAGGCCCTTAGTATCTAATATCTACGAGTAAGTATTCTTCTACTAACAAAACTGATTATTGAAGAAAAAATATAGTAACTTGATTACGTAGTGAATCCACTATAAATACGTAAAACTGTCAACTTGCCCCAAATTGTTTTAAAACACGTCGTTGAAATGATAGACGACTTTTGTAGCTAAACATTATTCTTCGAAACGGCTACGTTGCTACGAGCCAAGCTACGAACTATGAGAAAGTTTTCATTAGGTACAAGCTTATTGTTTCCATCGCCGCGGAGACACTAGGCGCTTTGTAAATAAAGAAAAATGATTTATAAGTTCCGCACGATCTGCTCTCAAGATTGTTTACTTTCCGTGATTGATCGGGCTTCTATATACAATCGATTTCTTATATGAATTATAATAAATTGAAAATGGTTTGGTTTACATTTTCAATTACATATAACACGATATAAAATATTGATATTACATTTTAAACTTTCTATCACTGCGATATATGAAAACCATAAATGTCTCTTCAAAATTACTTGTATAAGCTGTCATCTTTATGTTCATACCACGTTGCGAACAAGTTGTAAGATTGTGTTCCTGCAATTGGCAAGTCTCCAGTTGGTGTAAGATCATAAAATAAATGACAATCTGAAGTTATTGTTAACGTAATTTTGTAAAGAATGATGAATATTGACGTTCGTTTTCACGCTGTTATTAAAAAAATACTCTTATCTTATGAGGCGTTACCGTTTCTCTCCCGAAGGCAAATATCAAAACGCCTCTCAGAAGCATCCCTGTTCTATAGAAGCTAATAAATGTGGGGATCATTACGTCCTGCTCCGGTGGGAACTAAACGAAAGTCGTAGCAAAAGTTTTGGTAAATCCTTCGCAAGTATTGAAAAGAGTACAAATTCCCATGAATGTTCTTTCCAAAAGAACTTGCCTGCGTTTGTTAGTCTTCCATTCGTAACTTACCAAAATTTATAAGGAATCTTAAAACTTTTTGAGTATATTCAAATAGGCAAACCCAATCCTTTATTCATATAATTCTGAAAGTTTGTTGAAAAAAAGTTATGTTTTACCGACGGCCAATCAACATTTAGCATACAGTTACTAACGCTTCTTCTTGACGTGGATTGAAGTAGCGTAATCAAGGAACAATCAATTTATTAAACTTCAAATCTTTCACAACTTAGCAGATACGATGAAGTTGTATTAGGTACATGTGTATATTTTTTATCGCTTTTTAACCGCAAACACTTAAGTGTTAGAAATAAATCATAACGGATCCAGTGAAACGAAATTATTATATTTTCATTTCGCTAACATTTAGAGTGAAATTTTATGGCGGGCTTAATTTTTCTTTTATGACAGCCATTGCCGAGTTAATGGGTTCGCTGGCGAAAAGAACGTTTTTTTATTATTAGCTACAAAGGTTCGAAATGAAACGCCTGTACTGGCTCGAGTAATTACATTCTTGTAATTTAGTTTAGTTAATAGAAAAATCTTACGCTTGCTAAAATATGTTGAAGAATCAAATGTGTATTGAAAAATCTTTATTTAACTAAGTTCAAAATAGGCAAAATGATAGGCGTTTTTTAACGCCTTTTTAGCTGACCTGACAAAATCTAGGTAGCCTAGCCTAGGTTATCGGCTGCCAACACCCATAGATAAAGTTAATAGTGTCGAACATAGAATGAGTTTGATTTTTTTTTAATTTACAATCTGAAGCGGTAATTAATGTATTAAAAAAACACTAACAAAATAATATAACCAAAATGCAACAAAAATACTTAGATACTAATGCATGGGGTCTTTAAAAACTCATTAGTAAACTAGAGTTGCACATTTTCCTACTTTCTTACGTCCGTAATACATGTAACGCATTTAATTTATTTTCTTGTAATGGCGTTGCCGTTTTCAAATAACATTTTCCAAATGTAACAAATCTTTAAAACATTATTATTACCATTTGACCTTAAATTACTTCTTGAAAATGTAAGTTTTCCCATACTAATTATACTTTCGGTAGAAGTTAGTAAGAGTTGCTCCTACTATTAACTTGTTTAGAGATTGGATCCAGGCCTGCAGTAAACGGATGTAAAACGCGTGTACCGCACACGGGCGGCATACCTAAGGGGGTGGTAATTCGACCCATTCACTATAACTCAAGGTACCTCGCTCATTGTAAATATTGTAGGTCTATTTAACAAGATTGCTTAAATAAAAAATAGACGTATTTATATACGTTGCAATTTAAAAAGCCTAAAAAAAAATTTTATGTACTAATTTGCATAAAATGACACTAAATGTTAAGTGGTGATTCTTACAATACGACAGTGAAAACTAAATCCAAGTCTGTTTAGCAGTTTCTAATATTAGCGCCCACAAACACACAGACAACGCGACAAAATGTTAACTCACTGGTTTAGAGTTTAGACCGATGGACATCTAAAAGTTAGATTTTTAATATGGTAGCTATTGTGCGTTACTTTAGATTTAGCTATGTGAAAACTCTTGTCTTTCGGTCAAAAGCCGGAAATCTTAAAATAGATTGTACCGCCCCCTAAAAGTTGGAGACCGATCGTAATCAGTAAAATTTTGAAAAAGGTCCACGGAAAAATCGTGTGGGAACCTATGTAATGTAAGATATCGAAAGGCAGAAGTTAAAATGGGCGGCAAAATTGGTATTGCATATGCGATCAACGAAACAGTCAGCGGCGAGCCTGTGTGGATCAACAGCTTTTCTGGTGCTGTGTTGAGATAACTGTATAAAATATTCGTTAAATAAATATTTCGCGGACATTATTTTAATGAAGTTGAATTTTGTAAAAAAAAAACAATTCACTGATAACACCGGAAACACAACAAAAAAAAATCAATGAACCATGACGCTTTTTTTATAAAGCAACACTAAAAAGTCTAAATAAACTTGACATTGACGCGACACTGGCACCGAAAAATGTAATGTAAAAATAGATAGGTATGGTTTGGAAATGATATCCTTTGCTTCATTCCAATTTAAACGCGCATTTTATAGATGTTAATGACAATTAAGTCTATCACTATCATTAGTTCGAAAACTAATTACCGCGACCAACCTCAACCATCAGCGCAAAACTGGCTAAAATAAACACAAATTATCACAGTGCACAACCTGTCCATTTTCAAAGTCAGTGTACAGATAAATGAATTATATTGACATTGACAATTGACAATTGTCAACTGACACTTTATTTACTTTTTACTCGCGATCGCGATGTTTATTTTTGTGTAAGCCGATAACATGGATATCGCAGTAACTCTATCAAGGTCAATTTAGTAGATTGCACTCTTTACAATAAGATTAATTTCGTGGTACCATACACTGATACACGAAGAGTAGAAGGATTTTTTCTTGTCGTTATGTCTCTCAGAAAATTAACACTTAGGTAAGTGGAACTTAAAAATTACATTTCTTACGCAATTATGAATAAAGTTGATTTTAATTTGTACTGATTAAAACGTCATATGGCGTAAATTTGTATTTTACTCCGGTGATTTAAAACAATTGTAATAGTTTGGGTTTGTGGAAAGTTTTGACGAGTAGTTTTCCATATTTTTCTTACGAAAAGAAACTATTCTTTAGCCATAATAACTTTTAAAAACAAGTCGAATATAGATCTATTATGTTACTTTTGCTTTTACTTATTTTAGGAAACCATACCACAGGTATGATACCTGTACAACTGTGTGACATAAAATCTTTACATAAAGTATTCTTATAAATCTTTGAAATAATTTGTAAACCCTATTATTAATTTCAGATCACTGCGACTAAGCAACAAATTATCTTATCTGCCAGCTTTATCAAATCACTACAATTATAAAAAATATAAGGGCTTTGATGAGAAGTATAGGAATTTTAAACATAATATAGGAGCTGCTATATTTGCATCTGTTATAGTGGGTTCCACTACAGGTAATTAGTATAGAATTTCATTAAAATGTTTAAATGCAAGTCACATTTGGTTTATTTCATCTTTTTACTTTGTTACAGATGTAAGTAAAGAAGAATTGAACACGAACAAACAAGAACAGACTGAGCCAAGTAAAATAGTAGAGGCCGGAGAGAAGAAGCCCAATCTACCAACATATAGAGCTGAGGAGATCAGCAAACATAATACAAAGTTAGTTGGTACTGGATTATGATAAACACATTTGATCTCTGAATTTATATTTATCATTTGTGTTTCACAGAAATAGTTTCTGGGTGACATACAGACATGGTGTGTATGACGTCACATCATTCCTGCCCTCCCACCCCGGAGGAGAACAAATCTACAATGCAGCCGGACTGAGCATCGAGCCCTTCTGGAATGTGTATGGAATGCATAAAACACAAGAAGTATTTGAGTTGCTTGAATCATATAGAATAGGTAACAAATTTTTCCTCTAAAGTAATGCACCTGATATATCTTTATTAATGTTCTAATAAGAATTAATATCTCATTTAAAAGAAGATGGTGTTTTTCTCAGGGAACCTGCACGATGACGACATAGTGGACCACAGCGATGACGAGTTGTGGGCAATGGAGCCGTACCGCGACCCGCGCTTGATTGTCAAAACCGCTAAGCCATTTAACGCCGAAATACCGCCAGAATACCAGATCGCACACTTCGACACGCCCAAGTATGACCTAATTACATTATTGTCCTAGTACAGTACAGTCAATGAAATCTGCGGTGATATACTTACAAAAAACTTATCTATAGAAGTGTTTCCTTCCAACTATACAATGACTACTTGATTTTCAATAATGCTATATGAAATGTCGATTTATGTGTGGGGCAGACGGCAACAGTGTAGGTTTGTTTTGTTTGCAGCGAGTTGTTTTACGTGCGGCAGCACATGCCTGTTCCAGAGCTGGAGGCGGCGGCGCACCGCGTGCGCGTGGCGGTGCAGGCCACGGGCGCCGTGCGCGAGCTCAGCCTGGCGCAGCTGCGCCGCCTGCCCGCCGCCAGCGTGCGCGCCGCGCTCATGTGCGCCGGCAACAGGCGCAGCGAGATGGACAGGGTGCGCTTAGCTTCTACATTCATCTACAGAACGCGCCTTACTAATGTATCTGAATTAAATAGGCCAGTCAGCATCCGTGGTTTTTTATTATCCCGTGACTTGTGCAACTCACCACTAATTGGCTGTTTGTGAAGAGGCGGTCTTTGTCTCGTTAATAGGAATGAGGCATTTTTTCTGTAAGTTGACTCCGTGGATTTCCGCAAATGTACATCACGACCATGTATACTGTGTATAAATAGTACGTTTATACGCGTTAATGCTAAAAAATACTTTTTTCTATTTTGAAGCAGGTGAAACCAGTCAAAGGCATCAGTTGGGCAGGCGGGGCTATAAGGTTTATCTTTGCTTATATATTTTAATATTAAATTTTAAGTAATGTTTTGATTTCGTTTGATTAAATTGTATATTTCTGTTTGTATGTACCACTGCAGCAACGCCGTGTGGAGCGGAGTGTACCTGCGCGACGTGCTGCTGAGCTGCGGCGTGGACCCTGAAGACACGGAGGGCAAGCACGTCATCGTGAGTCTTGTACTTGTGCAATAATATTTATCGCAATGTTATCTTATATACGGCTGTTGTATTATGGTGTGTGTGCGCGGCGCAGCTGACGGGCGCGGACATAGACGCGACGGGGCAGAACTTCAGCACGTCCATCCCGCTGCACGTGGCGCTGGACGCGCGCGCGCGCGTGCTGCTCGCCACGCACATGAACGGCGCGCCGCTGCCGCACGACCACGGCCGCCCGCTGCGCGCCGTCGTGCCCGGCGCGCCCGCCGTGCGCAGCGTCAAGTGGCTCGGTACGACTCACTTTCAAATTCATATATTCTAAACAGACAAAAAATATTTATCTAGAAAAAAATACAATTAACATTGCTAAATCAAGATATTTCTTTAACGCAAACACATTCCCCCCGGTCCTTCGAGTCGGATCTAAGCTGTCGACCGTCAACTTGTCAGAATGCATAACGGTATCTTCGGAGGAGAGCTCGTCGCACTGGCACAAGAAGGACTACCGCGCCTTCAACCCCTCCACGACGTGGGAGAGCGCGGACTTCGAGCGCGCGCCGCCCGTCTACAGCCTGCCCGTCACCTCCGCCATCTGCGAGCCGCGCGACGGCGACACCGTGCGCGTGCGGGACGGACATATCGAGCTCAAGGGTGAGGGAGCGAGACGGAGCGAGACGGAGCGCGGCGCCCCGCGGCGGACGCTAGGCTACTGACGGCTGCCGGTTGCCCGTTGCAGGCTACGCGTACTCGGGCGGCGGCGCGCGCGTGCTGCGCGTGGACGTGAGCGCGGACGGCGGCCGCAGCTGGGCGGAGGCGCGCCTGCAGCAGGACGCGGCGCCGCACGGACACCACTACGCCTGGACGCTGTGGAGCGCGCGCGTGCCCGTCGCCGCGCACGCCGCGCACGCCGCGCAGGTGCGCACGCCGACGGATAACTTGCATTCCCCCTTGAGACGAGACAAACTCCGTCTCTTTAAAAAAAATAGGTAGCAATGATATGCGCAAACGACTTTGACCGACCTATTTTCGACCAATTATTATTCCACATCATTGTCTCAATGCCTACAAAACGTTGAATCGACTGGAGGTTTAAGGTAGGACACCGTCAGATTCCTCGACTGTACACGCCCGTTCACCCAACGCCATTCCTATTCTTGATTTGATTGCAAAGAATCATTTTTAAAAGAGGCTTAATGTAGATTTTTCGAAGCGATTAATAATTAAAATACTATAAAGCAGACCGAGCTGTGGGTGAAGGCGACGGACGGCAACTTCAACACGCAGCCGGAGAACTTCGACCACATCTGGAACATCCGCGGCATCCTCGGCAACGCCTACCACCGCATCACCGTGCGCCTCGCTCATTGACACTGCCTCCCGGAGCATGCCTCTCTCTCTCTCTCCCACATGTTGAATATCTAATTTTTATTTTTGATAATCTTTTTCATATTATTTTCTTTCTCTTATTAAGTGGACTCTTATGTCAATATTAAATACTTGAACAAAAGAAACAAAAAAATCATTAAAAACCTACAAAAATACTCTCTATTTTTTAATACTGAATATATCTAGTCTTTTGTTTATTAGTGAATTCAACTATATATATCTTATTATTAAAAATCCTGAACATTATATTTTTTTATGTAATTCTTTCGTTTGTTATAAGCTTATCATATTTAAATACAATTAAAGGTACTTGTCATGAAAATAATATCTTTTATTTAACCTAAACCAGCAAAAAGTAATTGAACATAAAAAATTCATGGGGAGCCGCGGCGCCCCGCGGCGGACGCTAGGCTACTGACGGCTGCCGGTTGCCGCTTGCAGGCTACGCGTACTCGGGCGGCGGCGCGCGCGTGCTGCGCGTGGACGTGAGCGCGGACGGCGGCCGCAGCTGGGCGGAGGCGCGCCTGCAGCAGGACGCGGCGCCGCACGGACACCACTACGCCTGGACGCTGTGGAGCGCGCGCGTGCCCGTCACCGCGCACGCCGCGCACGCCGCGCACGCCGCGCACGCCGCGCACGCCGCGCACGCCGCGCACGCCGCGCACGCCGCGCACGCCGCGCACGCCGCGCACGCCGCGCACGCCGCGCACGCCGCGCACGCCGCGCACGCCGCGCACGCCGCGCACGCCGCGCACGCCGCGCACGCCGCGCACGCCGCGCACGCCGCGCACGCCGCGCACGCCGCGCACGCCGCGCACGCCGCGCACGCCGCGCACGCCGCGCACGCCGCGCACGCCGCGCACGCCGCGCACGCCGCGCACGCCGCGCACGCCGCGCACGCCGCGCACGCCGCGCACGCCGCGCACGCCGCGCACGCCGCGCACGCCGCGCACGCCGCGCACGCCGCGCACGCCGCGCACGCCGCGCACGCCGCGCACGCCGCGCACGCCGCGCACGCCGCGCACGCCGCGCACGCCGCGCACGCCGCGCACGCCGCGCACGCCGCGCACGCCGCGCACGCCGCGCACGCCGCGCACGCCGCGCACGCCGCGCACGCCGCGCACGCCGCGCACGCCGCGCACGCCGCGCACGCCGCGCACGCCGCGCACGCCGCGCACGCCGCGCACGCCGCGCACGCCGCGCACGCCGCGCACGCCGCGCACGCCGCGCACGCCGCGCACGCCGCGCACGCCGCGCACGCCGCGCACGCCGCGCACGCCGCGCACGCCGCGCACGCCGCGCACGCCGCGCACGCCGCGCACGCCGCGCACGCCGCGCACGCCGCGCACGCCGCGCACGCCGCGCACGCCGCGCACGCCGCGCACGCCGCGCACGCCGCGCACGCCGCGCACGCCGCGCACGCCGCGCACGCCGCGCACGCCGCGCACGCCGCGCACGCCGCGCACGCCGCGCACGCCGCGCACGCCGCGCACGCCGCGCACGCCGCGCACGCCGCGCACGCCGCGCACGCCGCGCACGCCGCGCACGCCGCGCACGCCGCGCACGCCGCGCACGCCGCGCACGCCGCGCACGCCGCGCACGCCGCGCACGCCGCGCACGCCGCGCACGCCGCGCACGCCGCGCACGCCGCGCACGCCGCGCACGCCGCGCACGCCGCGCACGCCGCGCACGCCGCGCACGCCGCGCACGCCGCGCACGCCGCGCACGCCGCGCACGCCGCGCACGCCGCGCACGCCGCGCACGCCGCGCACGCCGCGCACGCCGCGCACGCCGCGCACGCCGCGCACGCCGCGCACGCCGCGCACGCCGCGCACGCCGCGCACGCCGCGCACGCCGCGCACGCCGCGCACGCCGCGCACGCCGCGCACGCCGCGCACGCCGCGCACGCCGCGCACGCCGCGCACGCCGCGCACGCCGCGCACGCCGCGCACGCCGCGCACGCCGCGCACGCCGCGCACGCCGCGCACGCCGCGCACGCCGCGCACGCCGCGCACGCCGCGCACGCCGCGCACGCCGCGCACGCCGCGCACGCCGCGCACGCCGCGCACGCCGCGCACGCCGCGCACGCCGCGCACGCCGCGCACGCCGCGCACGCCGCGCACGCCGCGCACGCCGCGCACGCCGCGCACGCCGCGCACGCCGCGCACGCCGCGCACGCCGCGCACGCCGCGCACGCCGCGCACGCCGCGCACGCCGCGCACGCCGCGCACGCCGCGCACGCCGCGCACGCCGCGCACGCCGCGCACGCCGCGCACGCCGCGCACGTACAAAAATACTCTCTATTTTTCAATACTGAATATATCTAGTCTTTTGTTTATTAGTGAATTCAACTAAATATATCTTATTATTAAGAATCCTGAACATTATATTTTTTTATGTAATTCTTTCGTTTGTTATAAGCTTATCATATTTAAATACAATTAAAGGTACTTGTCATGAAAATAATCTCTTTTATTTAACCTAAACCAGCAAAAAGTAATTGAACATAAAAATTCATGAACTGACTCTTCATCTTATTTTTTTTTATATTCGAACAGATTCTGAAGAAAATCAAAAACTTCATTTTTAGATGAACACAAACATTCATAATGTTATACTACAATATTATAATTAAAGACAAGATGAACAATGATTAATATCTTACCCAATTGCGTCATAAGCAGATTATAAATACATATAAATGAGCCACTATCTACGGAGAGCAGTTCAATGTCTCGCGGGGCGCGGGCAACATGCTGCTGATAAGGAGGCTGCGTGACACCGCGCTAACACTCACACGACAATTAAACAAAACCAGTTTATCTTTCAAACGCGGATACAGTTACAGCATCAAGGACGCAATCGTACTAGAAATTAATGGAGAAACATTGAAATTTCCCCACATCTGGCTGAGAGATAACTGCCAGTGCGAGCAATGCTTCCATCCGTCGGCCAAAAGCAGAATCCTAGATTGGAGCAAATTCAACCTTGATTCGAAACCAACGGAAGTTCATAAAGACGAGAATTCCGTGAAAGTAACATGGGGTGACGGCCACACATCGCGTTATCGCCTCGACTGGCTCAAGTTTCGTAGCTTCACGGTGGAAAACCAACAGCTATACGAAAGAGAGTTGTACAAGCCACCGAAAGTCACATGGAAAGGTGAAGATTTTCAAAAAATTTGTACCGTCAATGATTATAACGAAATAGTATATAGCGATGAAGCGTTGTATAAATGGTTAAAAGATTTATCCACGTACGGCGTAAGTCTCATCAGAAATACTCCGAGCGACGAAACCGCGATCGACGCTATACTGCAACGAGTCGGTTTCCCGAAACAAACACACTACGGTATCAAGTTTATAGTGCAAAACGTCCCTAACACGAGCAACGTCGCCTACTTGTCTAGTAATTTACAGATGCACACCGACCTGCCGTATTACGGTTACTGCCCAGGAGTTAACTTACTCCATTGTATGGTGCAAACAAATTCAGATGGAGGGGAGAACACTCTTTCTGACTGCCACTACATCGCTGACTACATGAAAGAACATCATCCCGATCAATACAAAATCCTTACCGACACGGAAGTAGAATGGAGTGACATAGGTGTAGAAAACGGAAATGAATTTTACAAGCTTTACAGATCGCCCGTGATATGCGTCGATAAGTGTGATCATGTGTCGAGAATTAACTTCTCAATACCACAAAGGGGCAGCCATTTCCCCGGTCCAATAGAGTTGGTCAAGCCATGGTATGAGGCTTACAGCTTATTCTTTGAGTTAAATCGAAAGTTTAGTGCAAACTTCAAAGTGGATGCTGGTAGCATCCTTGTATTTGACAATATTCGGCTATTGCATGGCCGCAACCAGTACCAAGACAGTGGAGAAAATGTAAGAAAGTTAATAGGAGCATACATTGATTGGGATGAAGTTTACTCACGCTTAAGATCATTGAAAGTTAAGTTGGAGAAAAGGAGTTACTATTAATAGAAAAAAAAATGTTATTTAATTATCGATATCATTACATCCACAGTATTTAAATAGTGAACCAAGATTTAGCAGCAAAATTAGAGTGATCTTTATACCACATAATCTACATAAATCCCAGTGCAGCATAAGTTGCAATTGATACTACCAATAGGTAAAATTTTGTATGGCTATTAAACTATACTAAATTAAATGCATGTTTATATTCTTATTTTATTTCAACATATGTGTCTATGCTATAATCTCTAAATTCAAATCTTCTTAGAGGTAATATTTTTTCACAGTCTTCAGTTCTATCTTCTATTTCAACAAAAGGAAACTCTTGTAAATCAGCATTGATACCCATAGAGACCGCCGTTGACTCGTTAGTGTGTAGGAAAATTGTAAAACTTTTGTTTTCATTGTTTTTTAGAAATTCTCCACTTAATGTGTTAAGTTTTAGGCAAAATGCTCGTAAATTTTGTTCAACTTGCACTAAATAAGCGTCAGAATGTTCGTCATGTATGGAATTCTTATCAAAATCAAATACAAATTTTGCTAAAGGAATATATTCACCATCAGTCACTGCAAATTCTAGGCGTCTCAAGGTACCACTTTTCAAACATTCCTCTATGCTTTTCAAACATAAATCAATATACTGATTTACTTCTGGGTGTCTGCAGCGATATACGACAACGCTATATTTTCTTCTAGTATCAAATACATTTGGTGGATAAACAGACCTGTAGTACAAAATGTTGTGAAAAGCAATAGCTAAAAATTCTACAGTGATGTCGATAAAACAACTGTCCATTATAATAACTCTTTAAACTAATTGATTATCGTACTAAACTTTGTGATGTATTAAATTTTAAAGTCCATCAGAGAAAAGAGTTTATATCTGACTAGAATGTTTTCACATTATGAAATGCTAAGAAAAGTTCAATATTGCTAATTGCGTGCACTTTGTATTATGAATGTGGATCCCTGGCAAATCCTTGGTGTGCGTATTTTTTGCCAACAATTTAACCATAGTTAGAATAAACTTTTAACAATATTGAACCAAATATTGAACAATATAACAATGACAATGACATTTAAATCGCAGTGAAGTGACTGTTGTCACAGTGACAGGTGTCAATAGCAATCCCACAGACCTTACATTATTTTGTCCCCCAAATATAGGTTATAAATCTGGCACATTTTGCCATCATTATGTCCATTCGATCCATATCAGCGATTTGAACTAATTATTGAAAACCTATTTCATAATCGCTAATTTCGGAAGAGAAATAAAGAACTATAGAATTACTTATACCAAAGCAACATGCGGCTTTAGTGGCTGGGTTACAAAAAAAAGCAATGTAGTATTTAATTATTTATTATATTCAGCATTAAATAAAACAAGTACATAAACTACATAACATATTTTATTAATTAAACACAGCCCAGACTAAGAACAATTTCATTACATTCATTTGTCCGGAATAGCCTCCAGGCCCTGTAAAAACAAATAATGAAAGAATACAAGAAACATATTATAACTATTTAAAAAAACATTCCAAGTTTCGATATTAAGCACTATCAAGTAATAGCTTAGGATTAGGTGTGACCTACACATCATGAGTGTAGAGAATCCAAAAATGTAAAATGGGAATAAAACTTCTTTGAACATGAACAATGTAAAAGTAGTTTCCCCCCTTCTAAACCCAGATCATCAGCTGACTAAACTCACTAAAAAATGGAGGAGTGGATGCACTGTAAGAGGATATTTCCCCTTTATAAGTATCCCTTCTCCTGTCAAATCAACTTCTCATCCTATATTTTCCTCATAAAAATAATGGGGAGGACTAAATTAGGCCTCCAGTACACACACTCATCAGATATTTCTCCCACCTGATGACACATCTTCTGTGTAGTTGTGGTATTGCACCGGGCAAGCCACCTTATTTGTGCAAAGAAGTTAAAACGGGTCACCACTGTCCAAATGTTGGATGTTATATTTCAACTTCATCGCCACCAGCTCACTATATGTCCCCACCGAGGGTCTCAGAGCCTACCCTAATTATTTCAACTTACTGCTACTTTATAAGCATCACCGGTGACTCGTGTGTCCCTCTGGTACATCATGCGCTCCCATCGGTCTAACATTGAACGCCGGTAGTGCTGAAACACAAGTATTACATTAAGAGTCAGTCCTACCAAATTCTTGTAAATTGTCAGATAACAATCCAATGTGTAAAATATGTGATGAAAATATCAAATTTTGTTACTCTATCTGACAGTGACATCATTTTTAAGCCCTTGGAGCATCTATCAGCCAGTGGTGGGACATACCCTAAATCTCACATTTTCTGTATAATTTACTAGATCATGTTAATATACAGTTTTAAACGTATAACATAATATTTTACTTTATAACTTTAATGCCAGTATCTATTTTGTCTATAATTAAAGAAATTATAATGGATGAGTGAGATGAGGTCAATTTACTTGTTACAGTCAAGTTATTTGTTTTTCTAAGAAACAAATATTGTTTAGACTACTCATTTTCATTACTTGTAGATTCATTTTCACACAAATTTGTTTAATAACTCTTATGTAGAAGTAATGTTTTTAGATTTATTTTATATGCATCATATTTTTATAAATATGGGTTTAATACATTGCGACCTCCAAGAGGTTTAAAGTAAAAATTATAATAAGCAGTATTCAAATTATACTAAGCATCAAAGCACTAGGTTAAGCTTGTGAAGTGTTACCTAACGTACACAAATAAATTTAGTAACTTACGTTTCCTAAAACTACATTATGCAGGTGGTAAAGTCCCCACCCAGGTAAGCCTACGCACGCGGCTATTAAGCAATAACCTGGCAATATTTGGTACCACATTATTTTTAATTAAAATCAATTCTTCGACATAAAAAGTATTTTATTAGGTTCTTTGGAGGGGATTTTTGACAGAAATAAAAATACTAGACATTGACTTTAAATATAATGTTGCCAGGTTTAGGTCAGGTTCAACAATACATGACTGAAAATTCGGTAGTTTCTGGCTAAAAGCACCCAAATAATTTACATCAATTATAGTTTGTCTAAATAACATTGATAAGTTTGATAAATGACGCAAATGAAATATCGAATTAAATTTGTATGAAGGCAAATGCCGTACTTAATAGACGGGTATCGTAGTGACGAAACAAACTCTCATGGCGGACAAACTATAGACCCGCCTTAGTAACAAATTAATATTTTAAATCTAATCGAAAGCTTAAGAAGGTACCTTTACGTTTTCCGTACCTATATTTATTGGGCAACAAAATTATAATGTTTTTTTACATACTACAGTTGTCTTAATGACATTTTTGTATATGTTAAAATTAATACATACGTTATCGAGAACCAAATAATGCAACCACCATAGCCCAAAACCGCCAAATGAAGTCGATCCAGCAATTAAAAGATAGGACGGGATCATCTGATACCACATGATTAAATATCATCAATTCCCGGCTGTATATATTTTTTATTTAAGAGTTACGGACAGAGGCAATATATGTGACTTCGTCCAATTGTTTCACATGTCAATACAACATTTTTCTTAATTTTATAGCAATTTCCAGCTGCAAAGTGCCAGTACTTTTATCGCTATTTGAAATTATATTCTATCAGCAGCGTGAGAAAAAAAATACGTGTGCGGTGCACGCTTTTTTACAGGAGAATAGTAATACCTATGTAATTGCGACTGACAATCCTTCGAAAGTAAGTCCAGAAGAAATTGTCTTATTTCTATTTTTAATACGAAATATAAAAAAAAAAACATTTAGAAAAAAATACAATTTATTTCCATTAATAAATGCATATCAATCTTCATAATCCACACAAGATGCCATCATTAATCTTTAAATTTGCAATATGATTGAAAACTCCATGTCCCATTAAACAAGTTAAAAGAATCTTCGATAAGACGCAAATTCGGCATCGGTTAGTAAAAATTTGGCGGCACTTACGTGGCCTTGGTTCGTATTCAAGGCTTGTAGCAAGTTGGCCACGATGTTAGCGTATGATTCTACTATACTGGAATTTAGGCTTCCTATGAGATTGTACCTCGAGTTCCAGAAGTAATTAATCCTATGTGCCCGTAATGCCGTGTGAAGTTTCTGTAACATATACTTGAACAGTGTCGCCAAGTCATTTTTCATCCAGAAATCTTTGTTGTTATTTTCCGACACTTCCCAGAGAAACAAAGTCTTTATATAATAGCTCGCGAGATGAGACATATTTTTGGAGTCACGTAATTTCTTTAGCTGAAACAAAACCAAAAAACATTTACATACAATTTCATCAGTTGTAAAAACAGAGTAACTATATAGTGAGTGCAGCTATGAAAGTAATAAGTACTACGTTAATAAAATTGAAGCCGAGTGAAAGGGCTACAAGTGTCCGCTGTGTCCCTTTCTAACAGTGACATAGAGTTGCCAGATCCTTTCGTTGTTTGTAGAAAAATAGGCGATTTATATAAAGTAAAAACATTTTTAAAATGTTTCTAAATATTAATAATAATTTATTACCGACATGTTAAACCAATATTATTTGTTGCTACGTATAAACCTTATTAACACAAAAATTTTGCGATTGGCGTACAGGTTACCTTTTATTTGTTTGAAATTCGGACACCTGAACTGACAACCCTACATGGCATCCTGACCGACTCGGACGATAATGGCAGTCTTTTTTGATTTCGTGATGTTTTGAAAGAATTTTAGATAAAATGGGAAGAATTCGTGCCGCGGAGGCCTTCCGAAGCGAGTATTATGCTGATTGTGTGTTATATTTTCACAGGTAATAGTTCTACACATAATTTGTTAGTGAAGAATTACGGTGACCATGCATGACTATCCAATCCTAGTTCAAGAACAAATAACTTAAACACTTATGAATTGATTTATTTCTTTCTCTATTAAAAGAACTTTGTTTTGAAATTCAAATTAAAATTATTTAAGATATAAGGAATAAGCTTGGTTTGTGGCAAAAACTTCACAAGACTTTTATTTAGCAATGTCTGATTTAGAATTATGTATTTTGTATTGTTATTAGTAAATACATTAATGATAACACTAACGCGTTAAAATTCATCTGAAGCAATAATCAGCTGACGTCAGACAACAAAATCAAGATTTTTATAATTATCGTCCTTAAATCATATTTCAACATAGTCACCATCGCCAGAGACAGATAAAAGGGACAGTTATTGAGGTCTCGCTCGGATTCAAAAATAACAAAAAAAAGTTAAAACGATACAAAAACCCTACATAAAACTATTTTTTTGGTTGATTTTAAAAATTAATCAGCATAAAGATAATTACAGTTTCCGCGAATTCCATTTGTAGAAGCCGCAATGACTTTTACTGTATCTCTCTGCACCCTTACTTCTCACTTCACCTCGCTACGGCCTATATATTTTCATTGAATAAATGACTCGTAGTATTTTGTTTGTAAAAAGTACTATGTCCATGCATTTTTGGGATCTTTAGAAATTTAAATTTGTTAATAACTGTACTATTGCTGAACAAAAAAAATAATAACATTTAAGACTATACACATATTCTAAATCACCTGTTTTTTTTTAGATAATATAAATGTAACCGTGTACGAAATACAAATCTGTTTTGTACAATACAAAACTATTAGCTTTTACCGCGTAAAAAAGGCTGATTATGGAAATAACAAAACTTTTCCAATAGACCTAGTAAACTCACCAGTTTAACAGTCAAGCGCAGATTGTGCGAGTCGTATATTAACTTTCTCTCCTGCTCCTGCAGCGATATTCGCCAGGAACGGTTCTCGTCGTGGATATCGTGGCCGTGCCTGTTGGGCTTAGGCGCCACCATCCAATGGCCTACGCCGCAGCCCCGCGGGATGCTGCGATACCCCTCCACCGGCCACCGGGTCTCGGAAAACCGCAGCGCCAGCACCAAGTCCACGTCTAGCTTGAAGCCCCTGTTGTTCTCTATTATGAGAGTAACGGCCGGCCCGCTCTCAGTCACTCGCACGGTATACGTATTCTCGCTATCCGCATTGTGTGACGTTTTCGGACTACTTATGTGGTTTATAGCCCTGTTAATAACGCTTCTAATCCAGTTGGCATATTCAGAGCGCAGGATGTAGTTTTTACTGTCAAGCCACTTGTAAGCCTTGGCCTCGACACTGTTAGGGGCGTACGGCAGGGGGCTGCCAGGACTATTGCCGTCGCGCAGCTGCACGTACCCGGGATGTTTCGGCTCGATCTGTATGGATTTGAAGGGTACATCGACCACGATCACCATGTCGTACTCGTCGGGCTTGTTTATGCGCAGACTATCGAAGTGACTTCCCGCAAACTTTACCTGTAGACCAGAAATTATAACGTTAATTAATTTTCGTTGTTATGAAGAAGCGCGGTCTACATACTATATTTATAATTTTAAAACACAACATTTGATCACATGTGCAAATAAATTATCGACTATCTTTTTACATCAAGTTGTATTAGTAAAAAATAGGGATACTTGTTTTATTCTTGTTAAATCAAGTTTGCTAGAAGCCCACGTAAAGGACTTACCTCACTAGAATACTTGGCATAGTAGGTATCCACCTCCTTCATAGCCTGATGTATTCGGTAGAATATATGTGTGAAAATTTCGTAGTAGTTATGACAATCCTCCTTCTTGAGCGCAATGTGTCTGACGTAGATGTCAGCTAGTACCGCGTTTAGGTCACGGAGCACCGGCGCCGCAGGCACCGACGACGAAGACACCATTCTGTTGTTGTAATTCATCATAAATAATACCTATTCGTTAGCCTACACGTCTTCATTCTCAGCCTTACGTTTTAAGGTTACAAAATCAATAGATCTTATAGATTTCAAAGACATTGTAATTATTTACTTATTGTAAATGTGTATAATACTTAGTAATAGATATAATACTTATAATGTTGTATATAATGTGTTCCATATCGCCGATATCAGTCAAACATAACAAACGCAATTTATCAAAGATAGCGAAATAAGTCCTTGCTAGACTACATTCACTTCATCAATTTTAATCTTACATCTGTTTGAATCATTTTTTAAACGCACATATAGTGGCTGCACTAATTAACGAAGAGCAAAAATGTGTGTATATGTTTGTAATGAATAAACTCAAAAACTATTGGACTAATTTCTAAAGATAGCATTTTTCTCAGTAACATCGACATTTTATTGTCTATCTGTACTCTGTACTAATATTATAAAGAGGAAATATTTGTATTTTTGTATGTATTGAAATAACTCAAAAACTACTGGGCCGATTTTAAAAATTCTTTCACCATTAAAAAGCTACGTTATCTATGAGTAACATAGGCTATTTTTTTTATTTTTTAATTTCGCAGACGAAGTCGCGAGCAACAGCTAGTCATTAATAAAGTGTTGAATTGAATCTCTTACCTGTCAATTATGCATTCAACCAACGCCATTGTAATTGAGAATATTTACCTGAAAAACAAAACTCAAAATAATCAACCGATAAAATAACAAACGAGTATTACATGCTTAACAAAAAAGTAATAATGTGGAGAATGGAGCGTAATGTTGGTCTGGATCTGGACACATGTTTTGTTGTCAGTTCTGGGTTCGATTTCGTAGTGAACTTAAACTTAAAAAACGTTGTACTTAAAAATCGAATAAATAATACAAATATAGCAATGCATTTTGCAATTAGTGTAAATGAACACTGACGTTTTCTTTAGTCATAAGCATTTAAGTAAACTTATTAACATTAATTTTTACTTTGTTGGGAAAACGAATTGCTCTAAAATTAAATTGATATAAAATATTAGCTCCATATATACACTTATTTCATGCAATGATTTCAATTAAGATACACCAAAACTGTCAACAACTACAAATTAAAACCAAACAAAAGCAAAAAGCAACTTCTGTACCACATTACAAACAATTTAAAAATAACTTACATGTAGAATATGCGACGACTTGTTTTAAAATTGGCTGAATACGTTGTCTGCTCCGATTGAACGTTTATTCTTATATATCACTTTTGAATGCGGTGCGTTATCAGTTGTTATTTCGTCAGATTAGAGGGGACTGGAATAAATGCGATTCATCATTTATAAGTTTAAACGGGGATGCCCCGACATGGAAATGGTTTGATAAACTAATATTGCACAATGGTAACACCGAAATTATGACAATGTAACACTTGTGTGTGTAGTACAAGTATACACATACGAACAAATTGTTTATAAATATATGTACAAATAAATGAATCTAACAGAAATAAACTCAGTATGTATTCCACAAACTGATTAACAACAAAGTAAAGTAATAAAGTACTTGTTATTTGTAATTTTTACCAAACAATAATCCTTTATAGTATTATTTACCCCACTGATAACTCTTGATACCTAATTACATCTGATATGTGAATGGAATGAATGTGGCCATTTTACACAGATAATGAAAGAGCGTTCTTGTTATTTGTAACTGGAATGTAAGCCTAACTTATATGTTATGAATGTAAAAAACAAATGTAATAAAATACATACTTACTAACTGTTGCACGCGACATCGTCCGCGTGGTTTTAAAAAATAAAACAAAAACATATCCCAGTAGTTTTCGAGCTATTTAAATACATGCAAAAATACAAATCTTTCCTCTTTGTAAAATTAATATAGATATTTTTATGTCAATTCTTACCACAAGCTAGCGTAAACACAATTTGTTTTACTACCAGAAAACATGGTAATGTACAATACATATAATGCTAAATATGTAATCATGTTAAAATAGCCTGTAAAATCATGGCCACATTACATTTTACAAAAAAAAAAATACTACGAGTATTTTCATCAATGAAAATGACTTGGCCGTGGCAGGGAGAAGTAAGCGTGGAGTGAGTAAATGTCATTACGGCTTTTTATGAATAGAATTAAATACAAATATTACATTTGAATGCGAGCACACACATTGATTTCTTTCTTAAGACAAACTTTTCAGTATTCATTGTTTTTTTTTATTTTATTTCTTGAATGTTATTAGAATCAGCAACAGGTAACGTTGGTTTTATTTCTGATAATTAATAAACAACCGTGCGTAGCAAAGTTTCGATTCAAATCTACGACCGCTAAATCAGTAGTCCGTATTCTGTACCATTAGACCAGTAGGCTTTTGCGTTTGGGTGCTTTTAATGTTGACGTGTTTATTTTAACATTTTTATTTCGTAAAATGAAAATTGTTCTTTGAGGAAAAAAACTATCTAAGGCTTCTAGCTCCCAAGATACCTATTTAAATCAACCTTAAGATAGAAGATTTTATAAAATGTTATATTTTGAAAAATATCTTTTATTTGTTTGTTCTATTAAATATTTTTTTGTTTATAAATGTACACATTGTTGGCAACTGGCAACACAAAATATCGGGTCATCAAAAATGGCCGAAGTACCGATCGAGTGTGAATTCCCCGTTTGGGGATTATTACCGAAAAAAGAAACAGGGGTTGTGTCTTTTTTAAATAAATATCCCGAATATGATGGCAGGGGTACTATAATAGCTATTTTAGATTCCGGTGTGGATCCTGCTGCCGCCGGCCTTAAGGTGGATAATTCTGACTTGTCATGGTTTGTTTGGTTGTTATTTTGTGTTATATTTTGATACCTTTTCTTTCAACTAGGTAACGTCGACAGGCAAAACAAAGGTAATAGAAAGATATGACTGCAGTGGGTGTGGAGATGTCGATACTAGTACTATTATCAAAAAAGTTGTCGATGGCCAGATTACCGGTATTACAGGAAGGAAACTTAAAGTAAGGAATTGATTTCGTTATTATTATTATTCTCAGTTTAATTTTAAGTTAAATAGTAACACGTTATATATTTGAATGTTCTTACACAAAGATATTCGCAATGTCATTCGGTCATTGACCTGATGTGCTTCACAGCTGTTCATTGACATTATTGGATTCAAGTGAATTCCAAGTTTTTATGCTTTAACATGATTTTCTTAAAGCTGATGAAGTTCTAGCAAGAATAACGTCAATTTTCATGGGCATTAAAACAATCTTTGTAAAAAATTATACCAGGAAAGTGTTATTTTTACTAGACATTGGGCTTAAAATTTAACTGTGGTATAGTCCACAGTAGCATGAGCTACTGCATAAACTGCCCGCTCCATTGGTTTACAACAGCCATATAAACAAAATAAGATAATGTTTTGCTTAATTTTCTTTTATATAACAATTTTCTTAGATTCCAGAGACATGGAAGAATCCGACCGGGACTTGGAGAACAGGAGTGTTGTATCCTTTCAGTATTTATCCCACAAAGCTAAAAGAGCGGGTGCAGGAACATAGAAAAGAGCATCTTTGGGATGTGGAACAAAAGAAAGCATTTGCTGAGGCTAATGCAAAACTACATGAATTTGAAACCAATGTTGGTAAGTTTTGTAAGAATATTTTTTTATTTATGTAGTATGTGTACTTTTATTAATGATTCCATGCACTATGTTATTAAGTAATTCATCTTAAACAACAATCCTAGAATAGGACTGTTAAAATCGTTACCAATTTTTATCTGTAGTTCCATAAAATTATGTTTACCAGCTGCAAAAAATCCTAATTTGAGTGCTGAAGAGAAACTCTTGAAAGAAGAGTTGGAGGCACGAGTGGAAGTGTTGCAAGCGGTAGAAAAAAAATACACAGATGTTGGCCCCACATATGACTGTGTCTTGTTTCATGATGGTGAAATATGGAGGTAAGACAGTTAAAGACCTTAGTCTCTATTAGACCTGGTAATTTTTAACATCGCCAGATGCAAAAAAAAAATTACTAGAAACATTTTTGGCAATGTTGATTTTTGGTAAGGTATATCAATTTATATTAGATTATGATATCTTTTGTATAAAACAAAGTTCAAGATTTTATCACTTGCTGTAGTTTAATAGTTCTGTTTTTTAAAGTTGAAATTTTTTTACTGAATCTGATTTTTTATCTTGATGTTTATAATGCTTCAAAAAAGATTATAATCATATATTTTTTAGTTTAGAAAAATAATTTTAATTGTATTTTCCAAGCATATTATCTAGATAACATGTAACAGGGCCTGTATTGATACAACGGAGAGCGGGGAGTTGTCTGAGGGTCTGGTGCTGGGGGAGTACAGCGTGACGCACGAGCACGCGCACCTCACCGCGCTGGACGAGATGACTGTCAGCATCAATGTGCATGATGACGGTGATGTGTTGGAGGTGGTCGGAATGTGCTGTGAGTTGAGTCTTTAAATAAATCAATAGAATACAATTAACATATAATAAAGCACAATTAAAACACACCAAATACATACTACACCTTATTTCAGAAGTGGCGAACTTTCAAGTCTCAAAGTACCATTTTTTAAAGAAATGTTTAATGCGGTCAAATAATTTTAACTGATTATTATGTCAATTCCATGGTGCATGGTAATGACATCGCGTCCTTTTTTATATAATATGTACTTCATACTTTTTCGTAGTGTTTTTATGATCATTGACATGCCCAAAATGTAGTGGCGTTTGCCATTTATGGCACACGTGCAAGTGGTTCGCCATTTCTGACCTATGCCTTCTGATCACTGTGAGACCCGACTCTACACTGAGTTCTAAAAATGAGTATTAAACTAAGTTTTCTTTTACTACATAATGTCCAAGCATGACCGAGATGACGTATGATAGAGTTATGAGGACAAAAACATGTGGCGCCGACCCTACGGGAGTAGGAGAATGTATTTTGTGTGAGCAGTGAGCAGTGAGCAGTGAGCAGTGAGCAGTGAGCAGTGAGCAGTGAGCAGTGAGCAGTGAGCAGAGAGCAGTGAGCAGTGAGCAGTACGTGTGCGTGTTGCAGCGACGCACGGCACGCACGTGGCGGCGATCGCGGCGGGGCACTTCCCCGAGGAGCCGGAGCGCAGCGGCGTGGCGGCGGGCGCGCAGCTGGTGTCGCTCACCATCGGCGACGGCCGCCTCGGCTCCATGGAGACGGGCACGGCGCTGGTGCGCGCCTGCCTCAAGCTGATGCAGCTGGCGGCCGCCGGCGCGGGCGTCGACGTCGTCAACATGAGCTACGGCGAGCACGCGCACTGGTCCAACTCGGGGTTAGTACACGCTACAAGATATAGGAACCCGTAGAAGTCTTGCCCGGAGGCCAAGTACTGCTAAAACCGTCAGTAGTTTGATATTAATTCAAGTTTTTGTTTAGTCTTTACTCAGTGCCATTTGCTTACTGTTCTAAATGCAAATATTTTGATGAATGTTCATTACTATAATCTCTAGAACGGCTCAATGGATATTGTTGGAATTTGGCACAGATGTAGAACATAGTCTGGATGAATATATCTTTTAATTACGCACAGGCAGTGTCGGGGGTGAAAGCTAGTATTTTTAATATATTTATGTAGTAGCAACTAGAACTATTTAGATCAGACTGATTACATTATGTGATTATGTAAATAAACTTGTAATTTTATACAACTGTAATGGATTAAAAATTTAATACTGATTTAATGAATAAATTAGCAATTATGAGATACATTTAGATGTGTGGGAAACATTATTGATGTTATTGGTATTAATTAAAATAATTTATAAATACATAATTCAGTGATGATTCAGCGCGAGGTTTATTTTGTGCACATATTTAAGTAACAATGTCACAGTAGAAGTAATGTTATGATAATTTTGCAGGAAATATTATGATCAAATGAAATCCGCCAATAGTATTATTTTCTTACTAATATTAGAAATGCAAATGTTTAGATGTATGGATGTGGATCACAGTCTACAAGAGTAAATAGGCAATATTTTTAATTCCTAATATGGGTATTATTGATGTGTATGTTGCATTGTGGTTGCAGGCGCGTGGGCGAGGTGATCAGCTCGGTGGTGAACCGCTACGGCGTGTCGTGGGTGGTGTCGGCAGGCAACCACGGGCCCGCGCTCGGCACCGTCGGCACGCCGCCCGACATCGCGCAGCCCGTGCTTATAGGTCACAATGCTTACACTCTACACATTCTGATGTATTCTTCATACTTTAGTAACCAGTGGCGAAGTTAGAAATTAGGTGTGGGTGAATTGTATTTAAAGAAAATCTTAAGTAACGAACGATTATTTGTTGTCTATAACTAGATCTCCTTTAAAACATGTATTTTAAAACAATGATTAGTACAATTTTGTCAATTTATCTGTGTGCTTGTGGACACTAATCTTAGAAACCGCTTAACCCATTTGAATATGGTTTTTACTATTATATTGTAGACAGCGTCGATTAAAGACGCGAGGCCGTGGTCCTGCACTGCAGACGTCTTCCTATTCAACTTATTCTATCGTTTAAAAATGACCTTTAACATTGATATCTGTGTGTGATGTATGTATGTATGTGTGAAGGTGTGGGCGCGTACGTGTCTGCGGAGATGATGAGCGCGGCGTACTCGATGCGCGCGGCGGCCCCCGCCGGCGCCTTCAGCTGGAGCTCGCGCGGGCCCTGCGCCGACGGCGCGCTCGGCGTCGCCCTCTGCGCGCCCGGCGGCGCCGTCGCCTCCGTCGCCAGGTACGCCGCACTGCGCCGCACTGCACCACACTGCACCACACTGCACCACACTGCACCACACTGCACCACACTGCACCACACTGCACCACACTGCACCACATTACACCACACTACACTAATCCGGCTCAAAGGACCAAGATGTACGGTGTTTACGTACATACAAATCAAGCGCCGTAGTTAAGAGAGAATATTATAGTTTATTTTCAATAAATACGACTGTGAATGGTGGTAGAAAACTCTTAGTCAGGAATAACATGTACTGTGCGGTGTTTACACCGTACAAGACAATACTACACTACACTACATTACACTACACCACATATAATCTACGACGTACTCGATGCGATAAGTAATTATTATAATTCCTTATAGGTTCACTCTACGCAACTGCCAGTTGATGAATGGCACATCGATGGCCGCCCCGCACGTTGCCGGCGCTGTTGGTAAGCCATAATAAATTTACTTTTATGTCAATACTGCTAAAGGAGAATATTTGATTGTCCAATGTAACGCGCGTGTGCAGCGGCGCTGGTGTCGGGGCTGCGCGCGCGCTCGCTGCCGCACTCGCCCTACAGCATGAAGCGCGCGCTGGAGAACTCCGCCACCTACCTCGCGCACGTGGAGCCCTGGGCGCAGGGCTGCGGGCTGCTCAATATTGAAAAGGTATTCCGCTCACTGTTGATTAAAATCAGAATTTTACATATGTAAAAATCAGTACGTGTACGGTGTTAATACCGCAAGACCAAGATGTACGATGTGTACATACAAAAGGAACGCCATAGTTAAGAGAGAATATTATGGTCTATTTCCTATAACTACGACTATGATTGGTGGTAGAAAACTCTTAGTCAGAAATAACATGTATTGTGCGGTGTTTATACCGTACATATGGTATTTCCAGGCGTTCGAAATCCTAACAAAGTACCACAGCGAGGCGGAGCGCGACGTGATGTTCAGCTTGCAGTGCGGACCCCACAACGGCAAGGGCGTGCTGCTGCGGCCGCGGCCCGGAGACCCGCCGCAGGACATCGCGCTCACCGTGGAGCCGCGCTTCCTGCTCGACCACACAGACCCGCACAGTCAGTACACATTCATATACTCCCTCCCGCGGCAGGGCCTTGCTAGCTTAGCCTGACAACACGGCAACCCTAAAAGTAGATCGTGGCAACCCTAAAAATAGATCAAGGCAACCCTAATAGTAGATCATGGCAACCCTAAAAATAAATCGAGGCAACCCTAAAAATAGATCAAGGCAACCCTAAAAATAGATCAAGGCAACCCTAAAAATAGATCAAGGCAACCCTAAAAATAGATCAAGGCAACCCTAAAAATAGATCAAGGCAACCCTAAAAATAGATCAAGGCAACCCTAAAAATAGATCGTGGCAACCCTAAAAATAGATCAAGGCAACCCTAAAAGTAGATCATGACAACCCTAATAGTAGATCATGGCAACCCTAAAAATAAATCGAGGCAACCCTAAAAATAGATCAAGGCAACCCTAATAGTAGATCATGGCAACCCTAAAAATAAATCGAGGCAACCTTAAAAATATATGGTCAACACTAATTTAAAGGCAATAACATAAAATTGTTCTGTTATTCCGATTTGTTCAATAAATGATCTGTTAACTATCACTACTACGGCTCTGCTATTGTCGTTTTCTTAGGAATGAATTTAAAATATTAGGCACATAGTAGATGGTAAATTTTAGAAATTCAACTGTTCCGTTACTAACTGAATAAAGTATTGGTTGTAAATGGTTGAAGTGATGCAGTAAGTAGAGTAGCAATGCGCTGTGCGCAGGCGGCGGGGACGAGGGCCGCTCGGCCGCGCGCGCCCCGCGCCGCGCCCCCCCGCGCCGCTGCGGTACGTCCGGTGGACATGTGTACTTAAATGTTGCGATAGCTTAGTACTCCTTGTGCATTAGCTACATTACAGTTGAATTTAGTCAGGTAGAATTTTAAAGAATTATTGCCTATTTGGTTAGATGTAGCGATTATAGTTGATACTATGTTATTATGAGCACGTATTCATTTGATTGTAAACAAATATTTACACTATAAACCTATCAGAGTCCTTAGAAAATGTTTTTTTTCTTGTAATTGAAATTTACGTAATATTTTGAACTAGTTGAAATAACGCGCCTAGTAAATGAATCTTTAGGTATATAATATAGGTAGCAATAAGTGAGCGATGTCTGAGCGATGTTTATGTGGTGAACAGATACAAAAAAACGTATGTAGCGTGATGCGTGTTGCAGACAAGTCGGTCATTCCCAAGCAGATCGCGTTCGGCGTGCGGCTCGCGCTGGCCTGCGCCGCGCCCTGGCTCGCCGCGCCCGCGCACCTCGACCTCATGAACGCGCCGCGCGCGCTCGCGCTGCGTCTGCGCACCGCCGCCCTGCCGCCCGGCGCGCACCACGCCAGGTACACCCCTCCCTCCCCCTCCCCCCACACACACCCGCACACACCCGCACGCTCCTCGTCGCTCAGCGATAGCGTAGCTTTCTAATGGTGAAAGAGTTTTTGAAATCGGCTCAGTAGTTTTTGAGTGATTTCAATTCATACAAAAATACAAACCTTTCCTCTTAATATTAGTATAGATGTCAGCAAACACTGTATATTTTTATGATTTTAAACACTGTTGTGCTGAATCGTGTCGTGTCGTGTCGCGCAGTGTGAACGCGTACGACGTGTCGTGCGTGGAGAAGGGGCCGCTGTTCCGCGTCAGCGTCACAGTGCTGCAGCCGCAGCCGCTGCCGCTGGACGCGCCCGCCAGCCCCAGCTTCGCGGAGAGAGACGTGCTCTTCAGGCCCGCCACTATAAAGAGACACTTCGTCATACGTAACTATCGACCTCTAACTTTTTTAATACTATAAGGTGGCAAACGAGCGAGCGGCTACTTGAATTTGCCGAGAAAACAAAATGATCGCTGCCCAAATACATCAGCAATTGCAGATGCGGTGCCTACCCTTAATAAAAGGAGGAGACACATATAAAGAGGATATTTCCTCTTCCTATGCGTCTGCTCAGTGGTGGATAAGGTAAGGGACTGCTCCCACTTGACGCCTGTCTTGTGTGGTCGTGGCATTGCCCTGCAGTGTGCACATGTGAAGGCGGGCTCTACCACTGTAAAGCGCGGTGTGTGCGCAGCGCCGGAGGGGGCTAGCTGGGCGGTGCTGCGGCTGAGCACGGCGCAGCGCGAGCGCGCGGGCCGCTTCCTGGTGCACACGATGCAGCTGCTGCCGCAGCGCAGCTGCCGCGCGCACGAGACGCACAAGCTGCTCAACCTCACCGCGGAGGCGCCCACCTACCTGCCCTTCCAAGTCGTGGTCAGTCAAACCTATACTTATAAAATCTAGAAGCATTTGTCAAAACACACATTTCGCAATCAGCAACAATCCCAGCTTATTTTACACACGACACGCTTTAGGCTATATTTTCACGATAGTAAATTCAGGAAGTTAATGAATTGGAATAAACCTTCATGGTTGGAAAGGGGCCATGAATGAAAATATGCTGACAATATCAAGGAAGCAAGGTTGCCATAGTAACGATAATTGTTATACAATATCAATGATCTCTTCGTTGTCATTTGTACATTTGAGTTTTGACTTTTTTAATTGAGAATTTGACAAATGTAAACAATAGAATATATTTTTTTATAATTCGATGCGGATGAAGCCGCACGGGAACAGCTCGTTATTGTTATGAGTGTTATTTGTGTTCAGGGCGGGGTGACGCTGGAGGTGGCGATAGCCAAGTACTGGGCCAACATCGGCGAGGTGAGCGTGGACTACAGCGTGGAGTTCCACGGGCTGCGGCCGCAGGGCGGCGGCGCGCTGTGGCTGGGCGGCTCGCAGGCGCCCGCCGCCGTGCTGCTGGCCGCGCTGCGCCTGCAGGACGTGCAGCCCGTCGCGCAGCTCAAGCACTCCGAGCCCGTGTACAGGTACAGGCGCGGACATCCGAAGTGTGTCACTAATTATTAGTATCTGGATACAGAAGTTTAACAAAACTACTCTCTCTACCCGTGGTCGCAGGCCGGCGGACAGCAAGCTGGCGCCGCTGACGGCGCGCGACGTGCTGCCGCCCGGCCGCCAGATCTACCAGCTCATCAACACATACAACTTCACCATCGCCAAGGCCACGGAGGTGCTCTCACTCACTACTCATCTATATCTATACTAATATAATAAATCGTAAACATATACTTCTTTCTTACGTAGGATTTCTGCTACGACAACATATTTTTCTATCATTATTTTTCTAATAAAAAGTTCTACACTTCCGACATGATTTTTTCATGCTTTTTATTTTAGAGAGCAATTTAATTGAAAAAGGGATAAAAACACAAGCCTTTGCTTGTATTTTTAATTCTTTGCTGCTTTCAGCAAAGAATTAAAATTGTCATAGTTAAAAGTAAGCGCTGGTCAAGATCATTTTCAGTGACTTATTTAACGAAGTATTGTTTTTTTATCTATACTAAAATAATATAAAAATGTAAGATTTGTATTTTATGATTTTTGTATCTAATTAAATAATTCATAAACGACTGGACCGATTTCAAAAAGTCTTGCAACATTAAAACGCTACCTTATCAGTAACTCGAAAAGTAGTATAAGTTTTCGTTCGTCCCCGCCAGGTGTCGCCGATGGTGTCGCTGCTGTGCGACACGTTGTACGAGAGCGAGTACGAGTCGCAGATGTGGATGTTGTACAACAGCTGCAAGCAGCTCTTGGCGGTCGGCGACGCGTATCCCTCCAAGGTAGCATTCACAATAAGCATCTACTAAGGAATATAAGAATCTCCTCTGGTGTCACGTAAATAAGATTTTTTTTGTGATAGTTTGTGTAACTACACTCTAAATTAACCACGCTGGCCCACTGCGGGTTGATTTCACACATAGGGTAGATCAGACAGTTTCCGACCAGGGGGGAGTTACGGTCCACTTAAGACAAAAACGTATGTTTTGGAGATCTTATGGAAATTAATTGAAAGTAAACCACAAGAAACATATGCTACAACTAATATTCTCAAATTTGATATCTAAATTAGTAACAGAAAATATAAATTTGAAAAGCCACGGGTGATCTAAATATATCAGGCGCGAAGCTGATAAAAATTGTTAATTTCTTATCACTTTTGTTAAGGACAGCTTTTTTTAATATTGAAGTTTGTTTACTTATTCAATTTTAATGTGCTTCTTATCATTTTGTCTAATAGAAGAGATGTTCTAGTATCTATTTATGTGGATATTACAACGATTATTATTTTCGTAAGGCTTAAAATATAGTGGACTACTACTGTCTTAAAGCTTGTATGGGAGTTCAGTTATGGCCATAGCACTTTACAGTTATGGACCTAGGCGAGATACAGTTTCGGTCCACCCAAACTTCATATTGTTCCCTGTTTCTTAAAGGGATGGGTAATTTATTTATGAAATTTCCGAACAAAATATCGAAACAAATCTTAAATAGATTGTTTATTGAACTTTCATTGCTTTGTTACTTAAAAATTGTAAACGTCTTATGTAGACTAGAAGGAAGGAAAATAAAACGCGTTTTTTAGTAAGATAGTCTTATAGTTAGTGATCCTACGAACATAATCAAAATATAAAAAAAATAAAAGCATCTACAGAAAGTTTACTTTTTCTACGTGATCTCACTTTTTGATACTACATTAATTTTCCAAAGAACATTATTAGAAAAGGACGCAGAAAAAATGATATTTCCTGAAAGTTAAGAAATAAATATATTTAAAACAGCTATCCAAATTATTATTGAAAAAAGGTGTATGATTGAATCAATAAAATTTCAGCAATTTACACGAATATTCGATTTGCATTCTATTCTAGAGACCCGTAAAATTAATATCCTTGATAATACTAATAGGATTTTTTTGTGTGTTCTTTATATTAAAATGGCAATTCAAATTATTTTGATTAGTTTCTGATTTTATATAAATAAATTTTACTGTTCAAAAAGGCAAGACAAATGACAAATAATAATCATTTTATAACTATTATAGTCATATAAAGGTGGACCGTAACTGTACCCCAGAGGTGGTCCTTAACTGTCTCGGGTGGACCGAAACTGTGCTTTTAGGTGTTTAATTTTAATTGACTAATATTTTTATATTTGATAAAATACTCTGTCTAAAATGTTTATGTTCGTGTAAACAAAATATTTTCGTTTAATAAAAACATACTTTCATCTATTTTACTCTTCAATAATGATAATTACGAAGAATTTTGTGACTCAATCTGCAAAGTGGACCGTAACTATCTGATCTACCCTATCTTTGAATTTCTTCGCCAATATACATACAACAATTGTAAAACCTGGGATTTGAGCCCAGCAGCTGCAAATAGGTGAACTACTCAACCCCTGAATTACCGACACTCCAGACTTAGTAACCATTATATGCACACTGTTGTATAAATAAAACATTCAACAAAAATATAAATTTGGATGCTAGTTTTTTTTTAATGATTTTTCCTTGATTATAATACCGATTTTGTATAAAATGTGATTTTATCATGAGGTTTGGAAAAATCACGCATTAAGGTTTAAGATTGATTGAAATTAATCGTTCTAATATTAATAGATTTTAGTTATTTAACTAATATTTCTCGTAACCATTCCAAGTAAGTTTGTGCGACAGACTAGCCACGATATATTAATGTGTGTGTGCAGTACTCGGTGAAGCTGGAGAAGGGCGAGTACGTGGTGCGGCTGGGCGTGCGCCACGACAGCCGCGCGCTGCTGGAGCGCCTGCAGGAGCTGCCGCTCGTGCTGCAGCAGCGCCTGCCGCAGCCCATCGCGCTCGACGTCTACGCCTCCTACTCGCAGGTCTCGCGGAAACACGCACTCACATACTAAAAAACTACATTTTCGACGTTTTGTTGACACTAACTTATAGAAGCTTTTAAATGTGTCTGTACGAAAAAATGTCTACCAAACGACTTCTTTTTCATAACTAAATTATCACGGTTTTTATAAATGTAATGGACGTACGATACGGGTTTCTTACCATGATTGTGTTGTTTGATCTTAGAGTGGAACACCACGGATTTCTTCGACTGTACATAGTCACATGCAGTTGCCATTGATAAACTTTACTTTAAAAGTGTAAACTATGACACCAGGCGGTGACCGGCTGCAAGAAGTTCACCAGCGCGCAGCTGCACAGCGGACACCTGCTGCCCATATACATCGCTCCCGTGCCCGCAGACAAGTTAGTATACCATGTACTCACATCACTATACATTCTACCTATCCTACCACTACCTAGCCTAAAATATGGGTAACCATAGTCCATTGCAGGTTGATTCTACATATATCTTTGAATTTCTCGACTAACAGTTGTAAGTTGCATCATAGTCGTTTTCTACGCTGAACAATGTTGGGTTAATGAAATTCGAAAATAATAAACTAAGGCGGATGTCGAACATAAAATATAGAGTATGGTCTGGTTTGCTTACCAACTTTTACATTATTAGACATTTTCATAGACGCCACGACAGCCGCGCGCTGCTGGAGCGCCTGCAGGAGCTGCCGCTCGTGCTGCAGCAGCGCCTGCCGCAGCCCATCGCGCTCGACGTCTACGCCTCCTACTCGCAGGTCTCGCGGAAACACGCACTCACATACTAAAAAACTACATTTTCGACGTTTTGTTGACACTAACTTATAGAAGCTTTTAAATGTGTCTGTACAAAAAAATGTCTACCAAACGACTTCTTTTTCATAACTAAATTATCACGGTTTTTATAAATGTAATGGTCGTAAGATACGGGTTTCTTACCACGATTGTCTTGTTTGATCTTAGAGTGGAACACCACGGATTTCTTCGACTGTACATAGTCACATGCAGTTGCCATTGATAAACTTTACTTTAAAAGTGTAAACTATGACACCAGGCGGTGACCGGCTGCAAGAAGTTCACCAGCGCGCAGCTGCACAGCGGACACCTGCTGCCCATATACATCGCTCCCGTGCCCGCAGACAAGTTAGTATACCATGTACTCACATCACTATACATTCTACCTATCCTACCACTACCTAGCCTAAAATAGGGGTAACCGTAGTCCATTGCAGGTTGATTCTGCATATATCTTTGAATTTCTCGACTAACAGTTGCAAGTTGCATCATAGTCGTTTTCTACGCTGAATAATGTTGGGTTAATGAAATTCGAAAATAAAAAACTATGGCGGATGTCGAACATAAAATATAGAGTATGGTCTGGTTTGCTTACCAACTTTTACATTATTAGACATTTTCATAGAGATCCGTTATGTAGTATTGGAGACTAACACTCATCTATCCAGTCTTTTGAATTTATAATAGAATGCTGATTGGTATGGTGTAACCTGCGACAGTTGAGTTACAATGAGTTAATTTTTCAATGTGTTGTGTCAGACTGAGCCGGTCGTCGACGTCGGTGGGGCAGACGCTGTCGGGCACGGTGACGTTCGCCAAGGACGAGCTGGGGCGGCGCGTGGACGTGTACGTGCTGCGCGCGCTGCCCTGCGAGCCGCCGCGCCGCGCGCCGCCGCACGCCGCGCCGCGCCGCCACGACGACTACGCGGACGCGCACCGCGACCTCGCCGCCGCATGGCTCGCCAAACTGGGTACCAACACTGCATTCACTCACTTCGTCAGTCACACGTTCATTTACTCGTTCAATCTTTTCATCATACACTCGTTCATGTAATCAATTACTCACTTCATCATAAACTCACTCATGTACTCACTCACTCATTCAGTCGTTAATTCAGTCAGTCATACTACTCACTCATTCGTTCATGTACTTATCCATTCAATTAATCGATTAACTCACTCATTTTCTTTCTCATTCTTGTTTACTCGATATGATTTTCGTTATCAGCAACGTAAATACATCATCTTACAGAAATCTGGAATTTTTCTTTTGATACTACAGACACTCCAATTTTATTATATGTATAGATTTCCTGTTAAATGAATAAATACAACTTGTGTGTATGCAGAGGGCGACAAGCTGGAGCAGCTGTACGAGGAGATGCTGGAGAAGTACCCCGGCTACCTGGGCACGCACGTCGCCTACCTCAACAGTGTCGACTCGCCCACGGACCCTAAGAAGTAAATACACTTTTGATAACTTAGATAATTAGTATTTCTTAAAGTAATTGTGCGATTTCCGCAGACTGCCGCTCGCGGCGGAGCCCCTCGATGTGACGACGGCGTGGTGCGAGCAGCTTATCACCATCGCAGACAAGGTCACACTGATCATCTATATTTCTATACTTAATATTATAAAGAGGAAAGATTTGTATTATTGGATTTCTGTATGTATCAAAATAACTCAAAAACTACTGGGCCGATTTAAAAAAATCTTGCACTATTGAATAGCTACGTAACCATCGAGTAAGGCTATGTAAGTATAGGCTATGTTTTTACATTTTTTATTTTAATTTCCACCCCGACGAAGTCGCGAGCAACAGCTACTACTTTATATGATGTTTGCAATGACTCAAGTGTGACAGTTGTGTGTGTGCAGGTGATCAAGCAGATAGACCAGGACAAGCTGCTGGCGTACCTCGGCATGAAGAACGACACGCGACCTGATGCCGCCAAAATCAAACAGTCAGTCATTATTCTATTATACTTTGAAATGTTTATATCGAGATGATAAAGTTCAGCATTTTAGTGTTGTATCTGGGCAGTCAGTATTAAGCCAATAGATGGCGCTAATAATATATTCATTTTCGTTATTCGCGGCGATCGAACATTCTGGAAACAGCTTGATTATTCTTTGAAAATGATTTTCGCTACTCATCAATAGATGAAGTCGCGACATTATTTTTTAACAAAGTGATCTATAAAAAATGTTTGAGCGATATTTTTATGCAATAAGTAATTTGGAGGAATGAATCACATGTAACAAGGAGAACGTTAGTTACGAGTGTGGTACAACGGTAGTGGACCTAGAAAGAGATGGATGGATTGCGTGAAAGGTGACATGATCTAAAAGGGACTTATGACTGAGATGACGTATGATAGAGTTAAGTGGAGGACAAAATCCTGGTGCGCCGACCCTCCAGGAGTAGGATAAGGAAGATGATTATGATTTTTATGCAATAAATGCTGATGAAAAACACCTTTGTAACAAGCAACAAGGACATTATAGGCCCGAAAGAGGGTGCTTCATGTGATATATAGAGAAATGAAGAATGTATTTAGTGTGGTTGCGCAGGGAGCAGGAGCGGCTGCGCGGCTGGGCGGTGGAGGCGCTGTGCCGGCGCGGCGCGGCGCTGTGCCGGCTGCACGCGCTGGCGCAGGGCGGCGCCGCGCGCGACAAGATCGAGGACGCGCTGCGCACCAACATGGGCGAGCTGCTGCGCCTGGCCGACCTCACCGACGCCAAGGTGCAGCACTACGCCGTGTGGCACTGCTGCACGCTGGCGCACTGGGGCCGCGCGCTCAAGCTGCTGCACCGCATGCTGGAGGAGCGCCCCTCGCGCGACCTCGACGACCGCCTCGTCGCCGTCTACCGCCGCCTCGGCTGGCACCACCTCGCGCGCGCCGCCCGCCGCGCGCAGCCCGCGCGCTACCCGCTCGCCTACCGCCCCTTCTAGCAGCGCCCGCCACACCATGCCACTCCATGCCACACCATGCCACACCATGCCACACCATGCCACACCATGCCACACCATGCCACACCATGCCACACCCTGTCCCACCCCGCCACACTCCCCGCCACACAAATAGGAACCAATACATTCTGTCTATATTTTATACTGTAACATTAAGACCATCAAAAACCTTAGAGCCAATTTGAACCTTTTGACAAATGGCTAACAGTTGCAATTCGCTGTTACATACAATTGTGAGGGATTACTTTTGGAAGATATCAGCGAATTGCAGTTGTAGTGAATGTTTAGAAGTAGATAATAAAACACAGGTCGGTAATGTGATCAATAGAGTATATATAGCCCAGTAGATAGGTCAATCACATAGATACATAGAGCGGAGAGAACTGAACACATCACATATTATATATTTTTAATGTTATAAATACTTTGTGTTCAAGTCTCTCCGCAGCCCGAGTTGGGTTCACAAGTTGCAAGTACACTCTACAATTGTTGTTTTAGTCGTCATATCCGCGTTTTACATTTGTACAATTGTTATTGTGAAACTCCACTCACATACTTGTAGATTTTTTAATTTCAAAGTACCATATAAAAAAGTCTATGATAAACTATCTTTGGCTCATGAGACTATCTCCATCTCTCTCACACTATAAATAAAATAGATAAATGTTGCAGTGGAGTTTTACAGTATGAAAACAGTTATAAGTCTTTATTTCTTATAGTTAAGGAAATATTTTGTAATATTTAAGTTGTATTTTGTATAGCTTACGTCTAAGTTCAGACGGATTAAATTTAAACGACTTCATAAAGTTGCAGCGGAGATGAATTCTGTTAGTTAGATTTTATAGAAATGCGTAATTTTTTAGTTTATAGTTGACAGCAGTCTTGAATCATTGGATTCTTTACCTCAACCATTTTATTTATACAGAAAACTGCGTTTTTGCAACTGCGCAGATTTAAAGCGTTTCTATAAAAACTACGTAATTTCATATTTTTCGTCTACTAGGAAATACAACAGGGTGCTAACGTGTTCGCGGCGTGCTCAACAGAATAGTTAATGTTTTTTATTTTTTAATGGACGATGTATTTTGAATTTTTTTGTTAAAACGATGACCTCATTAGTGTAATTGTTTGTGCGAAGAACGAAGCTGTAGATTCAATATAGTAGTAGGTGAGAGCTCTGGCAGCGCTTTAGTCTATGGTCGGGACACTTCTGTGGCTAGCGTTTCTAACTCTATGGTAGAATATTGTCTATAATGTCCATTGAACGATGTTTTTAATCTATTAGAAAAATCATTTAATTTAATAATAACGTAATGTAGAATGTAATAAAACGTCAGAATAAATTTTCTCCATTAGTTATGGTATAGTGGGTGTTTGTCAAAATAAATATTTTTTATTTAATGTCGTTTTATTGCAACAGTGGGCATTATTAGATCAATAGTTTGAGCGTGAGCTAGCCACGAGTGCAGAGTAAAGTCAAATGCTAACTTGAATCGCTTCGGTTAAAGTATTGCCAGGTGGGAAAATGTAAAATGTACCACACGGCACAATACTGAAACACAAAATTAAAACTGTTCATAATTATCTATGAAATAAGATAAATTGGAAGGAACGAGTAAGGTAACTTTAAAAATTGAATTTGTAAAATGTTATTGAAATTGAAAATATACACAAATCGGCACTATTACATAAAAGTTGTATTATTTGTGTGCACAACACAATACCTCCTATAGTTATAAAATCTAATCCTTGTTTATTTGTCGCAAGAAAATGATTTACTTTATTGAATAGATTCCAAATCAATGTGTACATTCTGTATCAACCCTGGCTGAGGTTGAGACCGAACGTATACGTTTTATAAATATTACGCCTTCCTGTGCAAAGACTAATGTCAATCTACCGTATAAGTATAATCATACTTCAAACTAATATTATAAATGCGAAAGTTTGGATGGATGGATGGATGGATGTTTGTTAGAGTTTGTAGCCTAAACGGCTAAAGGGATCTCGATGAAATTTGGCATAGATGTAGAGGATAGTCTGGAAGAACACATAGGCTACTTGCTTTTGTTTTTTTTCTTCCGCGCGGACGGCGTCGCGGGCGAAAGCTAGTGTTTCATAAATTTTACGAGTTTCCCCTTAGGCCGATCGGCCAACCGTTCAATCAATGGGAGTTTTTCCCAAAGGGTCGATTGATTATATGAATTCTATAGGCCCATAGAAAAATACATTGTACGGGATTAAAGTGGACTACGGGATAAGAATGTTCAGTTGTATTTAGATACTGATTTTTTTCCAGTAATAAAATAGATGTTAAACCACTAATGATTTCATTGAATAGTAAATTTGAGCGTATTTTAAAGTAGTAAAACCTCGTCTAGACGTCGGAACTGTCCCAACGAATTGGCAGTAAAGTGATCTAAACCAGCAACATTTAACGCTTTAAAAAGAATCTGACGAGACGCCGAGGTCAATATTTCAGTAGTAAAAGAATTCGTCACTTATTACCTTAGTTTGATGACATCGTAAAGTTGCTGCAGAAGTAACAGCGAAGTATTTTTATAGCATTTTTTATTTAGTATGCTAATACGTTAGGTTTTTATGTTCATATACACATATTTATAAAAATACTAACTGTTCCTCGCAACTCTATCTGCGCGTAATTAAAAAAAGTAGCCCGTGAGCTCCTCCAGACTATGCACTACATCTATGCCTAATTCCACCGAGATCCGTGCAACCGTTTAAGACATACCTTTTTTTCCTTATTGAAGTATAAATTAGCGTTTGACCACGATCCCACCTGATGTAAGGTGGTGATGAGATCGAAGGGTAATATTACCATCTAACAAACATCCATCCATTCATCCAAATTTTCGCATTTAGATTTAGATGAGTGAGATAGTAAGATTAGCATCACATTATATCGAGCTTGCTGCGGTTCATGCTCACAAAGGTCCAAAATTGAATGATGTAAAAGCAATTTTTTAAGAGTACAATCGCAATTTAGGTAACAAAAAGAAATCACATTTTACGACTATTACAGAAAATAGATTCGATTCGTTTGGCTTTAAACAGGGCTGTCATAAAGTAGAAATAATGGTATTCGATTACTTTACAACAGATTAAACAGAAGCCATTTACCTTTGGGAATTTATTGCTCGGGAACACGACGCGAGCGAATAAAATATACAGGTATATTGCATTTGATGTATGCTCGCTATTACTTAACCGAATAAATGAAGAGGAAATAATAAATTGACTGGAAGTACAAATCTATAAAAAATAGAAACATCAACTCGTAACAACTTTCCTCTTAGCGCTGCAAAACTTTTCTTTTACATTAAATAGTTATAGTCCAATAGATTAATCACTGTTTAATAACCTAATGATTTATTGGCAATTTGGCAAATCAATCGGTAATTTACGAATACAACGTAAAATTCAATTCCACGATGATTTGTGGAAATAACTTTTGTAATAAAATTAATATAATATTAATTTTGTGACAGAACGTCGTACGAACGGCTAATTACAAAAATGTTAAAACCAAAATTGATAAATAGCTTTCGAAACACATTTCCCCAGAGCATAAATGTAGTCTTAAAATCAATAAGCGACAAAATTGAATGGAAAATTAGATGCTAACAATTATTGTTAACAATACAGTTAATTTGAAAATAATTTGTTGATTGTTGAAGTTCGATTATTAAAACATTTTCTGGGAAAACTTCATTGAATACGGAATTTCTTTCATATTTATAATTTAGTAGTGTTAAATATTTCGTTCAGTATGATCAGGTTAGTACAGAAGAAGGCGATTGTTTTAAATTTAACCTGCTAGTATATAAGTGCAGGTTGTTTAGAGTGCGCTGCGGGCCCCGGGCGGTGTACTTCATTAGCAGTATTTACCGTCCGGCAAGTGGCCCGAGGCACGCCGCCACTCTGTTGGACGAAACTATTCAATTAAGCGTTTATTTCAGACGCTCTTGGGTAAACTAACTGTAAACATTGTACTTTACGTGAGTGTGAAGAGAGTAATTTTTAAAGAATTTGAAATTTAAGCTACTTTCAATTCTAGTTGAAATTAACTTTCAGCCTTGTTTATTAACGATTCCGCTTGATACGGCATTTATTGTGAAATTAAACTAACAATAATTAAATTGTTTATAGTTATAAGAAAACTATTAAATGCTGTTCATAATAATTTATGTATAATTTCTTTTTTGTAACATCTCAATAATATAACTTCAATATTCTTGCACATCTCAGAAACCTTAGGAAACATTAAGCGGAAATCTCAATAGGAATTCATTCCTTACAGCAACTTCATCAGTTGGCTAATTTGAAATAACCTGAGTTAGACCACGACTGAGGTAATTTCACGACCAGTTGATTAGGTCGCAGCTTAGGGAAATGAGTTTTTTCCCCCGACTGCATTTCTACGATTTCAGAATCTGAATCAACTCTAAATTATCTTAGAGATTATTCTAAAGGTTACGAACTTATTTTAAAATATAATGGACTAGCTGTTGCTCGCGACTTCGCCCGCGTGAAATTAAAAAAAATATAGCCTTTGTTACTCACAGATAAATTATCTTTCTAACGGTGAAAGATTTTTTTAAATCGGCAAAGTAGTTTTTGAGTTATTTCAATACATACAAAAATACATATTTTTCCTCTTTATAATATTGGTATAGATAGTAAAGGTTATATTAGAGGGACAGATAATATAAAGAATTTGCCTTCATAAAGTACCACTTTTCTTACAAAAAATGGTAGTTAAACTTTCAAAAAATAAACCAATAGCGTATTCATAGTATAAGTTTAGATATGTCCATGAGCTTCACCACGAGGCTTTTATGTCTTGCTATTGAAACAATGCAGCTCAATTTGAAATGTGTTTGCAGTCGGAGCCTTAATGTACTCTCCGAATGCACAAATATCGAATAACGTCGCCTCGCCTCGCCGCGCCGTCTGCCGTCTGTGTGAATTTACTCGGAAATACACGTTGGACCGGACTTTGTGATATCGCTTCTGACGTGAACATTTCTCCACTCTGGAACATTGTGATAGTCATCAAATTATTGATGCTATTGTACCCTGAGTGCATTTATCTTGAAAAAAATAATGTCAATAGAATACAATTTATGAATAACTATTACATACGTCGGAGTGACGAGCGGCTATCTGAAATTAATTCCAAAGGTAGAATAGACACAGTAACTTATCCTCCATTGTAGACGTGCGTATGTCGGAGATAATGAAATAACAATCGCGTAGGTATGTATTAGCATGGTATGGGCATGTTATGAGGAGGGATGAATCGCATGTTACAAGGAGAACGTTAGTTATGAGTGTTGAAGGATACATCGGTAGAGGTAGACCTAGAAAGAGATGGATGGATTGTGTAAAAGGTGACATGATCAAAAAGGGAGTGATGACTGAGATGACGTATGATAGAGTTATGTGGAGGACAAAAACCTGTTGCGCCGACCCTACGGGAGTAGGATAAGGAGATGATGATGATGATGAATCGCGAATGTATTTTGATTCATGAATGAATTCTAATACGGAATACTAAGTACATTGCCAGCTTCGATACGTAGAAAAACGAATTGAGTTATCGAAGGATATTTCTATATATTTCAATATCAGACATTTCCATGAGTAATTCGCTCGACATATTCAAATCAAATATCCCCGATGATAGAATTACGACGAACAAAATATGAAATCAGAATTTCCAAAGTGCTGACGTAATGAAGCGAATTTCCTCATACATTCAAGTTCAAATTAATATACTGATGTATGTGATATGAATCATTGTAGTCTTGTTGTTTTTGAATGTTTTGTTTACATATAATAAGTAATTCTGTTTTAATATAATGGTCGGCATTATTTTCGGGTTGAACTATTTTTTTTCATGACGCAATTTCACTTAGTACATGTAAGTATGGAATATAATTAACTTTATCAGTTGACATATTTATCTTTCCGGACCGGTCCGGGCACAACTCCAAGATTTCAATAGCAGCGAGGGTCAGTTTTCCTATCTTTATGTTTTGGCACTGGACTGCATATTTAAATTAAACTTTAAACTTGGTAAGAACAACGTTATAGAACGAGGCAACCCCGATTAAACTCTTAGAAATTTTAATTGTACATATCTTAGCTCATAAAAGGTAAATGTGTATGGAAAGGTTCAGCGCAGCGAAGACAACACATAGACGTTCAAAGTACGAGTACAGTGAAATATTTTGTACCTACAGTTCTAAGTACGTTGCACTCGTACTACGCAGTCTTATGATTTATTATAACGTTATGTTATCAGATACTTTTACACTTTAATAATCTCCCAGAATTCTCGTCGGTTTATGATAGACGTAAAAATGTAATAACACCGAAAGCTACAACTTTTACGGCGGACGGCAATTTATGCGGCCGTTTCGTTTAGCTCACCTGTTGCGATACAACGCGAGCTACCTTTTTTAGTGTCGCTAAATCTAGACTTATTAGTATCTAGATCCATTTGTATATCATGTAGGATTCTGTAATAAAAGATCTTTCCATTTGTGATATATTTTCATTGCTGAATTTTCAGAATTGCTTCAGGCTTCATTCAAGAGTTTGAGCGGTCGTCGATGTCATCGATTTACAAACATATAATTTTGTTTTTGTCCAAACTAAAGCGATTTCGTCATTTGCCAGTCGCATGTGTACCTTTTAAATGTTTCAGTAGAGAATATTGCTTTTAAATTTAAATTCCATCGTCGTAAACCTTTCTCAATATTCTTGCAAGTCGAATACGAAGCGGTAATAAAATTTCAAAAACACATAAAACAAAAACGTGTTGATCTGGGTGTCTAGTAAGCAGTTTTAATAAATAAAATCACGCCTTTTTTATACAAATGTAAGCGTAAGTGATATTGTCTAGGTGTTTGAAAAGAAATATAGGCTTTAAAAGTCTGTTGTTATTAGGAATTACAACTTCCAGATCTACAAGAAATTTATTTCAATAATATTACTTTCATTTATATGAATCATATTCATATTGACGACTAAAATTTTGAACAACTTAAGTCTTCGTCTTAAGGTAAAGTTTTTATTAAATAATGTAATATTACATCAATTTTAATAAATAAAATCACGCCTTTCTTATACAAATGTAAGCGTAAGTGATATTGTCTAGGTGTTTGAAAATAAATATAGGCTTTAAAAGTCTGTTGTTATTAGGAATTACAACTTCCAGATCTACAAGAAATTTATTTCAATAATATTACTTTCATTTATATGAATCATATTCATATTGACGACTAAAATTTTGAACAACTTAAGTCTTCGTCTTAAGGTACAGTTTTTATTAAATAATGTAATGTTACATCAATTTTAATAAATAAAATCACGCCTTTCTTATACAAAGTAAATTGCGATGCAAATTAACTTAAGGGGTTCAAGTTATATCTAGTACGTATCTAAGAATAAATAATTAAAACTATTAAAATGTTAATTACTGCTATATGCCGTGGCTTTCTCTTCTGTATGGGCCACCATAACCGCTGGGGGGTCCGTAACTGCTGGGGGGTCCGTAGCTACTTGGGGGTCCGTATTCATAGTGAAGATGGGGAATATGGTGATGCTCATGATGATCTTTCTTCTGCTCCTTGAGGTAGCTAATGAACCAGGAGAGGAAGTAGCCCGCCTTGTGGATGACCACGAAGAAAACGAAGGCGTATATCAGCTTTAAGACGAATATCTTCTTCACTATAATGTCTGCCCAGTACACTGGAAATAATTAATTATTTAATAACTATTTAATTCAGCTTTGACTGTTGTATATGTCATTAACTCTGTCGATTAAAGGAACAAAAAGTACTATAAAATACAAGTAATTGAAGCTGATTTCAAAATAATGATTGTTCTACTATTTCTGCTGACTATGTTATAGTTTTAGGAATTTAGTTCACTTACCGAATAAAGCGATTTTCTTCTTCTTTCCTCTACCTTCGGTAACATCATTGTCTTCACTTAACGCAGCACTGCATATTGAGACTAACGATAAAGTAACTAGCAGCGTAATACACTTTATACTCATGTTTGCGAAAAAAAAATCGTCTATGGATATTATGTTTACGCGTCGAGCTGTGATATGACAATGACATTTGAGTCTATGCGACATGGGACGTGTGGGAGGCGCTAAATGGTCCGCTAACAGACTGAAAGTTTCGCTTTCCGTTCCGCAAACAATCGTAACTGTCCTAATTGGATTGGATGATATTGAACTTGCACATGTAACGATTTCTAAAAGAAAATATGCTTACTCATTCTAGTTTACGTCATTACCATTTCTCAATAATGTGTTATGATTGTTTCTTTGATTTTCTATATTACGTTATTTTTATTAATAATAAATTGTGATTGCTCCTGTTACGAAAGGACTTATTCGTATTTTAGTACGAACCCTCAGTAGAAACCCTTTTTTCAGCCAATAATTTGCTATAACAAGTTTTTTTTCACAATAATAACATCATAAAATATTTACTATCAAAAAAGTAATCATGCAGCGTACACGAAATGCCAAAAAGATTACATCGACGTTGAAAAATCGACGTCGAGATCAGGTAATAGGAATATCGCTACTGTGTAACTCAAACATATTTGTATGTATTTGTGGAGGCGTCGCGTCGCGTCTGCCTTCACTGATATTTGCTCGGGCATTAGAATTGTAAATCAGACTTTTTACATTACAGAATTGTAACACGATATATTCGACACGTCATACATCTTCGAATTAAGAAAAATGCTAGAAATACATTTTATTGGCTTTTTCATCCAAATATAACTTGTGTATATACGAAAGGGTTTATTAAAGTAGCATGATGGAAAAGATCTATATTATGACATATCTTATGACTAATAAATTCGTTATAAACTTAAGAGCTACGTGTCTTTGCAGTCATAAACTGTTTATGTTCTCTATGAAATCATTTGAAAGAAGAGCTTAAATATAAATACGTAGATTTTTATGTAGATCATAACATTGATGTGTTTTAATAATGTCTTAAAAGTCTGTTAGTCCACAAATTTAGTATTTCAAACTGTTTATATTATTTGACACAGTTTTATTCTAATATGAACCAGATCTATGAAGCAATCAGACACGTCTTGGTGGCAATTCCACGCTGTCACATTGTAGTCGTGAGCTATAACTCACAGTGGGCGCACTGAGGGCCCGATAGTGACTTTAGTATTACAGGCTGTATATCAACATTTATATTGTGTACGGGAGGCTGCCGCGTTACAGCAACAGATATTTTATACGAGTAAGAGTAGGACGAGTTATTGAATTGCAAACAATCTAGATTTATTCGTACATATATCTGGTGTTTTTTTTTAACTTAAGGCCAATGAAGTTAATTCTTCAGGTTATATGTTTACTTGACAGCCAGTGCTTTCAAATTGCAGCGAAAAAACAGATAAACGAAAAAAAAAACGTACTACGTGTTCTGCTTTTCTCCTTCGAGTTTGCAGTTGGTACACTTGTTCTTTGTAAATAGTACAGTATTAGAGACGAACAAACGAGCAACGGGAACTCTGTCTCTGACATTAACAATATCATAGGAGCTACAGATTCTTAGCCGGCCTTTAAATTTAATGAGTTAATTTTACCAAATGATAAATTCTTGTTAGATAGATAACTTACATGCTATTAACAAAATACGTGCTGGCTTGTGTTAAGGAATTTATATCTCTACCAGTCAATTTGCTTGCAGTGTGTAGGAGTCAGGCGAGCTTAGTGGAGATTACAATTCCTAGTGAGTTGGAGCATCGATATTGCGAAGCTCTCCTGAATTGGAAGCTACGAGAGCGTAGCGGGGTGGTGCGCGCCGTAGCGGGGCGTAGCGGACGTGCGGGAATCGAATGCTGCTTGTAAAGCCTTTCTGAAGTTTACGTGCTGCAATCGACGTAGCCTAGGGAGGTGTGAGGTGTAAGGAGGGAATTGCAATATCTTCTTATACAGATTTATTCATAACCTTACATACTTTGAATTGTGAAATCAATTGCTATATTATGTGTAAAATGATTGGTAAATGTTGTTCAAAGGTTTTGTTTCTCTAATGTAGATCTAATTTGTAAGCAAAGTCCCAATCGAACCAGTATCCTATAAATACTATTGAATCTCTATTCTATTGTTACCTTGATTTTAATATTGAAATACGTGTCAAACAGTGATTTGTATTACTGTCGTCGAATGCAATCATTTTCTTGTAACTCTGTGAGCTACGAACGTATCTTTCGCTAATAAATCGTGGGCGCGTTAATTGTATGTCGGGTTGCGATAACGCGCGATGCCTTTGACATCAAAGTAATTAAATTCGCTTAATTAATTGCAGTCGGTTTACATTTATTCTTGATGGATTTAATGCAATAAATATTTATAAACTCGACATATTCATCACGAAGATATTCATGATGTTTTTAATAGGGTGCAATTTATTAGTCGTTAGGGCTCGTATACGTTGGGCGATAGTCCTAACTTTTCTTTACCTCGCATTACTCATTTACTGAGTCCCATCATTTTAATTAGTCTTTAGCCCGTATGCGAGGAGTCCCCGCACGACCGAATCCGTTGTCTGAAAAATGTAAGTACTCTAAATAAACTGCTTAATAAATTACTCAATTAGTAGTTAAAGTCGTAAAGGTATCTTAAAAGATAAAATAATACAAAACTCAAACATGTGTATCTTTCAATGAGAATGTTAACGTACAATATCTGTGGCGTGTATTTGTAACATAGACGGCTGTTTCCAGCTTATCTGACATAGCTGTCATACGGCGCACTGCAAACTCGAGCGTTCCGGATAACTGACCGATTTGGAAGGAATGTAGATGTACAAAGCTGATACTGAACCATTCAAATTATGATGCAATCGATTATGAGGAATTAATAGATATCTTTCGTAACAATTTATTTTTAGAATAATAGATGGCGCTATATACTAAATAAGTTAGTCCTAAATCATATTGTATTTTTCTTATAAGTAACAACACAAAATTAGAAATTATTTTTTTCTTTAGGGGATTCATTAATATGAATATTGAAATCCAATATCGCAATTTGTAACCAAATTATTATTTGGATTTATTGGGTACATAAATTCAATGGAGTTTCATAGTACGTAAATTCAAGTGAATGGTTGTGGGCAGCTGAAGGCAGCAGCGGCGTCGGGTTTTGGTAACACTCGAAGCGGTCAAGCGGCGACGGAAGTCACTGTTGAGATTTTGTAGCAATTTTTATAGATTCGATTGAAATTTACTCCGACAATATTTGGAGTTACAGTTGATAAGATGAACCAATCTTTTACAAAAATAAACTTTTCTTCTATCATAACTGACCTTATTTTCTTGACTTTTCTTTACTGAAATGGGATTTAAGTTGGTTTCTATTTATACATTTTAAAACTTCAAAATATATATAATTTTATTAATAATTATTGGTTATTTGTCAATAAGTTGTGAGACCGACTTGTTTAACAAGATATCGATAAATCAAACTTGGAATCTTCACATTCGATCTGTTTGAAGTTGTTTGGGCGCACGTCTTCATCGTAAATACTGCCTTGTGAACAGAGTGCCGAGCGTAGCACGTAGGCCTACGACAGCGCTACGCCTCCGCTACAAGCCCTCACGTATATATCTACGTGATATGCTGCCTACGTTGTCAATGAATAAAATATTATAATTTTACTACAAGTATTATTTTTAATAAACTTTATTGTTAAGTAACATTTAAACAACAGTCATTTATTTTTATAAGTAAAACTAATTCTATCGATCGAACTTAAAATATCTAAGACAATAAACAACGTTCAATTAAATAAATAAATTAATTGGCATAAGTTATACAAAGGGCGCCATTGACTACGTCACAACAGAAGCCGACGAGATACGATAAATTCCGGGACAATGAAATATGATCGCGACGGCGCGGCACTGATAATGGTTTCATACGAAGGTAGAACAGTGAGTGTGAACGCATTAGAGATAGAACATTACTGTTCTGTTTACTGTGTTGCCCTCGTGTGAAACTACCATGAGGGCGGGGCATTTTATTATTCGGCTTTCGATGATATTAGAGGAGGGCTAAACAATACCCTTATACTCATTGTTGTAGTTTAGAAAGCTCTGTGTTTAATCTTACTAATATTATAAATACAAAAGTTTAGATGGATGGATGAACGTACATCGATGAAATTTGGTATAGATGAAGGGCATAGTCTGGAAGAATACAAAGGATGTTTAAAAATGTTTTTCTTTAATTTTGCGCGGATGGAATCGCGGGCTAAAGCTAGTGATTTATAATTATCGGTCCAAGGTATCATCTAAGTCTATTGTTTGCGTAAAAAACTCAATCAAAATACATTTAGCTCTAAATTCTTCATTAAACCATTCGAAGTCTAGAAACAAAGGACTTTAGAGCATAAATTAAAATGTTTTCATTACGTCTACTCTTCATATGTAAATTTTATGGATCACTAACGTATTTAAATATGTTCTAATATATTCTGTTTTTTTTTCTATCTAGTTAGTATGGTATAGTTATAGTTGTGTGGTTGACAATGCAGTTAATTGTTATAGAGCTAACATACGTTTGTCTCAACATCGATTAATTATCCGAGTGACGTCACACGGTTGCTATAAATCTAGGCTTTGATTACAAGCACGAGTGTTAACATGAGACAATATTCGTACTATCTACTAGACGTGTCTAGTGTCTCTTGTTCGACGTGTATTCTATTATGATACTAGCGGAAGCAGACCATTTTGTACCGTATTAGAACTAGGATAAGGTTTCTATTTAATTGTATTTAGAGTAAAATTATTAGCTATATTAATTTGAGTTCATACAATAAGTGACATACATTGCGTTTACTTGATACCAGGATTACGTATTGTAAGGAACTGAAACAGTAATGGATGACGCATACTTGTTCATAACAGAATGTGTCAATGACATATAGGCACATTTGTCTTCGGGTTGACAACAGAAAAATTTTTTTTTTAGTTATTAATTTTCATATACAATAATTAAACTGACTCTAAATGGGATTTAATTTAAGAAATTTGACGTTACGGCGACTTATAGATCGAAGTTAAGCGCTTTACTTGAACTTTTATGAATGACACAAGAGTAAACCACCGTTTATTTAGTCTGATATTTAACACCTACGCAAGGTATGCCTCAATGCTGGAATCAATAGTTATGAACGTGAATTCAAAGTGTATAACTAAACTGAAGCAAATAGTGATCCAGCATTTCGGCGCGGTGTTCAATTAATACCCGCTTACTCAATAATTTAGTCGCGCTTGCACTGGTTAGTTCTAGCGTTTATTGAGTAGTTAATTTATGATCAAAATACAGCACAAAGAGCATTAGCAAAACAGCCAGAACTATTATAATTTGGAAGCTACTCTTTTACCCCAGCTACTACCTTCAGATTTAATTGTAAAGTTAAAACTGAAGCTGTGTAGCGGACCTTACTATAACTTCATTCATATTTTTGTACTTATTGCTGTACATATATATTTATACGAATATTATAAAGAGGAAAGATTTGTATTTTTGTATGTATGTATTGAAATATCTCAAAAACTACTGGGCCGATTTAAAAAATTCTTTCACCGTTAAAAAGCTACGTTATCAGTGAGTAAAATAGGCTATATTTTTTAATATCACGCGGGCGAAGTCGCGAGCAACAGCTAGTGTATTTAATGAATACGAAAGTTAGTAGGCTGTGTTAAATGAACACGTATATTTATTTGAGTGGCAAAGGAAGGTGCGAGAATATCAGTAACATATTCAAGACTTCATACGATATCAGCATTGCTCCTCGCCACTCTGACACTCTTATGAATAATTCACAATTTTCGCAAAAGTATTAAGGGTAGAAATTACCCCGGCGGCATATTTAACGCGTCAATAATTCTACTCCTCGCCTTAACTTTAATAATATGAAAATGTGATTTACTCTGATATAAACTCATACAGTATTACCCTAAAAATATAGTTAGACCTTAGTTAAACATGTGTTTAACTCTGATCCCCGCTGCTTTTGGTATAAGTAAGTACTCTGTTATTTATCAGTCTAGATATCATTTCCCTAACCTATAATAATCGCTCGTTATAGACATAGTATAAAAGGGGTTGACGTATTCGAAATTCTGTTATTTTTTATGGTAAAGCTTTTATAATTTTATAGATCTTTTTGTAACTGAAGGTTTTTTGTTAGTAAACAGTTGTGTATCAAAATACCAATAAGCCTGACTATATTCTTACGATGTTCGAGAGATAATCACGAAACCGGTGACATTTGACTCTTCAAATTCTGGGAACGGCCTGTGGCTAAATTGTGATTCGTTTATTGAGTTCATGTTCGTTTTAAGGTTGTTACCTCCTTCTATAAACAGAAAGTTTAGAGCGGGTGCACATCTTTGATTAAACTGTAGTACAACTGTTGTGCGATTGTCGATTGTTTCGCAGCCAATTCAACTGTTTAGTTGCACAACTAAAAGTCGAGTAGAATGCGCACCTCTATATAAGCTCATAGGAATCGCGCTGTACAAGTTTTTACAATTCATTAAAAATGTATCGATTTAACTTTTAGTGTATATAGGTCTTGTTCCGTTTCAAGTAAATCAGAGTCGTATTTTGTTCATGGCATAAATCCGCGCGAGAGGACCGTGTACGTGCTTGGCAACGTAACTGTTACACAGGCCCTCAGGTGCTCGTAAATACTGCCTTCTACCGTCGGCCACAAGCTACGTGTAACATTGACTTGCACGCCTACCACTTGTCAGTTTGAGGTTATACATAACCTAGAAGGGTTGTTTAAATCTTAAAACTGAATCTATAAACATTCATACTTATTTGATCTTTTATAGATTTTTGTTTTCCGTTTTTCGGTTCAAAGATGATTCACAAATTAATAGTTACGGAATGATTAAGTGTTTGTCTTACTATGTTTCTTACATTATTTCGTGTCTAAATAGCTTTGCATTGTCTAATTCTATGTATAGTTGCTTATTATTTCTCCTTTGACAGAAGCAGACGACAATGCAGAGGCGAGGCGGGGGGCGGGGCAGCCAATTAAACCAATCCCACATTCCGCGCTATTCCTGGAATTCAGCGTTCTCACATATTTGACATATGCAGCAAAGACTTGAAGTAATTATCATTGTAATGTAGAACGAAGCTCAAATTTGTGTTTTGTGTTTGTGTTTGAGCACAAGCGAATGTATTCGCCTTATTCTAGATCAGAATACATTTTACAAACGGAGAAAACTCAAATTTAAAGAAGTTCTAAAATTATTTAGGTTTTTAGGTTAACTGTTTGCAAAATATTGTAGGAGATTATTATAATTTTGTTGTAAACTTTAGTATAATAAAAATGAAGAACGCTCAAGCTATTATTACTATCTTTAGCTTTTTGTTTTGTTTTCATATCTCTAAATTAATATTTTTCTCGGACTTCATTAATATTTTTCCGATAAACCATCCATTCATCTATAACAAAAGATATCGCTCGAAAAGTAATTCAATGAGTTGAAACTCTCCGCAGCTCTGGAACTTTTCGCAGATAAAGAACAAAAGGCATTCGGCATAACTGTATGAAGCCTTTGCACGAACTTTTAATGCAAATTTGCGAGGTTGGCAAAACTTTGGTCTGATAGTTTGATATCTTTTATAGAATCGAAAAGAACAATAAAAAAGTACAGAATATTTCTTAGACATAAAGTTATCAATTGAAATATTAGTACCTTTTTCAATTTCTGTCAGTTACAAGCTGTAGTTTTTAGCTATTCAACAATGGTTTCGTTTATTTATCCTTCTTATAAGTCAGAAAAATTCGATGAAGTAATAAGTATCTGATCCCGCTAGGCAAGAGATCTGTCTAGACGAGGCGTAGCGTAGACATCGCATTTAAGTTTCAGAACATCTGCGTACAAACTTTGCAACTAATAAATTTAAATACACAAATCTACATATTTCTTTAATGAAATACAAAATAACTAACAACTTATAAATAAGTAGTACAAATGAACTTAAAACAATAATAATAAGTCTAAATTAAGTTAAACGGGCTCAAACTTCTATGTTTCTACATATGTTTCCTTAAAAGCTAAGTAATTTAAAAAATATACAGTTTTAAAGTTACTAGTTTTTATATAAAGAGATTTATTGTAGTTTTGTTAAATGCTTATTCAAGCATCATAACAAAATAATCCACGAAAACATTTCCGTACAATGGAGGACGAGTGATTTATTGTGGTTGTACCCTTTCGCAGCCCTGTCGATGATTTCACAGATAATAAATAGGAACCGTAGAATCATCGCTCTCGAAAAAACCATCATATTTCATGGTTCCGATGTTTATTGTGCTCCGGTGACTTGTGATGTTTGGGACGTTTTTATTTGAATACATATATTAAATTTATAAAGATCGTTAAAACTAATATTTTAAATGTACTGCATCAGAAAATAGTAGAGATTCAAAACATACGAGCGCAGCCAAACCCGTTTGGTACTTCTTTGTGTCGTTATCAATTTTTGACGGATTAAAACTATACATTTTTGTAATACTATCTCCATTATACGATTCTGCCGAGAAGGCAAATAGTACGGAAATAATAAAATATAGCTCTGCATCTGAATAATGACCGGAATCGGATTATAGTCAATTTATTGTGCCGCAAAACGTATCGCGCAGGGAATCAATAAAACTGCAGCGATTTCACTGTAATTGATTGTTGATAATACGATGAAAGTGCAAATTTATATTACGATAATTGCAATATGTTTATAAGATATACTTAAGATAACATTCATATATAACACTATTATATTTAAAAATAATTATTAGATATAACGCGTACATACGCTCAGTTCTAACTGAACACTCGAGCAATTAGAATTGTGCGTGTGTGATAAAATAATTGTATGATTGTGTTTTTTTAAACTTCATATTAAATGTTTCAATTTAATACTAGACTAGCTGTTGCTCGCAACTTCGCTTGCGTGTAATTAAAAAATAATACAACATACACTATGTTACTCACAGATAATACATTTCTAACGGTGAAAGAATTTTTAAAATCGGCCCAGTAGTTTTTGAGTTATTTCAATACATACAAAAATACAAACCTTTCCTCTTTATAATATTAGTATAGATATACATAGATATAGACTAGAAATAGTATCTGTCTGGGGTCGAGTTTGAACCAATATGTAAATATTTTGAACATTTCAAAATTCAAACCGTAGATATGAGTGCGTTGTGCAGGCCCCGAATACGGGCACGAACGTATTCCATTTTCATTTCGAACTTTTTTCGTTATCCTCGAAAACGTAACAACAGTTATGTTTTTTTGTGAACGCAATGAAAATTCCATTTATAGGATACGTGCTGTGTGATTCATGGTAATGCAGCACAAATAAAAGAATAATAATTTTATTTGCAGACATATTAAACAGGGTACCCTTTAATTCATTTTCAAATGAGCGAAATAAATCATGATAATGCATTCTAATTTCTAATTCTTATTTAAGAAAAAACTTGTCTTTGTTTCTTATCATTTTGTTTTTCTTTAGTCACTCCTGATTACATAGCTATCACCTGCGACACCATCCGCGCGGAATTAAAAAAAAATTGCGTATGTTCTTCCAGACTATGTTCTACATCTATGTCAAGTTTCATTGAGATCTGTTACGACGTTCTGGAGATACAAAGTAACAAAGATCCGTCTATCCAAACTTTCCCATTTATAACATTAGTAAGATTAGCTAACTTTTTGTCTCACCTCAGTAACCACTGAGTGATAGCAATATATAAAAAGTTATCGAATGATTAATAGGTTAAGTTTGGCAATATCGACAATCCTGGATGACATCGCGCGAAAATGATTAATGATCTATTGTGGAGACTTAACAAAGCCTCCACAAATGTACGACAAACTTTCGAATACAAGTGCCATATTATATTAGAGTCAGATTTAAATACATTTACTTGTATTTCGATATTTAGTTAATTTTAATTTCACTATCAATTAAATATCTTAAAGTGTCTTTAAATCAATTGTCTGAATATTGTCGTCATCAAATTTAATTTCCCTACAAATTATAAGTAAAAAGAGACTACTAAAATACTTCAGATTAAGTTAAACTTTGTACTGTATTTACGTAACACCCAAATATCTTGAATATTATAATTTAAACTTTATTAATATCTAATCATCTATATGATTTCTGAATAATGGCAATTACACTAACAAATGTCAAATGTTGTAATAAACCAAGTGTCAGATGCAAATCCGTCGCGGCCCGCTCTGACAAGTAATTTATGAGCCGAGGGACTCGGAAGTCAGCTCCAGACATAATTAATTCTAACCAAACTAAATTGTAAATTGGCGGGCTTGGATCGATTACCAGACACACAACAATATAGCTGTGTCTCTATCCGACGACACTTTCAGTTTAATATCTTTTAAAAATACAGAATAACATGGATTTGTTTAGACAAGGTGACAAATGAACATCAGGAACAATAAAGTTATCAACGACGTCCATGGACTTTGAGGAAATTTTACGCTTGCTTCTAGAAGGACCCTAAGTCGTATTGGTTTAAAAATACCGTCGAGAAAAGACCATTCCACAACGCGGCTGTTTGAGGCAAAAAGTTTTGTGAACCGCACGATTGTGGAATGCCATCTATCGAGATAAAGTGTTCGGCGGTCCGTCGTGTTGTCCGTAAACTCGGCGAGTGGAATCGTTCTAAACAGCTTCCAATTTTTATAACAGATATCTAACATCGTTGTTAAATATCAAATCGAACATCTTAGAATTTAATATACGTAGTTAGTTCTGTAAATATTTCCAACGCGATAATCACTAAACGTGTTTCTGTTGTCTAAAGAAATCATGTTTTAGTAAAAAAATAAAAAACGAAGGGAAATTTGATTGTTCCGAGACAGAAGGTCAGGCGAGTGCCTCGGATTTATTGTTTCCGGTACAAGTGAAAAGGAATCAAGAGAATGGAAAAATATTTCCAATACAACAATATTTCGCCTAAACAAAAGTTATGTCGGGGTGTCGTAATCCTGAGCTCAAATATTTAACATTTCTCATTGTTTAAAAGCAACTACCAAAAATTATTTCTAAAATGAAATGTCTGTTTTTTACAATAAATTGTTTATTTTTGTTTTAAATTTTGTCCTGATTGTAACTTGCCATAATTTGTAAACAGTGGTAGTGCCCGCTTTAACATCTTAGCACGAATGGGTCGGCACTCCCGGTGTAATACCACGACCACACAGAAGACAGGCGTGAAATGGAAGCAAATCCGTGTTTCGTCTGATGAGTGTGGTGCCGGAGGCCTAAGTCCCTTTCTCTTTACCACACTCTTCTTATAAGGAGAGGATGGGAAGGGGAAGTGGATTTGATGGTGGAGGAGATGCATAGGAAGGGAAAATATCCTCTTTATATGCGTCTCCTCCTCCGTCGAATAAGGGTAGGCAACGCATCTGCAATTGCGGATGTCTATGGGCAGCGGTCGCTTCGCCATTTTGGCGGATTCAGGTTGCTTGTTTGCTACCTTATTTTATTAAAAAAAAAAAACACGAACGGGGAAGTATGGCAAACATTTAAAATTGAAAATGAATTGAAAACACATAGCTAAACAAATGACATAAAATATTTCCTTTGCAATACTCTCTGAATCAATCAATGTAGTTAACACATGTGACAGTGGAAAATTTCAGTTTAAGAAAATCGTTTCATACTGGCAGCATGTTGGTACATTAGCATTAGCTGCCGTTTGGCATAATGTCGGGAGCCAGGGCTCCAGTCCAATCGGTTGGCATATTGGCGTACTTCATTTGTCAAAGCGACAGCGATAACGTCAGTGTTGGCTGCCGTCGGGTATATGCATGATACTTGTATGCATACAATACAAAGAGATTTGAATAAATCAGTTTTAGAACGGACATATTTACCTACAAACACTTTGATTATAACAGTAGAATAAACCTCTGTACCCGTTTGCGTCCGAATCAAATTAGACTTTACCTTGAATAAATCGCGAATCACAGTCTGGTTTGTGTTGCCCTGTCTATTGTGAATTGAATGTCTTTAATTGTCTATAGTTCTTTTACAAACTTGCGTTGCTTTGAAAATCATATTTTACAAGCTCAAATAAATTTTTAGTTTAAAGTTCTTTGTATTTTCTTTCCTTCTGAATAGCACATACGATAAAGAAAACTTTTTATACGAATTGCGATAAAAAATTGGTCGCAGTGGCGCACATTCCAGCGGCGAAGAGAGGCGCGTTGTTGTGCGGGTTCAAGCTGCTCTTTAAATGCTTTTTACTCTTGTAAATTCCTTACACAGTAGTCGCAACAAAAAACCGTTCTGTTCGCAAATATTTACAAAAAGACGAAAAGGTTTTAGTTTTCGTTCTGTGATATTTCTGGCATTTAAATTGTATGTATATTTACTTAAGTATCATAAAATTGTAATTAAAGCCAATTAAATACTATAGCAGTTAAGTAATATTCTATTTTAATGTTGAAATGTCTTAAAACAACTATTAAACAAATTATTAATGTTAAATTCTATTTGTAATTATGTAATTGATGTTGTTTTTGACATCAAAACAATTAATCTTTGTTGGATAGGTTCATTGTTTTGTATTATTATTCTCTTTTGTGCTGTCGGTAAAATGTCGATAGTAACAAAAGAGCTACGAATTTATCGTTATTACCACGTAAAATACCGACAGGTGCGTGGGTTTGAGACTCGATAATCTTCGATATTGATATAAATGAGAATAATAATAGATAATGTAAGATATTTTCCTTGTCTATTTATAATTAGTATCTGATTTATATGATCAATGTTCAAGACTGACCGTAGGATATGGCTCGATTGTAAGGCAGGCGCTGGTGCCATAAATCGACGACCGCAAAGGAGCGCCGGAGACTGCTCGTGCTGGCAACACGCTGGGAACTTAAGTCCTTAGCTGGTCGTAAATAACCTCTAGTGGTTAGAGGTTGCGCCAAGAAAACTTTAGAAAAATATATAACATGCAGTAATAATATACATTCTGTTAAATAAATGTACAGGATATGCGATGTTCACGAGTTTTTTATTAATTAATCCAGCACACAGCTATTTAATTCAACATATACGTAAAACCGCGTGCACTCAATTAGCCAATTAATGCGGTCGCAGTTCGTTAAATGCAAATAGCAAATATTTATTGAATTCAGACCTATTTGTAATGCACACCTAAATACTTATAAAGAAAATACACATTTTGTTTATTCGTCCCCAATGCGTTAAACTATTGAACAGATTTTGATGAAAGCGGTAACTATATGTTGAGGACGCCACAAGAAGCTTGAATCATAAAAATATAGAAAACTAAATACAAGTTCTCGTTTGTTGCGTTTATCTACAATCATATTCTTACAAAGAATAGTTAACAGTCCGGGTAAGCTTACTTTACTTAGAAGAGTACAGTTGATGAAGTAAATTCTCTTGAAGTTTCTCGAGCTCGGGTTAATGTAAATAAATTTACAGGACGCTCGGGGGTGCGGCTAGATGCGGGCTGGGCGACGATAGGATTAATTAAATAAGCTGACGGCGCGCTGCGGGTGGTGTTGTGACCATTTGCATCCCCATCTGCGTCCTGCAGCGGTTAACTTCGCTGCTCACGTGCCTATAACTAAAGGATAAAATGTAATAAAACGCCGTACACAAACTTAGAATTTACGTGAATATTTAAAGATCAATTACTTAAGGTTTATTTTTGGATTTAAAGTAGAATATATTGTAACTGAATTACTTGACTTTAGAACTGTTACATCGGTTCTAGTGTCAATAAAGTTAGGCCAAGACTGCATTAGAAAGATTGCGATTGCTTTGAACCTTCTGGTATTGGTTTTCAGTTTAATAGTATGGGAAGATTACTATACTAAATTCTGTATCTCGCAAACTGCGACCTGACCTAAGATACATCAAATGTAAGAATATTTGCAGTAATTGGATGTACGACGAGATGTTTTGCCAGAGTAAAATGTAGACGGAAAGTAAATTGGTGCATTGAAATGCACCTTAATTCTACTCACCTGCGCAAGTTTTGGCGACTCTCCAAGATACAGAACTGCTGCGGGAATTCACTTTGAACCTACGTTCCTCGGATCTTCTCTATGCAAATTGACCACTCGTGGTCAAGCGCTTTCTGGCCATTACAAAAATTTATGTTTCTCCGGCATTTCCGTGATTTACTTTTCTTATTCATTTGATGTAGCGAAAAATCTCGTAGTATTCAAAATGTATTATTTAAATTGTTTACCTATTCAAATACGATGTAAAGGTAAAAAAGACTTCATATCATTAATCTATTGTAGGTCTTCATTGGCAACGAATGTAGCAGTAGTTTAAGAACTAACATAAGAGCAGTAAATTCTTAGTGAATTAATTTCTTTCTACGTATCAAAAATTATAAACTAGAAATACATATAAATGTTTTTTTTTTCTAATAAAAATCATTAAACTATATGTCAGAGCAATATAGAAGTAATACGAATAAAATTTAAGAAATCTTTTAAAATGTCACGTGCTGGTACAATTTGGTAGCCGAGACCGATACGGCTTGTGCACGGCTGCAGAATGTTAACATCGTTTGCTGACGAGTTAGCTTCTACACGAATTCTGTTATCATTTCTCGTCCAGTTGCTCATTTAAAGTTGTACCCATTTTTTAACTTTTCGGTAGTATCTACTTCCAGGGATTAGATTTTAAAACAGACTACTCATTGGAGTGTAGTCGAATTAAATGTAGTTGAGGTATACAAACCTACAATTATAGATATCAAAGACTTATTATAAATAGACATGTTTTTGGATAAGGGCAGGCACACACCTTTGCCTAAAATATCGCACAACACTTGTGCGATTGTAAATTTTTTCACAGCTATTCCACTGTTTAGTTGCAAAACTAAAAATCGAGTAGTGTATGCACCTCCATATTAGCTCATAGCTATCAAAGCGCGACTAAACAGGTGTGCGATAGTTTAGTCAAAGGTGTGTGCGCTCTTAACTTAAACATTGAGACATAAAAGTCTTTGTCAGTCATGCTTATAATTTCTCATTTCATTGACTTCCATTACATTGTGCTTAACTATAACTTAAGTTATCTCAGTTAATATTACAAGTTTATATCCAACAGTTATCCGACTATGACCGTTATCTTTATTATCTGTTATTGTTTCAATATTAAAGTAATATTTCACTCGTGTGACGTCACGCGGTGGGCAATTTCCGCCAAATTGCGAACTGTAATGTGCCGTAAATGCAGTTATTGTTCCAAATAACCATTACTACTAATACTGTTTGGGCGACAGATGTTTGTTTTGCACCACTGCTGTGTACCAACTCTACACAAGTTTATAGTTTACTTTAATATTTGACAAAAAAAAAGGAAAAAAATATAGCATATGTTACTCAGTGATAACATAGCCTTTTAATGGTGAAAGAATTTGTGAAATCGTCCCAGTAGTTTTTGAGATATTGCAATACATACAATAATCCTTTCTCTTTATAATATTTGTATATACTAAAGCGGTATAGTTTAACTTAGTGAGGCACATTTGTAGGAATGTGTTCATATTGTCACAACTATACAAAGCTACTCAAGTTTTTTTTAAATCTTCGACCAAAAACTAGGTCATATATTAATGTGGTATTTCTTTTTAGTACACAAGATGATATGAAGGAGCGTTGTTTCCGTTCCACATACGTAGAGAGCGAGTACGTTTACTTTATACAGCCTCTCGTAAACTTTACGGCACATACGAAATTGAAATAAAAACGAAAGCACTCTGTCTGTGATATAATGTCGGAATCTATTGTTTTATGCTGTTTATAGTTATGTATTGACTAGATAGCTGTTGAAGGTCATTTATTTGTTGAAAAGGAATTCAAACATTTAAAAATATATATTCTTATTGCTAGTTTTGAAGAATAAATTAGTGAGCCACGTCTTTGCTTATTAAATTTGATGTTGATAGAAGATGTATTACTCCGTGATTGAACAACTTCTTACTGGTATTAATTTTTAAAATCGCTTCAATACTTCGTAGTGAATAGTTAACTCGTTAATCGTTTCGTAGATTTTTTTAATTCGTACTCTGGTCACATAGAATGTGCTGACTGTGGCAGGCGTGAGGACAGCGGCTGGTAGTGGCGTGTAGCGAAGTGGCCACAATGCGACAATATTGCCCCCGCTGGCCCCCCAATCCGCTCAGCAAGATTTATATACCCCTGTCAGTTGACGCAATTATAAATGATTTATGAATTATTGAACCCTAACCAGCTACTAACGTGAAAATATGCAATAGATTAAAACTTAAACGATTATAATCAACTGCATTTTTATCAAATTTATGTTTTATTTTCAGCTTTTATGCCAACGGGAGTTATGAATTAAAAGTTCAAATTGTTTGATTAAACCAATAAATTGAACTCTTAATGAAGAAAATTAAACGTTAATGATAATCGTTAATGAACTGTTAAATTGTTGTACGAACATAATGCTCCAGCGTGTTCATAGTCACTTAATTGTAAACAAATAAATTATTTATTCTTAGTAAAATTTACATAGCAATATTGAAAACCAATTGTCTCGTTTAATCAGTAAGATAATTGTCATTTTACAACACAATCTAGTGAATAAACATTGTGGGGGATGAATGAGGAATTTGTATAAGTAAAGGGGCAATCGAATAGCCTAAGATAATTGATGCAATCCGTAACAACAGAACAACTGAGGCGTTGCAGGCGTTTAAAAGGTTGAAGATGAGACTTCTGTGCGCTTCGTTTTATTAAAATAGCTTCTATACAAACTATCGCTTGTATTCAAATGTTGTGAGATAGTGGCGAGGTCTGACCTCTGTTGACGTCTGGTGTAATATCAATTGAGATATTGTGCGCCACTTCCAGTGTCTAGACAGCGAGCAGCTTTACGAGGTTCTATCGCCGCGCTACTGATGTAAATGTCAAATTACAGAAAAAATCTGACAAAAGGTTTGATTCTAAAGATATTATTAAACATGGTTTGTCTTTTTAAGAACGTAAAAGCTGTAGTAATCACTGACGCTTATAAGCTTTGATTTAAGATAACTGCAACAATTTTTCGATCGTCGTATAAAGGTCTAGTAAGTACAGTTGCGGAAATTCGCAGTGTTCAACTTTCAGATAAATTTGTCCTAAAATCAAGACAAAATCCATCCCTTTTTACAAATAACCAATTACGTAGTAGCGAGTTGCGTGAACGACGTGAAAATATTAAATATCAGTTGTCCGTGTATACCTTTTTGGGTACAGACGTTTAAAAGTTGCGTCTGTTGGTTACGGTTGCCAGTCGTTGTCTCAATATGGACAAAGGCTCAATTTTCGACCGTACCTTTTAGATGGTACATCGCCAAATTCTCTCATTGTACTTAGAAGCAGTGATAACTAGAAAAGAAATATGGGTACACAAAGTATTTATTTAGAAATATTGGAAATAAAAATCAAAAGTTGATCGATGAAGCTATATGTAAGAGCCAAATATTCACGAAAACAAGTTGTATCGCAGGATATTTGAATACTGATTGCTTCACTATTTTGATATGTATTAAAAAACATTTCAATTTTGTTCTGAAAAATCTATGAAAAGCTTTTACTGAAAAGGTGAATTGCAAAAATATTTTTATTTCGTATTTCGTTAATTTTTTTAAAAACATTCTTAATATCTTATAGAGGTCCTATTTCGTAAGTATCAAGTCTACGGAAAATACATTAACTTGGCAGCTCGCCAATGTACTGGAAAATCACGAAGACTATACAATAATTATGAATATAAGTTTAAAAACTTGATTTAACTTCGATTAAGTTCATACTGATCTCGGAACAAGTTTAATTTACAGTGCAATAATGGATGGAGTAATATAAAGTTGCACCATTTTGCTGCAAGTCCGCGTTGGTAATACGCCAGTGTCGCACTCAATGCAGCCGTACTTACCGCCTTGGGACTGGAGTTCTGAATCCCTCTAGAGTAATAAAGTATTTGTATTAATATAATATTCCCTTTATGTTAGTATTCGCTTCACAATTCAAGTCTTGCGTTTAATCTATGTATTTATACTGTATACTAATATTTTAAAGCGTAAACACACACTACTTCATGGCGTAGGATGTCAGCAATTACAGCATATTTTTGAATGAATGTTTTTTTAATAAAAAGCCCTACAATTAGGTCACGCTTTAAGCTATATATTTTCACGCTATTAAACTTAGCTAATAAAAACCCTAATGTGGGAAAGGGACCATATACAACAAGGTGCAATATAGGAAGCAAGATTACCATGGTACGGTAATTGGTATCTAATGTCAAAGGCCTTCGTTGTTATTTGTGCATTTGAATTTTGACATTTGCAATTGAGAATTTGACAAATGTAAACAATGAAATAAAGTTTATATAATTTCACGCGGATGAAGCCGCACGACAACAGCTAGTGTTTGTTAAAATTTAAACGAACATCGTTCACACGATCACTTTAACATGTGTACGAGTAATGCATTTAATTCAACCTCTAACTATATACTTAGTTAAATATAAAGATAATGTACAATATTCAAAATGGAAATATCTTTAAATATTAGCAAAGCGCCTGAATGTGCGTCGAAAAAGTCATAAAATAATTCAAATCGTGTCTACATCGCAATTGTGATATATCGCCAGACTGTGTCGTTGCTGAAATGTATGGAACTATTGTTTCTTTAATACATTATGTATTACATCACTGTTTATTGTTTTTCCTATGAATATAAAGCTTGGTAAGATAAAAGCAAAAAGAGTGAAATATTGAATCGAATATGTTAAGTTATTTCGTAATAGCGGTGATAAATCATAGGAAATTGTTATCGGAAATGGACGTTATGACAAATGTTTGCATTTCCAAAAGTATTTCGGAGGTAATGGTTCATGGTCATAGTAATGTCCAGATTATCCAACACATTGATATCAGAAATACGTCGAGTTACGTATCATTCTCGTTATGGATGTAAAAGTTTTAAGATGTAAAACATATTTTACACACGCTCTTAATGTTATACAAGATCTCAAGACTAAGAGCGGGCACACACCTTTGACTAAACTATAGCACAACTGTTGTGCGATTGTCGATTGTATAAAAATCGAGTAGTGTGCGCACCTCCATATAAGCTCATAGGAATGAAAGCGAGACTAAATAGTTATGCTATAAGTTAAGTCAAAGGTGTGCGCGCGCTCTACACGAGCTTATAAGACTTAAACTTTTAAAGAAAATTATATTATCATCTAAGTGAGACAAACTATTGAATTGATATTATTACCATTTTTTGTCGCGGTTCGTTCAAATCAAGAGAATAAAAATGATCTTCTAACCTTGATAAATTTATATAGGACAATGAATGGTCGGTACTATAAAAGTTAAACAATTTATCAAAGCATCGCGTCCCCGGGCACAGAGCCGTATTGATAAATGGTAGAAAAACTTGTTATTAACTTCGTTAGATATATCTGGATTTACGATGTGATTTGTGTTTTAGTGATATTTTTACAAAAAATATCACTCAAGGACTTACACGACTCGTAATAATATAATATCTTCAATTAAATAAATTTAACTTTGTACTTACATGTCGCATTTCGCGAACATGAAACTGGCAAATCGCCATAATTATGATTTCGAGGGTTTGCCGCGAAAATCATAATTTATCTCACTTAGTGGTTACATTAAATGACACCAGCATTTATTGCGACGATGTTAAATAAAATGACTTTGTTGAAGAGGACTGATTATAGCATTCCTCTCACATACTTTTAAAAAAAATAGGTAACAAGTGTTAGAATGAGCGTCGGAGGCTCAGAGGTTTGAGCACTTGACCTGTAATCAACAGGTCTTGGGTTCGAAGCTTGCTATGTACCAATGTGATTTTCGATTTTTCGAATTCCATATGTACATAATTTACCCGCAGTGGACCAGCGTGGTTGACTATGGCTTAGTCACCCCTAACTTAGAGTAGGCAAGCCCCTCGGTGAGGACGTATAGCGAGTTGGTGATGATGATGGAAATGTTAAACTAGAAATTCGCAAAACTGACTTTTTTAAACAGCTGTGTAAAATAACCTTTAACAGGCTAAGTCCGAAGTAATCAACTGAGCCAGAATATATGAGCAGTCGGGTCGTGTTACAAGATATACGTTTCTGGGAGCTTTCCTTAATGTGAGTACGTAACGCCACTTAACTAAACTGTGCTTTGCATCGCCTCTAATTCGAACCTTCACTCTTCGAGCACTAACCTCAGCACTTTGAGCACTTAACTAAACCACCGGAGCACAATCTCGGTGGTAAATTGTTCTATTATGTTTCTCAAGTCTTGTATATTAGTGCTAAGTACTGCATGGATGCATATTTGGTTGAGACCGAAACTTTGTGAGTTATATTGTAACGTTGTTATTAATATTTATTGCTGGCTATTAACTTACTATTTGTACGCTTGTCTTTCCTCATTTACTTTAATATAATAGTTGGTGAGTTTTGGGATGTCGTAAAATTTTCAAGTAAATCTAATCATTGTAAGGTTCAGTGAAGCATAAAGTAAATGTAAAAACCGGGAGAATATTTTTAAATCTGGAAAGAATATCACAAAGTCGACAAAATAATAACGATCTGAATCGTTTCAGTTAAATTTTCAGTGGCCGGAGTGAGAGCTGCCTGAATAAAGTTCGGAAATGAGACGCTGAACATTTTCAGGTCGAGTATTTACGACACGGTCGGAATGCTTTCAAATTGTTCGAAACTTACAAAATTTTCTCAACTTTACTATTTATTCATATAATAAAACTGGCAAGTGGTTAAGAATTGTGCATCTTGGATTACTTTTCGGGAATGGAATAATTTATTAAGATATCTTTTTTAATATAAAAAGTTTTCGATTCAATAAACGAATCATATAAAGAAAATTTATATCTCGTGTTCGTAAATTCATGTTAACTCTTACAAGAAAATATGTTAAAACTAGCTGTTCGCGTGCGGATTCATTCGCGTGAAATTATAAAAACTTTATTTTGTTGTTTACATTTGTCAAATTATCAATAGCAAATGTCAAAATGACAATGACATGACAAGACAAACCTTAGCAATCTTTCTTTCTTGATGTTGGCAGCAACTTATGGTCTCTTTCCCACATTAGGGTTTTTATCCAAAATATTTACCCCCTAAGTTTAATGGCGTGAAAATATATAGGCTAAAGCGTGACGTAAGTGTACGGCTTTTTATTAAAAAAAAATATTCAAAAAATGCTGTAATTGCTGACATCTTTACGCTTTATTATAATAGTATAGATTTTATTTTATTTTTATTGGAAAGGTACACCAATTGCATGTTCAAAGTTTATATAATATATTATAATATAATAGTATAGATTAGTTCTCCTAGAGACATACATGTTGCTTGCTGTTTACACACAAATAAAACATTTTAATATACTCCAGCATGAAGTATAGCAAATAATTCTTGGCAGATGTCCAGCATTTATTGTTTCTCGAACATCCCGCGGGTTTTGCAATAAATTTTCTCCTTCGATTCCGACATAAAATGAACTTTAAAATATTGTTCAGTGAAATTTCTTTGTTTGACTACAAACGTATCTTATTTTTCTAAATCATTCTCTTTTTTTATCATTTAAGAAAAAATAATAAAAAATTGGATTCATTAGAAGACGAGAGGAATCTTTGACGTTATAAAATGAAATTACTGTTAACGAGGCGGACATCCCGCGGACCGAGGAATTTATTTCAAATATCTATTGTGTTCGAGAAATTGAAACAAGAGATAAAATTTAAAGATACAAGAAATTAAGTCTAGAGAAGTATATTTAAATTTGTTTATCGTTTTCTACTAAACTTAGTAGGAACATTCAAAGACTAGTTTACTATATGAGACACTAGGATTGTTAAAATTAAATATACTGCTGTGACTGATATATTCATACTCCGTATATCGGCAGCATACTTCAATTACTCGTGACGTAATGGTGTTACGAAGCCTACCATTTGTAATTCAAATATACCAATCGAGTAGCTGCTAGCTGATATCAGAAATTCAGAACAGTACAGATTCGAATGGTTGTATGGAAGTACAAAAAATCAATGATATAAGAATATGAAGTGTTATATTCAAAATTAAATGGCGAAAAACTAAAAAAGAACGACTATTTAATCCGGTGTGTTAAGCCAGTCAGAGCCCAATCTCAAGGTACATAATTCTGGGTAATTTTATTTCATGCATACGATCATTCAGGTTCAAAAATGATAATTTGGATAAGGATATAAAGGAAATTCTTATTTTTAGAATCTAAATACAATAAACTGAATCTAAAGTTAAGGGATCAACTATATGTAAGTTGTAAAATGAACCTTGGTAGAAATAGATGTTAACTGGAATCCCTTAGTACTCTCCAGTCGTCTTCAATAACGCCCACTATTCGCTCGCAGTCACCGAGCACTTTAAAGCACCGCCTCGCTGCGGTTACATCTGTATTACATCCGGGTGGAACCTAAATCTTGTTATTATCAATTTGCATTTGCATACATTAAAATCATTTTCTCAAATACATAGCTAAGGTAAAGAGATTTGTCGAATACTTTTTTTTTTTTAACTACTTCTACACACTCTTGGTCCGTACTCTTTTTTGCACAGCTATTGTCGAATACTTACATATATTGCTCATGTCTTAGCTAATACCTGTTTGTAGAGTTTTTAAAATAAAATGTTAAATATTACACTATCATTTTATTTTCAATGTATCCCGAAATAAAATTGCAGCGTATTAAAAAAATCCGCGTTGAAACTATATTTCACGAACGCAATCAGAGGTTTTAACCGTCAGTGATGGGAACGCGAGAGTTTCGTATCGATACTTCACTCGACGTCAAACGTTTGGTAAAGTGGTATTTTTTAAAATTGCTTTTTCCGCCGGCGGCAAAAGTTTGAAGCCGCGCCAGCTGCGGGCCGAGTCTGCAAACTCTCGCCGCCCAAGCCGCGCCGCGCTACTTGCCACACTTTCTTTGATAAACTTTGTTTTATGCTGCATAAAATGGGATTTATTTAAAATTGTCTGATTATTTCAGATTAATCACTATTAAACCTAATGTGTAAATATAAGTGTAAAGGCAGTCAACTTCTACTGCGAGAAAAACAATTCCTAAGCCGTAACATATTTGTATATATTTAACAGTTGGTACTGTTAGTTGCAACAATTGTGGCAGTTTCAAGAATTTTAATATTGCAATTGTCGTTCCGCGGAAGCCAATTTACCTCGTGGCAAGATTGTAACTGAATAAGTTAGCTAACCGTTGGAGCGGCTATAAATCTGAGCTAGCTAACGCCAGCTGGCCAGCTTGCGACTTAATTACATCTCTAACAATCAGATTCAGCTAAAGTCAGTTCACTGCTATTCCAAGTATCTAATGCACTGGTTGGTAGCGTTTTGGGTTATGTTCTATTCATAAACTAAAGCTTTTAAAGTATTTTTCTGTGAAAACTTTAATTCAAAATGCATCACGAATCTAATTTAAATTCTAGAAAGAACACGGTGCGGCTTCAAGTAGTTTCACAGCGGTTCGCCAGGTGGCACAACATCCTCTACAAGTTCGTAAAAATAACTAGAAAAAGATGGCAACTTCAATGATAATAAAAACTAAAAGCCATAACGTTATATACCAAGACTTAGAATAGACATTTAGGTTAAAACTACATAGACAAAGTTTTGTTAAACTTAGAAGATAATTTGATTTATTGGTTTTTCAGGGCTTTAAATTTAAAGATAATTAAAATACGAAATATAAAAAAAACACATTTAATTATCACTTAACGTTCTTATGCACGAGCCAGTCAAACGCTCCACCGATTTCCGATATTCCTGGATAACCTGATTCTTGATGATGACTCTCATGCTCCGGAGGCCCATAGCTGTACCCAACAGTATTGTAGTCTGAAGGTGCGCCATACACGGGCGCTGGTGCGGGCTTACTCGATTTGTTCTTTAAGAAGTAGTTGATGAAGAGACCGAAGAGGTAGAAGAGCTTCTGGAAGAACGCCATCATGAAGAAGACGGATGCTGCTTTGAATATTGCCACTTTTGAGAAAATGAACAGGAGGATCATACCTGGAAAGGAGATAGTATGTGGTTATCAAGCAGAACCTACTGCTGGCATAGTTAAACCGAGAATCGACCTTAATATCTTCATGGGAATGGTCTTTCGCAACTGACCGTCCACGATTGGTCTATCCACCCATTTTCTTAAAGTATCTCTCCGACTATAGAAGGTTGTTAGACAGAATCACAATAGGCAGGTAGAAGAATGTAGCCATATTTTATTTTATTTTATTATCGTGTATATTTTGTATTACCTACGCACTAAAATGTTAAAAAAAATACGAAGACGAAATAAAAAGCTGAGTATATTTCCAGGGCCTGCATAACTTTAAAACTTCGAGGCGTATCTCAGACGGCATTTTTGTATGACCTGTCTATTACCGCTGTATATTACTGCTGGCAGGGCTTAGAGCGTGATTAGAGCATTTAGTTATCTCCAGTAGGCAGCAGTCGGCGCCACTGAGATTACGCTAATGCCGAGCCCGTGTCGAATTACTTAGCACACCCGTCATACTCTAGCGAATACTTTTCTTAATATTTTATCTAGTTAAATACTCAGGATGTTTATTTCAACGTTGACAGCTAGGTCTTGGCGTGGGAAAATCTCTATATTCAAGCAATATTCCTTAAATTTAAGTTTGAGAAATTAAATTAGAATGATATGATAGAAATTGCTCAAAGACTCAAAGGTTAGACTCTTTTTCTCTTTTTTCTCTTTAACAATGTAATAAACAGTATTGATGGAAAACTATGCAAGGATGTACTTACCCAATAATTTAGCGGAACTCTTCTTCTTCTTAGCTCTTGTTTCTTCTATTAACAAATCATTGCTTTCAAAACAATAACAAAAGCCAATCAATACAAATGCTAACAACACTATTTTTATCATTTTGTAATTTCCTAACTTTCACTTTATTCTCAATTAAAAAAAAATTAGACTCACGAGATTTCTGAACAAAAATTTCCTGTTTCTGAAAGTATTTTTAAAATACCGATGTTAAAGATCTGTTCTGTAGCAGAGTCTGTTAATGAATACCGAGGTGTTTTTAATACAGTTCGTATTTGTTGTGCAAAGGAAAGTGATCCTTTGTTTTCCTCATGTTAAACAAATCGCTTGGACTTTTCTCTAGCTGGAACTAATGAACTTGTACGGAGCCAATTACAGCCGCTTTGTTTGGCTCGTCGCCAGCGTGCCTCGACGTTTAAACGATACGCATTTAAAAATTTTCACTTTATTTAGAATGAAAGTAATTTGCATAACAAAAGCGTTTGTACTTAGTGGAAATACATCTGTTTTTACAGAAATGTTTCTATGCTAGTTTTAACAATTGGCAGTAATTAATCGCATGCTTAGTTACAAACGTTTACTTTATTTTTGTTGTACCAAAAAGTTAAATATGAACAAAGTTTACTTATAAAAGGTTTTCATTAAAATTGTTTCAAAATACTCATAGGTTTTCAGTCTGTTGCGCTAATTGACTTTTAAAACCACTTTAAGAGATGTTTTGGGCTAGACGTATAAATTATTCGGTGTAACGATTGTTTCTTGCAGACTTTACGGAGATGCGGAGCTAGAGATGGAATACAATTGCACTGGATTGCACTGAAAGGATTTAAAGAACGTTAACTTAAAAAACAGCGAAAACATGCAAAATTATACTAAAGTAAAATTAATTGTAGTTTAAGAGACTAGTGGTCATAATTTATTTTCACTGTACATGTTGTTTATTACAATAAGGACCTTAAGTTGAAGGAATCTTGTGTTATTATTCTGACAACTCAGGAGTTTTTAGCGAATAAACGTATCTTGCATAAAAATGTTGAAATTTCAATTTCATGGTATTGTTTATAAGAGCTGTAATTTTTATGCCCATAAAGAAATAATTACGAATCGTTAATTTGCACATTATGTACTCATGGGTTTATACTATGTTTTGCTCACGTTGATTTGTGTAGTTAAATCAGAAAATAGAGACATCGAGAAATTTGAATTCTGCCAAAACCTTAAATGCGATGAATGGCCAAATATAGAAGTTTGTGGTATACGAGAAGAACTTGACGGTTATAGATTAAAATTGTTTGAAAGTGAATGTCAGCTATTGAAATACGGTTGCAAAGTAGACGACGATAAAACTTATGGAATAATCAATTTAGATTACTGTAAAAAAGCTTTCATAGAAGACTATCAAAATGGAAATTTTAAAAACGAAATTGTTGAAGATCGACAGAAAGTGAAATCAGATCAATGCACGAAACTCAATTGTTCTTACACGAGTAATAAAACGAAAATTTGTGGACTTAAAAAACATGACGCTGGTTATAAAGTAAGGATATTTGAAAATGAATGTGAACTTAGGAAGCACAATTGTAAAACGAAATCTGAATTTGTGGAAACAGATTTGTTTATTTGCGATTTTACATTATCAAATGATTCTGTTACATTCAGCGATGATGCAATAAAATCTAACGAAGAACGAAAAGATGTATTAAACAACATTGTTGTTATAGATGCTAATATGCTGGGTTACAAAAATAATATCAATGACACTATTGAAACATTCTTTGCAGCGACTCATGTTCTTGATATGCCAATGCGCGAAGTATCGCCCGATTTGGTTAATGAGATTACACGAAGAAGACAAATCAAAATCGCAGGACCTGTAAAAGTATTTCAACCTTGGACTACAATTCCATCTAATGTCACCGACGATTATCTGCACAGTCCAACTTTGTCCTCGTGTTTCCATAAATGTCCTACAAAATGTCCAGATACGTATGCACCTGTGTGTGGTGTGCCAGGCATTGTTGCTCGAGAACCTTCACTGATGTTCCAGAACCATTGCTTTATGGACGTAGCGCAATGCAAGATGCGCTGGGAGGATAGAAGTCCCACTGCTATCAGCTCCTCCTACATAGAGTCGTCCTTCATGTTTTGTTTAGGAGATGAGTTAAATGCAATGTATAGATTTTTGCCTCTAGTAAGAACGTTACAGCACATGGGCCGCTTAAAGAAGAAAGGTCGATTTAGGTACAAGCTTAGAAATATGAGATTCTTTAACAGTCTTTTATCTAGAGATCCTAAGCTTATGGGATAAATATATTCTAATATTTCGTTTGCCTGAAAATGTCTACAAATAATTGAATATGCAAATTATTCTTAACATAAATCTTCATAGCAAGTAATAACCTCACTATTAAAATACCGACGTAAGTTAATAAAAACTTATTAACTTAAAGCATGTTCTTCCTCTTTGTGCTCTAGCATACCTAATGAGCAAACTTAACGTAAACTTTGAAATTTAAAGGAAGCGCAGGGGAAAATATTATCATTGTAATACATGTGGCTTGCGGCGTGCATGCGAGGCGCTAGCGAGGCGCAGGCGAGGCCACGCCGTATATTTTCTTGTATTTAAAATTTATGGCCAACTTTCTGGGCTTTCGAGCATGTGAATAAATTATGCTGCATAATTCCCATAAAGCTGGGATATTCACCGGCCTCACGAACACTATCGTTACTAGAGAGATTGTAAATCACGATATGGTCGCTTTAGGAGGAATATAATACGAAAATACTTCATATAAAATTAAAATTACGTTTCATATTATATCCGGGTTTGTATTATTTTGAGTAATATCGAAAGTGCATAAGATATTAAGTGCAAAAAGTCAGTAAAAATATTACACACTCATCGTTTTCTGCAAATATTTATGTGAAAAATAAATTCAACTTTCTTTAAGCACGTAAAGGCTGCGAAAATGCAGTAGTTTCGAGAAGCTAAGAATTATAAAATTGCAGTAAAGGTTAAAGTCTTCCAATAAATTTTTCTTTGTTCTCCAGATTTGTAGGCGAACTTCGTTGCATATTTGGGTTTCGAAAAACTTTTTTAACAAAGCAGGACAAAGTTAATCGCTTTTCTTTATTTTATTTTTAATTTTATGGAGTGCAAAGTTAACTTATCGTGTTTGATAAATTTCCTTTAGAAAATATAGTGTAAATTAAAAGAAAAACACAGTAAATACTTAATAGAGTCACTGTCTCTCTATATTGATGCTGTAGAAAAAAAAGTAAAAAATAACTGACAGATCAATTACCTTCTTTTTTTTGGAAATCGGTCAAAAATAAAATTCGTACAACATGAGTTGTTGAGATCAACTTTTTAACAACGCGTCAATGGATGATTTGAATATAAGAGCTAAAAACTCTATTTCTGTGTGTCACCGTCAGTCTATGTCCTGTAACACAGCTAACGTTAAAATGATAGATTGTAGGCGCATCTTCTTTTTTCCACCCGCCGTTTGACAAATGACTTGCGCTGGAAAGGGTTTGATGGACGACGACACTGTCATAAAACATTGCTATATATCCTCTGCTATCTATAGACTATTGTAACAATACATATTATATCCTTCGGCCGCGTCTTCACTTAACTTAGGTGGAATCGTGGTCAAGCACTGGTTTACTTATGTTTAAAAAAAAAACCATAATTTTAATGTATCATTACAACCTATGTCAGTCCATTCTACGCATAGATCTTCCCCAAACCTCTGTTAAGGATAATAAACATATTTTTTTTACTATTTGAGATTTGAATATCAACGAAAAGTATATCAATTCCTACGGTTTTGAAAAGTAGAGGTGTATGCAAAAATACATCAAGAAATTAAACTCTGTAATTATTTTTTATATCTTTTTGCTTAAAATAATGTCGAGTAAAACTACTAACTTATTTAAGATTGCGGACATGAAAATTGGCTGCAAACACTACGCTAACTGTTCAAGGAAACGCTTGTAAGTGTTTGAAATTTTAAAGAGAATTTACAATAAGCTTTGTAGTGCACAGTCCCCAGTTCCCATCGCAATTGTCCCATATTAAGATGCGTCGCCTTTTCGGTAAGCAAGTCCAAGTTTATTTAAATTATAAAATTACATGTAGAACTTATTAGAAGAATTTTAGAGTAAAAATAGCCGTCGAAGATATTTTATTTCCTAGAAACGAATGGCGGAAAGAACTAAGGTAGCGCTTGAATGGAATAAAATTTACGACGTCTTAATAAATAAATGGAAACAGTAAATTATCTCGGAGAGTCGTAAAACGAACGTAAATTAAATGAACTTGTTGAGACTTTTACATACTTATTACTGCCAACTTTTTAAAAGTGAAATTAAAAAACATCGCTTTTCATCCGGGAAAATCTTAAATGAAATTATTTATTACTTCTTTAGTAAAGATTTGTAGTCTTTATAATAAACTAGCTGTTGCTCACGACTTGGTCCACGTGGAATTAAAAAATATAGCCTGTGTTACTCACTTATAAATAACTTTTCTAATTGTGAAAGAATTTTTAAAATCGGCCCAGTGATTTTCACGTGAAACAAATACATACAAAAATACAAATCTTTCCTCTTTGTAATATTAGTATAGATAAATTAGAACCTAATATAAGTATGAAAGAAACAAAATAGGGCAAATTCTGTTGTGTCCACTTAAAATGATAAATTATACATCTCAGACCTTTTTAGCTGAGGAGATTTTATTTTCAAATAGAGATAAGCGTGTGATTTATGATGTTCTCTGTGACCCTCTTGAAAGTGGTAATAGAAAAATAAATATGTAAGACAGGGAAAATAAAAAGCTAATATAAGGGTGCTAGGGTAAAAACTTTTTTCTCTGAGAGTTAAAATAAAATTAAAAATTAAAATCTGTTTAAAGATTATAATGAAAAATATCAATGTTTGTTGTTCATAATATTTTTTTGTACACATAATGGTTTTGTATCGCGCTATTACAAGAAACGTGTTTGCTTATTCTAGCAGATAATGAGCAGTTTGCGTTTACGAGCTTTGCTACGTATGACTACAGTCTATTTCTTAGACGATTATTGTATTAAACGTTTAGTGATCAAGATAAGGAGACTTTTTTCTATGTACACTAATATTTTAAATGCGAAACTTGTGGTTGGATATTTGTTAGAGTTTGTAGCCTAAAGTGCTGATCCGATCTCGATGAAATTTGACACAGATGTTGAACGTAGTCCGGAAGAACACATAGGCTACTTGTAAATATTTTTTTTAATTCAGCGCAGAACGAGTTGCAGGCGAAGGCTAGTAAAGAACGGATTTTCAAAACATTATTTGAACCATTTACTGATTGTTACAGGACACGGTGATGTGGGTGTATTAGTAAAGGGAAAGTGAAGACACCTAGAACACTATTATTTTCAGTTTTAACCAATAAATTGACCCCGTAATGTTCAAATAAGCAAACACTATTCTCCAAATACTTCCGCTACAAAATGTAATGTTTACATTTCAGTTATATCGAAAAACAAATTATTAAGTAAGTGGTGAAATTCATAACATCGTAAACATGACGCGAAAATTTACCTTTACGTAATAGTCACACTTTCACGTTGACTTTACTATTATCACTTAATTATCACAACTTGGAACTTGGAATTGCTTACAACCGATACGGCATTACAGTTTGGTTTACTGACCAGTGTACTTGTTGGTTAAAAAGCGATACTTTGACCTCGTATTTCAAACGGATTTACGGATTAACCTCAGTAAGCAGCTAAGGATTAAAAAATGAATCTGCTTGTAATATTGTCTGTGATACTCTTCGTGAGTTTGGTCAATTGCGAAGACGCGGAGAACAAAGATGTGGAAGGCAGGGGGAAGGCAAAATACGCTTTATTAAGTAAGTATTACCTAGATGTTTGGATTTGTTTATATTCTAGATATGTTACTAAAGCATAGTATTCAAAGTCGATGATTGGAAAAAAAATTATATTATATTTTAAATAATAGCTTGTTATAATCAGCTATGTTTAGTTTAGTAGCCGATCCCGATATTCGCTGTGAGTAGTCTCCTAAAATATCTCCTTAAAAATTTGACAGCGAAATCTTAAACCAAATTATATTGTACAGATAGTTTAAAGTGTTACTGAATTATTTTACATGTCTGTGAAGTTATCTGCAAATAATCTTGTTTTTAAATCGAATGTGATCAAGGAAAATCAGATATTCCCTTAAGTGTTGTTTTTCAATCATTGTTCGATGCTCTCCGGGCCGCTTTCGTTTTAACGCTAACTACCTGCCTACAACGGGGATGAATCCCTTTGATATGCGATTTTCTGCCTAACGTAGCTGAAATACGGGTTGTAATGTCTCGCACCGGAAACACGATGCGGTTTATGACCCCATTTCCGATGTCAGCTATTGTACGTAGGCTTTTTACTCGAAAATGATAGCATCGGGTAATCGAATGCGCGTTACACATGACAATGTGTCACCGAATAGATTTAGAATATTAAATTCAAATGTACGAGGATTATATCCCAAAATTGGCTTCTAAATTATGCACTGTTCAGAATATTCTCAATTCGTTATTGCAATTTTGTGTGTGGAAATTAATACTTACGTAGCGATATTCTATCATTTGCATAACAAGGGAATTAGCACTATAGATGATATATTATTTCAGAAAAGTATTAACAATTTAAGTATTGATGATAAAAGTATTATTGTAGTGCAGTTGTAATATTATTCCTTACTAGCTTTCGCTCGCGACTCCGTCCGCGTGGAATTGAAAAAAAAAAAGAACTAAGTAGCCTATGTGTTCTTCCAGACTATGTTCTATATCCATGCTAAATTTCATCCAGATCCATTCAGCCGTTTAGGCTACAAACTCTAACAAACATCCATCCATCCATCCATCTAAACTTTCGCATTTATAATATTAGTATGATATCAATTACGGAGAGACTCACACTGGAATCAAGAGATATCAATCGTACAACACTTTTGCTTGAACAATACAATAATTGTAAAACATTTCGTTTGTTACAGCCCACCTAGCAATAATATTTGGCGCGAAAGTGGGACTGTACAAGATAATCTTAGGCATAGCTCTCGTGGTGGCCAGCATCAAGGCTATGGTGGTGATGGCTTGGGTTCTGGCGGCCTTTAAATACGTCCCCGACGCGTGGCCCTACTACAGGGACCAACGGCTAAGACCTTACAATGATAAGTTCTACCAACCGCCTGGTAACGCCTTCTTAGATGTCTTCATGAATACACGTCATTGATTGGTGTGTATTTATATATTTTTTTATTATCATGAAATTCTGATAGTGTCTTATCCACGTTGTTGTGTTGTCTTGTTTGATAATTCTTACTAGTTAAAGTTCTTTTTTCTTACAAAGTAAAACATAATGCCTATAATTATAACTAAAGATAATTAAAAAATTATTTTCTTCTTCACAAATGTCACAAACTTCGAGGAACAAATAAATAATTGCTTGTTACTTCTTCTTATATGTATGTATATAAAGGCCTAAGATGAAAAAAGTGATTAACTTTGTGTTTAGTAATTAATTTTGTATAGTCATGAATATAAATATTTCCCTAAATTCTAAAAAACAAATGTAATAGTTACTGTATTTATAGACTGAAAACATAGTTACGAATAAAACAATTTTCATTAAATATGTCTTTGACTGCTTTGAATTATAAAAATGTTTATTTAGTTTTGGCACATTGTTAAGGAGATATTTTAATTAAAGATAAATATTCTCTTAGGTCTGACTAAGAAGTTTATTACCACTTATTTTTCTTTCAAATATTTTACTGTAAAACAAATTTATTTTAAGATCTCTTTGAACGTCTACTTGAACACCTTATCACGAAAATTCATGAGAACTGTTTCGTAACAATTGACAGAATTCGTATTAGATGTTTAGCAGCGCCCCTATCGGACTATAAGTACATCAAGAAATTTCATACAATTTTTGCCCATAATTTTACGAATAAGTTCTCGCAATAATCGTGATAGACCCTCAATTTCATTCGATAATTCAATTAGTATTCTTCTCCAGAATGCTTTATTATTTAATAACCTATTACTAACACCATATTGTTTCTTTCCAGTGCATTTCTTCTACGTGGTGGCAACAAAACTATTCGTCTTGAAGATTGTTTATGGTATTATTTTCTACGTGATATTGACAAAAGCTTGGCACTTTGTTATCTGGCTTATACACTATTTGAAATTGAAGAAACACGACCATTACGTGGAGTTCGACCACGGTGACCATTATTACGACCATCACGACCATCATCACGACCACCATCACGATTATTACGAACATCAACCCTACGGCAAACCGAGCTACGGTAAAAGCGACTACGGATACAAACAGCAAGCTATTTACGATGCAGATGGCTCATATTCTGTTAAAAAACCGTAAAGCAATTGCTTAAAAATTATAGTTTAACGTTGCCAAAGTTTTAGATAGTTATTTTTACATTGTAGTACGGTTCGCGAGCACGATAGCAGGCACATCTTTATAATTTCATACTAAGAGCAGGACGACTGTCGATTGTTTCGCAGCCCATTCAACTGTTTAGTTACACAACTATAATAAAAATCTAGTAGTGTGCGCGCCTCTATATTAGCTCATAGGAATCAAAGCGCGATTGAACAGTTGTGTGATAGTTTAGTTTCAGGTGTGCGCTCGCCCTACGTCTTCTTCTCTTAGTAGTCATATAATAAGTCTGAGTGGGGTTAATGACCTCAGGTTTAGTAGTTTTTAGTATTTATTAAATGAAACTGTTAAACATATTAGATGTAATATTTATTTTTTATTTATCTTAAACTATATAATAAATCAATGTTAGTCCTACAAGTCATTACATTAAAACTTTGTAATTGTGTAAAAAATAATCCACGTAATATATATTATTTAATTGTTTATGATAAGGAAAATACGTTTTTAGTCCGTTTTAACATATTAAAGGTGTTTAAAAAAACTAAACTGGTTTTCATGATTTTCCCAAATGTTTGTAATAAATATAATATTATTCGCACGATGCGGAATTTTAAATGTTACTTGAGAAAGTTGTGTAGGATTTCGGAAGCCAGGTTCTTACTTCGGCGGGGCAATAGCAATGTTAATAATACAACTTTGGTGCAATGCTAATTTTTATTTCCTACAGCTTTGAAATTTTGGATAAAATAATGAGTTATACATAGTTACTATATTATTGTAAAAGCATTACACGAAATTAATACACATCTGACTTTTAAACAAAGATCAAGTATTGAGAATATTGAGTACATTTTAAATCAGATTAAGGCTTTAACATTTCTCTACTGATTAAAATAAATCCCTTTATAATGAAGGCTTCATTAGCTAACATCGGATGGTACTTTTGTATCTAAGTCTCTTGAATTGCAAATAGCAAAATCAAGTAGTCAATATGTACCTAATTGGATGGTAAAGTTAATTTAGTCATAGCAAACTTTTTTAAATACAATTATAACGCCTGTAAGAATTACATAGGCAATACTAATCCGTTGTGGTTGAGCTAATATTTTTTAAGGCTTCTATCTATTGCGTGGTTTCGTACGTGATTCAAGAATTATGAACATACATACGTCCATTGTTGATTTGTCGTGAAAAATGAACGAAACTCACGAGTACGCCAAACTGCATAGAACCGGTTTGCATCGGTATTTTTAAGGTTATGTTCGTTCAGTGCTTATAGCTAGACAGACAACCCTTATTTTCTTGAACAAAAACATTGCCCTGGGCTGTAAGTCTCATTCAAAATATTAAATGTCTGTCTGACCAATTTGTGTTGTCAAAGTACAAGTAAACGAATTAACAAATTCACCGTATTCAAATATACAGTAAATAAACTCTACATTTTAGGGCCTTTTCGAATTATGATATTTGTGTTAAACACTTGTAGAGCCGGCTAGCTCAAACTTAATTTAATTTACTTTGAACAAGGCAAACAAACAAGGCTTCATGTTTTCATAAATAATTACATTAAATTAATTATTATTTGTCGAAATTTTACGCTACAGCGTTTATAAACACGAATATTACCACGAATGTTTAACTAGGGGTTTTAGGTAAATTTTGGTACAAGCAAGCAAACTAATGCCTAAACAAGACTAGATTTTGCTAATAAATCTGGGTGAAGCAGTTTTAAACTGAATTTCATTCTTACCTGTCTTCATCACAGTTTATAATCAATATCGCCATTCAAAATTATTATAAGCTAAAATTAGTTCAATCGTTCCAAAAGTTTTCTCATTAAAAAGGTCAAATAAAATTACAGGTACTTTTGAAAATATTTTGACATTAATTACTCCGAGATAAGACTTCGTGATACGAATCCAATTAGAAGTTAAAAAACTTTGTTAAAGTTATGCGTGAAATGGGAAAGACTTTTTGAACTCGAATTCGTTGTTTTAGATGTCTTACAAATAAACCTAGTATTTAATTTAGCGTCGATTGAAGCGTAGAGTACTAAATGTACTTCCATTTTACACAAACCGCTTGAATTTATTCATAGAATTAATTATTATTTAGAGCTTTTGCTATGAATGAATAAAATATATGATGCTAGGTTTTGAGACATGATGAAAGGTTTTGTAATATCTAGGAAACTCCTAGTTTTCCACTAAACTAGACACTAATCGTCGTTGTAATTCAAGAAGTAGAGACAATTTGTTTCTTATTTGTGTCAGGTTGGCAAAAGTTAATATACAATTAACTTAAACTATAATATAAGCACTTAATGCTACTGTTTTATTCGATTCAATGACCCACAGTTTAGTATATCAGACATCACTATTTGAGGAACATAAGTACTTAGTAATGCAAACGTGAATACAACAGTCAACGGAAATGGTAATTCGATCACAAAAAGTCACATTAGTTATGTGAATTATCAAAAAATACAATAGTGGCTGAAGGAGGAAACCGCTGTCGAGTGAGTACACAAAACATTAGTAGGAATTGGGCATTGTGTTGAACGTCGAACAATACGACATAGCATTGTTGTTACATAACAGTGTAGAGTTCGAAGCGATTTCGTAACCATTATCGTAGGCTATTGCAACGTGCCTCTCGTTATTTTACCTAATGAATCTTTGCTTTTAATTACATATCGTAAATATCGAACTTTATAGAAAATTCTTGAATGTACGTACTTATATGGCGTCAATATTTTGTAATCAAATTTTAACTAGAATTTTTCTTGTTAATACGATAAGGACGTCTGTAACATCATGCGTAGGTTTCAGGAAATCAGATTGTTATTCCTCTTTTTTAGATTTGAAAAATTAGATGTTTTGTAAAGCTGCATCAACAGTGAGAACTCGCCGTAAAAAGTTCATTGAACTCATTAAATTAATACTAAATAGTTTTTAATTTTCAATCTCATTGATAATATAATCAAAACAGATTTTATTCAATTCAGAGAATTCGTTCGACTATTTAATTTAATCATACAAACTTTTGTTATTGTTCTTCATAACATTAAAATTTTAGAAAACCTTTAAAGGTTGTTGAACTTTAAATGAAAGCAGGTGTAGAATTTCAAGAAAAATAAACTGATTAAATTTTGAATACTTTTAGCTATTTATGTATGTGTATATTAGATTGTCCCGCTACTTATAAATTGAACAAGTACGAGTACTTAGACAAGCTTACAAGATCTAAACCTATGTAATTGATTTCTCATGACAGTCCTCTCTTTAATATTCTATAGGCTTATGCTTCACCCAACACTTGATAGGTGTAGTTAAACTTTAAATCACCAGGAATATACTTACCATAACATTTAATTTTAGTTCTGTATACGAGTACGTATACAGTATGTGTTAAAGGAAAATTAAAATGAAAGATATTTTTGTATAATAAATAACGTTTTATTCTTTAAAACAAACAACCTTAACATACCTATAACAACAGCCGCTGCTCGGGACTACGATCACATTCAGATTTTATATCACTGAGGCACGATTAAAGCTAAAGTTCAGTCTTCTATTTCTATTTAACTATATCACTCTTCTGGCTCGATCAGGGCGTAGTCCAGTCCGTTGCCGTCACCGCCTTTCGTCACTTCGTTATCCTTCGCCGTCTTTGCGGTCTCCTTCAGCTCCTTCTTCCGTATCTTACCGATATGCGTCGTCGCTTCTGCGCCGGTCTGTTCCATGGGAGGCGCCACTGACGATACTTGCACGGACTCCTCCTGCTTCAGTGAAGATGCTTCCACTGTTTCGATCTTCTCGGTCTTGACTTCGGGCGCCCTCACTTCGATGGGGACCTCCCTCTCTGGCGGCGGCGGCGGGAGCTCGTGCTTCGGCGCAGAGATGGAGAGCTTGTTGTTCTCTGTCAGAACAGCGGTCACCTCCTCCGGCTTGCTGCCCGGTGGCAGCACGAATCGCTGCACGAAGTGATTCGCCATGAATCGCTTGTCGTCATCCCCTTCCTTGTGCTTGCCCTCGACGATGATGTATCGGTTTTTGACTTTGATTTTCAATTCGTCAGGCTTGAATCGTTTCACGCTCAAAATGATCTCGAATTTCTCAGGTTCCGAAATAATCTTAGGCTCCTCGAGACTTTCCTCGACGTCCAGTGCGGCGGCAGCTCTTATCAGTTGACTCCATGGCCATAGATAGTGGTAAGCGAGGGAGTGACTGATGTGCCGGTCCAGTGCGGCGAAGGGATCGACATACTTGTTTTTCCTTGCCTCGTCGCAACTCGCAAGACTGACGGCTGCCAGCAACAGAAGTGTTGTCTTGTACATATTGGTAGCGTTGATCAGCGATGCATTCAAACAGAATGCCGGGCCCGCGAGTCGCTCAGCTTTATATAGCCTCAGCGCGCGTGGGGCGCGTGTTCGAGAATGTACGGTGCGTTTCATTGACGGCGGCAGCAGGCGAGCGCCAGGTGTCGCCAACACTTGGGAGAAAGTGAAAACTCGTCGGGTCACCGCTGGTTCCGAATCATCAGTGACTCATACACAAAAGCAGGTTTGTTTTTGTTTGAATCATCTAAAGAGCATAGCTCAAGCCATAACGGTCCATACAGACTCCAATAGAGCAACAAACTTTCATTCTTTATTCGTTTAAGAAACGTAATGATATATTATTTTGAAGCACTGGCTTTACTTTCTATCTAGTAATTTCGGTATATTTTATAACTCCTTGTGTGGAGAATAAAAAAGTAATAAACAGAGTATGTAATTCTTGGTAACTATTAGGATCGCTAATTATTTTTGTTGCATTAAAAATATACCTTAGCTTCGTAACCCATGCCAGAGGATCTGGTTTAGAGGTGCGTGTGTGTGTAAGCGGCGTGTGTACCCGTGTGCCTGCAGTAGTGTGCTGGTACCGTTAGCAGCAACGTGTAGGTCAGGGATATTCTTGTTTAATATAATTCCGTATTCAGTTATTAAACAAAGGCTGACTCATGTTTCTGCAGGAAATACGTTTGTTATAAAGTGAAAATAAGTATAAAATATTTTTATATCAACAGTATTGTACGATTGGATTTATATTCAGTTTGTTTAGTATAAGTTTTTGTATTGTAGTTATATTATTCCATTGATTATGATTTCTTTATTATAAGTTATGAAGAGTTGTGTTGCTAAAATATACGACTAGTCGCGTTTGTATTTCGTTGAACAGAATGTAGTTTTATTATTGTTACATTTAGACATGTGACCTATGATATTTTTGTTTAGTCTCTGTCTAGTTCTTAATGTTATGTAAAAACAATGGAACTTTCTAGAACGATGTAAACATTGAAAAGAATATAAGTAGCAAAATTTTCTAAGTTTAAGAAATATGTTTGCTTTTAATAATTGGGTTTTGATAATATTCTGCCTAAATAATTTTAAGACGCTAACGTTACATTCCAAAGTAGTCCAAAACCATTTTGCATCCTAACACTTTCAAAACAAGATTTAGTTTTGTACGAATTTTATTAAATCGTTTATAGAATTGTGGTGCAGCAAGACCTGATTGCGTATTTCGAAATAAAGCTTAAGCATGCACTGTGTTCTGCTAAGCTAATTAGATTCTTATGTCTTTAGATGTTGGGTTGAGTTTCGTTTTTTATTTTTTTTGTTCCAGAGAATTCCTCAAGTTGCGCATTAACGTACGGATGTAAACAAAGTCAACGCAACAGGTAGACGTAAACATTATATACATAATGTTTATCGTTTTAAATACTAAAGAAGGATAGAAGGAAGGACTGTTTGAAAGATTATAAATGTTATACACTAGGCAGGTTACGATGATAGACTCTAATTACCCTTTAAAGAATAGTTATTAGATGCCTATCAGCCTCTAAATAACATGAAAGGAGGCCCTTTTCAAATAAAAAAGTTTGTTGAATAAATCTACATAAACTTGTGGTCTCATTGCCCAAAAACCTGTATAACAACCTGTATAACGAAGTCTACCTTTTGTATAAAATTTAGAAGTAAAAACGCAGACATTGTCTATATTGAATACATCTATATCCTTTGCAGTTCCTTTGCTATTGCGCAAGTGTTGCTAGTTACAAATTAGGTTGTCCAACGGCCCCCTCTAGTGGGGAGAAATAAACGACTGTAAATTAAATGATTGCCGACAACTCAGATTATGTGGACACATACGTTGGCGGTTATTTGTTGCTGTAGAAAATTCTCGAAACATATTCGATCTCACGCAATTCATTGACCTTATACAAAAATATTTGTTTTAAAAACATTATTAAAATATTAGAAGATTGATAAACGCTTTAAATTCACTTAACTGTTTTGGGATCGAACTTCAATTATTTTTTCTATGCATAATGATTCAATCTTCAAGTTAATCGCTTTCAAATACTTTACTAAGGGACAACAGCTTATATTTAAGGCATGGAAGACCAGACCAGAAGACCTTTCACAAACGAAGCTACAGGTCAAACAGTTTTTGTTAGAAATACCTCAAACTCATTGGCGTTGAGGTCTAATGAAACTAAACCTAGCTTTGAATATGATACGTTTTGATGTTACAGTTAAATAGAACAATATGTAATCCATTTATTCAAAGTAATAACGCGTGCAGATTACCGGAAACCCTATAAATTACAAATATAGGTTGCGGCTGACGCAGTCGAATGAAATGTTAGTTTGCTATCGCATTTTACTTTCGTATACGGTATGATTTGTGCATGGTTAATTTAAAAATTCACGGTCTAGACTCCTAATGGAATTTAATATCGCAAAGTTAATGATTCGTTATAATGGTCGCGATGTCCGGCTTGGGAACATGATGTATGAGTTTTAATTGTACCATCCCTTACATGTAATTGGATGACATTTTATTGATTGGTTTCAAAAGAATTAACTAATAAAACTTTCTTTGTTTCGCGTTCTTTTGTTTTAAATTAACAAAAAAGGTATAGTTAATTTTTAGAATATTTACCTATTACCTAAAATTGGAGTTTGTTATATCAAAAGAATAAATACAGATTTCGGGAAGATGATGTATTTGCGTTGATGATAACGAAAATCGCATTTAAAAAAATTGTCTGTCTGTCTATCTGTCGTTTGTTTGGCTGGGCCGATTTCAACCGGATTTTCATTGAAGGGTAGCTGACATAGACATATTATAGGGTACTTTTTTATCTTAATATTGTGTGGACGAAGTTGCGGGCAACAGCTCGTTTAGTAATAAAATATTTAGAACTATCGGTTACTATAATATGTAACTTTACATGTATTCAAAACAAACTCTAGTATTATTAGCAAGTACGGTTTCCAGTAGAACGGCTTATGATGTAATAACCCACTTACAACCCACTCTAAGTTTATAGAAAAGTTTGAAACAACTTAGTCTGTACGTTAGTTTATGCAGGTTGTTGACCTCAAACTATTATGATTTGTCATCGTTGATAAACTCTTAGTATGATATTTAAATGTGTACTTAAATATTAAGACAAGTTTTCATATTATACACGAACCGACCCGCATGATACGACATGTATTATTGCCATCTTTTACTAATGTTTACGAATAGGTTGTCACCTTTTAGATTACTAACTAAATTGGTTATTAACTACTGCTAAGTTAAGAGAAACTTCAACACCAGCGCCAAATGAGCAAGTCGATTTCCTATGAATCATAAATGTGGAAAATTTCTAGGCTTATTCGTCATGTAAGTCTTACGTAAAATCGATATCTCAGAGCGTGGCAAATAACATTCTAAGTGGACATTTAAATAAGATGTTTTAAGGTAAGTAATACTAAAGAGAACCTAAGTATGATCAAAATTGTTCACAGTTAAAGAATTTCTTGATCTTATATCAGTGGATATACTTATCAAGATCGTCTCTTAATATTGTTCTTTACTAATATTTTTGTATGTATTAAAAAAACTAAAAAACTATTGGGCCGATTTTAAAAATTCTTTCACCGTTACAAAGGTAATTTATCTGTGAGTAACATATGCTATATTTTTTTTAATTCCACGAAGACGAAGTCGAGAGCAATAGCTAGTTCTATATAAACTAGAAAAAAGAACCTTTAAGTTTGCAGGTTATAAAGGAAAAGTACACTCTTTTATCAAATGATTGCAACTCTTTCGAGTTTAGAAATACCGCTATATACATACATATAAGCTAGTACGGAGCATTGCCTTGCAACTGTCCCGTGGAATGTTGCGAGCAAACCGCACGGACTTGTGGAATGCTGACCACATTTTATTGTAACCAGATATAAAGGACATTCCTAAAATAAATATGGATTATTTAATTAGGTCACTACGTAATAGGAATAATTTTGTAGTTACTCTACAGCCCTATCAATTAATTCGTCGATTATTTTATTTTATTGTAAGTGGTGGAAATCTTACTAATCTTACTTCCTACTAATATTATAAATGCGAAAGTTTAGATGGATGGATGGATGGATGTTTGTTAGAGTTTGTAGGCTAAACGGCTGAACGGATCTCGATGAAATTTGGTATAGATGTAGAGGATAGTCTGGAAGAACACATAGGCTGCTCACTTTTGTTTTTTATAATCCCACGCGGACGGAGTCGCGGGCGAAAGCTAGTATGGAATATTTCTGTACTATAAATTCTCATTGCAATAAATTATATTTCAAATATAGGTCAATCTCTACTAAATCTTAACATTTTATAAGATTACAGTATTAGATAACGTATATAATTCACGTATTGATCTGAGTCAGTGTTTTGTTTTAAAAAATAATGGTGTAAAATATCATACAACCGTGAATGTACCGAATATTTGGTGGTTTGACCCTAGAACCTTATAAATAAATATTTGTACACCTGCTTAAAAATATTCAAATCAATAGTATAAAGGTTAAGTGAGACGAGCATTGACTAAGTCGCGGGGTGAAAGTAAATATTGTGAAAGCAACCATCGTCCCAGCGCTCAGCAGTGCGATTGGCTACAAAAAGAAATAAGAAAATGTATGTATCGATGATAAAAGAGCCACTTAAAGGTTGGCGCCGGGCACAGCCACAGAGATGTTTACTCAGACTATCTTTTCCTTTTAATTGATTTAAGAACGTTTCCATGCTTTTCCTATTTAAATATAGCTATTTTTAGATTTAATCACTTAATTATCTGCTTCAATAGTCTTGAACTAAGACGATCATAACTTCATGCAGTTTTTGTGTGCCAAAATTAATAAAATGTTTGACCTTGCCAAAGGTGCGGGTCAAGCATGTTAAAACAATTACATCAGCTTCCTTTTTGTTCTATCTTGGCTTGTCCCCTTCTGTGACTAGGGTCACCATAGTATCTATACTTTAATGGATAAACTTTCTTATAAGACTAATCAAACATAGACATATAGGATACAGTCATAGTGATTTGTCTGTAAACAATTGTTGTCAGTCGACTCTACTCTCCGATCTATTCCGCATTACAAAAGATTCTATTGTTACTACTTTCTTCTCAATTTAGTGGAATGACTTTTTTAATGCGCAGGTACAATAGTTAGGTCCGAGTTGTTTTCTAAAAGTTTCTAGGTATTTTCTTTGCAGTTAATGGCAGCTGCGATTTCTCTAGAAAGTTGTGGTCTGTGCGGACGGAGCTCGGAGCGCTGCAGGCTGTTTGTTTATGAAAGTGCAAACTGCACTGTAGGGGATACAAAGCTTTAACCCAAATCTCTTCGTCAATACCAAAGTATGCAACAATATTTCAGATATTTAAGTAATTTAAAGTGCACCAAACTGACGAGTGTAAATTCTGCTGTCAATGACTTTAGTTACATTGTTATAACTTATAGTACTCTTACGACTATTAAAAATAGACGAAGGAACAAAGAAACTGCAGAAACATTAGCAGTCTGTTATACACTATTTTCTTAAAGGCACCTTGACTTTATCTGCAATTTATCTCAAAAACTTTTATGAGAGTTAAATTAACTTGTATTAACCACTTCAAAATATTACGTTTTCATTAACTCAGATAAACATAAACAAAATGAATGTTGTTAAAATATTATAAAGACATGGTTCATGTGAGATCGTAAATTCTGTCTCAAGGTCTCAAAAGCAGTGAGGTCCAATTTTAGCCGCAAATGGAGGGTCGCTCCCCAGCCGAGTCCGGCACAACGTAAACAAAAAGGAATAGAGGAGGCAATTTATCGGCGCCATTTTTTGTCCTTTGTTTTTCTTATATGATGATTTACTGGTGTTTTGAAATCAGATATACAATCAGGTATTATTGTTGCTTCTACGTTAATTGGATGTGATCACTTTAAGTTGTATTAACGCGAGAAGTACGTAATTTATGTCATTAGAAATAGATATTCTTTAGGTATGTGGAGGTAATGGGAGTATAGAAAATAATAATGTCTCTTGGAATATACAAAATAAATGATTTTGATAAGATGCCGTTCAGCGTAGTATTTAAAATATGCATTATTATTTATTTAAAATAATTTTACTTATTCAAACCTATAAAACAATCTTTATTTTTAAATAAAAAAACCTCAAAGAAGCTAACGTCCCTGGGGCATTAGAAACCTTACCTTAAAATACTTGGTCGAAGAAATCAAAGGATTTTCAAATAATAATCCCGGCGTAAGGAGTACTCAACGATCCTACTTGACTTGGAATAAATTTAAATGTGCTTTAATGTTCCAATTTCTGATAGAGAATGTTCCCATTGGAATAAGTGGGGAATAGACTCTCTACGAATAATGATCGGATTTTATTTTCGTAACTTTTTCATCATAGTAACATCATGCGAAATGACAATCAGGTTTTATATGATTTGTGACAAAAGATAGCTATATCACTAAATTACTCATTCTCTTAGATTGTGTTTGCGTTCTTAAATAAAATTTAATACATTTATGCCTGAGTTTTGACCTTCGGTATTCCCGCGACTCGTTTACCCCCCTTCTGGAAAAATGTCACTAGCTAAAAGCAACAATAATAGGCCATCAGAAATAAAGTTGTTCCAGAACTAACATAAAGTCTAATTTGTAATAGTTTAAAAAGTATTTTTAATAGTTGCAATCACCTTTGATAATAATATTTTGCCACCTTAAAGATTAGGAGCTCACTGACGCCGGGCCAGTGTGAGAGCGCTGATTGTGGAGGGCGCGGGAGGGGAGGCGACGTCAATACACCGAATAAAAAATAATGACCACTCTGATATCCCCCGCTAGATTACCATTTAACTGTCAAGGGCATATTTCGCCCCAACACGAAGGAGATGAGACGATCGTCACGAGAGTTTTTAATAAGCACGCGATTTTTTTGCGTTTCTTAGCTCGAGTGTTATTTGATAAATGCTTGTATTTTTTTTTTTTTTTTTTATATTTGTTAAGCAATTTTTTACACCAATTAAGTATTCCGGAAGAAAGCGAGAACTTTTGATTTGACGTTGATAAAAAATCTGCTTTTGAACAAACATTTTATAAGTCCCGTAATTTTTATTTGAAATCATCTTCCCAATCTTATGCTACTCCCGTAGGGTTGGCGCACTGGTTTTTCGTCCTCCAAATAACTCTATCATTCATAATTTCAGTCCTCCGTTCTTTATCATGTCACCTTTCACGCAATCTATCTCTTAGATTAAGTATTTGAAAATAAAGTAATATTAATATGTCTTGAGTTTTAAATCAGACATTCGTTGAGTAATGTAGGAAAGTTTCTACACGATTCCGTTACTATTTTGTATATCTCAGGAGCGCAGCATCGACTATTCGCAAGTGACGAGCTTGCAGAAAGTTGTGGAAAACGCTGCGGCCGCGAAACCGCAGGCGCTCGCCGGTTTCACGCTAATTTGGACTCACGCCAACTTAAGGTAAATCTGTTCAAATTCTACACAAATAGATAGAGTTTTAGAAAACACTTAGAAGAAATAATCATTTAATATTCTTCTCCAATAGTACAAATAAATATAACATAGGTGCCCGTATAGCTGTTTGAGTTAAGATTTTTCTTTCAATTGTTTTTAGAACCTAGATACTCAACTAGCTAGACAAAGACGTGAAAGTTGTGTTACAACGAAAATCGCTTACCGACAAAACATCAAGTAAAGGTTACAATGTTTCGTGCTTGTATTGTACTAGAAGACATGTATAACTTATTAGAAAAATATCTACGTTTGTACGCACGTATTGTAGGTACCCTTTTTGTACATTATTTCTGTCTCTGTAAAATAAGCTATTTGGGAAGTTAATTTTTAAATTAAATCCAACAATATTTTTGTATAACTTGCAGAATGAATGGCCAACGATATAAAATGTTAATCCGTAGATGAAGCTATTTACACATTGGTTTTCGAAAAAGGATAAACAATTTAATTTATAAATTTAATAAATTGAAGAGCCGTTCTGAATAAAATGCACATATATTTTCTGTATGAATTCGAATACAAATAATCTGATACTACATTTAATTGCTAGATTTTCCTGACAGGCGCTACCAATTTCGGTCATTTTTTACGATTGCTTGAAGCAGATTCTTTTATTCTCTTTTAATTAAAACAGTATTCTATATTTTAGTATACCGTAGAGGGTTCGTTGACAAAATATTTTAATAGAGTATCGATTAAGTTAGTCTCCTTACAGACAATAAACCAACAGGCGTTAAAACAATTGTATCCAAATTTTCTTTTAGTTTAATACTATTGCTCAATTTGATGATTTCTATACTATAGTATTTAAATCTATAGTAAAATAAACTACATAAAAGAGTACTCAATATAATGGGTGATGGTGTACGCTTTATTTTACAGACTTAATTTAGAAATGTCGTTTTGTGTTTCCTTATTTAGGTTAATTAGCTGTCAACGAGTATACAGGTATTGTGCAGGTGAGTGTAGACGTAATTTGGAGCTCCGCCAGGCCGCAGCCGCCGTCTCGCGGCAAAACTTAATGTTATTAAGTCTCCCAACTTCTAACTTAGGTAAAATAATCCTTATTTAAAAGTATTAAAATATTCAAAGGGGTCTTAATTAATAATAAAAACTAGAAAAGAATAATATTTCTATGTTTATAATTATTTACAAGAGCCTCTCATAAAAAAGTAATGAATGGATAGTTGCTCTTAATGATTTTTAGAGATAAAAATACGAAATCTATTGCGAAACGTTCAAAAGTAAAGTTTAAACATTTTTAATGAAGTCGGTTTTTCGTCATTTCATTTCTTTAGTGGGTCATATGTCAATCTTTAAAATCGATTTGGAAATTATTATTTCTTTCGATTTTATAATGATTTGATGATATAGTCGCACAAGTGGAAAAGTGTTTTTCTGTAAGATTTACGGTTGGTAATAGTACAAACTGTCATGAATTAAATTAAAATTTTATTTTGGCCATGATATAATGAGATTGTTATAAAGAGATAGACAATTACGTAGAGTCTTCAATACCTATAATTCTCTAATATAAGATGAAAAGATTTAGTTTTTATTGATTTTTAACTTTTTTAAACATGTCTACTAAATATATTTAACTTTTGAAGCAACGAGATATTGCCAAACAATTCCGATTATCATAGTCTTTTATGAAACCATTTTTAACTTTTGTAACAGAGTTACTTGAAAATATTCCGTTTTATCCAAATTGAATTTCCGAACCGGTTTTACTCAGTTTTTTATTTGTTTTAGGAAATTAATTCCAAAACCCCTACAGATATCCGGCTTTCATATCCGAAATCCCAGATTAGATTATTGGTTGTAAACAATTCAGTTATTACCAAAATTGCGTTTTTGAGTTTAAGATTCACTTAATCCCTTCGGAAAATTTAGAGTTTTCAGAAAAATATAAGGATATTCTGCATTACAATCTAACGTAAGTTTTATTTATTGTAGAAGGGGAAAGAAAGGAGTGCCCAATGATATTAAATCCGATGCCTATGGACAACTGCAGCGCTAGGGGAACCGCATATATTTATTTAGTTTTATGATTAAAATTATGGAAAACATAATTATGCAACATAAAAGGAACATAAAACATCTATCAAAGTAATTATTTGTTTACATACAGTGCTGAGATTCTAATGATATATCAAGAACACGTAACATCTTCTTGAATACGTGATCTCGTAGATGTGCTCATAAAATGATATCTTGTCACGAATTATCAAGGTCTTTTAGTAAGAGTTTTTAAGGCATATTTCTAAGAAGTATTTTTCTCATTTAACTCAAATATATCCCTTTACCTTGTATTTAAGGCCAGTAATACATTTGCCAGTACCTAGCATGCAAGAAACCACGATATTTCTGTGGCCATAGGTCAGAATATGATAAATGCAATTTCATTACTTTACAGGACGAACAATTAAATTATTAAGAAATCTACTGTACTGTTAAAATATGAAACTCTCCATATATGAAAAAAATTAATACCAAGCAAGAAAAATATATAATCCATAGAGATAGACCTTCGAGGCTTATATTAATTACTTTGCTCTACATGCCAGTTACTTAGAGTAGATTCCCCAAGGCATATAACATATCTATCCTGCCTCGTTATGATCTAAACTCTGCATCATTACGTTTCTATTAAATTCGACGATTACAAAGGTTTTTGACCTAGCTTTTTTATTTTGAAATTTTATAATTCAGAATTTTATTGAATTTCTAATGTTCAAAAGAGATGTTTATTATGTTGATTGTTTAATCATGAATATATTTTTATTAATTACAATTACTTGTACCATTCCAAATAATTCAAGGTTCTAAGCTATGGTACATGACAATAGTTAACAGGCGGGATTTGAACCTACAACCACAATCACTAGCTAATATTGTTAACCCTATTGACGCTTCATGCTTATGTACCCTATTGGCTATGGTATGTTGTGTCTTGGGCAAGATCTTTATTTAAACTTATTAGAATGTATACGCAGTGTAATATCGATATAACGGATGTACTGTCGACTGCTAGACTGTCCCAGTTCCCAGTTAGTATAGCGCCCCAGGCTGTGTAATGTGGCTTGAAACATGTCTCAAATTGAAGTCTACGACCACATATATTTAAACATTGTGCACAAATAAGCATGCGTTATTAAATTCGCGTTTTCAGTACGGAAATATTTGCCATTTAAAAATTGATTAATGTAACAAAGTATTGTTATATTTTCTAGAAAACTCGAGAAGTAAAGTGGTTGAAATTAAATTATTAAGAAATCTACTGTACTGTTAAAATATGAAACTCTCCATATATGAAAAAAATTAATACCAAGCAAGAAAAATATATAATCCATAGAGATAGACCTTCGAGGCTTATATTAATTACTTTGCTCTACATGCCAGTTACTTAGAGTAGATTCCCCAAGGCATATAACATATCTATCCTGCCTCGTTATGATCTAAACTTTGCATCATTACGTTTCTATTAAATTCGACGATTACAAAGGTTTTTGACCTAGCTTTTTTTTATTTTGGAAGACCAATTCAGAATTTTATTGAATTTCTAATGTTCAAAAGAGATGTTTATTATGTTGATTGTTTAATCATGAATATATTTTTATTAATTACAATTACTTGTACCATTCCAAATAATTCAAGGTTCTAAGCTATGGTACATGACAATAGTTAACAGGCGGGATTTGAACCTACAACCACAATCACTAGCTAATATTGTTAACCCTATTGACGCTTCATGCTTATGTACCCTATTTGCTATGGTATGTTGTGTCTTGGGCAAGATCTTTATTTAAACTTATTAGAATGTGTACGCAGTGTAATATCGATATAACGGATGTACTGTCGACTGCTAGACTGTCCCAGTTCCCAGTTAGTATAGCGCCCCAGGCTGTGTAATGTGGCTTGAAACATGTCTCAAATTGAAGTCTACGACCACATATATTTAAACATTGTGCACAAATAAGCATGCGTTATTAAATTCGCGTTTTCAGTACGGAAATATTTGCCATTTAAAAATTGATTAATGTAACAAAGTATTGTTATATTTTCTAGAAAACTCGAGAAGTAAAGTGGTTAAAATAAAAATTATTTGAATTGTAAAAGATTTAAAATCTGGTTTACCACCTAATTAACTAGTAGTAATGTTACTTTTCTCTTAATATTATTAATTTTTAGAGTAAACAATTCCAAACATGAAAAATAATCTTCAGAGCCAGTAAAAATATACTACAGAAGCCTTTTATTACCTAAATTACTATAATTACAGCGAAATTTCATTGTAATAATGCAAATCCAGATTAGGTATTCTAAACATAATTAATTCAATAAGGTGAATTCATTATGAGGTCTGAGCTCTGCTAATGTGCTGACGGACTTAGGATGTGGTTTACGACAAACTTTATGAGACTAAACCTGCATCAAAGAGTAGCTTTGTTGTTTATTTAAGACCAGATAAGACCACGAGCTACGAACATAGCTAGATCATAGATTAAACAGAGCATTAATAATTAAAAAAAAACGATAGTCGAAAATCAACACATCAAAATGTCGTAGTATCATTTTATTTGTAAAATAAGATTATTAAATATATTAGCTAGGCTAGCTAGGCTATAATATAGAGTTAATTTAGCCATAGACCAAGGTCTTGTTGATAGTTCAAAGTTGAGGAAGTGCAAATTCGCGTTTCTCCGTATTTTAGTCGGTAGACAGGTAGTCCTGCAGAGCTAAGCGGAACTTTGCCTTCCTACAAAACTCAATTGCAAGTTTGTTGGCTACCAGTCAGTAAATAGCGGGTGAACAGTGTTCTGTTTGAACGTTGAATTTATTGATATAACGAGCTTTTGCACGCGTCTCCGTCCGCGTGCAATTAAAAAATAAAAACAATAGTAAGAAGCCTATGTGTCCAGACTATCCTCTACATCTATGCCAAATTTCATCGCGATCCGTTCAGCCGTTTAGGCTACAAACTCTAATAAACATCCATCTATCTAAACTTACGCATTTATAATATTAGTATGATTAAAGTCCCATGAACCTGTACTTTTACAATGAACGCTTTATAAGATAGAGGATTAATTAGTAGAAGTAATGAACGGCACATTATTTTTATTAAAGTTAGTTGCATGTTTCTGTATTATTGAAAAATATATGTAAACGTTACGTTTAAAAGTAAATGAAATCATATATATACAAAATAGGATTCACATTAAACATCAAAAACGTTATTTCACATTAAACGATTTCAAACTATATTAGTTTGCCAATCGAAGGGCGGAGGAATCCTATCTCCGAAATTACACTTGAATGGAACTGAAAGGTAACGTCTTTGAAAAGGACAAATGTTTTTTTCCCTTCACGCACAAATAACTGGCTTCAGTAGAATTTGAGGGTAATCAGTAACATGAAAAGCGTGGTCTGCTACACAAAAGTCTTGTTGGATTAAAAAAGTAACTTATATTTTTTATATTATTAACAGGGACAGTTGGGATGTCACTGCTGCATCATATAGAGCGTTAGCTTGTAATGAAGTGACGTTGAATTTATTATTATTGTAACTAAGAAAATTGATAAGTATTTGAGATAGACGGCTTAAAAAGAGATAGTCGGATTACGTGAAAACATGATCAAGAAGGAAATGACTACTGGAATGATGGAAAATACATCGATATGGACGACAACTTTGTGCGCCCACATTACGTGCTTTGATAAGACATGATGATAATGTTAAAAATTATAGTATTGAAAGTAATAATATTTACTGTTCGTGATTTACATAATATGTTTATTTCTAATTGCCCTTATTGAGACCCAGAAACAATCTGTTAGTCCCCTCTTATCTAATCCCTTTTAATATACCAATTTACATTCCAATTAGTTTTCAAACGACCGTCGATTGTCCTTCGTTTTGTATCTGATTTTATTGCCTTTTAAGTAGCAGGAATTAAATATGAATTAATCTAGAGTCTAGAGCCTTTAAAAAGATATAAAAGTAATTCTGTTCTTAGGAGCCACTCTAGCTTTTAAAAACGATTATGTTAAAAGAAAATAATTAAGTTTATTACGAAACTACTAGCAAACATGTATAATATTTGGTTTACACCAGTGGTTGGGAACAGTTGGAGAACAGATTTATACTCTTATACTGGGATTTGATATTTTCAAATAACCAGCCCTGTCTTCAGATGATTGGTAGCTTTTTAATATTCTGGACCTTAATACAATTTCTCAGCTGGATTTGGTTGATTTAGAATTGGTATCTCGAAATAACATCATTGTTCAAACTATAGAGATTTAAATATTTTTCCTCAGTGTTATAAAATAAAATAAAAACGTGTAAAAGGTGAAAAGCAAGTCATTTTCTCATTACAAATATTTCCTTAACCGTCTTTTCAACCCTTTTAATTTCTATAAATGGCTTTGATCAAATTGACATTGTGAAGTTCGGCGACGGCGAGACGAGCGTCGAGAACAAGTGCCGTCAAATTGTACGAGCAGCGACCTTTGTATTAACAAATTAATTTTAACAGTTTCCGTGGAGGTGGAAATTAAATTTTTGATCACTGATTCAAAGATGGCAAACCAATTTGTCATTTTAATTTAATTAAAGAATATGTGATATTATTAACGGTTACCTAAAATGTAAATCGTATTTCATTATTTTATTTTCCATGTCCATAAATGTATGTCAACTTGAAATTTACATGAGAAATGTGCCCGAATTCCTTAAACGTAATACTATACCACCATACACATATTTTTTTGTGGATTATTTGTTTACCTTTTATATTTGCTAAACATTTCTAAGTATTTTGCCGAGTAAAAGATTAATTGTTACATGTATCCCGTTGCGGAATATGCACTCTTTCATATAACTCTTCTAATTTGACTTCATCTAAACAGAAGCCAGTAACCAAGTCATCTTCGCGTTTTGAAATATTTTTATCTTTTGAGTTCTTGCCAACACCGCTAAGTTGAAGTGATGCCAATAGATCCTCCTCGTTATCTTGTTGGTTTCTTATTAACTTAGATTTCAGTAAATTGTTATTGGCTGTTCGATAAGTCGCGTGGCCATTCTTAAATCGTCCGCCGTATACTGCATGTACTACAGTTTCTAGAGCTATTTGATCCTGAATTCTCCTTTGTATAGCAGAAGCTTGGACATTCGCAACCATCTCTTTATACTTTCCTTCCAATTTTTCAACAGTAGTCAATATTTCTTTTTGATTTTCTTCTGTAAATTCTGTTAGTAATTCAGTCCGTTGCTTGAGAAGTTGTAGATGAAGCGAACTATCGAGTAAACATTTATCACGCTGAAGACTCGCCAACTGCATTTGATACGCTTTTACATGTTTATTTTTTGATTTTTCTATTTTATACAGTCTTTTCTCAAATTCTAATGCTTTTTCTTTCACTGTTTCAGAATTGAAGTCATTACATGCCTTGACAAAGCCGCTCCTCAACACAGAGTTGTTAGCTTTTGCTTCATCGAGTTCGGCGCGTAAATTAATTAATTCATGATTTTTCAGTGCTACAATATTTTCTTTTTCAAAGTTCACATCAATAAGCGAAGCTCTCAACTTATTAATTTCATTTTCATGTTTCGTTTTCATATCTTTTATTTTAATTTCATAATCTTGCTTTATACTTTGTATATTTTTTTCATAAACATCTTGAGCCTCTTGCTGTGCAGCAGTTTTTATACTATTCAGTTCGATTTCGTGCTGCTTTTTTAACTCTTCGATATCAAATGACTGCTGTTTGCACAGTTTGCTCAAGTCATTTTGGCATTCAACATCGTATGTACTTAAATTTCCCTTTGAGTCAACTTCTGTACTTTCATTAGCTTTGATACTGATACTTGTATTAGTAGCGCAGTGAATTTGAAGAATATTCTGTCTTGATATCGATTCTTTTTTTAAAACCTGCAATTCTTTAAGCAACAATGTGTTTTGCTTCTTGATTTGTCTAAGTTTGTCAATAAGGTTATTAACTCTCAAATACACGTTATCCTCAGAGTTAACAAATTTGGATAGATCTTTTAATATTTCTGGGTAGCATAAATTAGCGACAGTGGAATTTGAAGAACCTACTAAACTATCCGTTAAGAGCTTTAATTCATCTTCTTCTTTCTTATTATCAACATTATCTATATTTTTTTGAATAGAATGCGAAGCCGCGGTCAGCTCGCTGTCTTTTGGTTGCAATATAGTTTTTGATAAAGTTGTTGAGTCAACTAAAATTTCTCCGTTGCTATTATGGAAACCCAGTGTAAAGTTACTACCTCCTTCTGAAAGTGAATCATCGCTGGCTTCATCGAGCACGGGTAGTTCGTTGGGTGGAGGAAAACTACAGAATGGATGTTTTAGAATACCTTTTGCCAATTGGCAGCAGAGTGTAAAGAGATATTTGTTACGAAGTGTTTTCTCATCTTCTTTATAGTCTGATAGTCTTCGAATCCACGCGTTACATAATTCTATGTCTTCCAGATCCAGTAATTGTTCTATGTACGGATGTAAAATTTGCAAGTATCGGTTATATTCTACATCAAGATTTGCATTATCGTCTTTGTCCATTTCTAAATATATTATACAACAATATTATAACAAATTTGACAAGCTATTCTTTATTGTGACATTCTTACATTCATTGAACTTATTCGTCTATGAAAAAGAAATTAAATGATATACTTTTTGGACGTTTAGTTAATATTGATGAAGTAACTGCGAGGAGCCTGGACCTTATATTGAAATATCTGGAAACCTTTTCTAATATATTCTCAATCGTATTAAATCTCCGTCCCCTACGGTGGCTTTAAACATCTTTTAGCATTGCAACGTGTATTTACAATGGACTTAAATTTGCTCGGTCCGTCCGATATCGTCTAAGGAGCTTATCCTGAGCTACATTCAGTACGAACTTTATACCGCTAAGACGGCTTACTGCACAAAATTGTATTTATTTGATGAATATTCTGCATCTCCTTATTTATTTGTAGTTGTATTTACTGGTTTGAACTTCAATAACCTTGTAAACCTGAATTTCAAAAAATCCCTCAAAACCAGTCGGTATGTTTATTACCATAGATTTTTTGTTTGTACATTGAAATTCTGAAAATAAAATCTGACTTAAATTCCGAGATTTCCCCGCCTGTTTACAGTAAAAGTCAATTTACGTGCGAATAAATGGTTATTTAAAACTAACAGGCGCTCGCAACATTAGCAGAACAAACAACGTACTTAATCCTACGTTGGTTTTAGGAAATGTAACATCATAATTTAAATTAATTTTCTTGGTTTAATTTAGGGACGGGGATTTTTGGTAAACGATATTACTGCAGTAAATTAAATTCCCTATACGAAATTATGAAGCAATTTAAATACTTCCATTACCGAAGGTAAAAGAGGTGAGTTCAAAAATTTGTCGAAACAGGCGAGAAGGGAAATAAAAATTATGAATAAAATTATTGTTCCTTTTTGAGCGTTTCACCCTATTAACCCTGGTTAATACATTTTTTCGATTGTTCAAATGATTTAAAAAAAGGCTCAGAGATCTATAGACACTTTCCGAATTCACTTTTACATTTTTAAAACCGTGTACCTTTTAATTTCCTTGATTGTCAGGAGTCACGGAAAGGGAATTTATTCCTGTAGAGTTCTTTTGTAATACATTAATCAAGTGCTGAAAATTTTCTTGAAATTCAAGCAATTAAATGATTCATTGAATTGTATTAAAACACATTTCAGCTTTGTTTTTTATGTTAATTTGTTGGGCTAAGATAATTAGCAAAGTGTACAGACGTTTGTCAGTTGATTGTGCAACAGATTATCACGATCTTCCTACATAATTACACTTCAGTCGTGAGATGTTTCTGAGTTAAAAACCTAAAACTATTTTCTAGAGAAATCACATTGTAAACATTTTCTAACTCACCGATAATTTAAAGATTTACTTATTATCATCAGCGTCGCCGGTGGGTCAGGGCACAGGGGGAAGAGGGGGGGACAGCTGTCCCTGCTACAGAGTCGAAAATTGTAAAATAGAATATAAATAAATTCAAAGTACCAAGGTGCTTACAATACCTAGACTTGTTTGTTTTCATCAAGAAATTGGACCACAAATTAATATGCACTCTCTTTGAAATTTAAAAGGTATTTTAACTCTCTCCTTGATCACCAGCCTCTCTCACTTGCTCCTCCTAGATCATCGTCGGGCACCGTCCAGGCCTATTACCAATTTTAAAGTTCCATCTTCTCTTATTATGTTAATCTTGTCTGTAAACGCCATGATGATCTTTCTTAATCTATACTTTGACCCAGATTAGTCTCCTGTAATATTCTTAAGGATTGTCATAAGGGCAATTTAATCGCCTTACGCAGCGCAGCTATTCACAATAAGGTCGAAGAAAACCTTGCGTCGCTAAGTGATATTATTGAAACGTGCCTCGAACGTATTCCGGAGAAACCCATCTTGTTTATACGTGCTGATGACACGGCGTAAAAACGATGAATGTACATAAACGTCATTACATCTCGCTCGGTAAAGTAAACGAAAGCAACGAGTTCTTTAAAAACACGAAATTGTTAACATTATCTAAATTTGTAGGTTATAATTTATTGCTTACACTTAATTTGATGTTTCATACGTGTTTACACCAAATATGTAGTTATTAGGAAAATATAATATTAGACTCGATTGAGTCATTGTAAATGAAGTAAATACATATATCTTGTATCATTTCTATATTAGAATCATGCTGTTCCATAGTCATAACATCAATACTATCTCTTTTTTTGTAAATGTTTTTTACAACGTGAAAACCCTTAAGAAGTTCGATAAAGTGCACCGCCGTTAATTGCACCAAAGAAACTTAAACAACTTATTCTCTTTGCATAAAATGTACTTAAACTTAAGCTGCGGTAAAGACGGTCGAGCACGTATAACGAAACATACTTTCCCCGTAGCTTGAATAGTTTTATCAAGAAAATTAATATCTTATTTGATAACAAACACTGAAGACGTTCATAAGATTGAAATATTGATGATAATACTTTTAACTACCTTTCGCCCGCGACTCCGTTCTCTTAGAATTAAAAAAAAAACAAAAGTAAGTGGACTATGTATCCATTCAGACTATCCTGTACATCTATGTTAAAATGAATTGAAATGTGTTCAGCAGTTTAGGCTGCAAACTTTAACAAACCATCCATTCATCTAAACTTTCGCTTCTCTTACATTATATCTGAAAAAGTTTTTTTTTGTTTTCATATTATCGAAACCAATGTCCTATAGAACATGGTAACGGGTTTTGGTTGTTATTGTTAAAGTAGAACTGGATTTTATTGATGTGTGATATGAAGTGTAGAGCTAAGCTTTCACGCCTAACGCGGAGCAAGCCTGACGCGTAAGCCTCCAAGTGTAGCATTTGCTAGGTCGATTTAATTCAAAACAGCTTGATTCCCAGGTCAAAATGTTCGCTGCCTTGTTGCTTTACATAGATGCAGTATTCATTCTGAAGATATAAAAGTTGGCATATCTTTTATTGAAGGATGCAATGTCTAGATAATTAAAGCATTCCATTATTGTAAAAAATACATCACAATCCAAAATGTTCTCTGCGATTTTTCCTTTTCAACCTGTTTAAATTAATATGTGTGTAGATAAGGAAAATATGATTTATTAATTTATTTAAGATTCAAGCCAATTATACACAAAACAATATTTTATGATATTAAATTACCTAATTCTATTGCTATTAGCCATTTTCATGTTTGTTTTTTTATATAAGAGAAGGGGGCAAACGAGCGGCGAGAACACAGAGGTGGTCAACGACCCCCATGGACATCCGCAACACCAGAGGAACTGCAGAGATGTACCTATTAAAATTGTGATAGCAATAGACTTATTGTGAAAGAAATTTGGGAACAATTGATTATTCGTATATTCGAAGTGTGCGCATATTCCGTCATACAAAACTGTTGTTTTCCTGTGCATTCATTTAATTAAATGCTGCCGCCAAGAAGCTATTCATCATGATGGTTATCATTAAGTTTGATGCATTACACGTGTACACGTAAAACAGGCTTACTCGTGTTTTCTATATTAATATATCAGTAAATGTATGACCTGTTCTATCAATTCTTATAAGCATTCTGTGTTTCTTTGGTTAGTCAGTTATTTTGTGTCATAGTTAAGCATAGTCTTATGTAGTAGTAGAAAAATCTGGTTTTAGTCCACTTCGTTAACTATTAGGTTATAAATTAAATATGGTAACTAAAAAGCGAAAAGAGATTTCCTTCTAATTGGAATCAAATGTTTATTATAAATACATGCTTTATCAATTAACATTAAGATATGTTTAAATTACGTTTACTAAAGTTTAACATTATAGCACGTATTGTTACTGTTTTGAATTTAAAAGAACTCACGTTATTTTAGACGCGAAGCAAAATTGCTTAGCTACATAATCAAAACGTCCTACGTTTAAGGTACTTTTAGAGCAAACTTTGCTCTTCAAGACCTGTATATTCCTTAAATCTATTAAATATATAACTTAAATTCCAAATTATTGTAATAACAAAACAACTCCTAAGAAATTATTTTGATTTACGACTGACGAAGTCTGCAAAATGGCAGCCAGGTTTGGATGTCTGAGCTTGAGAGAGCAAAACATGCTAATTGGTACAAGACATGAAAGGTCTTTACCTCGCTAACATTAGAGTCATACAAAGTTTGTTTTACAAATAGACGCTTATGTCGCAAACATCTCGTCGTTATCATAAGTACCGCTTACATCGCAAATTACAGCTATCAAAGTCAATATGTATAAATCATTGTAAGAGAGGGTAATTTTTTTATTAAATTCATATAAAAAGTGAAAAAAAACTGCAAAAAATGATTTTTTAGTTGGCAGATAGATAGATTTTTAGTTAGTATAATGTGGAAAAAGGGGAAGTAAACGTGGTCTACCTGTAAAATCCTGTGGAAGGGACGCACACAAAGCCACTCTATCAAGCATCCCCTCCCCCGCCATGTCCACTTCCTCTTCCCATCCTGTCTATGTGAAATATGGTTTTAATCATTGTTTACATTACGTTATTCGAATTGTTTATAAGATCGCTAATAGTTTACGTTTTTATGCTTGTTTATAGTCACGAAGCCACCCAGTAATGAGCGAATTATCCAGCGATTTACAATAAACTGGTGCAGATTAATTCATTTGATTCGTGATCAATTGAAACACATTATGTCGTGATTTGAGTTAAACCTATCTTTATTTTGATCTGAAGTAAATATACAATTATATGCATAGATCTTCAGGAAAACGGCAAATTTTGAATAACAAACAATTGGAATGAAATAAAAATTGGATTAAGTAAGTATTAGTTTGTCTTAACTAAAACACATAAACTATTCAAAATAGTTACTGAAGAATAGATTATTTAAATGAAATCATCTCTAATTAGTCAAACGGTCAAGAACAATAGCATAACAATTAAAGTAAATTTGCTAACAAGCAAAAAATAGCTCTATTGTACGCATAAACGCAATGAGTCAGATTTGCGGTAGCTTATTTACTATCACGTAGTGCTGATATGATAATACTCTTTGATTTACGTACATTATGGAAGGAAAATGAGCTAATTCACATCGTTGAAGAGAACTCTAGAACCCGGCCTTTGAAGGTTAATGCTCAAAGAGTTTGTTATTATTCACTATTAACAGACTTGAAAATTCTTTGACTTTTATACCTACAAGCATAATTCAGTGTATAGATTAGATTTTTATTTAAGAATTGTGTATATGCATAGAAATGATAGTAACTTTTAACATATTCTATTCTAATACAGGGCACTATGTTTATTTTGTATGAAATAATGATTGAATTTGCCTTCAATCGACTAATTTTTTACGCATTGTATCATTGTAACTAAAAATAATCAATAATGCCGTAAAGACAAAAGTCTTGACAATCAAGTAATTGTTCTCAGATTCCGTAGTCATGTTGATAGCGTAAATTATACCTCTCAGAGACAAAACTAATTAAGATGATCTTTTACACGTCTACGTTTAACATCACATAACGCTGTCATCGCCGGTCAGCGATGTGTTTCCCCGCGCCCCCCGCTTCCTCTATATAGCCTCCAACTCCCGCGCCGCCGGCAGTTTTTGTTACAAAGCCAGCGAGAGCACACGTCACAAGAGAGAAAATAAAAATGTTTTCACCGCGACTTCTTGCGGTTTTCGCCCTACTGGCCGCCGTGGCCTTCGCGGCCGCCGTACCGGTTTCCTTCAAGCAGGTCTCATACCCGCAACCCATCACCACGGTCAACGATGACGAGGTGGACGATTTCACGTCCTGGTTCCGAGGTCCATGGGATAGCTTGTTCAGCTCCGTGTGGAAGCTCATTCCGAGCTTCGCCGACATAGGCCCGAAGATCATCGCCAAGGACAACATGTTCCAGATCGCAGTCAACGTCAAGAAGTACAGGCCTGAAGACCTCTCTGTGAAGGTGAAGGGTGACTTCATCTTCGTGCAGGGCACACACGAAGCGAAGCACGAGGACAGCGACATGTTCGCGAGCCAGTTCTATCACACATACTCGCTGCCAGCGAACGCCACCGCCGCCGATGTCAGTGCGCAGCTGTACAACGACGGTTACCTCGTAGTGACCGCGCCGCTCAATGGATCCAACGAGAAAGGTGTGAAAGTTGCAGATAGAGATGTTCCCATTAAGGAGACCGGAACCGCTTACAATAAGGACGATAAACCAGACTCAGAGAAGCCCACTGACAAACCCGCCGAACCAACCTCCACCGCGCAGCCAGTAGAAGACGACAAGAAGGAACAGACAACGCCGGCCGACCGCGAGGAAGTCACCGACAATAACAATGTCATCCCCCACGGAAACGAAGTCCAATCCTAAAGTGATAACGTAGCTGTAAGCATATATTTATAAAGCAGTATTTTAATAAATATTTTTTTAAATCTTCGCTTGTGTTTCGTTTGAAGTGCGTTATCATAGTACGTGGGCTGCATTGCAACGCCATATAAATCAGTCGTGCGTTACATTCCGGGTGATCGTTAGAACAATGGGTTATGTCAGGTTTGGAATTGAATATGTCGTAAGGTTTGATTGTTCCTACTTAAAATGAACAATGGACATTTAAACGAGCGTATTACTAGTAAGGGTTAATCGATTTACTTAAAAATTACATATTGAAGGCGTTACTTAATATGAATGTTTTTAACTGATAAAATAATACATCTATGAATCTTCGTAGAAAGACTCAAAGTTTATTCAGCTTAAAAAAGTTATGTCTTTACAAAATTATTCTAAAAGACCGTCAACAAATCGTATGTTCTACAAATTGTTAACCAAAAGGTCTGAGAATTCTTTTTCGCTTTCCTAAAGAAGTTCCGATAAATAGTAAACATCTGCTTTGATTCCAGCCTGCTCATGCGACGAATTCGTTAAATTAAGTCTAGAAACTATAATAACTGTAAACTGAACAATTTTTAATTAAATTGTTGAAGTTTAATATTACGAATGGTTTTTAAAGCATGACCGATATTATGCCTTTTCACATTAATGATTAATATTTACTGATTTTATATCGCAGCTAAGGCTCGATATACACGGACTGTTTCAAGCGGGTTTCGACACGTTTCAGCGGCTTAGGAAGATCAGCTATTGTAGTGTTACAATTGCCACCGTTTCTATTGAATACTATGTGTATTTGGTTAAATATTTCCAAGACAAGATTTATTTCCTCATCACATATGCACTATAGACTTGATTTGAATATTAATTGTCAAAGGCAGCGAGGATCGACAAATTAAACATTCGTAGTACTGAATGACATTGAGACGTATGGAGTTATGCGAGTCTCGTCTCCTGGAATAATAATTGAATTTAGTTATACAACTACACGGAACTATTTTGTTCCTGGTTTATTACTATCATAGGCTTCTTGTCGAAATTCTTTTGTTATTGGGTACCTGTGAATTAGTAGAGATGCTAGCACGATGTTTATTAGAACATTATGGAGGGATTTTTCCATTATTGAACAGAAAGGGGAAAAATGCCTTGTCATTCGTCAAATATTACAATGTTAGCTAATTATCAATTTAATTTTATAGGTCGTGAAGCTCACGTTGAACATGACAACATTAACTCGTATTACTTAAAATTTTTGTTTCACCAGACATTTCTTTAGTTTAATTTTATTAAATAACTGCTTAGTGCAAGTGTTAATTGTGCTTCCCTGATAAACCGGTTTTTATGTTGTTTATATGTTTTTACTTAACCTTTCCTCTTTTTTATAAAGTGTAGCTGCGCTGGATTTGTTTTACTTGTTAATTCATATCTTTTGTACTTCTTTCCATGATGTTCTAGAAAGATCTTCTTAAGTATAGAATACACTTATAAATCTTATTCAAGGTTTTGCATAATGTTTTATTATTATTATATACCGACCTATTGTCTGTTTGATTTAATAACAAAAACCAATTAAAAACACGATTAACTGTTCCATGCATACCATTTATTAATAGGTGAAAAACATTTTCAACAACAACCACTAAAGCTATCACCATAACTTGGATATGGTCAGAGCCCTAAGATAATGTCATGTATCAAGCTGATGATGAAGGGTAACCTATTGCTCTTTCATCGCTACAAAGTTTAGACAGCACAATGCAAATATTGACTTGCTGCCTGGACTTAACATTTCTCTCTTCTCTGGGTTGTGTAGAAGCCCAGTGCAGAGTCCTGGTTGATTTGGCAATCCGGAAACTTTCTTTAGTGACACTCGATGGTGGCACCAAAGATGATTTAGAGAGTTAAGCCATACACTGTGTTTCCCCCCGAAGGCAGGGTAATATTAAAGCTTTCGCCCGGTACAAAAACGAAAGTATAATATTTCAAAATGACGTATTTCGAATGTTAATTTGATTATATCTAAAATCTATTATCAGGTGAATGTCCTGCTAGTATTATTTTTAAGCCTTACAATTAGCTTGCCGTGTCTTCTGTGTTAACACATATTGCTGTCTCTGTTGTGTCAATGTGAGTGAAAGGGATGCCAATAGTGTCACACAGTACAGCTGTGAACATGTCATATTAACTTGAATAACAAGTTGCAAGCGCTTGTGTACTGTTAATATTAATGTCACTTAGCTGCGTCGTGTCCGAACGAAACCCGTTATATGAGTGCAACCATGTTTGAGCCTTGAATATTCTTTAGAGTGCGCGCACACCTTTGACTAAACTATCGCACAACTGTATCGTTGCCCTTTGTTTCCTGTGAGCTTATATGGAGGTGCGCACACTACTCGATATTTATAATAGTTGTGCAACTAAACAGTTGAATTGGCTGCGAAACAATCGACAATCGCACAACAGTTGTGCTATAGTTTAGTCAAAGGTGTGCGCCTGCTTTTTATTTAATATAGAAGTTCTAGAATAGTCCTTGGATAGTCTTTTGTTTTCAAAACAACTTGATAGTTGTGAGTCATTTGGGAGGTAAAACTAACTACATGATTTTTTTTCATTTTATTAAAAACATTACGAAATTGACGGTTGGGTTTTTCCTACATGTCTGATCAATTGTTTTATTTAGTTTTTGTCTCTATGTGGGAACTACAGTTTAGATGATTAAATTGCAACATTACAAATGAAAAAAAAAAAGGTAACATTATATTGTGAATTTTGCCTTTGGCATTTTCAGACAACTTTCTTGTACTAACACATAGCAATCCATATTTGTTCAAAACAGATTTTGATATAACGTTTTTAAATGTTATTTTTTAAATCGATTATAAAATACAAGTCTTTAGTTGCAACTCCAAGCACGCACGTGCGCGTAATGATTACGATATTTTAAATAAAAACATTAAATTGTATTCACATTTATAAAAATTTTAAAAATTTGTACTTACATTGCAAGCGCATTTAAAATTGTTCCGCAATGACTGTTCAGCTTATTTAACAATTTTATGATGTTTATTATTCAGAGAACGTTGTCACAAATATTTATCGACAGGACATCTTTATAAAGAACAAAGGAGTTAAATAATAAAGAGCTTGAAGTGATAATGTTTTTTTTAATCAGCAGTAAATTAAGTAAGATATGTATAATTGGTGAGTTAAAGCGTTTGTAAAATTTTATGCTAATTAGATAAAAATATTATCTAAAACTTGTATAATGCTAAATAAAAGATATTCCTTAGACTTAATAATCAAAACAGACGAATTGATAACCTCCTTTTTTTGAAAATTACATCTAAACTTTCATACGTGAGAAAAGTTCACCTCTGGTTTTATACTTACGGAGTTCTTATGAGTATTTATCGTAAATATTTTAATCATTTCAAGAAACGATCTGAAATATTTACCTTAACAATATTCCGTAAGACACATCGAGTGACAAATAAATATGATTTCATAACGTGATATGCTGTCTTAATAGTGAGTTGTGATATTTACAGTAACATTGCAATATGACAAGTGTAAACAATATGACTGCTGATGCCATCTTTAGAACCCTTGACTTACTTACTAAAAGTCTTAACTTACGTTTAGTAAACGTAAGTCAAGGCTTGCAAAACGCTGTACAAAAGCCAGCAACGCATCTGTAGTTCCTCTGGTGTTGCGGATGTCCATGGGCGTCGTTGACCACCTCCATGTTTCCGCTGCTCCTTTGCCCCCTTCTCTTATGGAAAAAAACACGTGATCACAACAAATATAATCGTATATGTTTACGTTTGAAGTTTGAACATAACACCCATGTAACTCGTTATGATAAAGCCCGCATTTCCACATTTTCTCCTTCAATGATTCATTTAAAACATTTCAAACGGTAAAATGAAATGATAAAAAGAGGTTCACGGAAAATTGTTTTATAAAATTCATATTAAAATACTTGCATGAATTTTTACAAAAAAACAATTTCGACTCTATGAAATAAGATTGTCCATTTTACAATTTTGTGTGAATCGCCAAATGGATTATAGATAAGGTTAGTTTATCAATTAACTTTTGAGTATGTCTATTTAATTTACATGTAGACTTAACATTAAGTGGAATAAATCAAAATTGTATACCTTTGATATTATCTGGTTTTAAACAAATTTTTCCCCATGATCGGATCCTAGCTCACATATTACGCGGGTATTTTGACGAGGAGTAAGGTTGCCATATATCAGGAAGTATCAAATTTCGCCTAAGCTGGGAGTATTTTAATTACTTTACCCGCTTGACTGATGGGGGCTCGGCCGTTGCTGTAAAACTTTATCCAGTGTGCGATATAAAAGGTATAATTTGGGTAAGACCCATGTTGTTAATTCCTATACGTATATTATACCATGTCCCTCAGATTATATCCAAAAATGATTTATTTTATACCTTAAAGTAGCAAACGGACAAGCTGCCAGCTGAATTCGCCAAAAGCGAAGCGACCGCTGTCCATAGACTAACGCAGATACGTGACCTACCTTTAATCGACTGGGGAGGGGCGCACAAAAGTAGCATTTCTTCTTTCTAAGCGTCCTCCATCGTCTAATCTACTTATCCTTCCCATCCTCTCCTTAACAGGGGATGGGAAGGGAAAGGGGAATAAAATTAGGTGTCCGGCATGCACACTCATCAGACGAAAGATGGAATTCCTTCCACTTGACGCCTATCTTCTATGTAGTCGTGGCATTGCACCTGGAGAGCAGTCCCATTCTTGCGAAGGTGTTAAAGAGGGCTCTACCACTATTAAAGGTAACTTCCTGTCAATTTTATTAGGTTTATTAAATCCTTAGTGGTGAGGTATGTATCGATTTGCGTGTCATAAAATAGTATCTTTCGTGAGAATAGAACAAAAATATTAGCATTCCACACCATTCTCTATGTAGTTTTATTTCCGAAGAATGAAAGCAAATACCTTTCCAAGGTGAAGTTAGTTAAATATTGTGTGTTTTCATTAGGGAGCTGCGGTTGGGCCACGTATAGCAAGCAATCTGTCTGTCGGTCAGGAAAGTCGCAATGGAGTGCAAACAAGCGACGCGCCCCGTTTCCTTGTTTGTACAACGGACGGACAATGCAACGTACACAATGTCGCACGGAACACTTTACGATGCTGACTTACTTTTTATACGTTGTATTTTACTTATTTATTGTTTAATTGACCTTATTCTATTTATGAATGAAGGTAATAGGATCGAAATTCAGGTTTTTAACTTTGTGTTAAGGATACTTTTTTTCGGCAGACGGTAGCGACAGCATTACGGCAGATGTAGTTTACAATTAATCTGTACTAATATTATAAAGCTAGTATCATATAAATAATTACTACAAAGTTTCGCTGTCTGCTGTTGCGGCAAATGCCGTTGCACTCGCGGCAGCAGGTACTGTACTCGTATTTGCAGATTGCCGCTTCCCGCAATATAGTTACTTTAAAATGTATGTTGTAACAACTAAAACTAATAACTCACATCATGACTCAGATTTCTTATCTACTACGCAACTGACGTATTGCTAGTTCGTTATTAAAACACGTAGCGTAAAAATTTACGCAAAACTTCACAATCCTAATGAGCAATAATTTATTATGATATACGTGGCGTTATGAGTTTTAAGAAGCATTCCAAATACACCGTTTTTTGTGTTTCTTAATAATTGTTGCTAATAATTTATAAGTAGTAATAATTTCAATTTCCCAACGAGAAAAATGATTTTTTTTAAACTTTGTTTTATGAAGGAACTAGCTGTTGCTCGCGACGTCGTCCGCGTGAAATTAAAAAAAATAGTATAAATATTGCCTACGTTACTAACTGATAACATAGCTTTTTAATGGTGCAAGAATGTTGAAATCAGTTTAGTAGTTTTTGAGTTATTTCAATAAGTAAAATACAAAAATACAAATCTTTTCTCTTTATAATTTTAGCATAGATATGTGCAAATGTTCTTTGTAAACCTTGCAAAGTTTTATTTAGGTATTTACTTACATATTTGCATGCCCATTATCGCACGTCTTTGCATGTCACTCGCTATCGTTCCTGTGATAACGTATACACGATTGCTTAACAACAATCAGGACAAATGAGTCAGCTTTCATTGGAAGTGAACATAGTTTACACTATATATTTAACTTAAGTGTTATTGTCACTTCAACCATATTGATATTCATGTTACATATCTTAATTGATGATATTTACTTTTGTTTCTTTGTGATAAATGGTATAAAAAAATAATTTTCATTTTGAAATTAAATTAAGATACTTTGAAGATATAATAGAGGATTAATGCTTGATTTAGAACACAGACCCAAGTAAAGGACCGTAAATAATACTTCTATCCTAGGTCTATTAATTAAAACACGCTTTTATGTTTTTACTAGATTTCGCCCGCGACTCCATCCGCGTAGAATTAAAAAAAAACAGGGAGCAGCCTATGTGTTCTTCCAGACTATCCTCTACATCTATACCAAATTTCATTGAAATCCGTTCAGCCGTTCAGACTACAAACTCTAACACACAGCCATCCATCCATCTAAACTTTCGCATTTATAATATTAGTATGATAAACTGTTTTTACCATGATTTGCCATCTAGTTTAGAGGATGAATCAACTCAACAGATCGTTTGTTAACAGTTGGATGCATGCGCTAGGTAATGCATTAGTTTTTTTGTACTTTACGCTCTAATTACTACTGGAGTTATCGCTATGTACAGCAAAATGCTGTTATTTTTGATATCACATAGGAGAATTCAACAACAGTAGCTTGTTTGTTGTGTGTCACAATCGATACCAAAGTAGATATAATATATTTTTATAGAACAAATCGCGAAATAAAGCGTCTCCCACCGGACCAAACAAGTTTGTCGCACTATAATAATGTAAACCAAATAATGTCCAGTTGTGGGAGTTTCATTGAGCGAATCCAAACATTTCTGTGTAGCCGCGGCGTCGCGTTTCGTACACATTCGACAAACTTTGTTTTGTATCGGACGATTGTTCCCACCTCTCTTGTAACAACCGAATGCTTATTGACTTTACATGGAAGATGGGACATGTTCCAACGGAAGTAACAAGACATCGGCAAAAATACAACACGCGTTTCCTCTTTAAAACGTTTTTTTTAATAAAAGTCAAGTAATGTATAAGAGATACAGGAAAGATCTCTGCCCTTACAATATAAAAGAAAATATATTTTTTGTTCCAATCGGTAATTAGAGCCGGACTAAAATCTTTTATAGAGGTTTAATTCAAGCCAATGTTGAATATTTTCCTTGTATTCCGTCTTCGGCGATTGCCTTTTTTATATTATACTCAAATGCAAATAAGCAAAAAATAACTCAACCGATTTAAGCATGTAACAATCAATACAAAAAATAAATTAAAATTCACTGGGCAAGTCTGGTTGTGTAACAAAGTAACGATAAAACCAATATATTACTTTATCTTTTTCCAATAAGAATATTTAGTTTCTGTATATTCAAAAACAAGAAATACGATATAAGCGATTCTATGCCTTGAAAAAATAACATAGAGTCTCCCAGTAAGCATATTTTACAATTCCACGCCCTCTATTGTCACGACTAGGAAACGAGCGGTGACCACAGATTGGTCTTCGATTCATCGATGGCTTTTCCGATAACAGCCGTCGCGCAAACGGACGCTCGACAAAAACGTCACAGTCGCACCATAATTGCTTGACACTGCATAGAATAATGTAACGATTTATTACGTGCGCATAATTTTTTGTTGACTTGGAATTCGTTTATGTTTAAAATCGTATGCTTACTTTTATGACCCTACTTAAAGTCGTTTAATGGCTAAGATATATTTATTAGTAGCTAATAATGATTATAATTATTGACTTAAATGTCATATAAATATTATTAATAAACAGTTTGAATTATTAAATTATGATAATTCCAATATGCTTAGAAAACTTTTTCTTTGTACGCATTAACAGGCAGTATGATAAAATAGCAACAAAACGAGGTAAAAGAATGCTATAAAGCGAACTATCGTAAAAACATATTTTAGTCGACACGGCGCAGATAATTGCAACGTAATCTAGGCCTAGTAATTTCTAGAAAGACTACTTACGCACTTTACGAACGTTTAGTCTTGTTTACACAGTTTCTGTTAATGATAATAGATGGCGTTAGTTAGATGTAATAGTTACAGCAAAGACGTGTTAATGAAATTTTGATTAAAAATACTTATCTTTATAACGTGACTTTATACTGTTTAAATAAAAGTCAAGTAATGTATAAGAGATACAGGAAAGATCTCTGCCCTTACAATATAAAAGAAAATATATTTTTTGTTCCAATCGGTAATTAGAGTCGGACTAAAATCTTTTATAGAGGTTTAATTCAAGCCAATGTTGAATATTTTCCTTGTATTCCGTCTTCGGCGATTGCCTTTTTTATATTATACTCAAATGCAAATAAGCAAAAAATAACTCAACCGATTTAAGCATGTAACAATCAATACAAAAAATAAATTAAAATTCACTGGGCAAGTCTGGTTGTGTAACAAAGTAACGATAAAACCAATATATTACTTTATCTCTTCCCAATAAGAATATTTAGTTTCTGTATATACAAAAACAAGAAATACGATATAAGCGATTCTATGCCATGAAAAAATAAGCTAGTCTCCCAGTAAGCATATTTTACAATTCCACGCCCTCTATTGTCACGACTAGGAAACGAGCGGTGACCACAGATTGGTCTTCGGTTCATCGATGGCTTTTCCGATAACAGCCATCGCGCAGTCGGACGCTCGACAAAAACGTCACAGCCGCACCATAATTGCTTGACACTGCATAGAATAATGTAACGATTTATTACGTGCGCATAATTTTTTGTTGACTTGGAATTCGTTTATGCTTAAAATCGTATGCTTACTTTTATGACCCTACTTAAAGTCGTTTAATGGCTAAGAAGGGAATCCCTTAAGCTGTTAAGATTTAGTAGTAAAACATTTTTCACGTTGTAAAGTACTTTTGTTTTTTTTTTAATATTTTAGTAATTTAACAATCTGGTAGGTAATAGTAGCAAAAACAGTCTGCAGTTTATTTTTATATTCATCGCATTTGTAATGGAAAACGTGATTTGGTTTAGAACAGTCTGCGTTTTAGTTACTCTGTGGAGTAAATTGGGCGTGCAGTTGGCTGCGTTTTTGATGTTTAATATGCAGAACAAAATGGCTTCCCAGAACGAGATGAGTATTGCGAAATGTTCCCGGCGACATGCATGTTAACTACACATTGCTCTTGGAGTGCATTGAGATTGTTACATTCTGGAAATATTTTTACTTCATGTTTATATGCAGTAAATTACTTTAATAAACTTGTAAACTGACATCAGTTAACTACTTTCAAAAGCTTTCATTATACTATACATGGTAGGAAAAGTTTTTTTTTTAATAAAATAAATCTATATCTATATCTATATCTATACTAATATAATAAAGCGAAAACACACACAACTTCGTGGCATAGGATGTCAGCAATCACAGTATATTTTTGAATAATCCTTTCTTTAATAAAAAGCTCTACACCAACGACACGGTTTAGGCTATTTATTTTCACGCTATTAAACTTAGGGGATAAATTAATTGAAAAAAAACTTCATGTGGAAAAGGGACCATAAACTACAAGCTGACAACATCAAGTAAGCAAGGTTGCCATGGTAACGTTATTTGTTATCCAATGTTAAAGGCATTCGTTGTCATTTGTGCATTTGAATTTTGACATTTGGAATTGAGAATTTGACAAATGTAAAAAAAATATATAATTTCATGCGGATGAAGCCGCACGGGAACAGCTCGTTTAGTATATAGGTAGTAAGTTTTACGGGAGGTTCTTCATGCAGAAACTTGTGGGAAGATTGTCGACGGCATGCGGCTGTGATACAAACCGTTTGCAGTTTGTTTTTTCTTTCCTTTTTATCTTCAATCCTTTTGATGTTCGAGTCATACTACAACTTCAAACAATTCAACTTCTATATACAATTCTCTTTAGCAAAGATTCCCTTAAAGCTATACATCAAAGCATGTTTTTAAAGAAAACTCTTATATTAACCGAATATCAATACTGAAGATGTAGTTTTCTACTAGTAGTATAGTGGTCTATATTAAAAAAAGGTTATTCCTCATACAGTTATTTGCACCTTTTTAAAATAGAAATCCATACATAAAACATTGATTACACTCGAGGTATAACAATTACTAAGTAAAGATATATTTTGTATACATTTGCGTTCATTACAAAAGCCTTTGATGTCAAAACGGCTTAATTTTAACTGAATAATAATTACGAAAATGTCTAACGTTAAATATTAATAGGCAAAGGGTTCTAAAACTAACTAAAATATATTAATAGTGTTCACTAATATTATAAAAGCAAAAGGCTTTACGGATCTCGATTAAAACAAGAAACACATAGGCTACAAACTAAGTTTTTTATTTCACGCGGACCAAGTTGCGGGCATTAAATAGTGTATAATAAAGAGGGTTGTTTTATACGCTATTTAAAACTTAGTTACCTTAATATTACTTATGTATATGCTACATAGTATGGTACCGTTCTAATAATACAAGGTCTGCCAACCTCAGGGGAGTAATCTGTAGTAAGAAAGTACGCACTAAAACTAACCTTTACGTTTTACTGAAGTACAGCGGTTGTCAATAATTCAAGATATCCGTAGGCCTCCAATTCGCAACAGGAAGTTCGAGTTCGCTAGAGATTTCACTCTGGTGCCTATTAAAGAAAGATGTTCGTTAGGGTTGTCACAAACAGATAACATGCATTGGTATTTAGTTAACATATAAATAATAGTATAGTAATAATATTCTTATACTTTTAGAGTTTAATGCTATGAACTTTACTTCTATTACTTGTTAGCTAATACGGGAGCTTGTTATTAAATTCATAACATACGTTTACTTAAATTGATAACGACGAAAGCTCTATGTTAGTAAGTTACAACTTACTTTACTTTGTACAATGTTTATTTTATATTTTTAATCGCTTTCAGAGTAACCAGGCAACCCTGTTATATATGCTGATATATGTACGGTAGAGCACGGTACCTATCTTTGAGGTTTATATGGCAGAATGTATGCGCTTGGCTGGTAATTTGGGAGCTATACTTTCGTTTTATGGTGAGACACGGCTTTAAAGGTAACAATTACATAAATATTTTAAGTCCATAGGTAAATGGTAGGCAGTAACACACAATCCATTATTAACGTTTTGATAAATATCCAACGAAATATATAGAAATGTTGTAAATTAAAGTATTATATAATAATATAATTAACTATTGAATAAAGAGAAATGTTAAAACGTTTAGTTAAGTTATATAACTTCTATTGACGTGAATAATTTTATTGAATTTCCTTGATGTTCACTTCACGGTTTTTCTTTTATTCCGATGTTCAGTCACCTGCGAAGCCATTCGACCTTATTGTTGTTTTTGCCTCTTAAGTTTTTTCAACAAATTCTAGATTATTCCTTTCTTATTCGTCAATTTTTCCTTATGGTATTAGTTTTTATTTGTTTTATTTTAGTTGATATAATATTGAAGGTATATATCAGAACGTGATATTTTAATTACATTTATAACCTATAATTTATCTCACATGAAAATAATCAAAAGTGATCTCAACTTTGTATTCGCATTTTCCTCAACAATTAAATTATAAGGAAAACGTATGTGTTTTAAAAGAAATAATTTGATCATATAAAAGTTAATAATATTATAAAGAAACTAAGAATTATGTTATATACAATATTTATATTTATTTTCACCTTTTATTGATTTTATTTTGTATTTTAAGTCTTACCTATGTACAATATTGGGCGTTGTTTATTTTTTGTTAATTTTTCTTTTCAAATGTTACCTTAAGAAATTAAGTCGAAGTGACTTACGAATATTAAAACGAGACTTAAGAAAAACGTAGATTGAATAATTTAAGTAAGGCACTGTGGGTATTTTAAATTTTAAAAAAGCAATCTCTCAGCTTTTAAATTAATCTCTTAAAAAAGCTGAAGCGCAATCCGAAATGTTAATAGGGAATACATTATTTATCTCATTTGAGTTTTAAATATTGATTAAATTTAAATAGAAAAAAGGAATCTTTGTATTAAACAGATTTTAAGTAAATTAACTTATACTATGAATACGAAAGTTTGAATAGAAAGTTCGTGTCAATACGCCTTTCAAATATTAATAGCAATGTGCATTCAATTAAGTAGCCAATAAGTGATAACGTAAGTTGCATCCACCGACATTACCCTTGCATTTTTGTGACCTTCTGTAATTCACTTCGTTTATGTAACTTGCCCGACTAAACGAATCCACGTCGCCGATGTTTTTACAATAACCGACTTGTCCCTCATAGACATTTGCATGGAAGTTTTAGGTCTCCTATAAAAAAAACTCTGGAATAAGTAAATTAATTTGACACAGGTTTTGTCTGCAATATCGCATACTTACTAAGTTATTTTAAATTCCGCGCAAACAAAGTTGCAGGCTACAGCTAGTTAAGTTACATAGTCTCCATTCTATTTGATTAAGTTTTTCTTTAATTAAGTTTCAGCTTAGCTTCTATACTTAAGTTGCTCGGAAGTTCTCGGGATGCATTTCTCTTTAACTTGGAGTAATTTAGCGCAAGGATTATCAAGTCAAGGCGCCGACTTAAATGTATTTATTCAACTTATTTTGCACCTTTAGGAACAGGAAGCATTTAACACTACTGCATTTTTTAATTTAGAAACTTTTATTCTGATCTGAAGATTTAATAAAATAGAAATAGAGCCCACCATTTCCTCAAAGGCCGCCAACGCATCTGTAGTTCCTCTGGTGTTGCAGATATCCATGGGCGTCGTTGGTCATCTCGGTGTTCCCGCCGCTTGTTTGCTGCCCTTTATTATAAAAAAAAAGACATTTTTATTTTAGATAAGTATGTCTTTATTACAAAACAGTTTTATAGTTTCACCCTTAGCGAACATAAACCAAATCAACAGTACGTCTGTTTAACATTGAATAGCAATATTTTTTTGTGGCAATAAAATTTGAAATTAAATTCGTAGCGCTCAAATGCGTCGAGCTTAACTAACTTCAATAAACATGCCAATATCAAAATACCCGAACAGTCATAAAACAGATTGACTCATAACATTAAACAATAACTACAATTCAGTTCGACACATTAATCAAACATTTGGAATGCACTCAATAAACTGATTACTCCTTACTAGATTTGACAAGTCTGTCCGCACGGAATATAAAAAAAACGTATGTAGCCTATGTGTTCTTCCAGACTATGCTCTAAATCTATACCGAATTTAATCGAGATCCCTTCAGTCGTTTCGGAGGCATACTGTAAGAATCATCCATCCAACTAAACTTTCACATTTATAATATTAGTAAGAATTAAGATAGTATCTTAAAAATGCTCATTTATTCGATCATATATTTGTCGAAATGACCTGAAAAAAGTGCTAATTATAAAATATGAAGAAAGATGTAGATTTACAAGACACAAGACACTAAATTCATTTTTAAAATAAACACACCAAAAATATTCACAATTTGTGCAACTACTCACAACAACACACAGCACAATATTGGTACCTCGAAATTTAATAGAAACGAAATGTTGAGCAATAACAATAATATCCCGTCGCTTTTCAAGTTAATAAAGTGCCAATATCCGAAACGGAAGCTCGAGAAAGCTCTCTCTTCTGAGCGAAAATTCTTCGATACATTTCCGTCAAGACAATATAACGATAGGCGCTGGATATAGAGTTTGGTGCTAACTGAATTCTGATCTCATTTTTAACTTAAATAATACTATTACCTGAAATATTCCATTCATATTCATTATCACATTTTATTGTTAAAAAAAATTGTAATAGATTTTCTCTGATATTTCTTTAATAGAATTAAAGTGGATATGACAATTAGTCACTAAAAGTCTATGTAATTTCAACTATTAACAACGTAACTAAGAACGATGTTAAATTGTTTTATTGTTGCTTCCAACAAACAAATTACTAGGCAATAGTGACGTTGTTATAGTTCCATTAACATTTGAAAAACAATATTGTTTTAGTGTACATGTTTCGTGATTCATGTCCTGAGTCATTTAAGTACCTGAGTCTTAACTCATGACTCATCAGCGCGAATGGAAACTATTCTTGAGGAAATAATGACTTACCTCTTAAAGTCATAAATCTTATTACTTCAATTGTAATATTTTGGACAACATTTGTATAGTAAAAAGTGGCAAAGGAGCGAGTTTTGTGGTTCGTTAAATATATGTAGATAAGAGTGTCAAATTGCCTTAACTATAGGCCTCGCTTATTAAGTTTTAAAGGTTTAGACCTCACATGTAAATTCAAACAATGTAACGTGTGTGGCCTGCATTATGTTTAATGTATAGTATTTCTAGTTTCTAATGAATTTGAACACTATAGCACTTCAGCAATGCCAAGACCTCGTTTAACTTAGGTTATGCATATTGTGTCTTAATAGCAGTAATGCTATCAGTCTGAAGCACCTCAATAATTTCCATTAGCATCATGCGAGAGCCGGCGAATTAACATAATTGCAAATGCTATTGCTCTAGATGAAATTAAAGTTAAGTTAGAATTGTATATTTAATTATTATGTAAAACCGACATGTGTTGATCGTTCTGTTCTTATCCCAGTATGTGCTGTCGTTATGTTTTCGTCCTCTTTACGATTTATTTCGTCATCTCAGTCGTCACTCCCACCATAATTGTTTCACCTTTACAAAATAAATCATTCTCTACCTAGTCCTATCAAATATAGATAGCTCTGTTATTTTAAAGAATATAAAAGACGTCAATATCTTTAATACACATTTTTCGGTTGTGGAAACTCAAAATCGACATTTCTGATTTTTTTTAATCTCATGTTCGTTACTATGTTTTACATCGCTTTTACCATACATTAATTTTATACTGTCAAAACTTTAAATAAATTTAAGCGTTTTCTCCGCTAGATGAAACAACTTTTTTCATTATCGAATTAATCAGGGTGGCCCGTATTTGGGAGTTTAAACTTTTGTATGTGAGCTTATCTCGGTCTTTTCTATAGTTATTCGTTTTGTTCTTTTTTTTAATGTTTAACCAGTTTATGAACATTGGAAGTTGGAAGTGTGTTTTGTTTTTAACAACAAAACATCTTAATATAATAATGTATAATAGTTTACGATCTTATTTAGTCACAATTGCACTTGTGAAATTGCTGAACGTTGCTTTGATATACTTTTTTGTACTTACTTTCGAATATTTTAAACTAAACAAGGACGTTGTTATATTTTTAAGAGCTTTGTAAAATGATTCCCATTATGATGATATTCAAATATACGCCGCTATTCCCTGATGAATTTCAAGTACAAAGTTCCATTAACGTCAATTGAACTGAACTAAATTAGCATTGCTAATTGTTAATCCTATTGTTATACGCGAAATATACTAATATGTTAATCAATATTACAATTAAATGTATAAGAATATTGCTTTTCAATTAAATTCACAGAAAAAGTAATAATACAAGCATACTTTAAAAAAGTTAACAATTTGTCCAGGTGTATGTTCAATAGAAACACGTTAGGACATGTATATGGAGAAATGCAACGAATTCGTTAGGAAATAAAATGCACAATAGTTGAAGAATTTTCTTAATATCCTCCTATGGCACTCGAGACTCGCGAGCCTTTAATGCCGAAGTCATTATTGTCTTTGACGTCGCGATTTTACCTGTAATTAAAGGCCCCTTTATAGAATTGTTATTAACACTTCCATTTATAAAGGTATGTCACCTTACACACATATTTCTTTCATTAATTCTTATAGCAAATCAGTAAACTTCATATCATTTAATATCTCTGTCAACTTTATTTTACTTTACTAAAATCGACTCATTAATAAAAGGAACAGTCAAAAACATGCACTACGTATACAACTTTTACTTAATAAAGAAACAAAACACTCAAATAAAAATATAATGTAAGTCTAAACATTGAAGTTAACGTAAATGTAGTTTCTTATCATTTTTAGTTAAATTGTGCCTCTAGGACGGAGGTAAGTTACTTTGTCTTGAGCTTAAAATGTACATTTATAAACTTAAGTCTTAAGCCCTGAACGGATACAGCGCGGATATTAAGTTCAACTTTAGTATCTTTTTTTAACAATATTCAAATGAAGAGGAAGACCAAAGAAAGTATGGATGGATTGTGTGAGAGAGGATATGCTTAAGAAAGGAGTGTATTCAGATATGACGGCTGATAGAGATGTATGGAAGAGCAGCACATACTGTGCCGACCCTCCATAAGGGATAAGGGCAAGTTGATGATGATGATTTTGACATTATTCAAATTATAATTTCTACACAAAAGTAAAGATCAGGTTAAAGCTTGTTGCAGATACCATCTAAAACAAAGAAATTCGAATTGAATAAGTAACAATGTTTTCGTTAAACATTCACTTTTTTATTTAATTACATAAAACATACAAAACACATACAAATCAAGGTTTCGTTGTCAAGTTTAGTGCCACGTATCGTCCTTGCATTGACATTTAATGAAACATTCTACAAAACCTATAACAAGTTACTTGATACTTTATTACATTTTATTTTCAATGGAATTCAATATTTTTACAAAGAATGTGACACTGCGCCGTCGTTTATTACCTAATATCTTAATCTCTTTTGAGAGTGGACTTTTATTACGCACGATTATTAAACGTCGGTCGGCGTTAAACCGTATATATCAATTTCGTTTATTAGCTTTTCCTTTATTACCAACGTAATTTAATATAGTGACATTAAAGAATTGGATAACATTTGGAAGTTTTACACAAGCATCAAAAAATCTTAATTTGTTGAAGTTTCAGTTCTGTGTATGATTATACGTGTATATTAGATTCTAATACATATATAATAAGTCTACCGAACTGCCACTAGGGGTTGGTTGGCTCTGGCCTGTACACCTTAGGGTAGACTCCGAGCTTCACAGTGGGGAAGTATAGCTGATTTTGACGACTCTTTAATTTTACTATCATAGTCAAAACAAAACTATGTGCCTTGTTAATACAGTAGCTTCATTAAGTTTAATTTCTCATAACGTCTAAGACAAGACAATTAAGAGAAGACCAGTCGCATCAGTTAAATAGGAAGTCATAAAAGGTGCAATTAAGATAGAATCGTTTTTAATTACACTTCAAAGTAGTTATGCTTACAATGTTAACGATGTTACATTACTTTTATGAATATAGACATGTTACAAAAAAACACGACTTTTTGTACGTATAATAAAAGTTATTAGTCAAGTGGTCATACATTAGACTTCTAGAATGACAGAAATGGCAATACTATCTTGCTTATGTTTAATTTTGTTTATTATAAGAGCTTGCGTACACCTTTGACTAAACCATCGCACTAGTGTATAGTCTAGCTTTGATTCCAATGAGCTTAAATGGAGGTGCGCACACTACTCGATGTTTAGTTGTGCAGCTAAACAGTTGAATTGGCTGCGAAACAATCGACATACGCACAACTGTTGTGCGAGTTAATTTTATTTAGCGATTTCAAAAGACAAAATGTAATAATTTTAATCAGTGTACCCTATAGAGCTCCAAATGTAAACTTGACTGTTATCACGGTTCTTATTACGCATAACTTTAGGAAATAACATCTCTCGTGTACACAATCATAAACTATATTTAGTAGCTTCCAGAAGATTTAAAAGCAATTTCATATTGTTTAAACTAAGCAAGGTATTCCTCGAGCTGAAATATCTCACGAGTTCTAAGATCTAAGCTTATACAAAGGAAATTACTACGGTAATCCTTTAAAGATAAAATATACTGAACGCTACATGTTATAAAATTTATTAAAGGTTTTAAAATAACATTTTTGCAGTAACACATAACTTCGAAATATTATCATAATTTATATGTTTACTGTTACAAAGAGTAATTTCATAATTATTCTTACAGTTCAGACTTATCGGTAAAAGTAATTACTTTGTTACTCTACTTATATCAAACTAAACTTTTATTAGGTAACTGAAAGTACTGAGGCATTTTAAGTTTTTAATGTATTATGGTGGTGTAAGTAAATACGATTTGAAACATTACCACGCTTTTAACGTTTGAAAATAAGCAGAAAACAAAGCAACGCTGCAACTGAAGCTAAAAAGAAAAGCCACTCGTTTTTGCTGCATAAAAATTGTGAAACAGGCGTTCGCGCATAGTTTCCAAACAGCCATTTAATCTAACTTACACGAACACGAAATAAAGTTTTCGCAGCACACAAAAGATAGTAAACGGATAATGCATTTTAAGCATACTCTTTGTTACATTTGTTCTTTGTTTCCTACATTATTTTGTAATAGAACCAAAAATATGCTCTTTACGTTCCTTTTCACAAATACATTATATTTTACTAGCTTTCGCCCGCGATTCTGTCCGCGTGGAACAAAAAAAAATAAACGTTAGTAGTCTATACATTGTTCAAGAATATCCTCTACGTTTATGCTAAATTTCATCATGATCCATTCAACCATGTACGCTTAAAACTCTAACAAACATCCATCCATCTAAACTTTCGCATTTATAATATTAGTAGGATTTAAAAGATCGAATTTACGATAACTTTTCTGTTATTAGAGAAAATATTTCATTCAATAAGCAAGAGTTTTAGTTACATTTTTGATGTTTCCTTCAGTTACCATCACAATATAATGGGTAAAATTACTCCCGATATATTAAGACTCCTTTTTGGCAAGTATTTCAGCGCCATGTGATTTAATATCACATTTTATGTGGTAGATATTAAATCCCAAATATTAAATATTAAGCTTTTGAACCGAACAGTGATTCAAAGATATCCCCGATATTAGACTTCTATTGATGCTTCGAAGTCGCACAATAATCAAGTAATAGATGTCTAGACTGGTCTCTGGTGAATTCAATATTTGTAAATTATATTGAAACGTGGACCAGAATCACTATTTACTTCACTAATATACGTGGTAAATTGTACCTTTGAATTCAAGTTTAAAGCTGCAGTAAAAAACGATAAAAGTTACAACGATTGTAAACTATTTTTTTTTTAGTAGATAGTAGTAGTAGATTTTTGTTATTATATTAATTTACTAATATTTCCTTTAACCATTTCAAATAAGCTCCAGGCTTGTGCTAGGATATAGTTAAGGACAATAGTCGAATGGCGGGATTCGAACCCTCAACCGCAAAATCGGTAGTCCGTACCTCAAACCATAAGGTTATTGGCGCTTGCCCTTATAGTTAACTATTTAAATATGACGACATAAATGCATACAAATATTCCATCTAGTATGAAAGCAATGTTCAAGTTGTATTCCGTAGAATTTGGCAAATGTTTAAATGACAATAAAAGTAAATAAAAAAGATACGCTCATTGCACGCACCTGACGCTACGATGTGAACACTCACGTGCCATTCGGCTATTTAAATGCAAAGCCTAACCTTAATATCCATTCCCAGTTTTAGAGCTTTTCCAACATTCTTTTATTTAAACCAGTATCTTTACTGAAGATTTCCTAGAAAATATCTCATCAAAGCTAATTTTATATCAGAATAAATATCTAAGGACTAGACCTTAATAAGGAGAGTAAATAAATAAAAGAAAATTTCAAGTAATCAAGTAAATAAACACAAATATTATGTCTAGACGATACGGTTTTCAAAGCTCTTACTTTATTTAGATAGACTTTATAAACCAATATTACAAGAGTCCGTTAAAGCTAAATCTTATAATACTTAAAAAGGCTTTCCTTTTTTCGATGCCCAATTACAAATATTTTTTACTTACGATAATCAAAATGAATTTATTAACTGAAACACAGAAAAGGTTTCATCAAAGACATTTTGCTTTAGGCAATTCTTTGTAGGTCTTATTTTTGTGTTTACAATTAAAAATATTATGTAGAGATAAATAAGAAATGATTGATAACTCTAATAAAACTTATTAATAAAATAAACTTAACTATGACTTCAAATCTTACTTCTTACTATCTTACTAATATTATAAACGAGCCGTTGCTCGCGACTTCGCCCGGGTGAAATTACAAATATAACCTATTACGTTCGCCCTTTTTTTCAACCTATTACCAAAAGTATTAACTTAGTAGTAATCTACGTAATAACAGAAATCTACCGATGCAAGATTCCAAATTTCTAAGTCCGGTAGCTTGTAAGCTGATTTTCGGTTACCCTTGTTGTTTGTGTTCGCGATATCTTCTAATCTATTAGTCCAATTTTAATACTGTAAATGACAATTTTATTCTACATTAAATTCTCCTGATAACAAACGCATTTATTTGGATAAGGATTAATATTGAAACCAATAAAAGAACGCTGCAAATAGCGTTGGACTTTTAATTCATTTGTAAACACAAAAGTGGTTATTGTAAGGAAACCGTTAAAGATATATGCTATCGCGCACTTTTCTGTAGAACTTTTTAAGATCTACAATTCTTTCATACATCATTTTTATATACCTCTAACGGTTTAGGCAGCGTAAGCCGAGAAAAGTTAAAGTTTAGTGAGTTTTTAACGCCGGCGTCCAGAAACACGCTGTTTATTAATAGTTCCTGAACATTAGTAATAATAAAATATAGCCTATGTTACTCACAGATACCTTTCTGATGCTGAAAGAATTTTTAAAATCGGCGCAGTAGTTTTTGAGTTATTTCAACACATACAAAAATACAAAAATACAAAGTTTTCCTCTTTATAATTGAAACCGACGAAGCGAGAAGGAGGAGCGTCTTTGAAAATGAGGAGAAATGAGGAGAAAAACAGCCTAGTTCTCCTTATGATGTTTATTTTACACTGACAAAAAATGCTTAAAAATAATAAATTTAAAATGTATATTCTAAATTTAAAAAACTATAAAAAGTAAAAATATAATACAACAAAAAAGGCTAATTGCATCGCCAACATGCCCGCCCCCTAGTGTCACAAGACAACAAAAAGACAAAGAAAAAAAAAAAACAACATATTGTATGTACATGGGGCGGGAAATAAAAATGAAGCACATTAGTGACAAAAAGAATTAAACAATTACGTTTTAACTTAATTACACAAAACGAAAATTAAATTATAACTAACTTACGCACTGGGCGCTTTAGGACCCCAGTACTGGTGGCGACCTCGACGGCCCGAACCACACCATCCTTCCCGGGGAAGGTTTTCGAAATGCGGCCCTTAAGCAAACTCCCCGAGGAAGGTTACTATCTACCACCAAAACCAGGTCCCCTTCTTTAAGTGGTCGCGGTGGGCTGGCCCTAGGCCGAGGTGCTAGGGTTGGTAGGTACTCCTTGACCCACCTTGACCAAAAGTGATCCGCAAGTCGAAGTCCCTTCTTCCAACACATTCTTCCAATCAGGTCATCGTCAGAGAGCTCGGCGGCTCTGTGATATGGGGAGGATTCCCTAATAAAAAATGGAATGGGGTAATTGTTTCCGGAGTGCCAGCCTCGACACTGACGTGATTTAGCGGACGAGAATTGACCAGTCCTTCAGCTTCAGCCAACAAAGTTAATAACACCTGTTCCTTTGGTTTTCTTTCACGTAACGTAGCCGAAAGGGCGCATTTGATAGTACGCACTAGCCGCTCCCAAGCTCCGCCCATAAATGGTGCTGCCGGAACAATGAACTTCCAATTTATTCCTCGTGCTGAAGAAAAGTTGGCCAAGGCTTCCCTAAGAATGCGATTCGCTCCGACAAACGAAGTTCCATTGTCTGAATATATTGTAGCTGGAGTTCCTCGTCGTGCTATGAATCTTCTTAAAGCCATAATTGTAGCATCTGAAGACAGGTCAGCTTGAACTTCCAGGTGTACGGCGCGCACTGTGAGACACGTGAAGAGGGCGACGTAGCGTTTCTCTGAACGCCGGCCAACAGTTACCATAATTGGTCCAAAATGATCCAACCCAACACATGTAAAAGGCCTGGAATGGTGGGCAAGCCTTTCTGGAGGAAGATCACCGACAGGTGGAATTTGAGGTCGGCTCTTATTGATCTTACAGGTGGTGCAAGCACTTGCGATACCACGAACAGCAGGTCGTAGTCCCAGGATGTAGTAATGCTGTTTTAATTCGTTGACCACAAGCTCATTAAAACCATGAGCTGCGCGCAGATGATGGTATGTAATCAGCAACTTGACAATTACATCTTTTCCATCCAGAATGATCGGCTTACTACAAACTTCAGAGGGTCCAGCAGCCGTTATTCTACTCGACAGACACAAGCAGGTTCGATTGCGAGTCATCAAATGCGAGTCGTCTTAAACGACTTCGAGATGGCAAATTCGAACTTCCTTGCAGAGCCAGGGCGTATTCCTCTTGAAAACTATTAAGTTGGGAGCGTAATAATAAGAGACGTTCCGCTTCTTTAAAAACTCTTCTGCAGTAAACGGTGTGATTGAATAGGGAAGGAGACTTCGACTTTGAGATTTATTAAGAGCTAACTTAAATATTTTCGCACAGCGATGAATTTGTATAGTTGCACGCAAAAGGCGCATCCAACTACTAAACCTATTGGCATGAGCGGTAACCGGAGAAGGTATTTGAATTAAGCTGGTGCACGCGACTGCATCAACGGGAGGACGATAAGAACGCTTATATTCTTCTATTACAGGTGGAAGATTACATGAGGGTTCTTCCGGCCATTCAATTTGAGATAGGCTAAGAAAATCTGGCCCAGTAAACCAACGAGAAGTGGTTTCAAATCCTTTCGTCATGCGGGTAGCATCATCGGCGACGTTTAATGCCGAAGGGACATATCTCCAGTCGGCAACATTTGTAATTTCATCAATCTCGCCTATCCGATGAGCTACAAAGGATTTAAACGAACACGAATCGTTGCGTAGCCATTTTAAAACTGTCGAACTGTCTGTCCAAAAATAAACCTTTTCAGGCTTCCGCTCGTGTGCCTCTAAAATATATGTTGCAAACCGTGCTGCAATCAAGGCGGCTTGCAACTCTAGTCTTGGTATGGACTGGGGCTTCAAAGGAGCCAAGCGACCCTTACCTCCGATTAGGCTTAGGAGTATACTCCCATCTATACATTGAAATCTCCAGTAGGCAACGCAAGCATAGGCCAGTTCACTTGCGTCAGCGAACACGTGAAGCTGGACATTATGCGCTAACTTATTCCCCAAATAGTGCCTACGTATACTACCGCTGAATAACTTTGAAAGATCCGCAAACCAGTTATTCCATTCGGAGCTAAGGGCCACAGGCAATTCCGCGTCCCAGTCAATCCCCAATTTCCATGTTTTTTGAAAAATTACGCGACCATTCATTACTATGGGCGTTAAAAGCCCGAGGGGATCATATACGCTCATTAGGTACGCTAAAACTGAGCGTTTAGTAAGTTTTTTAGGAGGAATGCCCAAAATTTCCCTAGTGAATCGTAGAGAGTCTGTATCAACATCCCAGAGAACACCCAATATTCTTACTACTGGGGAAGAGTTTGTTGGAGCACATAAATTAGGAGGAAGCAATGAGAGAGCTTCTTTACAATTAGAAACCCAGGACCCCATCTCTAGAGAGGCCTGTGCGTGCACATGCACAATATCAGAGGCCAATCGCGATGCATGCTCCACATCATCAACACTTCCCAGATAATCATCCATATAATGATTTTTTACGATTGCGTCCGCGGCTTCCGGAAATGATGTTCGATGTTCCTCCGCATTTCGATTCTTTAAATAAATTGCCGTAAAGGGACTAGAGGTTGCACCAAACATCATTGAGCTCATCCTATATTCCTGAACTGGCTCAGTCGAACTGTGCCGCCAAAGAAACCTTTGCGCGTCGCGATCTTCTGGACGAATTTTGGTTTGTGGAAACATTTCCCGGATGTCGGCATTTAGAGCGATCCGCCCTTCCCTAAACCTCATAAGAATGCCGAGTAGAGGCTGAAGCAGGTCAGGACCGGAGAGTAACATAGAATTAAGACTTATACCCGAGCATTTCGCTGCGGCATCGTGTACAACCCTTAACTTTTTCTTTTGAGGGTGCACTACACCGAAATGAGGGAGATACCAAACCACACGGCCGGTTCCAGGATTTTCAGTACAGATTTCTGCGTAACCTTTTTCTATCATTGAATTAATATTAGCCGGTAGGTGTCTGCGTAGGCTTGATCTTTTCTCATTTTTTTTTCTAAATTTAATAATCGGGAATGAGCTATACCATAGCTATCGGGTATGAAACCAATATCGGGCTTCAATAAAAGTCCGGTTTGAAACCTACCGGAGGGGAGCCGACAAGTTGTTTCTTTTAAAATATTTACTGCGACTTGGTCATTACGGGAAAGGTAGGATTTATTTGATATTCCTATCGAATCGATCTTAAAATAATCACGAAGTTGGTCATCGAGGGACTGTGGTGATTCGGCGACAATACAATGGTTGATTGACTCCGACGAGTAGGGATTACCCTTTAAAGACCCGTAAAGAACCCAGCCTAAGGACGTCTGCACCGCTATGGGTTGATGGCGGGACCCTCGACGAATGCAATGAGGGATGGTGATTTCCCGATTATCGATACCTATAAGTAAAGTAGGAACAGCATCTTCGTAGCAAATGAGGTCAGCTAAATCAGAGATATAATCTAAACGTTCTACCTCATATTTCGGGATGGACTGTGGTTTTAGATTTAAATTTGGAATAGTTCTGACATCCTTTAATTCAAAATGATCCGACGAAAATTTACCCTTGATACTTAGATCTACAAAGCTGACTACAGTTTCTGTGGACATTCCGCCAACCCCGTCTACACGAATGTGACCTTTACGACCCACTACACCTATCTTTTCGGCCACTGAAGCATCTAGAAGTGAGGCCGTTGATCCATCATCCAGCAAGGCGAAAGTGCTAAAGGTACCTCTAGGGCCCGACAAAACTACAGGAATAACTTTCAAAAGTGGTCTGTGCGCAGATGGGCTGTAGTTATGAGAGACTACTATGGAGGAACTATGGATGCAAGGAGATGTAGGTGGATTTACCGGCTGAGACGAAGATGAGGACTGATCGACCGGTTGGGTAACGTGAGCGGCCTCGGTAAAGATAGGCCTATGAAGCAACGTATGGTGGGAATTTCTAAATTTACATGACCTTTCTTTACAGGAAAAATTTGTTACAGTTCTTATAAAAATGGGAACCTTTCTCTAAACATTTCCTGCAAACCTTTACCTCGGCTGCCCATTTTAATCTCTTTTGAATCGACAGAGCACGAAACTTTTCACAATTGCGAACTAAATGACCTTTTGAGCAAAAGAGACAAACGATCGGTGAACTTCGAGGGGAATCATCCTGAGTGTAACAATGTGTCATGTTGCACGTTGTTTTTGGAATCGATCTGAAATGTGCCGGCTCCACGAATGCACCAAACCTTACACGAAGATCAGCCTCACGCATCAAGAAATCTGCTAAAGCTTCCAACCTATATAAGCCATTGTGTTGACCTGCAAAATCTGCCCATCGCGACCTAAGTAAAGGGGTCAATTTACATATAATTTCGTTACAAAGCTCCGGCGAAGCTAAATATTCTGGACGATTTAATAGTCTTACAATTTCTTTACAATTAGAGATCTTTAAAGCAAAGAAACTTAGTTCCTTCGTAGATTCAGAACTAGATAATCTTGGTAAAGCTCTGACTTTAGCTACCTCTGCCATTATAATATGCTCGGGCCGTGCGAAACCGGTTTCTAAAGCCCGTAGGACCTCATGCGGGTCTTTCGCAGCAGCGAGCAAAACTACTACGGCCTCGCGAGCGGGCCCACGTAAGGCAGTGTTTATTCTGGCCAAGTTTTCTGACGGAGAAAAGAAAGTAAAAGACTCATCAAAACTACGTTTAAAAATAAGCCATTCCGCTGGACGGCCATCAAAAATAGGAAGGGCACTTACCCTGTGACTTGCTGTCCTGGACGCCGCAGCAGCCGCCACTTGGGCAACGGCCTCCGCAAGGTGTAAGGTGTTATTAAAATTTTTATTAAAATTGTTACACATATTGTTGGTGTGGTGTGTACCTAGTGGCATGTATGAGGCAGATGCCGCTGGCGGCGGCTGCACGTCGCCGGTGAGAGGCGCGCCCGGCACATAGGTTGCCGACGGCGCGAAAGGCACGCCAGGCACGTTGGGTGCCGGAGGCGCAAAAGGCACGCCAGGCACGTAGAGTGCCGAAGGCGCGAAAGGCGCGCCAGGCACATAGGGTGCCGAAGGCGCGAAAGGCGCGCCAGGCACATAGGGTGCCGAAGGCGCGAAAGGCGCCGCTATAGTGCGCTGGTTAGGGCTGGTATCTAGGCCAGCGTTAGAAAAGGCTCCTGCCTGCGGTGGTGCGGGATTGACCGCAAACCGCTTGGATGGCGGAGGTAGGGATTTGACACCCAGCGTTGCTTGCATTCGGAATCCACGCCTGCGAGGGCGCCTGGATGGCAGCTCCCGCTTGGAAGACATGGCTTCTGCAGTTGGTCGCTGGTGTCTCTCCCAGGGCGTCATCATCGCCTTCCGAAATGCGGGGCGACAATGGCGCGGAGTTGCTAGGCTGCTTTAAAAAAATCGCCGCAGAAGGGGATGCAGGCAGCGAGGGTTTCTGAGTTGTATGAACTAAACAATCTTGCGAGTCAGGAAAACCCTCGCACCAGTTATCGACAGTCGAGGGGATGGACTGGCTGCTGCGACCGAAACCGCGACTAGAGCCTGCCTCGACTGCCGCTAACTGTGCCTGCATCCTTTCTTCGGACGCAGATTTCTTCGCGGCTACTTTTTTGTTCATCAACGCGACCTCCTGGTCAATGTCGGCGAGCCGCTTTGCGTGCTCCGCCTCTATGGCTAGCTTTTCTGCGGCTCTCTCAGATGAGGAACGAGAGGCGTTGGAGAGAGCCGCTGCACGAGAGCGAGTAAACATTTTTTTAAATAAAAGAACAAAAATAAGAAAAAATAACACGTAGACTTACCAAAATTTTAAAAACTTCTGACACCAAATGAAACCGACGAAGCGAGCAGGAGGAGCGTCTTTGAAAATGAGGAGAAATGAGGAGAAAAACAGCCTAGTTCTCCTTATGATGTTTATTTTACACTGACAAAAAATGCTTAAAAATAATAAATTTAAAATGTATATTCTAAATTTAAAAAACTATAAAAAGTAAAAATATAATACAACAAAAAAGGCTAATTGCATCGCCAACAATAATATTAGTATAGATATAGATATAGATTAGTATAGATGTGAAAGTTTAGATGGATGGATGGATGGATGTTTGTTATAGTTTGTAGCCTAAACGGCTGAACGGATTGCGATGAAATTTGGCATATATGTAGAGGATGGTCTGGAAGAACACATAGGCACTTTTGTTTTTTTCAATTCCACGCGGACGGAGTCGCGGGCGAAAGCTAGTATAATAATAATTTCACGGTAAAAAGATACAATACAAGAGTACTAAAACATAGATTTAAGTCGGCGAAGTTGATAAGAAATATACGTCTTTAGTTAATACATCTCCAAGGGGTTCGAACCTACTATATTAGGGGTATAGGTCTTAAACAACGACACTGACCTAGTACGATTGGACTTTACACATATTTGGATATCTACACAGATGTGCAGTTTACATTATGTTTTCTTTCACCGTAAGAACGTCGTAAAAAGACTTGTAATTTGCATTGGAAAACACATTGGTACGTTACAAGGATGGAAGAAATTACTTCAGAAGTTATCAGGTATTATAACTTCATAATTTTGTCGAGATATTTTTATTGGAGTTCTTAGAAAATGTTCTTTTATAAAATTTACAAGTGTAACAATTTCATTAGCAGTATTTCTGGTACAGATTAAAATAGAGTTCTACGTTTTATTTTTATTAAAAGTTCATGAAATTTTGCGTTGTCCCTGTATTTTTCAGAACCGGATTGATTTATTGCTGGCACGTACGAGTATTTTCTAACATTTTCTGCAAATGGTAAAAGGGTATTTATATTTTACTAGGTATTTTATGTTTTGTAACTTCAAAAATATACCACGATTTTTTTCATTAGAAAAATAATTAAGGTTATATTCTAAAAGATTTTTGATACAAGAAAATTGTATATATACAGTTTTTAAATCAAAAATAGATACACAATTTTTATAAATAAGAAGTTTTATTTTCAATCAGAAACAACAGTATCAATACTATCAGATAATCTTTAATTAATTCAAATATCTTCAATATTTAATTCCGCACTAAGTCGCCGATAATTGTGTGTACTTTTAAAAAAGAATATAAAAAATCTTAAAAGTTTTTCAATTTCTGTTTTTTTCCTAAGTTAGCAAACTACTTGGTAAATACTTAGTAGTTTGCTAATTAAAAACTTGGACCGTTTCAGTTCATCTCTACTTTTGCATTTTATTAAATACCATTTGATTTTATAGAAAAACTGGCTTCATAATACTTGTTTTAGAAGTTAGCATTGATTGTAAAATATTTAGGTTTAACTCTATTGTAATTGATAAGACGTCTTACAAAGCAACTTGTTTCGAAAATAGATTTAAGTTTAAGACATAAAGTTTCTATTGAAACCCCAAAATTTAAATCGAATTATAACATCGTGTAAATAAGTCATTCTAATACCGTAATTGTTTACATATGCTTTAACACACAAAGTTAACACTAGAAAAGTTTTGTCACTCAACATTCAAGCTTGAAGCATATTGATGTAAAGTCCTTTTTCCATGATCAAGAATACTGTATTGCCTCAAAAAGAATTAATAAAAACATAAAGGTTTTTGTAATAATTTTCACTACTCAACTAATTTATCACCAAATTGAATTGAAACAAAAAAATACTTTGATAATTTTTATAAAGTAATATTTGATTGTAATTATAAGGCTTCCATTTCCTTTCATTTAGTTCAAAGGCGTGAGGTTCAATACTCCGATAGAATTTATTAAAAGCTTGGTAATTATGAAACTTTCCTCGAAAGCGGCGCGATTTTTATAAATTGAATATCAATTAAATATCAAAGGGCATTTCCACACTGAATTATTAAAATTATACAAATTGAAAATACTTAAAAACCACAAGAAGAGTTTAATGTCAAGTTCAAGTTTCATAGATAAGTTGTGGCCATTCATTTGTAAGAAAATCTAACCTTAATCGGATGACACCTCGCAATCGGGATAAAACACTATTTGTTTTGCTTGTATTTTCTACAATAAACACAACAAACGCGTGGTTTTATGGTAGTAAATATTTCTTTATAAATGTTGAATTGATGTTTACATTTTTTTAGTCTTTAAGTGATTATAAAAGGTTATAAAGTAAATTTTATTGTTAATCCGTTTATCCTGAACATTTTGGTCCTTCGAGCCGGATGTACCCGTTTATCATATACATTAAATACTGCAACGGTTCATATGTTTGTTACATAATCGACTCCATTGTTTTGTTGTATGGAAGTTTGTTGTCCGTTTGCCAAATTTATGGTCTATAAACTATTAACTCTTGAAAGTTATTGCTTTGTTTACAGTTTACATGCGACGTATCCTCTCTTGTGTAAAGGTATTTTATACTGAAAAAACCGGCTCCCGTGATTTCACATTTTTCTCTTAATTTTAGTAATGATTTTAAAATATTATAACATTTGTGATAATCAATTTAAATTTAGAATTTACATACATTACTATTTTAAAGTTAATATTGGAGGTTTAAATTATATTGATGGATTGATTTAGACAGTATAGTTTAGTATCGCTTGGTTATAAAAATTAAAATGTAGACAATGTTATAACTTTAATATTGTCTTATACAAACGTGTATGTAGTGTGTACTCGTCCTAACGGATTCACAAACGTAATGAAAAGAATATCGCCCGCAGGTGTTACTTTGCGCTCCAGAAATTTTCAGCGTTTTTAAACTGCATTCGCCTTCCAGTAGATAATGCCTTATGAAATGCAATTTCAAAAGCTCTGTGAGCTTTAACACTTTGCCTTTTATTTAACTTTAATATTAGTGTTTTCATGATATTGAATAGGTAGTTAAAGGGTATAAAATATGTAACTGACATGTTATTGGCTTTTTAAGATATCTAGAAACATGTAGGTGTTTATTTTGTTTGAGTTTTGAAGAACTTTTATGGCTATACTTCGTATTATCCACACCACACTTTCACAATTCTTAATACCACATAAATGGATAATGTTTGAAGCAAACGCATGTCCAAGAGCGCATTAATTTTGATTTGAAAACAATAAACATCCATTTAATGTCCAGATTCCATTACCGAAGTCGGTAATAAACGAAATAAATGAACGAAGAAACGGCCGGCGAGGCTGCTAATGGGAAAGGACTCTCGTCAAGGACTTGCTTTGGAAAAATATGCCACGTCAGCTTTGCGATTTGATACAAAACCTATTGGTTTTTATGATTTTTTTTATTACACATTGCCAGTTTACGTAAAGAAACAATGGGCTGATTATATGCTTCAATGAGACAGAAATTCATAAAATACATACGCAGGGAACAAAATGTTGAGGCGTTTCGTCCTGATCGACCAATGTGCGAATGCGCGGAGAATAGTATTGGATAAGTTAGTTTAAGGACCTGTCCCACCACTGGCTGATAGAGGCTCAGATAGCTTAAAAGTGACGTCACTGTCAAATAGAGTACCAACATCCGATGTTTCCATCACATATTTTATACGTTGGATTGTTATCTGACAATTTATAGACCAGGACAGGCCCTTAGTATTCGTACAGGACGACATATTAGATGACTAGCTGTTCCCTTGCGGCTTCATCCGCATAAAATTATGAAAATTTTATTTTATTGTTTACATTTGTCAAATTCTCAATTGCAAATGTCAAAATACCAATTACGTTACTATGGCAATCTTGCTTCCTTGATGTTGGCAGCAACTTATGGTCTCTTTCCCACATTAGGGTTTTTATCCAAAATATTTAAACCCTAAGTTTAATGGCGTGAAAATATATAGCCTAAAGCGTGACGTAAGTGTAGGGCTTTTTATTAAAAAAAGAATTGTTCAAAAATATGCTGTAATTGCTGAAATCTTAGGCAACGAAGAAGTGTGTGTTTACGCTTTATTATAATAGTATAGATAGTAAAGATTATAGAACAGATTCTAGATAGAAAAAAAATAGACGTCTAGTACATTATTAGATTGCGAAATGTACTTCTAATTCTCAAAAGGCCGATTTATAGAAGGACTTTATAATCACAACCGATGCAATAACCCGGGTGCGTACTTATCACTAGTGGTTATAGCTCGCTCTAATCGGCTGCGAGTAGGCATTGCCTGAACAAAGCTGTCATATCCCACGAACTCGCTTTGTATTGTCGCACTAGCTGATAACAAGGTATTTCGAAGAACAGTAACAATTATGTGTGACAAAGATAACAAACGTATGTGAACTTAATGAGGTAATTTAATGATAATTCAATACATAATTAGATTAAATATATACTTAACGTAATAAAACGCAAACAGAAACTTATTTGTTATGATGACAATCACAGCATATTTAGGGGGTAAATAAATTGTAAAAAATTGTCATGGTCGAAAGGTATAAGAACTACAAGTCAATAGCAGTAAAGAAGCAAGGTTGCTATGGTAACGGCAATCGTTAACCAATGGCAAAAACCTTCGTAGTCATTAAGTTTTTGAATTTTGACATTTGCTAATGAAAGTTCTTCGAAATACAAACAATAAAAAGCTTTTTATAAAATCGTGCGGATAAAACCGCACGAGAATAGCTAGTTTTTAATAAAAGTCCTTTAAAATTTCAGCAGGTCGATTACGTAATATGTAATTGGAATAAGGCGCCCCCACATCTGTAAGCGGGCGTGTAACAAACCTTCCGTTTGGATCCTACGTTCGGCAATTAGGGCGACCGCTGATCGAATTCCAGTATGAAATTGCAACTTTACACCGAATCACAAATTGGTACCAAGATTCGTATCACGTATCGTTTGAATTAATCTTTTTTATAACAGATCGCTATGGCCCGCGACCTCGTACGCGTGGTGTTAAAAAAAAGTAAGTAGCCTATGTGTTCTTCCAGACTAGCCTCTTCATCTATTCAAAATTTCATCGAGATCTACAAACTCTAACAAACATCCATTGATCCACCCATCCATCTAAACATTTGCACCTATTATATTAGTAAGATTGAGTGTGTGATTTCTACAGATTACTGAAAAGTTTGGAATACTAGAGTTACAAAAGGGTAAATTAAAACACAACAAATATCTACGGAAACTTATATCGGTACATAATAAGTTCAGCTTACTCGAGGAAAACTAATCATTTAAATCTGGTATTTACTTTGAGAAACCAATTGTTTGACTATTCTTTGAAAATCACCGAAAACCCTTTTGTTTTTGTTGTTTTCAACGTTATATAAAAATGATTTAGCAATTTTATTTACTTGCGTCTAACGTCAACGTATAAGAATTAATGGAAGAACTAACAAAAAGCTCGATTTACCTCTGATGGATGTTCCTTTGATCATCAATCACATGTACCAATTGATACTTTGTTGTAAAATAATACTGTTCGTATTTTTTGATATTTCATTTAGAGACAACGAAATTTCTTTCAATACATTCAAGAACTATTAACCGGTAAAAAAGGGTAATACGAAACACTGTTTTTTTTAAATGTTTTGTATTAAAAAAAGAAGGGAAATCTAGTAACAAGAGGAAATAGTTAAGCACTCGCCAGACATTACTAATTTTATATATTTTAAAATTCCTTCTACATTTTGTTATATCTTTGTCTAAACGACTGGTACACACACATATTATTTAATTAATAATGCGAGTATACATATGTGCAGAATCTGTATAAAACATATAAATGTAGAACTAAACGGCAATGGAATACAATTCAGTGATGAATAAAAAGCAATTCCTTCCTATATTTATTCACCAATTGTTGAAACCGTTATTTTGCTGTAATGTGTCCGCAGGCATAGGAACTAATTTAGGCGGAGGGACAATTTAATTTACAGAGTGGGACAATGGACATCAGCCTAACTAAATTACATAGAATACGAATCGAAACGCTTTTAAATAATTACTCTACTACCATTGATTAGGTTGTGAAAATATTATTTACACAGGATTTTGTATAAAATATAAAGTTGGTTGGAATAATTATATACACGACTTAATGCTCGCCGTAAGGTAGAAACTAGTTTCAGAGCCATCGGGAAACTTTTTTAGGGTGAGTTGTCTGTACTCGCAATCCCGTAGTATCCGGTGTGATGAGGGCTTTACTGTCCGCGACGGGTCTGAAACTAGACGGTACCTACACCAAAGTACACGTGAGTTAAGCAGTGATTTTTTAATTAGCGTAGAATAATGTCTCGCTAAAGTTTTAATCAATTTCAACGTTGTTTACTACAGACATTCACAAAATTGCAACGTTTTGTAATTACAATGAAACATAATATAAAACTTGTCTTTTATAACGTGTGTTCCAAGTGTACCAAAATGCCTCGATTTTAAATTATATGGTGATAGCACTAATAACATAAACACTAGATATACATTTTAAGGAATAATAAATGTAAAACAAAAGAAAGAAATGGACATTATCAACATGCGATCTGAATATTACGAGTATAAACCCAGGTATAAATGCGGTAAAAAGTTCAGCAAGCGCTTCTTACCTTAGGGTAAGTCATGTTCTTTTATTGTGTGGCAAACACAAAGACACTCATTCCACTCGGAGACTTGCCGCCGGCTTAACAACGCGTGCCACGCGGCGCGCCTCGCTGGCGACACAATACAGAATACTAGAGAGTATTTGTTCATTATATTTTCTTTGTGCTTTATTCCTGTATTGAATAACTATTGGATTCTGCATGAGTTCGTATTTTATATTAGCTCTAGTCTAAGTCTAATCTAAGCTAAGTCTAGTAGAGGGCAGCTACCACTAATATGGTCTTATTTGAAGTAGTTTTTAAGGGGCTGTGTTCGGGACAATTTGCGTTTTTTGGGGGGAAGAAGTAGGCGCGCGCAAACAATGAGCGGGGTGCACCGCACGGTTAGATCGCGTGAGTCGATTCTCGTCGGTTAGTGATGGGACTCGAGTGACTTTTTTTCACTCGAGTCACTCGGTACTGGTAACTTTCTCACTCGAATGCCACTCGAGTGAAGATAGGACTCGAGTGATTTTTATTGACTTGAGTCACTCGGAATATAAAACTCGAATAACCAAAATTTTAAAGCGAATAAAACAATATTAATTTAAAATAGAATATTATTTTTTAAAAGCTACTCAAAAAATCTAAACAAAACGATAAAAATATTAATTAAATAAAATTTTCGTTTAAACTTAACCTGTCTACGTAACCAAGAAACCTCTTATATAAACTATCAGTCGAATTGAAATATTATAATGTAATACTAAAAAGTTTCCAATTTAATTTATTATAACGAGGATTTTCATGAGATCAAAATATGAACAGTTTTATTATGTTCTTACACAATTTAGATAATAATAAATATGCTTTAAAATTAACTTAAATGAAGTTTAAATAAGTCAACAAAAGAACAGAAACAATGTATTAAAAAAAAAAACTGAAATTGCTGTCAGAATTTCTTACTCGGCTCGGTATAAACCACTCTAATGGTTACGAGTCACTCGTAATTCGAGTCGACTCGAGTCACTTGAAACTCGAGTTGGCAAAAATTTCACTCGAGTCCGAGTAATGTAAAACTTACTCGAGTCACTCGAGTGAAAAGCAACTCGAGTCCCATCACTATCGTCGGTCTTCGCGGCCGTGTCCTTAACATCGAACGCCGCGAAGCGCCATCCCGACTCCGATTTAGATTTTTACATTAAGTTTATTTATAACTAGCTGTTGCCCGCGACTTCGTCCACGTGGTATTAGAAAACATACGAACTATATAAATAACAAAACGGCTGTAGTAGTAATAAACATTTATTTACTCTCACTAATTGTTATGGTTATTATTAATTTGAGAAAACAGCGTTTTTTTATTTCATTAGTTATAACAATAAATCTGTCGATTCCAACTTCTATAAGAATAAAAATCGATATTGATAAGATTCATGACTGATTTTACACAACCCATCCCTACTAAATTTGAAATGAATTGTCAAACTAATCTAAATTATTTAGACACACTATAGTATAGATAATACTGTTTTGTGACAAAATCGTCCGTTTATACTTAAAGAATCGCTTACGAATTTGGAAAATATTATTTAATGAAAAAGCTTATTTTCCGATTCATTATAAATTTAATTAAACAGAAATATGTAAGTTTTTAATAAAATAAAAAAAAAAATAATATTTATATTCCATTCGCGTGGCGCTTTCTGTATTGTGGGAAGTTCCATTTTATATAGATCAGTGTTTTTACGTTCGGGCTTGATAAAAAGAGAGCGAGCTATCGGGCAGACTATCGCCCTTTCCGTCACTCACGTGGTCACATAAATGCGGGACGCGCAAGGGGTTTCGCCGGAGCGACGAGCACAGGTCCGCTTCCATCGACGCCCGCGGGCGGACTGACGCGAAATCCGAATGGTTTTGGGAGCTCATTTTAATTAAATTCGATTAAAAATTAACTAATCAATGTATTGCAAAAAGCTTCGGGTTAACCGAAGATAAAGTACTCGTGTATCAAATAAACCACTTCGAGTTTTTACTTTCGTTGTTGTATTGCAGATATATGGTGATCTTTACAGAATTAGGCACATTTTCAAAAAATAAATCTATCGAGAAAAGTTTGTCCAATCGTGATTCTGTTCCACGAGGCTTTAGTTAAAGGACTGAAGTTACACATACTAAAATATCACGAATCAAATCTTTGTAGAAATCCTGTTCTATGCTTCCAAAGATGCGCAATTTGCCATAACCCCGCCTTAAACCTAATTCACGTTTTTCGATTCTATAAGCTGCCCATGTCTAAAATGCTAAAAAGCGTATCAGAATCGAACCCAATTTTGGAATCCTAGCCTAGATTAAGTGCCAGCTAGAGTTGTACCTAATAAGGAACCGAATCTAACATTAGGATTACACGGCGTTTCGGTTTCTTCAAAAACTGGTAAAAAATATCACTAACGTTAGATCAGTAGATTCACTCAAAGTACAACAATGTACAATAGTGACTCTACCGCATAGTCAAACGCGTGCGTTGCCTGATTACAAAATCGCTGCTGACATTAACGCAATTATAGGAACAATACAACGCGTCGGTTTCGATGCAAACTGCTGTATATCCTCGCATTGTGTACCGATCACATCCATGTCATTAACACCTCGTCAACAACTCTACCGAATTGGTTCCGAGTTGATGATACTTGTTGAATACAACATACCTATATCGATGCAATTATTCATTACTAGCTTTCGCCCGCAACTCCGTCTGCGTGGTATTAAAATAAAAACAAAATATGTGTTCTTCCAGACTATGCCTTTCACTGAGATTCATTCAGTCGTTTAGGCGACAAACTCTTACAAACATACATCCATCCTTTTGGATTTATAGTATTAGTAAAATTAAGGTAGATTTCTATGGTAATATTCGTTGAAAATGTTGTCATTCTACATTTTAATAAGTTGTATTTTTTTTATAATACAATTAGTTGAATTGTCCTTTTTTACGTAGATGGTCCTCTATAATTCAATTGTCGATTCAAACTTTGATATTATTTTGTCAACAGTAACATTACATTAAAGATGCAAATAACATAATTTCATTTTACCTCATTAGCATTATAATTACTTGAATTAATTATGGTAGTGATCCTTAGCAATAATGATCTCTTGACCGAATCTCAAGTGCATTAAGTTGATTAAATGTGCTTTGATGAGATAATATAGGTCATACAGCAATTCACGATAATGAATAAATATTAGCTTAATCTCACGTATTTCTAAAATAGATTTGTTGACCTAACGTTAGCTTTCTGTTAAATTTTATATCGGTGCTAAACCTTCACGATATAATTGCCTGTCACCTAAACAAGTTTAAAAAGTTTGATTGAAAGTTAAATTTCAATTAGGAAAAGTTTAATTGAAAATTGTTAGATAAACTGACAAACCACATATACATTTTACACCGACGACGCGCACAGCGTGACTTTTAACCCCTGCCATAAAACTGTTTAAAGTTACGGATATAGATATGTGATACGCTTATGAAATTATAACTTCGTGACATTGAAGATCAAAAATAACTTATTTATATAAATAGCATTCAAAATTTGCCTACCGCTTTACATTAATAAGATACTTTTCCGAAAAATATTTCATTTTTTACTAACTTCCCACCGCGATTCCATACATAGAATGTGGAATTAAAAAATAAATAATTGGTAAGTGTGTTCTTCCAGACTACACTGTATATATATGCCAAATATCATCAAGATCCGTTCAGTAATTTAGGCTACAAACTCTAAAAAAGATTACTATAATTCTGAGATTAATGATTTATACCATCTTGATCCAGTCACGTTTTATTATCACGTAAAATCGTTTATGTTCCTTCCTACAAACATCTTATATCGATCTTGCACGAACAGTATAATTCGTTCTTACGCAGCAGATGCAAGCCAGATAGCGTTATAATTATGCAAACTAAAGCAAGGGCCGGAGTGGCAAAATCGACGATTAACTTAATTCCCTACACGTTCCGTTTGGCCGACTTCCAAGTGGCGCAGATTTACTGCTACATTTATGTCTATTACACTCATTAGAAGAGTACTGAGAATAATTTTAATTAACAGAAGTACTTTTTGTGGGAAAATGTTTGAACTGTTTTCACTCTGGTTGATAAAAGTAAAGTAAAAACTCTTTATGCACTTAAGGGCGCAGTTTCTTGCTTATAAAAACTTTTTTCGTTAGTCGTTATAGCCCGCATACGGTGGGCATCTCTAACTTTTCTTCACGCATATTTGTTAAGTGAGTCCCCGCATAACGCATACCATGTAGGTTGTCTAATATTTTATGTTGGCAATACTTCAATTTCCTTAGAAAAATATGCATGTGGCGTTTCTTTTGTTTTATGTAAAATAAAAACTACAAATAGAAAAACCAACATTGGATACATTCGTTACAATTGAATAGTACACTGATGCGACAGAGGAAAGGGAAAATGAGAATTTTATTCTCCGGGTCTGAATCGAGTCGCGTCGCGCTCTACGTATGCACGTTGATTTCCACTTCCAGTCGAATGCTAGTTGCAATACTTAAGAACTAAAAGTTTTCAATACAAGATTCACAATGCAATAAGAATTCAAAGAACTCTCTTTGAATGAATAAACAATCTATAATACTATATTTCTTTTATTAAATTACATAAATGTTAAATAAGTGTGGGCGTACACCTTTGTCTATCGCACAACTGTTGTGCGATTGTCGATTGTTTCGTAGACAATTCAACTGTTTAGTTACAAAACTAAAAATCCAATAGTGTGCTCACCACGATATAAGCTCATAGGAACCGAAGCGAGACAAAACAGTTGTGCGATAGTTTAGTTTCCGGTGTGCGCACGCTCTACGAGAATATTATCTGTCATTGGATTGGCCTCTCAAAGTGTGTGGAGATGGGAAAATTGTTCTTATAAAGAGATTATAACTTATTTAAGAAATGCCGTGTCGTGAGTTACAATGAGCACGTGGACTATTGTGTCTCACGTTGTGGGCTCTGCGCTTACAGCCTATGTCCGCGTATGCACAATTCTTTTATACGTTCCCAGAGGAAAAGTAATACTTTGTAGAACAAATGAGAATATAGTAGACACAAAGCATGGGTAGAATTAAGTTAACAATGCAATTGCTATTATTTTAGATAATTCTTTTGTTTTATGTAAGTCGATTACGAAGAAGACGTTTAGTTTATTCAAAATATCGTATTAAGGTGTTCATGTAATGAGTGTACAATTGTAGTAAGGAATTTGATAACACAAAATTGTTTTTCTAAATTCGTGAGCTGTAAGGACTTATTTAGTACTCTGGTGTCCTAATAATCTCTTGGAAGACTTTAATCAACTATAATCACAAATTTTGATGTGTTTGCGGCGGCTGAAAGTTGACGGAACGAAGATAATTTGATATGTCGTAAACTATTAACGGGGATTAATGTTTTATGATCACTATCTTATGAACTTTCCGTGTCATTTTACTGTCACGTTAAGCCAATTATTATGTAGAAATAATATTTAATTAAATCACTATAGCAAGACATTGCATTCAAGCTTAATGCTATTAATTTTTAGTAGGCGCCTACCATAATACAACGTACAATTTTGTGTGATATTGATAACATAGTTACTTTTTAAAATTTTAAATATTGTCTTTCCATCTTCTGTTTTACAAACTTTGAAATTGGGTCGAAGGGGGATAAATAGTAAGCCCCATGGGGCCTTGTTGACAAATTTACGAGTATTTGGGAATTAAGGGATTATAAGGGTTTTGATTAATCTCAGTCAAAGCAAGTTGTGGACACTAAAGCGACACAATTACTCAAGATTTCAAATGTCAATAAACGATACAAACAACAATAAGCGCCTGCGTGAATTTTTTTGCAATAATGTACAAAGTAATCATTGCTATAAAAAGTGGTGCCTTTGGAAGAGCACAGTAATACATACTTTTTATTTCTAGGGCGCTTGTTAAATTTTGTAAGTATTCACATATGTTCGTCTAGAATAAGAGCTCGCAGGCACGAGACATGTTCCTTCCGGCCTCTCAACACAGTATTTGGAGCGTGAAAGCCTCTGATTTTGTTTTACCATGTGCAAGGACGTGAAAATAACTTGTTACTTTTTATTTAGAGGTAAAACAATTATAGTTAAAGCAAATAGTGTCTCATTTTAATATATAGGTCTTTTATCTAATTAACTTAAAGTTCTAACGTTCAATCTAAATATTTTAATCTATTGTATAAACACTTGTGTTGTTTCAACGCTCGGTGAAATCAATTTGTAAACAAAAACCAAACTAATATCAGTTTGAGCAAGATTTACGAGGGTGCCATTTTCACTCAACGACTTACTTCTCTCGTGTGAAATTCAACAATTTTAACGCCAGTCGGAAAGAGTGATCGATGCGGAAACTAAACCTTTAAGGTCTCAATATCTGAGGAAATATGTTATAATAAAAATATCATTAAGTTTTTTTATAATAAGAAAGGAAACAAGAAAAAAATAATAATTATTTGCATGAATCGTCTCATACATTTAGATTTATTATAAGTTCAAAAAAACTTAGATATAATGTGATAGGTACGTAAGCCCTCTACAAACGGTCAGTTAAAACTTTAATAACTGAGCGTATGTAGCTGGCTTTACTATAAATCGGGTCCAGTCAAAAAGCAAAATAGTTCGCAATAGTTGTTGGGGAACATCTGAGAGAAGAATTTAAATTGTAGTCAAATATTCATTGTATGTACATTAATGTTTAAATACGACGTAGAATTCTTAATCTGGAACACAATTATAATGCAATTACTCGGATAATATTCACATAAAACCGTTAATGGTAAATCCGAAAGCACGCTTCAGAGTTTTTATCTCAAAATGCATTTGATAATTTGAGCGTAGATTGCAGATTTACCAACAAAAGTTTTACATAATTCATTGTTTTAATTAATTCAATGAAGCTTCAGTCAAAAGCTTTAATCCAAGTAAATATAATAGGTTGAGCAGGACTTAGTGAATAATCTGATTGTTAAATGAATAAAGGAGGACAACATTAAATAGGAAGCATTTTACGAGAGCAATGAAAGCGGGGTTTTAAAATTAAAATAATCGCATTTCCAACGACGAGTGTCTGTTGCGATGGAGTTTAAATGTAGTGCATTGTAGAACCGCGACTGTTAACAGGCTTTTGTATCAAATTCCATTACACTTGACGTTACTACGAGTACAAGACAAAGACATTCAATAAAATAGACAGGACAACACGAACCCATAATCCATGACTTGTTACTTTTGACACAAGATTTTTTTTTAATAATAGAGAACATCTATTAAAAGAGAGATTAACACAACTTAAAATGAAGAAAATATTTGTAGACTAATCAGGCAAATTCCGATATAAGTGAACTTTTCTATTAGTTCCGCATAAACTCACGTTCGGTAAAATCCATTATAAGAGACCTAAAACTTTGGCGGCATTTTCAACGCATCAAAGTAAAGACTCTCATTTAAAAAGCTTAGAAGTTTGGCCGAAGAAAGGATGTGTTGTAATCCGCGTTGGATTTTGTTGACAGATTTACGAGCCTTTTTGGATTTAGGAATTACACGATTCGAATTTTATTAGGCGTTGTTAATTTTCCACGATTATCTGTGGATTTTTTACATTTTTACTTGTTTATTCTATTTATTTTTCTTATTATTAAACAAGAGTTTATACAAAAATAAAGGTAATTTAAAATGTAATTCTTTAATCTTATAAAAAGTTATCTTTAATACCACATACCTTTAAAACAAACGAAGTTCTCTTTTATAAACGTTTGATTTTAGTTCCCGTGATAAAATATTCAACATCACGCTTTTGCGCGTTGATGCCAATAGAACAAGACTACGCTGAAAAGCCTCCTCAGAGCATCCAAATAATTTTTACGGCCCTGTAAAATGTATTTATAGTCTTGCAAAATTTATTTCGAGGAGTTTTATGAGCAACATTGCTCATTTTATTACTGATTTTGTGGCGTCTCTTTTGATGTATTTTGCGCTAAGTGAATTTTTGGAAGTTAGACATTTAGCCTTATAGCTTAATAAGATTTTTTATATTCCATACTATTAAATGTACTATTGAAAACCCTACGAGGTTATTCTGATGAGTACTGTCTTAGCATCTGTCACAACAAACCATTCTTCACTGTCACTTTAAAACAGAAATATCGATATTGTTATGAATACTATTATAAGTGTCATTACACTCCATCACGTCACAATTATACCGTGTGGCAGCAGACTTGATAAATTTAGTGAAACCTTCCCCCGGTAGAGGGCTAATAGTATTACGTTGTCTCCGCACGTCATCCAGGGATGTTCCCGCCCTGTCTTGTATAAGCTCCGTAAGCCACTAACAAGCTGTGGAGTATTATTCTAACATCAATGAGAGCATATGGAAGAGTTATTACAGCTAAGATAAGCAGATTTATTTTTACTAGTCGCCCATGTCGAAATTAGACCTTAAAAAATCAATGATATAGTTTGTTTTGCATTAACTAGTTGCATTAGTAATTTAGACGAGTACCGAGTGATTTTTTAGCTAATAACCTTGTCTATATGACTTACCAATTTACTAGACTAAATTATCGATGTTCAAACTCTTTTAGTTGGTAAAATAGTCGGTACTCAACTGACTTACTACCCTGGTGCAAACTAGACTTTAACGCAATTTCCTTTAAAAGAGGTAAACAGATTTGTTTTACTTATTAATAAAGATAATTATTAATACGCTACTTATCTTGTGCATTATTAAAACAATAAATAAAATGAGCAAAAACAAAAGTAAAGAAATAGGTTTAACGACAGCATTGTACTGAAAGTATTCCAACAATAGCTTCGAATGAAATTCTTTTATTAAAACTGAAAAGTTCTTTTTTATTTAAGAAAGATAACGTTTTTAATAAGACCGACCTAAAATAGATCCGCGAGGACGACTGGAACGTTAAAACTTGTATTCCTTTTTCCTCTTCATCTGTGGAGTGTTTTGTTCGCGAAAACTCAAAGGAAATGTAAAAAAGGCAAATTATAATTTTTAGTTTTGTAGTAGTGCTTTTTATTAAAAGAAGAATTATTCAAGGATTGCTGTGATTGTAGACACCTTGCGCCACAGAGTAGTGTGTTTTTACGCTTTATTATATTAAGCGTACGTTCGCACGGGCAGACTTTGTACGCCGCGGTAAAATTCAAGGTCAGCAGACTTTTTACGCCCACGCGATAGGTGTTCGTACGAGCGTAAAAAATCCACTCTTGAATCGTATCTCGTGTCAGTAAGACGTGTAAATTGTTTCAATCCGAAGTCACGTAGTTAGAGAGCAAACTAAAAGTAGACAGTACATTTTCTTTAAAACTAACATTTGCTAATGTTTAAAAAAAAGATTTTTTCTACACGCACTAACAAAGCTCTCATACAATGTTTTATTTTATTTTCACCCGAATATTGATAAAAATTGATAGTAGCGGCTCGTGGCTCGTGGTTCTGGAACTAGTGGTGCGCGATTTAAATTGTAGGAAATCAAACCAACTATTTTTCTTTTGATTTTACACAAAGACATTTAAGAAATATATAAGACTAGGCATGTTTTCATCGGTACTTTCTCTAGAAGGTACTATGTAAATCAGTTGTCAAATTTAATATGCCGCCTCGTAACCTTGTATTGATAAAACATTTTACAAAATTATAAGCTCCATCTTTTATTGTAAAATAAACAGTATCACAGAATAAAATAACAAATATAATAAATTAAATTACATATAAATATGATTTAGTGACACTTACTGGCAATTAATTTAAATATAGTTAATTATATTGAGACGTGGTTATGGGAATCTATCAATAGACAACGGTAATGAGATTATGTAAAAAAATGTTGCAAGTGAAGTGTAAACTATGCCTACTCTATATATATTTTTAATCTCTTTGATTTTATACCACCAATCCCTAAAAAAAATTTCAAGTTAATTGCCAAACCAATCATCCTTATTTACACAAACTATGAGATAAACTTTATTTTTATTTGCAAAGGGCAATTTAGGTACTTAATTTAGTTATGTATGTTAAAATATTAAAATCTTTGTCGAGTTAATTTCATGAAAGCGATGGTTCCAGTTGGATAAAACATATTACAGCTAGGGGTTGGGTCGCTTAAATTTGAAACGAATATGTAATAAAACAACTGTTAGCAAAATTATTTCAAGTCACTGTATTTATTTTTTTTAAAACATATACAATTCGTGTTTTTAATTTAATAACATAAGAAAAGTACACAAAATACACCGCAATGACGTCACGCTATCACCATGACATTCATTGGTTACGTAAGGAATATAAGTCAGAGTCCGTGATAAATATCCAAATAACAGTGAGAGAATTATTATCAGGGTCCAAAAACACACCAAGATAATAGAAAAGAGGAAAATACGATCATAAAATTTCTGACATTTTGGTTTCATTTACATTATTTATTTATTTAATTTTGACATGTGACATTATCATGTCAAAGCAGTAAAGAGTATGGTAGCTATTTATAGTTTGTCTAAATAAGATGGATTGGTTTGACAATTCATTTGAAATTTAGTAGGGATGGGTTGTGTAAAATCAGTCTTATCGATTTTCGATTTTTATTCTTATAGAAGTTGAAATCGATAGATTCATAGTTATAACTTGAGAATTAAAAAAATCTGTTTTCTCAAATTAATAATGACCTGCAGAACTATTACAAATAATGAGAGTAAATAAATATTTATTACTACTACAGCCGTACGTAATCGAATTGGATTTCGCTATTATTACTGTCATCGCTAAATTCTCTACACAATAATCAATACCAGAATTGTCCACTAAATTAGTTAATAAGAAAATAATAATTTTAGTTAAGTTCGATAAATTTTATTTAAACCGAATATCGATAGTTCATAATTGTTTGCTATGCATGTTTGTTTCGTCACTACGATACCTGTCTATTAAGTACGGTATTTTCCTTCATACAAATTTAATTCGATACTTCATATGCGTCAATTATCAAACTAATCTATCTTATTTAGATAAACTATAACTGACCGTTTACAAAGTTCAGTCGCCCTCTCCACTCCACGAGATTGCGCCACTGTCTATAGGACATTTTTATTCAATGATATAGTTTGCCCTTGTCACTCCCCTGATATCATCCTTGTCAGTCTATAGTTTAATGATCGAAATATTATCGAAATTCGTAAAAGATAATTTTTATTGTAGCTGTGCATTATAAGTTCTGCTGCCACATATTTTTCTATCCCGTTAAATAAAATCCTAACTCCCATACAACAATTACTGATTGTCATAGAACGTCTGCCAAAGTTATTATAAGCTCCTTTTGTTAATTCATATAAAATGAAAAGTATTATAATATAAAAATTGTTTCGTATTGAATGTATTTATTGCGTTAATTACTAGGACAAGAAATCAATGTGTCCGAAAGTCCGTGTATGTTATGGATAATCTCCGAAACTACTGCACCGGATGTAACAGGACTTTAAATGCAATGTTATAGGTAGCGTAGTCTTTATAACATGGTATATTCAATCCAATAACATAATTAGTAAATCTTATTGGTGATCATCTTTTGCCCCCCGCTATACTTAGAACTTTGGGATCTACAACCCACGACAGAGCTATGATAGTACAATATGTACACTTGTTAAAAGTTTGCGATCCCTAGCACTAGTTAATATGTTTTTCAAATATAACTTATCAAGTATAACATATTATTGCTTTACTTTAAGAAAAAAATGTGGTTTAATTTATTCTATAAGACATTACATACATTTTTTACATGGTTACAAAACAGATCAATTTTTATAGCTAGTGATCGCAAACTTGTTTTGATCGGTGTAAACACAAAACAAACATGTTCGACAGCCAAACGCGGCGTATTTTTATTAAAATGGACCAATAAAATTTATCGCGACGTACCAAGATACGCCAAGTCGAAAAACGCCTCCGTATGAACGGCTTCATAGAATCCCATACGTTCCATTTTGACACATTATTTATCGCCCAGCGTTTTCACGTCCGTGCGAACGGCTGACAGCGCGTTGAGCGTTAAAACAATTACACTAGGCTCCAAAAATATTTGTCCATCTACATTTTGACTACATTCCCAAAAAAAAATCATTTTATAAAGACAATTTATTATGTTTCCTAGTTTGTATGATGTTCATTTTTGAAGCTGCAATTTTGTTTTAATTTAGCTATTGTGAAATTAAAACAAGTAAAATATAGAATAACCACTAAAAATATTTCTACAGTAGTTATCTAATGTCATTTGACTAGAAAACACGCATTATATATAGTGCTTAAAGTCTACCGATATTTTTTCATTCTCAGATTTTTTTAAAATGTTTATTATTGGATGGTCTAAATAATTTTGGAAAGTAGTGTAGCGTAACGCGTGATTTCTCCTACGCTCGTGCGAACACTTGTATGAAGTTCCATATGTTGCATTTTATTTTTACGCTAACGCCCAATGCCCAAAATGGAACAGTGCGCGTAGAGAAATACGCCAAGTCGAAAAACGCCTCCGTATGAACGGCTTCATAGAATCCCATACGTTCCATTTTGACACATTATTTATCGCCCAGCGTTTTCACGTCCGTGCGAACACTTGTATGAAGTTCCATATGTTGCATTTTATTTTTACGCTAACGCCCAATGCCCAAAATGGAACAGTGCGCGTAGAGAAATACGCCAAGTCGAAAAACGCCTCCGTATGAACGGCTTCATAGAATCCCATACGTTCCATTTTGACACATTATTTATCGCCCAGCGTTTTCACGTCCGTGCGAACACTTGTATGAAGTTCCATATGTTGCATTTTATTTTTACGCTAACGCCCAATGCCCAAAATGGAACAGTGCGCGTAGAGAAATACGCCAAGTCGAAAAACGCCTCCGTATGAACGGCTTCATAGAATCCCATACGTTCCATTTTGACACATTATTTATCGCCCAGCGTTTTCACGTCCGTGCGAACACTTGTATGAAGTTCCATATGTTGCATTTTATTTTTACGCTAACGCCCAATGCCCAAAATGGAACAGTGCGCGTAGAGAAATACGCCAAGTCGAAAAACGCCTCCGTATGAACGGCTTCATAGAATCCCATACGTTCCATTTTGACACATTATTTATCGCCCAGCGTTTTCACGTCCGTGCGAACACTTGTATGAAGTTCCATATGTTGCATTTTATTTTTACGCTAACGCCCAATGCCCAAAATGGAACAGTGCGCGTAGAGAAATACGCCAAGTCGAAAAACGCCTCCGTATGAACGGCTTCATAGAATCCCATACGTTCCATTTTGACACATTATTTATCGCCCAGCGTTTTCACGTCCGTGCGAACACTTGTATGAAGTTCCATATGTTGCATTTTATTTTTACGCTAACGCCCAATGCCCAAAATGGAACAGTGCGCGTAGAGAAATACGCCAAGTCGAAAAACGCCTCCGTATGAACGGCTTCATAGAATCCCATACGTTCCATTTTGACACATTATTTATCGCCCAGCGTTTTCACGTCCGTGCGAACACTTGTATGAAGTTCCATATGTTGCATTTTATTTTTACGCTAACGCCCAATGCCCAAAATGGAACAGTGCGCGTAGAGAAATACGCCAAGTCGAAAAACGCCTCCGTATGAACGGCTTCATAGAATCCCATACGTTCCATTTTGACACATTATTTATCGCCCAGCGTTTTCACGTCCGTGCGAACACTTGTATGAAGTTCCATATGTTGCATTTTATTTTTACGCTAACGCCCAATGCCCAAAATGGAACAGTGCGCGTAGAGAAATACGCCAAGTCGAAAAACGCCTCCGTATGAACGGCTTCATAGAATCCCATACGTTCCATTATCTAATGACCACAGACAATAAAAATTGGTGTTTCAAATCATTTCCTTTCTTCTAAGATCCCTTAATAGCAATTTGCTTTTATAAATTAGTTTGTCATCTTCACGGAGCTTGCTAATTAATTCTTCTATTTTATTAGCACTTCAGACAAAGGCTTTAGTTTTTTAACTCAAAGACTACTTTAGATAATAAAACACAGGACTTAACAATATCTGTCTTTATATATCTGTAGTGTTTTATTCCATAAGCTTAATATTAAGGCAGCAATACAAATTTCAGTTTGCGCTCACGCTAACTGGCATGCACAAGCAATTATTTAGCGCGATATTTGATTTTGTTCGTTAACCGGCAGGCAAGCTATTGTTCCTTTTACTGATATCCCCCCCCCCCCTTAAACTATGGTAAACCGATAATTTAACGAAGTTGGCTTTATATCGGTGCTAAAAATAGGATATAACTATGCATGAATGAACGGATGGTCTTGTCCTCAGTTATCGGGGCACGGGTCTAGTGATTTACTGTCGCATTTGACAAGGGGCTAACGTAAATTAGCCCCATGAGTCAAATTCCCTTGTGTAAGTTGTCTTTTCGAGGAACTGACTAATTTTATTGCTGGGATGACAGTAGGATAATTTTATCACGGGTCTGTATGTATTTATATAGTTGTTTTCAATTGCCTCACTCCTGTATCCTAATTGATTTTGAATAGCTCTTTTTAATTGCCATTTCGATAGGCTATTGTTTTATTATTAAGTAGCTGTTTCACTGTTGCGACTTCGCCCGTGTGTAATTAAAAGAAAAAACGTAGCATATATTACTCACTGATAACGTCGTTCTATAATTGTGAAAGAATTATTGAAATCGACCTAGTAGTTTTTGAGTTATATCAATACATACAGAAATTCAAAAATCCAAATCATTCCTCTTTATATTATTAGTGTAGATTTGTAGATTTACACTTTTTAATGTTCAACAAATAAGATTCAGAGAGAGAGAGAGAGAGAGAGAAACAGTTTGATGTTAGGTTTCGTTACAAAATGTAAATTACAATTCTCTTAATAAAATGATACATTTCTATTCCGTCGTTCTGTTATTTTAATTATACGACGTTGTACTGCTTGCTTTTAATTAGACGTACCGCGAACGCGGCTTCTAAATGCTTAATTCTTAGACGAAATTAAAACGGAATTAGTCGAACGGGAACTTGATTAACTTAATTTTTAAAATTACGTAACAAATTTTAACTATTTTATTAAAATAGACTTCTTATCTTGGTAAACTCCTTGTTTAGTTAAATAACTTCCTAAAGAGATAATTTACTTATTATAGAAATTAAATTATTTAAACTTTCGTGAGTCATTGTAAAACTAATTTATTTACGGCTATTACTCACGTGTTATTTTTTTTTGTGGTGTTCACCGTCACAGTTGCCGTAATTAGTTATTATAGAAATGTTTCGTCTCAATCTTCAAAACTTAAAAATAAATTATTTTAAATCAAAACAATTTGTTACAGCTATAACCTCGTATTAATTGCAAGTCGAGGAAATGTCTCGAGCTCGGGCACTAATGGATTTGTGCTGTCACATCGCATCATTTGGGATTTGGAGCTTTCAAGATCCCAGCAATGGATTTAGCCAACGTCAAACTAGCTGCATGATTCATTACAGGGTAGACAGAAGAATTAAGTTATTAATCATTCCAGATATTACGTTGGAATTCGCTTAAAGCTTGTTACAAATATATCGTATGCTATTTGAGACAATTCAACATTTATTCACGATTCTTTAGTTTGTAAAGAAGAATTTGAATCTTATGAAACCACTTTCTAAAACTATAAGTTATTTTTAAACTTTTAGCTTAGACATACAGTCAATCCTTTTCCTCCGTGACTCTACTAGCGCTGCGGATTTTAAACATACAGGCTTGCAAAAATGCGGTCTAGACCAATAAATAAAATACTTATACTGAAAGCAGAGAAAAATAACCACGTTTACATCTAAAATTCCAGTCTCCGGCGGTCAAAATGTTAAAACATGTATAACTAAACAGTGTCTGTCAGTATGTACATACTTATTTACTGCGTTGGCGCAGCGATTCAAAGTGGGACTTGGCCTCCGACACGAGAGAGTGCCAGCGTCCTACGTCGTCGCCTGCCAGTCGATCGACTCTAGCTCGCGCAGGTCTAGCTCTACGGCGTCTGGCCAACGGTATCTGGGCCGGCCGATGGGTCGGCGGCAAATCGGTATTCCGAGATACGCTTTTTTGGCTTCACGATCCTCCCCCATTCTTATCAAGTGGCCCAGGCAATGAAGTTTCTGGGCTTTGGCTTCGCCTGTAAGCAGTATCTATCCCAAGATAATAGAAAAACATCTTAGTGCAAACGATGATTTATCCAAAGATAAACGTGGTCTCTGTTTATATCTACTAATCCTATTAGAGGTTGATTAATGGACGTAATCTGTAATTTATACGAACTATTGAATTGTAACAACGGCAAAGGGACGGTAAACTGTCAACGGGAATTAATTTATTATATCTAAATGTTATTTTGTTAATTTAGATTTACTTCAATAATTTTTGTATATAATTTCAATATATACAGCTGTTGCTTGCGATTTCGTCCGCGTGAAATTAAAAAATAATAAAAGCGTAGCCTACTACTAACAGATAAATTACCTTTCTAACGGTGAAAGAATTTTTAAAATCGGCCCAGTAGTTTTTGAGTTTCTTCAATACACACAAAAAGACAAATCTTTCCCTTTCATAATATTAGAATAGAAGTATACATATATACTAAAACTTAATGCCCTCTAGCAGTAATTAATATTTTTACAGAATCTGATTTTTCTGTGGAAGGTGCTGATATTTATTATTTTATTTACACAACTATAACTTAAGATAAAAGTCCCAAAGTCAATATAAATAACAAATGAATTTCAAGTAGTTTTTTTACGAACACGTTTGAAAGTTTATCTTTAGTTGAGTTATCTTGTTACAGGGCGAAGGCAACTTGTAACTGCGTAACATTTGATAGGACATCTGCGTGACGGGAATATTGTTTTAATAATATCTTACTTTTATCTTATTATTATTTATAGATTTGTTTAAATCAACTTACAATATAGCCCTGATTGAAGTAGGATTAGAAAAAATCTGATTACTGGCTGCAATGCAAACGCTACTCTTTGATGTTTAGTTTAAAATTTAATTAATTTAATAGATTTATTTAGATAGATTAGCTGTTGCCCGCGTCTTCGTCCACGCAATATTAAGATAAAATACCCTTCAGTGAAAGTCCTTTCGAATTACCCGGAACAAACGCGGCTTGCGGACAAACAGACAAAAGTTTTTAAAAGCGATTTTCGTTATCAGCAACGCGAAAACATCATCTTTCCGAAATCTGGAATTTTTCTTTTGATATTACAAATAGACACTTGACACTCCAATTTTATTTTATGTATGGAAGATCAAACATTAAGACCGGTATATTGTATTTTACTTGGGGTACATGAATGTATTAAGATAAAACTAAGACCCTGGTTAGTGTATTTCTTAAATAACCTAAAGTAATTCCGCTCACGTGAGCCTACCTCACACGTTCGCGCCTACAACCTATCTAACACACTAACAGGATTAACGAAAGCCTAAAATAAGCATTCAGAGTACTAATCAAGAGCAAGTAAGAAGTAACTTTTGTACCTATAGAAAGTAGTATTTTTATTATATTACTTAGTACGTGACCAGATTACTAATATATTTTTAAAGAAAACTAAAAAATTAAGACTAAGGGCCTGTTTCAAAATTCTTGTCAATTATCAGATAACAATCCAACGTTTAATATATGTGATGGAAATATCGGATGTTGGTCCTCTATCTGACAGTGAGGTCACTTTTAAGCTATCTGAGCCTCTATCAGCCAGTGGTGGGACAGGCCCTAAATATTAGATGTAACGACAGAGGCTACGGCTTGATTATTTGCACAAATAGGCTTTAACATATATTAAAATATGGTTTACTAAATAAGATAAGTATTAAATGTTCTAGGTTATTTGCTTAAGTACTATGAATGGATGGTCTTTAGAGAATTTCATTGATAAATGTGTGCGGTGTGTGCGGACGCTACGTATATTAATAATGGCGGCGTCCAAACCCACGGGACTATGATTTATGTATTGTCCAGTTTAGGAGTCACTAGTACGAGTAACACGGTAAAGTTTAAACACCAAAATGTATGTTTTATATTGTTAACTAGCGGTTCCCGTGCGGCTTCATCTGCATGAAATTATAAAAACTTTATTTTATTGTTTACATTTGTCAAATTCTCAATTGCAAATGTCAAAACTACCGTTACCATAATAAACATGCTTACTTAATGTTGGCAGTTTGTAGTTTATGGTCCCTTTCTCACATGAAGGTTTGTCCAATTTATTTACTCCCTAAGTTTAATAGCGTGAAAATGTATAGCCTAAAGCGTGTCGTAAGTGTATGGCTTTGTATTAAAGAAATAATTATCCAAAAATATGCTGTGATTGCTGACATCTTACGCCACGCAGTAGTCTGTGTTTGCGCTTTATTATATTAGTAGAGTATAGATAATTTTATTATTTTTTTATTTTAGATTTTATTTAGTAACTGATTGGACTCATACACACGAGATGGGTCCTTCAAGAAACAACCCTACTATTTCCACAAAGGCAACGCATCTGTAGCTCCTCTGGGATTGCGGATGTCCATGGGCGTCGTTGATCATGTCGGTGTTCTCAATTACCTCCCTTTCATAAAAAATAGTATCTGTGATGTATAAAAAAATGTATTTTAACATTTTTACACTGAAAATGTAAGTTACAAAAGCTTTAATTTTACATCTAATCAAATTTGATTGAGACCTAATGAATATTTACCTAATTTAAATAAAACATTTCCCTTTGCCGAGAGGTTTCGCGAGTAAAAATAAATTTCCATTATCAATTAACGGCTTTCTTGATTGCGTCAGCGCTTCAAAATTAACCACCTGCGACCGCTTGCCAATGTAAATAGGGTTCAGTAATTTGTTAAAAATTCATCTTGTAAGAGTTATCTTAATATTATAAATGCGAAAGTTTAGATGGATGGATGAATGTTTGTTAGAGTTTGTAGCCTAAACGGCTGAACGGATTTCGACGGAATTTGGGACAGATGTAGAGGATAGTCTGAAAGAACACGTAGGCTTCTCACTTTTGATTTTTTTAATTCCACGCGGACAGAGTCGCGGGCAAAAGCTAGTAATTAATATAAAATGTCGTTGCCTTATCTGATAATGTTACTATTATAGTGACACTATCAAACGAGATAGTTTTACAGTTATGTTAGACGAGTAAATCCAACTAAGCTGAAAAGCCTGAAAGCCACAATATTTATTACGTTCTAAATTTTATTTGCGATACTGCGTTTATCTCTAGCTATAATTTAGCTTATATTACTACGATTGTGAGAAATGAACAACACACATTTTGAGTTTCCATTTTATAGTATCACTAGCTTTTGCACTCGAATCTTTCCGCGTGGAATTAAATGAAAGAAAAAGTGATTAGCCTTTGTTTTCTTCCATGCTATTCTCTACACCAAAGTTCATCAAAATCCCTTCAGCCGTTAAGACTACAAACTCTGACAAACCATCCATCCATCTAAACTTTCGCATTTATAATATTAGTATGAAGTATGAATTTACAAGTTAAAGAATGTTCCTTAAACCTGATTTAACACTTATTTGCTGTGATTTAATATTTTTATTACATTCATAGTTAAGTACTGCTAATATGTGTGCTGCGCTGACTGGTGGAATTGCATGACCCGCTGTAAAATGAATTCAGCGGGCGCTTCTGACCCGCCGCTGCCGTGTCACCTCGCCGAGCTGCATTATTTATGAAACACGTATTATCTCGCGAGTTTGGAATTGTCGGATAAAACGTGTTTAAATCGCCTAACACCTTCCACATTTAAATTGCGGAATAAAACATTTTTTTAAGTTTCTATACGCTACAAGGAAGAGAACCCTAAAGTGAAATTTCGTTTAATAGTAAAGTCCTTTGGTTAATTATTACCAACGCAAATGAAAAATCTTTGTTACACATTAAATATACATTAGTCTTTACTGTCTTGGCTCCTTGACTAGTAGAACTTTATTTCAGGAGCTAGGGACTTGCCTGATATTACATTCCATCTTTGTGGGAAATTACAGGTTAATTAAATTTTGAATAGACAATCCAATATTATTTCTTTTATTTTTAGGTTTTAGTCTGTGTATTAAATGACTTTGAATAAAATCATGTCTATTGTCCAATTTGGACTTATAAATTGAATATACTGTTTTGTAAGGTTTACAAATACTAGAAATTCAACAGGTGTTTTTGCTTAAGGCAATTGTTTTTTCGATACCGTCGTCAACGTCGCAGTTTTCGTGTCTTAATCTCTTTAGAGACGAAGGGAAAAAAATGTGACGGTGCGCACGTGACCGGAAATACTGCAATTATTTTCCACGAAACATCACAACGGAGCAGATGTTTGAAACATTTTTGGTAAATGTAATGAGATTTTGTGTAAAAACATATACTGTATTACAATTAGTAAGGTTATAGAGTGTGTTTTGACAATATTTTCTACTAACACAAAGTTATTATTAGACAATGTCAGTGTGAATCACGGTCATATGCAAGAAATTGTTTTTAATTTATTGTACAAAAATATAGAAATTACAAACCAAAATTTAATAAAGCAGCACAAAAAGTGTGTTTAAATGTTCCCGCTAATCGCTGAAATTATTCATATTTAATTTGCAGACTTCGTTCCTTAAGTTAACTCCATTAATTGTAAGTTGATATAATGAAAGATCGAACAGTTTTATTTCCGTTTTTCTTTTTAATTTAAATTGTTATCTTCCTTTTTAAATTGATGAAAAAGATCACAATATCGTTAATATAATCTCTCCGTATTTCTAGATTAAAATAAGACATCAGAATATTATTTAAGTTGAAGATCGTGTAAACAACGTACTTACTTACACAAGACGGTGCTCGTCCGTCCCGAGCCGGCACTTAAGTGAGGATTACGACTCAAGGTGTACGAAATTATAAGATTGACTTTTAACAGGGCTTTTTCTTTAAGGACTTTTTGTTCCATTATTTATAATGGCCGGATTTATTGATAATATATTAAATTTCAAACTTTTCTGAGCAGTGATACATACCAACTAGAATGTGAAATCTGGATATTATTAATACATTTGCTGTCCGCGGATTAGTCCTCGTATATAATTGATTGGTATACAACTGCTCTATAGAGTAGTCAATATGTTACTGCAGACCATAATCTATAAGTTTTCCAAATATCATACCGACCAGCACAACCATCCTGGAGTTGTTTGAAACAAACATCTATCCGTCCGCTATTTTGCGTTTATATAGCTTTTGTTCGCGACTCCGTCCGTGCGGAAAAATACATAGTAAGTAGCTTATGTGTTTTGCTAAATTGTGTTCTACATTTGTGTTAAATTTCATTTAGATGCCGTTCTAGAGATACCTTCTGTCAAACATCCATCTAAACTTTCGCATTTATGTTAAGTAAGAAGTAAAATAAGACACATTTAGGTCGTATCGTATTAAACATTTATAAGAAAATCGGATACGTCGTCTAAGCGTTCTGGAATTTCGTTTAAAGTAAGTAGGACGGTTATTTATGTGAAAGCTATTAGAGGGGAATCGAGAGGAACATTAAATATTTCACGAGTGCTGAAGTTCACGAGACACAAATAATTCGTAACAAAGACTTCGTTTGTAATGTTCGGGTGCGAGACATTTTTCATATGAAATAGGAAGTAAGTGTACATCGAAAGTTAAGAAACTTGATAGCAGATTTAATGGTAATATTACTAATGTTATGTTAACTTTACTCTTCATATTAAGTATGGTAAGTTAATATTACATAAGATTATAATTTTGATCAGATTCGAAAAGGATGAAATGTAGAGTCTATTATTTATACTTACATGAGCTTTATATAGAAAAGCAGCTTAAAACGATACTTATTCTTTCATATAATTATCGGAAGTAGAGACGTTAAATGCGCCAAATACACAAAAACAAATCACCTCTAGTTGACCTTGACTCTGATAACTCATTTAATTTTATTTGACTATCAAAACAACGTTCATAGTAAATTGTGCACTTCTAGTAACTCACGTAAATTTAAAGAGGCGAGTAACAATGGCTGCTTTGCTAAGACACAGCTCTTGTATTGATGGTCCTTTAGCCTCCTTGAGACGACACTTAAGAACGGATTACGCTATCGTGTAAAATGGAGCTAAGTTGCTAGATTGAGTTATATCGATATTTGAAAATTCATTGTTTAAATTTAAGCTCAGATTAAATAAAATTTTAATCTCCTTGATGTGAAGGTAACAGACATCATGCACTTGAAGTGTACCCACAGAGGTAAGCATACGAAGAACATAAATAACAGAGATTTTAAAATAAATAAAGTCATGTAGTCGTTTTAGATTCACAAGAATTTAAACATCTTTATTTTATTTTCGTGCCGGTGGATAGAGTAAATAAAGAGTGAATGTGTAGACAAGCATAAATGAAAAAATGCTTTATTCTTTACTATAAATTAATTTATCTTGAAATTCTCTTTAATTCTTTAAACTTAAAACTCACTTAAAAATAAATCGGAAAAATCTTCTTTTTAAATAAATTAAAAGCTTTGCTACATTATATAAAATTATATTTAAACACGTAAAAAAATTTCCTAATGCTAAAAATACATCACCATTACGTGTTATTTGTATAATTGCTTCAAATAATGCCTTAATTTAAGTTTTGTATTCACGTTGAAATTAACCAAATGATCAGGATCTAGGTTAATTTTACCTTCAATTAAGTTAGAACATTTTCCGCGATGTTCAAGGTTCTAATTTGACTCAAGGCCAATGTTCTCTAAACAATTATGTTCCGCCGCCACTTCTTACTTTAATGAAATTGATACTCTAAGACAAAGCTACAATATTAAACGTTGAAGAATGATATGAATTAAATTTATACATGAAATATACTATAATCAACGATATACGAACCTCTTAATTCTATTTAATTCTTTCAAAACCTAGATATTTACTGTCTCTTTAAGTAGAGAATACAGCCCTAATTGTACATTTCTAGTAGTAAATCTACAGCAAGAAAACACTTATAGACTCTGTGTATGGTCTTTATTAATCTGTTCAAACATTTTTATTATATCACAAGCTTATTTTATTAATACGGATTAATGAATCAAAAACATTAATCCTTCATACAATAGCCTGTGTAATTATACTTCAGTTTATGCAACAGAATAAATGTTGCAGTTTAAATATGATGCAAACAATGAGCGAACAAAACACCTGCGCTTTGTTTTAGTTTCCGACAACAAAAATACATTTTATCACATAAATTGAGGTTATGTTTTACTGTCAGTTATTCAGTAACTAGTTAGTGATTTTTTTATAATTTAAATTAATTTTAAAAAATATGGGTCGATCATTGTTATTAGTCTTGTAAAATATTTTGCACTTCTAATGAAACATTTGTAAAAACAGGAACTTTATGGTAATTCGCATGAATTCAGCACATAATTGAAAGCATGGCGGCGGAAGCCGTGACCTATTAGTAAGTTTCGCTCCGTGCGCCGCCGCCGCAACACTTTTAAATTCCCTTCCCAACACGGATATTTGCGGTACCGTAATAACGCAAACTTCTACGTAGCGTTTCAAACTATTTAAAAGTTGCTTTAATTCTTTGTGCACGAGTATGCCATTTTTTTACTATATTTGCTGTAATTATATTATAGTATAACAGTGGTAGAGTCATTCTGCGTTTTCACTGATGAGTGCGCGTGCTGAAGGACTAATTTTAGTGCTATTCTTCTAACGTACAAAGAATAGATGGGAAGGGGAATTCGAATTAGCGGAGGAGGTGACGCTTAGGTAGGAAAAATGTCCTTATTCTGTGCGTTACAATCTCAGTTGATGAAAGGCCAGCAACGTATCTGTAAATGAGGATGTATGGGCAGTCTTTTTTCTATTTTAACAAATTCCAGTAGAGCTCGTTTATTTAGTATGTTATACGATATATAAAAAATGTAGTAATTATGCACACACGACGAAGTTTCTATTTAATTGGCAGTAGGTATTATCTGGATTTTACAGCGGTATCATGCTACAGTCCGACTATATAGGTCCATTCATTTAGGTCTTCTAAAATGCGGTTACATGACGTACAAACAAGCATAAGCTTTTTCGTAGATCGCCGCAAAGAAAACTGCTTTTATTTCAACGGTTAAAGTTAATTAAAACTTTCGACGTTCTTATTGTGTAACTTAATATACTGGTATTGCACAATAAAACTTTTAACGAATGTTATTTCTACAGAATGAAATTATGCGGCAAATTTACAAATTTACCTGAGTTAAATAACAATTTAAAAAAAAAGGAATTTCTTTTTACTTGTTACTAAACAGTATATTTAATGTGTGAACTATGTAACATTAAATCATTTTGGTATATTCTTACGCAATACTCGTATCGTTCACTTGTTATTTTTCATGTAAACGTTTGTACTTTCTGTAGATTTATCATTCGAAAGCTTGATTATTCAGCGATGTTTCAAAAGATAATAGGATAGACTTAATCACATTATGCAGAGCTGCCTTTCATTTATTAAACGTCACCTAAAATCACGACTCTACGCGTTACAATGTAGATTAATTTTGAATGTAACAGGCTCTCTTCGAATTTCATCAGATTAACTAAAGTGTGTTTGAAAATGAACTTTGATATACTTTGAACTACGACTTTTGATTCTCGATTATCGTTCGTTCAACTATTTTTAGTATCGACTTTTATGTTTAAAGTTTTTAATATAATATCATAGTTCTCAGCTGAGTCAAAACAATACTCTAGTCAATGTAACTCCAAATGAATGTTATGTGAATCATACATTTGGCAAATTTAAAACTACCTAGTGTTGCCTGGTCTATTTTCGTTTTCGTATCTCCAAAATTTAATATGACGTGTGAAAGTTTACTTATAAAAGTTAAAAAGTAGCGCGTGAGATATTAAACTTTTTCAATAAAGTTCCTTGGCGTAATCTTAAAAACGTGACTAAGGATCATTTGAACTTTAAATGCTTCTTAAGTTAACGCTATCGGAGCAAACCGGCGATGTGGACCGAGATAGAGGCCGAACTCTAAGTAACATTAAGCTACATTACTTGGAAAATTTTAGTGTCCCATTAAAGAACAGAAATATTCTTGATTATAAATTGGTAAATGAATATTACGGTAATTTATGTTTCGATTAACAAAGTTCGTAAATTAAAATGCGCAATTAGTAAATTAATTTTGCCATGTAAATTGCTTACTAAGTAGAGATTCTTTTTCTACTATTTATTGTGTTAAAGTTTATTTTTCTTTTACTGCCTCTTAGTCGTTAAAATAAAGCATAATTCTAAAAATGTATTAATCAAAAATGTATTATGAAAAATCATTGAACATCGCAGATAAACTTTGAATTTAGGCAGCTAAGTGTAAAGGTAAAAAAGCAATCTTGTACCTGACTTGGCGCTTCTAAGTGAAGATAAAAATATAAAAAGAAGTTTTCCACGCAATGCGATTAAGTCTATCCCATTATCGGCTTGAAATATCCCTGAATCATCATAGCCGAAGGGTCATCCCTCCTGAGCGGCGTTACTTCTGCAAAAAGAATCGTTTCGAAGACACTGTTTTTTTTTCAGTTTAATATCGATGGAAATGATTTTTTTATTATTAAAATGCAAATGCATCATTGTAATTTATAAAAAATAAAGGTAAAGGTGTAATTTTCATTTCAACTTTTTACAAAGAAGTCACTCACTGTATAAGAGTATGTCATAGTTAAATATAAAAAAATGGGTTACTATTCGACGTACAAATTAACACTTATACTTATTCTATACTTCTAATGTTTGTCTGGAAACCTGTTTAGATTTTAACTTTGTTCGTATTGAAAATTTAGGTAACTATAGTACAGATTTCAATATTAAGATTTAAGTGTGGTGGTGAATAATGCATATAATTTAGAGAAAAAAGCTTAATTGCAAAAAAATCTTTTATAATAAATTTCTCTGTAGACACTCGAGCGGTCGCGGGACGGACGACGCGGGAGACTTCAGAACGAAACTTAAGCACGTTCCGTCAATACCCTCAGTCTCTGCCTCGTGGCAAAGAACACAAAATCATATAATAAATGTATTTATTTTTAGTCATATTTCATGTTCCTGATTTTTACTAAAGAAATATAACCTAAAAGTCGAAGCTAAAAAACAAGAAAAACTGAGTTTAAAAACGTTTAACGTAAAATACTTAAAAGAGATATCCCTGGAATGGGCATAGGTCTTACCCTATAATGCGCTTAGCTTTCAGAGAGCTTTCTTTACATTGCACGGCATTAAGGTCGGCACTAAGCTTACGTCACTAAGTGAGCACGCCTCTACACCTGCACTAGAGAAATGTTTTTGTAAGTAATCTATGCTGTCAAGGTTCAATGTGATTGGTTTTACCTGTAAATTTAAACCCAAACGTGCCTCCGATCTCTATCGTTGATTTATCTTAGTTATTTATCAATGTGAAAATAAGCGTAAAATCATTAAAAAGTTTTCGAGGTTTATTTATACTTATCGATATCACCAAGAATTTCAAATAATAGATTTCTACATTGATTTGGGTTGTCGAAATTTAGTTTGAAAATTAACGGGTTTTAAATTGTTTGAGATAATTCAAAACTCTGATTTACAGTTTGTTTCCGAAGTAGTTTAGTTGTATTCATTGATTATTAATTCATAACTGACGTTTCAAAATAAACTTTTGTTCGGTCATTAGTCTCGATATTGTGATATTATATTCTTTAATTGATCCAAATAAACTATTAAAATAATTGTTAATAATAATAGTTCATACATAAAGACTTTTCCTTAAAATATTATGCTAAGATGCTTGAAAAGCTGGAATTTTTTACGATGGTTTAGCACACAGCTTAGAGGCCGGAAGTGGCTCTTACTTATTCTAAGTACACTCAGTTTCACGCATCAACTCTGCAACACGCCTATCAAGGTTTTTCCTGAATAGTATTTATTTAGCTGAAAGCTCGAGCACTCTTGTTAAACAGATTGGTTCAAGAGATCTACTCCTATATTAACTTTATTTATGCCAAGATAAGTAAATGGCAATTTTCTTATAAAGCGAACAAAATAAATTGAGCACTCGCGTACTTTATCCTGATAGCGATGAAGCGAAACACAAAATGTATCGACACCTGGTAAAGAAAGACACATTATTTAAGTTCTTATTTTATTACCTCATAGACAATAGATTTTACAAAAGGGAAATTCATGCCATAAATTCTGTAAAATTTTTGTATTGTAATCATAGGTTAGGCTGAAAACATCTTATAATAAATAGTTACCGATACTAGGGAATTTACGTTGGATGGAACATTTATAATAAACGTTTACACACTTAACATTTAGTATGGACAATGACTTCAAGCTTCCAGCTACTTTATACTAATACATACAACACTTTAAATATTTCAGTGGCAGTAGACGGCAAGAATTCGTTACGAAAACTTCATATGCTATACGTTAAGAAACCTTGAATGAGCAGAAAACTGTCGTGCATTCTACGAGCTCTACGCCGTAGCTTTCATATAGTACTTGCCGTAGAAAGTAATTGAGTTGTCAAATTAATACTTTAGCATCATAATTAATACGTTGTTATTTATTTTACATAATGTTTTAAGATGAAAATTGTAGTATTATAATACGTAGTGAAGATTTCTTAAATTTATTTTACACATAAGTAATCACACATGATACTTGAATATCGTAGCGATGGTTACGCGGAATAACAAAGGAAACAATAACGTTTCCAACATGTGCCAAAAGCTGAAAGGATAGCGGAACAAAGCGACCGCAGCAGAGGTCCGAGCCCTTGGTATTTGTCGGTGGGTCGCCGCGGACCGACTAGACCTTTGAGTAAACGCCACGGAGTTACCAAGTTTGCGGGAAGGAGAATCTTAAACGAATAACTTACTTATCCACTTAACTTATTGCTTCTTCAAAATGTTAAGCAATCTATAAAGAATTTTATATTAGCATTTTTTTATTACCAAAGTGTATTTATTACTTGTCACTAAAATTGAAGCACTAAAATATTGTAACATTAAAGAATTCCAACCGTTCAAATTAATTGTATTATATAATACGTTTTCAACAGATTATAAACTGAAACTCAGCGCATTTAAAGCCACAGAATGAAACTATTAACAAACTGCAAGTTTTTAATAAAATCAGGGATTTAAAAAACCTTAATCAACGTTTCAAAATTCGGGACCGTAGCGTTCGGGATCGTCAGTAGCCGCCGAGCGGTCGCGGGAGAAGCACGCGCGATGCCGCGATGAAAATGCGGACGCTACTCTTAATATATTTCGCGTCTATAGTGCAATGTGATTACAAGGGTGATGTGAAACATTTGAGGCATGCGAGGACTCTGATAAGACACGGGCGGTCGCGGGTACATCTGTCGCGCCTGCACCGCGCCCGCGACCTGCTCGCGCAAATTGAAGCCGAAACTAGCAGCGAACTTGGTAAACTTTTTAGCTTTTTACTTAACACGCATTAAGATGTTAAAAATTGTTTTAACATTCAATAATATTTTTTTGTCTTATTAGAAATAAAATTTGTACTTTTTCACTTAGGTATAAGCTTTTGATCGCGCTTTCAAGCAATATTCTTAAGTTGACTATTTACTATAGTATGAACTAAAACTGAAATTTAAAATTTAGGGATGCTGATCTAGTAGTAATAAAGATTTCAACGCGTTAATCGGTTTTTATGCAGTTTTAGTTACGCGGATTTTTATTTAATATTAATAAAAATGGTATATTTATTAATATCCCTCAAAACTAAACAAGAGGTTGACCTGATCTTGATCTCGGAATTCACTATTACCAATAAAATATTTGTATTTGTAATGTGATCAAATTTGGTAACGGCTAGCACGTAGGTGTTTGTTAGAAGGTACATATGTCTAGCATTTTATTCCAAATTTAAGCAATGAATCTCGTAAAATTTGGTATTAATGTAGAACGTAGTCTGTAAGAAAACATAGGTTAAGTTTTTTTACTCGCACAAACGTAATCGCGGGCAAAAACTAGTATAATTGTTAATTCGTAAAATTGATAATAATTAAAATGACGTAACTTGAATAATACAACATGGTTGGGCTAACATTATAAGACTTTTTTTTTAAATTATGACATTAAAAATATCTGTACCAGTTAATGTATTTTAGTAACCAAACTATTAAAATGTTAAAGTTAAATATCTGTTGAAATTAAAGATAATTATATCTCCAAATAATTTTAAATTACTTACTTTCATCCCAACTAAAAGTTCTCAAGTTACGAAACTTAATTATCATTTAAAATTAAGATCGCGTACAAAAAATAACTAGCTTAAGACAGCTTTGACAAGTTTGATGAAGTCCTATTTCTTCCGCAAATATATTTAACGAAGTTCAAAAGATGTTATTTCAACTTTATTTGAGAAAGAATCTAATCAAAACTTCGACATCAAAATTAATGGCGAAACGATCGTAATGAAGGATTTTTTTTTATAAAAACGTACCATTCATCAACGTGATTGGAATCGACGGAATATCAAGTTAATATTGTTTATTTCCCGTGAGATATTGTCCGCTTTCAAAAAGCGTACTCGTATAATACGTCAGTTTAAAAATGTAATTAATTTTAATATATTAATACAATCGAATTCTTTCTCAGTGTTTTTATTTGCAAAGAAAACCACTCGTATGAGATCGTAGAGACACCCTTCGAGATTTCTAGACTTTGAGTTTGTTTTTTATTTCAACTAAATAATAGTTAAAACTTATATATTATAACGAATATTTCTTTCGTAAATTAAATCACATAAGCTTAATATTAAGTGATTTTAGTATGCATTAGTAATAAACAGTAGGCGGTCTTAAATGGCGACTTGTAGTCTGTGGTTTTACGTGGCCGTGACATTTGATCTTGAACGAACACGATAAAGCTTACTAATTTTAATATTTAATGTTCTTTTACTTTTAAAACATCTTGAAAGTAACCTAAAATTTTGTGAAAAAGTAATAAACGATAAGAAAACGATGGATGATTGTTACAGTTTGTAGCCTAAACTCCTAAACGGATCTCGATGAAATTAGGTATAGATATAGAAGATAGTCTGGAAGAACACATAGGCTACTTTAGACTTTTAAAAATCCGCACTGACAGCGTCGCGAGTGAAAGCTAATAATGAATAATATACTGTAAAAGGTTTCACTCAAAATTTCCTTGAGGGACAAATAAATAAGGTATATATAATTAAATACAGTCGGGATGTATCTAGCTTAAGCCGCAACACACCTATAGTTAGAACTAATGATTCTGTACAATTAAAACTGAAGGTGTGTAGCAGGCAGATAGTAGGTGGTGTCGGCAGATACTAAATAGTAGATAATATAATACAGCACTCAGAAGCAAACGCACTGCACAGAACGTGCTCTGCATTTGTATAAGGAAGATATCTATTCCTCGTATGAATAAGATACAAGAAATGTGTCTAGCTTAAATTTTTATTTTATCATATTTCTTAAATGAATATTACAACACATAAATAAAGAAAGAAAAATATGAAGGGCTTATTTTCGGACAACTTTTACATTTATAAACGAAGTTAAATTGACAATACTTTTTTCGTAGTCACATAACTTTCGTAGAAGTAGTTTGTTATTTACGAAAAAAAATACGCTTTTTACGAGCTTTAAAACTAAAACAAAAACACATCGACTTGTCCTAAAAAGATTTAATCCCATTAAGTTGATTAATAAGTCAAGTTGTTTATAACTTACTTTCCCCACGAGATTTTAGCTTCCTCTATTTTAGCTACGCTAAATTTATAATGTGAACATGATATAGTTAAGTATTAAGTTCCTAATAGAGGTTATAGATAAGTTCTGTGAGAGATCGAACGTTTAACTTAAGTTAGCTTCGAGTACGGCGAGTCAAGTTGGGCTGCGAGAGACTCTATTGCTGAATCAGAACTTTCACGAATTGACCTGAAAACTGTATTCATACTGAGACAGCTTGAATAGCTTTCGATTTGAATAGAAGTCTTCAAATAAAGATTTTTTAATTCCATCTGAAAAAGGATCGACACATATAAGAAAGTTTTCAAACAAGAGAAATAAAAAGATTTATGACTGAATTATTAATTAATAATTATGGCAACTTTTATAAAATAATCTAGTCAATATTCTTTATTTCTGTTTACTTAACGGCGAAAATCTTGCTCAGCCTATATTATTCAACCCTCGAAATAATCAGACGAAATGTCGGAAGCAGGACTGCACGAGATAGTCATAAGAAAGGAGGAAATTAACTAATTATTTGTCCTCGTAGCGTTATTAGTAGGCTTCGCTTTGTCAGGAATAGGTCGCAAGAAAATTATGGAGTAATATATTCTTGTTAATAAAGTTATTCACTAGGATTTACAAACAGATATATACAGAACTAGCTTTCGTCCGCGACTCCGACCGTGGAATTAAAAAACAAAAGTAAGTAGCCTAAGTGTTCTACCATACCATGATCTACATCTATGCCAAATTTCATCGAGATTCGTTCAGTCGATTAAGCGGCAAACTCTAACATCCATCCATCCATCTAAACTTTCGCATTTATTAAATTAGTAAGATGGAATTCCCTAATGAACAAAATAAATAAATCTTTGATTTAGAGTTATGTTAGAAAAATAGGCAACGTATTTACTATATTTCTTTTATATTTCGCTTTGACCTACGATATATGTCCTTGTAACGTCTCAATGTGAAGAGTTTAGCAAAGCTTATGCGATATTTATCATAGTCATTAGATAATATCAAGTATCAATGTCAGATGGGCCCGATAAATTGACAGAGTGAGCGTACACACAAATAGCGCAGCTATGTTGCTTGAAGTATACAAATATGGTAAAGATGTATACAGCCAGATTAACTTTACTCCTGTAACATGACGAGGAAAAATGGGTAACGAATGACACATCATGAACTTATAAAGCTGGTTACTATAAAAATAATAATAATACGAATTCAAACATAAATATATACTCAAGCTACTCTTGAAAGCGTCCAGCCAGGAAAGAATTTATCAAACACTGCAAACACAAGTTAGCGTAACTAACTTCAATGTTTGGAAAACTTTTCAACAATAGATATTATTGGCAATCTGTGCCGGAGATCGTTCCGACTCACAAGTCAAGCGAGTCGACCTTTCTTTACTTAAACAAACTTTTTTGAACTGTGTAAAAGCTTACGAATTTTCGATACAGAGAATTATTTAATTGGCAGTTAATTCAGTTAAAATTATTAAAATAAATCGATACGATATTCTTTGTCTAATGTAAATGTATTAATTTAGTTTGAATAACAATACGTTGTACTAGAAAATTAAGTACGGGTATACGTGCCGTAGCACTTCCCTACGTTTATAAGCTACGACCGTAGTGGATTGATCATGTGCTACAATTCGTAGCGTATTAAATAATTGTTATTTTGTTATATTTTCTTATAACGGGCTTTGACTAAACTATCACATAATAGATGTACGATTGTCGATTGTTTCGCACCCAATTCAACTATTTAGTTCAACAATTAAAAATCGAATAGTGTGCGCACCTCCATATAAGCTCATCGGAATCAAAGCGCGACTAAACAGTTGTGCGATAGTTTAGTGTCACGCTTTAAATATGAAACAAATGTTCAAAATCAAAATATCTGTTTAGATTTTTTTTTATTTTTTAAACTAGTTTACATTATTATGTTTTAATATTATTTCTTATTTCAGATACTGTAATTTAATGTAATATTTTTGTAAGTATGAGCATAATATTTCTAAATCGGGACATGTTGGACGTAAAAAATAAAAACACTCTCAAGCAAACCTTCTTCAATTTAGCTACATTACCGGACGTCGATCCTCATAAAAGCCCATTTTTACTGCGGGACACTCTTTCTTTTATGTCATATTTATTTTTCTCGGGTTTCAATATTTGTTAACTACGACCTATTTTTATCTTTACAAAATAATCTTACAAATAAATATTATATAATATTAATCTTTTTTAAGAAAGATGTCTTTGGAATCTTACTCACAATATAAGCTATTGAATATGATATTCTTACTAATATTATAAATGTGAAAGTTTAGATGGATGGATGGATGTATGGATGGATGGATTAGAGTTTGTAGCCTAAACGGCTGAACGGATTTAGATGAAATTTGGCATAGACGTAGAAGATAATCTGGAAGCACACATAGGTTATTCGCTTTTGTTTTTTTTAATTCCACGCGGACGGATTCGCGGGCGAAAGTTAGTTTTAAAATATTTATATCGCATTTAGTTTATACATATGACTGTAATGCCACTTCCACTCGCGTCACAGTTCATCACACACAACATAGTAAGAATGTAAAGATAACTGGCCAATATTTTTTCTGTTCCAGTAAGGAATAAACCTTATTCACCTCTTTTACAGTAAATTGCCGATCCGATAGCCAACCTTTATGGTACCGCCTACCGACCTAACCAATTACTTCCGATACATAAATTTTCTTTACCTCTTCCTCCATTAATTTCCGAATACCATTTTAATATAATAGTTAGACCATATTTTGAAATGTTCTTCAATTCAAAAAACATTTCCAGTTAATGCATGAAACTGTTTTCTCCCAAAGCGTTTTAGAACTGTTGAAACTTATGAATTTTCCCCGAGGCGAGAGATGTAAGAAAGTTGTTAAAGAAAGGGTTCAGATGTATATTTGCTGCACAATCTTTTATCTCCCTCATGAATGTTTTGTTATGAAGAATTGTTTGAGTTTCTGATAAAAACTTTATTCATATAAAAAGATAAAATATTTCTTAAGAACATTTAAAATAAAATATCGATGTTGATATCAAATACTTTTATTTTATATTATAAGGTGACAAACAATGGTCACCAGAATACGTTGAAATGGCGATGTGACCGGTGTACATTGAAATCCGCAACCGCGGATTACGGAGGATTTTAATTTATGGAGGAGACGCATAGAAAGAGGATATCTCTTCATATGCGTGCTCCCCCCCTCTTTACTTTCAATTCCTCATTCTTTTCCTTACAAGGAAAAGGCACTCATCAAACAAGTGTGGAATTACTCTTGATCTCTGGTTTCTGTGTGGTCGTGGTATTGCATCGGGCGAGCTGGCCCACCACTGTTAAGTTAGATGTATTTAAATTGTGTTGTTGAATTATTGTCTTGTAGACATTTGTCAGTTTAACACAAATTAAATAGTCTGGGTTATGTTACTTCTTAGAATTTGGCATTAAGCCAATATGAAATGTAGTGAAACTATATTTACAATTTCATCGAGTAAACCACTACCCAAGGTTAACTGGAACTCAATACACTTAAAATATAAAAAATGTTACTATTCGTAACATGAAAAAGTAGAAATATAACTTGATTTCTATTTACCAAGGTCGTGGCATTTTTGCCGCTTCATTTTTTCCTATGTCTCGATTTATGTAACCAATAAGTATTATTTTTCAACACCAAAATTCGTGTAAAGAGTAAAGCATAATTTGTTTGTTTCAATGCTAATTTCGGTTTAAATGGAAGCACACTGTATCTAGTGTTGAGTGTAAAGAGATATCTTTTAAACATTACATTCAATGTAAAAGTCAATTTCAACTTAGGGCTATAAATATTCAAATCTTAAAACTTGAAACATGAACGAAATGAAAACTGAACCTTTTATCGTGGATATTTCATGTCGTGACGTAAAACAGGTTATAACTTTTCACAATCAGTAAAACTATTTCAAAATCACGAAAATGCACAAAGACATTAAAAACTTTCAAAATAAAGACTAAGAAGTAAAGCAAAATGTGTTTTTTTTTTCAATATTTATCTCATATTACGTTATATTTGTAGCTTATGAATTGCACTTTAAAAATAGGTACTGTTCTTCAGTGATCTAATCTATTTAAGTGTCCATATAAGAAGACATTATTAAAATTTTATTCACAAAATTTATCACAAACCTTAGTAAGGGTAAAAGTATAGATTCAGGTCGACGTCTTGGTTTGTTAGAACTTCCCTCGACTTAATGCTAGTCGTTTGTCACATCTTTTAATTAAACTCGAGTGGAACAACAATAAATTTTCACTTCCCAACTCGAATTTTACTCTCAGAAAAATGACATAAAATATTTACTTAGGAATATTAGCATAAACTCAAAAGGTTTTGTGTTAATTTCCTATTCCAACACTCTGGGAGGTTATTTAATATTTTTTTAGTAACTGAGAGAAACAATGTAATATCGCATCGTTTTGATTAAGTAGAAGTCAAGAAAGTATAGATTTAATCAGCTCGCCTGATAGAAATAGTAAGCAATTATCCGTAGCAGAAAATATAGTGAGTTTGAAGAGAAAGTTAATTAATTTTGCTCAACTTATATCAACTGATTAGCACAGCGCTGTTAGGCAAAACTTTGCGCTCTCGTGTATTAGAGAAAATTAGAAGGATGAAAGAAGTTTTTACATTTTTCCTTGTATTGTGAATAAAGCAATATCTAATTTCAATAAAACTAGTCATTTTCTTAGACCAATCGACAGAAATAACCGAGTATAAAATTTTGAACTCTTCTTTAAAACGAGTTCCGCTCTCACATAAGTGAAAGTTTATGTCTAATGACATGTTTCGTAGTAAATTTACACGTACAATATAAAAATAACGGAAATAATCAGATTATTTGTTTTCTTATCACATTTTTGTCAAAATCCTCGCAACCTTATCTTGCCTTTTCCACAACAAGATCAATCAATTTCGCTAAAAGTAGCTTCTAAAGCAATATTCATCTGTGAATACAAACGATTTTCGACTTTCCCCCCTTCTGATACACGGTGATTTCCATTTTGTATAGTAGAATAGTTTTGAAAATAACAGAAAATGAATATAACCATATTTCGTCCGGAAGAGTATTCAATACCACATTCCTGGTTTGTACAAACAAGCGAAATTCGGTGAGCGGCCGTTACTGGAAGATATTGTATAGATACAGCGCATGTATGTACGCTTCTATTTGCCAAATGTTATTACTCTACCATTCACATACTACTTTCAAAGTATTCACTTTATATTCTAGAACATCCTATACGGATGGAAAATTGAAACGTTTGCTAAAAAATACAAGTATAAAAGTATTGTCAGGATGAGTTCAGTTTCCTCAAGACTTATGTTTACAAAAAGTAAGTAAATAAAGCCATCGTATCCATGATGTATTCTTCAATACTAATGTATTACCCGTTCATTACACTTTGTCATTCAGGTAAAAACAAAATAGTTCTTTCAAAAAAAACAGTTAATACGAAAGATTAAATAAAATGTTAGCATTCAGGAAAATTATTCCGTAGTAGAACGTTGCTTGATTCTTATCTCACATTTGCACAGCCCAGATATTATCCTGTTTCCCCTTTTCCATTTCCCTAATAGGTCCCCAACATAATAAACCAAAGTGGTGTTTATTTGTTGTTATTGTCACAACTTACAAAATCACATACGTAAGCAACTTTCACTTGTTTTATTTGTATAGATTGGATAAGTATGCTATTAATGATTAAGGAATATCAAATTTTAATATGTTTTTCATAGATTTTTCAGTTACAATATTTCATTTTCACTGTTCTACGATGAAAAGCGTTGTCATTATTAACACCTGACTGTGCTGTACATTTATTCCAAATTTACACGAGATCCGTTCAGCCGTTTATGTTACAATCACTAACAAACATCCGTCCACACATCCAAACTTTTGCTTCTAAATATAAGCGTAAACACACACTTCTTTGTGGGGTAAGATGTCAGCAGTTACAGCATATTTTTAATAATTATTTCTTTAATAAAAAGCCCTACACTTACGACACGCTTTAGACTCTATATTTTCACGTTATTAAACTTAAGGGATAAATAAATTGGAAAAAAAAACCTATATGTGGGAAAGGGACCATAAACTACAAGCTGCCAACATCAAGGAAGCAAGTTTTCCATGGATTGTCGTCATGTTGTCATTTTGACATTTGCAATTGAGAATTTGACAAATGTGAACAACAAAGCAAAGTTTTTATAATTCCATGTGGATGAAGCCGCATGGGAACAGCTAGTTTATAATATTACTACGATAATGTTTAAGCGAATGTTGATATAAATCGTATGCAATATTCCTCACGAGTATCGAGTTTATTACGACATTCTAGAGAACATTTACTTGCTTTAAATGCGAGCAGTAAAGTAGGGCGTTTATTACAATCGGACAGAGTCTCAGTATTGATTGTCCATTCGGAATCGTAGACTGATGCAAATCGTGCCTTTATCGTTCTACATATAATATGTCACTTTGTACATCGGTGTATTAGCTTTTTGTTGAAATGTAAAGTTATAGTTTTAAGTTCAATCTACAACATGGGAAAATCTGTTTAACTTATTTTTTTCACGAATATGTTGCGCTGCTTTTACATTTGTCAATTCCGTTTTGACCTGCAAGCCTAAACGACTGAAATGATTTTAATTGTGTCGTCTGATTGGGTATACTCATTATTATAATGATTCTTGGTTTTCTTCAAATTAGTAATATAACAAACAACGTAAGCGGTGGATGGACGTTCATTAGAAGTAATCTCTAAAACTTTGAAATTCGGTATAGATGTAGAACACTGGAAGAACACAGGTTTTTAATTTTTTTTTAATCCTACTCAGCCCAATTCGCCCGGAAACGTATTTCATTTATTATTTTCGATAAAAGCAGGAAGCAGATATTAATTCCGCTGATTCCGGTGCGGTGTGACAAACATCGAATTGCAATAAACGTATTAATGTAGTAGTATTAATGAGTGCTAATGGAGCTCACGGTACACCACAAATTAATATGTAAACATTGTTTTTTGTTTTAACGAACTGAAGGTTTATTGTTTACTAGCTTTTGCAAGCGAGTCCGTCCGCGGGGAATTATAAAAAAAAAACAAAAGTAAGTAGCCTATTTGTTCTTCCAGAATATCCTCTAAATCTATGCCAAATTTCATCGATATCTGTTTAACAGTTTAGGCTACAAACTCTAACAAACATCCATCCATCCATCATTCCATCCAGCCATATATACATCCATCTCAACTTTTGAATTTATAATATTAGTAAGAAGTAAGATGTGTAAGTGTCGAGAAAAATATTTGTATTTCTACTTAACTAGCTACTCGCCCTGGCTTCGCATAGTCCCAATACTGAAACTTAATGTATTATACACTCTACACCTTCCTCTTGAATCACTCAATCTATTAAAAAACTGCATCAATATGTAGTTTTATATATCTAAGCATACATAGTGACAGCGAGATGCGACTTTGTTTTTTATGTAGTGATTGACAATTTAGTAAAAGTTTGATGTATACTTTATATTCATAGGCATCCATTAAAAATCCATTTGTTACAAAACAATAGCATTTGTACGACTCTTTCTTGTTTAATTAACGTTTTGACAGCTTTATTTCCTAATCCTCATTTTATACGGCTAATAAAAACATTTTCGGTCTCCCTCTTTCACACGGAGTTACAGCTAAACTTTCCCTTTCTTAATTATGTTAGCGTTGATTAATTTTGATGTTGGACTAAATTATACTCCAGCGATACGAACATCTTTCCGCGTTAAAGTAGAACAATGAATATAAGACGCTGAGACATACAATGGCGATGTGCTTTTCATACCACCGACGAGCTTTCTGTGTGAATACAAAAGCTTTTAGTTACAAATCGCATCTTGAAATACGAGTGAAAGTTTACCTGAATAAAAATATTATTTTATTACAACTGTATTAATAATTTTCCTTCCTTTCTTCTTAATTCTAACAGTATTGATATGACAAACTTTTCATTGATACATTTGTGATATCAATACAATTCAAATGACAAATCGCCACATAGCTGGGTGTAGCGACAGGAATGATCGCTTGCGGTCCTGAGAGTAATTGGACCAGTTAGGCTTAGCGTCAAACGGATCACCCCGCATATAACTTTAACTCAATGGACTAATACATTTCGATGTTATAACTGGGACTGGAGGATAAAACTAGTGTAATCTGTGGGGTTGGCAAATTAGTTAGTGGATACACGGAATTCTGTCACTATTTTACGTACATACTGTTTCACAAATCCAGTCATACTTTCTTATCTTAGTATCGATAAAAAGATTTAATTGAAAATAACTATTTAAAAAGTTTAAAGTAATGGAATAGAGTCCATTGGACCTGCTACTATACTAACTTATGATTCGAGAGTGCATTGAAAAATATGGTTGAAGATTGATTTTTGTAGCAATCTAGTGGAAAGACGTTTCATTCAATACCATATTTCGATATGAACACAGATAACAAAAACAATAAAAATGTATCTTCTCTGTTTAAACTATGTTTATTCACAATGTTTCTTATGCGAACTCATACCAAATACGTGTTAATAATAGATTTGATAGTAATTAATCGAACACAAGTTGAGCTTATTGTTTGATTAAGCCAGGTACAGTCGAGGCAATCCGCGGTGTTCCACTTCAGGATGAATTGCTTTGTTCATTGCAACGAGACTAACTCCGCCTCTTCCTACAAATGACTAATTAGATAACAGTGATTGCAAACGAAGGGAAAATAATAAAAAGAAACTAGCCTTGTATCGCATACCGACTTATTTTCGTACAGATATATCTATAAGCTGCGTTGTATTGATTTTTGTTCCGCATCTCTTTTATTTTTTTTATATTATAAGGTGGCAAACTAGCATGCGGCCACCTGAATTCGCCAAAATGGCGAAGCGACCGCTGTCCATAGACATTCGCAATAGCGGATGCGTTCCCTACCCTTGAACGACGGAGGAAACGCACATAAAGAGGATATTTCTCCTTCTTATGCGTCTCCTCCAGCATCAAATCCACGTTCCCATCCCATCCCATCCCATCCTTTTCTTATAAGAGAAATGGTGGAAAGGAAAAGTGATTAAAATTGGGCCTCCGGCACCAAATGTTCAAGCGATTGTAGCTTTTGAGGTGGAACATCGCCAGTTTCCCCAAGTATACTTACAGGTAGTTTGTTTTGAACGCACGTATACAAGGATAAACTAAGGATTTTGTTCAACGGAAGATATAAAAGATTATGTCTGTTTTTGCTTCACTAATTGCCACTTAGATACGTAAAGCTTCCTTTAGTGGAGGTATAATTAAAAATTATGATATAGCATTTGTAATGGTGGTTCGTAAACTTAAAATTCGTAGCAGTCGAAACAGGATGTGACCACATCAAAGAGACTTAATTGTATACTAGCTTTTGCTCGCGACTTTATCTGTGCGGAATTAAAAATACCAGTAATAAATATATCTTAAGTTACTCAGTAATATCTAGTTTAATAATTGCAAAAGAACTTTTGTTATCAGGCCAGTCATTATCATCATCATCACCAGCTAGTTATCACGTCCCCACTGAGTAGCTCGGAGCCTACCCTAAGTAAAGGTGACTAGGCCATAGTCAACCACGCTGGTCCACTGCGGATTTGTTAACTTCATATATATCTTTGAATTTCTTCGTATTATACATATGAAAATTCGAATATTACTTAAGAATTATTGAATAATACATTTTTTTCTAGAAAAATTCTTAACTATAAGTTTGTCGTAAGCCTTTACTAACTGCCGATCGTGTGGTTTTTGAAAAATTAATTAAAAACCAAGTAAAGCGCACCCCGACGTAGAAGATAAACGGCATCGTTAATCACAATGTACTTCTCTAACAATGTAATTGGAAAAGCTTCGGCCAATGCTTCCTGAGGCTATCGTTCATTTCGATTAACAAATCGCTACAAGAATTTCTTTTCAACGGACGTAATTTTTTGTTTATTAAACTTAACAAAATATCTTTAATATTATCAATTTAAAAACATAATAATCATTCATACTTTCATACTAATATTATAAATGCGAAAGTTTAGATGGATGGATGTTTGTTGGAGTTTGTAGCCTAAACGACTGAACGGATTTCAATGAAATTTGGCATAGATTTAGAGGATAGTCTGGAAGAACACATACTCTACTTTTTTAATTCCACGCCAATAGAGTCGTCGGCGAAAGCTAGTTGTTTATATTTAGCAAATTTCTATTGTAATACATTTTTGATTATTATCCCCATAGGGAATCGTTAATAAAAGTTGATTGTATTCCGCCGTCCTCGCAGCGATGGCGCTGTAATCACTCCGGAGTACGTGACCCTAATTTAAAATTGAAACAGTCGCCAGAGACACCCAACCAATTACTTTAGAGGATAAATCAAATTATTCTATTGAAGTCAATCCTTTAAAGACTGCCACCGTCCTGAATACGTCCGCTTTGTTGCAATAATTTTATCGGACGTTGAATGATAATTGTAACGACGGCTGTATTTTTAACTAATTTACACTTTGAATACAAGGATAAGAGATGTATTAATTTATTGACATTATCTAGCTAATGTAAGCACAGTAATTCCAATAACAAAAATCTAAAACACACGTAAATCTAGATATTGTTGCAGAAAAAAGTTATATTTAACAGAAATATTTATTTTATTCATGTTAGGATCAACATAAGCTATCATAATATATTCGATTGATACAGTGTAAACAAGAACGAATGGTCTAAAAAAAATTCGAGGCTCGAGAAAGGTCCGCAATATGTTCACGTCTATGAAGACTTCGCTATCACAAAATATGTCGAGATCATTGCTCTGAAAACTTATTAAAACATATTGGTATCTTTTATAAAAGAATTTCTTTTATATTTTCACTTGCAAAGGAAGATGGACTTTTTACATTATACCTTTTTTATGCAATATTACATGAAAATTTTATTTTATAACATTTTGAAATTGACAAAATACTCGACACAGTATATTTTTATTGAAAATCTTCCGCTTCACCAGAGTCTTCTTTGAAAGGCAATTGAATCGAAAATCACTCCTTTCATAAGCGAAGGGTTTGACAAATATTGCCTGCGTATATAAAAAATGGCGACATTTACGTACAAGAAGCAATAACTTGTAAAATATAAAAAATTGTGTGTGTACAACGAATTATTGCTCTCTGTCGAAACCAACGGTTTAATTACGTTAAGATTCTTCTAATTACATACAAATAAACTATTATAAAATCCCTTAGCCATTCATAGCACCAAACACAAGAACTTTAACTATTGTAAAATTAAACAAAGTTGTTGCATTAATTATAATATAAATGGAAAAGTTTAGATGGATGTATGTTTGTTACTGCATCTCCAATACGGCTTCACGGATCTCGTTGAAATTTGCCATAGATGTGAATAGAATATAGACTGGAAGGTCACATAGGCTATTTACTAAGTTTTTTTTTAATTCTACTGTAAAACTCGTGTCACTTAAAACATCCTCTTCTGCATTTATCATCCAGTTACGTATTTTCAAATGAACGTCACAGTATTAACGTCAGTTGGAACTTGTGTTAACCGACAATAAACCTTTCGCCGGACTTACTAATGACTAGTGGAAGCAGGGGTTAAATTTATACAGGTCGTTAAATCTGAAGCAAGGCCTACGTCAAAAAGTTAGGAGCACCCGAACTCAGTACAGTCAGTGAGGAATTTTAGAGTTAATGATTGTTTTTGTTACAAACTAAGCCGACAGTCGACTGGAGTACCGTTTTAAATGTTTGACTATAGTATTTTGTTTCGAACTTTAACTTTTTAGTTTGAACTTTCAGTCAGTAACTAAATTTTACATAATCATACCAGGTTATTGATTACTAGCTGTTCGCGTGCGGATTCGTTCACGTAAAATTATAAAAACTTTATTTTATTGTTTACATTTGTCAAATTATCAATAGCAAATGTCAAAATGACATGACATGACAAACCTTAGCAATCTTTCTTTCTTGATGTTGGGAGCAACTTATGGTCTCATTCCCACATTAGGGTTTTTATCCAAAATATTTACCCCCTAAGTTTAATGGCGTGAAAATATATAGCCTAATGCATGACGTAAGTGTAGGGTTTTTTTTATTAAAAAAATAATTATTCAAAAATATGCTGTAATTGCTGACATCTTAGGCAACAAAGAAGTGTGTGTTTACGCTTTATTATAATAGTATAGATAATAGCCTTCTAATACATTTTACTTAATTGCGTATAAATACATAAATTTGAATCAGGTACAGTACTGGTACACTTTACTTCTTCCTGGCCGACTTGACTTAACAGTCAATATTTTGGCTATTAATTCAGATTGGTAGAAACGGGTTAGAACAGTCTAATGAAATTATGATGATCGTCAATACTCCTATAAACCTATTCTACTCATATAGATGACATATTTTATCGTAGTTAACAAAAATGTATTATATTATAATTGAAGAAACTTTTTTACGACTTTTTCAGTCCTCATTATTGACACTAGGGCTGTACTCTTTTACCAAAGCCTAAGCCGTTTTTAATGAAAAGTAAAAACAGACTCCTTTTTTTTTCAAAGACATCAAATAATCCTCGTTTGGACGAAGACATATTTATCTAGGCTTATGTAAGGAAATGTTTATATTCTGTTATAGTTTTCAGGTTGATTTTACTAAGTTTTTCCTTACATTATCTTTATTTTAAAATCGCTATAGTTAAATGTGATACTTATAGTTTAATGAAACAAAATAATCTTAAATACTTTAAATTTTTACTTATTTCTAAGCAACTAACTTTAACAGTTCTCAAGTTACTTTCAAATTAGTTAGCTTGATGCGAAACTTTCCACGATACTTGGAAATAAGACGAAAGAGAGAATAAATTGTTAAGCCTGTTTATATTAAATTTATAATTATCTTTAGAATTTTTTGTCCTGTAAAAACTCTCTAAAAATGTTTAAATCGATTTTATTTTTGCATTATTCTACATTTGACATTTACGTTTATTTAAAGACAAAGAGAGGACATAGAAAGAAAAAATGTCCTCGTAAAAGACGGGCTCAAGTCCTGCAACACAACCTATCTGAAGACTACGCATGCAACGAGGGGTATAAAATTGTAAATATGGAATGAAGTGGCACTTACTACTCGAGGCCCGTTCACTGCATGCGGTCTGGTCACTCTGTCGGTCTCAATCGAGTCAAGTTCTGTCAAAAATCTGAAGGCGCCAATATTGCCCTGCTGTTGTTCTCGTACGTGCTAATATATTGCGTCGGTATTGGTCCGAACACAAAACCCAACTACCGTTATCCGCATCGACCCTTTATATGATCGCGAAATTTAAATTCGATAGTTCGCCTTCAAATATGCCGTACACATATTATGTACCAAACAGAGTTTATTCACAAGATCTTTTACAATTTTCTGAATTAATAATAATGCCTTTTCAATTCGTTTAAAAGGAGGTTATAACAAAACTTTGCAACAACAGGCTTTGTACCGGAGACTGAGCTATTTTTAGTTGGCGTCGTGTTTCTTAAATTAATACAAAGTTCGCCGACAGCGATGTTAATTCCTTTCAAGTGAAGACAATTTTCATTAATTAGTTACAAGGGAAATGTTGTGACGGTTACGGAAACACAAAGGTAATTATTTTTCTAATTATAAATTGTTTTATCACATTTTTGAACTAAAGTATTTAAAGCTTAAATACATAAATCCTACATGCGATTTTCATTAGAAAACAATGTTGCTGTTGATTTTTCAATATTATTTTGTATGAAAGCGAATAGTATCAAAAAAATGTTTATTTTTTTATTCATTAAATGTACTACTAAATATTCATAGTAAGAAAATTATGTTGTGTACAAGCTATTTATTTTAAGGTCTTAAATTTTACGGGGCTTCTGATGACAGGGTACGCGCAGAGGTGGAAATTTACGAGAGAAGAGGCCCGTATCTCAATTACTTTGTAAATAGACGTTCTTATATTTTACTCGTATGTTTAAAGTAAATATGTGTCACGTTAAGTTGACTTATTACTGTGCAGAATTAAATGATGCTATTCTGTTAGTATGTTTATAACAGGATTGAAATAATTGCAAATTAATCATTATTCAGATTTACAGTTTAAAATGGAAAATAATAAAAGTAATTTAAATAAAATATTAATATTAATATTGCCATTTTTACATTTTTATGGATATGTGCGAATCTGTTTTGATTTAATCACTTAGTTAGACAATATGAGATTTAATTGATTTATATATTAATCAAAATTAGAATGTTTTAAATTAAATTTGTGACGGCGACTTTCATTGTTTTGTCGTTGTTGAGTAGCGTAATTAATTGTGCGCCTTGGGCGATGTTGTAATTTGTGTAATTGCCGCGTCGAAAGCGAGAAATTAATGAGTTTGATGTACTGTCAGTAATTTATCTCAATGTGCAAAATGGCGGCACCAGGATTTACTGTTTCCTTTCAAAGGCCCTTCGTACACGAGGCAATTTAATGAACGGAACCTACCGATTTCAGTAACTCAACTGCTTTCGCAACATTTGCAGAGGTTCGTACACGCGACGTCAATATTTTTATCACTCATCGCCAAAGTGATTGCCCGCTATGTCAAGATTGTATAAGAAAAGTCGCAGCGATTTTCAACATGGTAGAGCAAATCTATACAGTTGATATTTTGAACACTAACAACAAAAATACAATGCTGTACTGACCGAATAGACAACTCGTGTTGGCGACATCGTTGTGTACACGTGTGTGGCTACGCTACTCACGACGCAAGTATTGAAGATTTATGTTGTCTTGTGTACAAAGAGCCTTATACTACAGCTCTGACTAACTTAACTTAATTTTGCATATTACGTTTATTTAAAATTGATAATTTTATAATTCACTGTGACTTATTAGAAATGAAATAATCTTATAGAATATTTGTAAAGTAATTTCATTCGCAGATAACACAATGAAAATTTACCAAGGAGGGATGATTGGATTCGATAATTGAATTGAAGGCGGCTGTGAGCCGCGCCCTAAACCGACACTAAGAGGATTTATTTGGCAACCTCCGAACCCAGAGTTTAAACATAACTCTATGACAATAATAAAGCATAACTTGAAACATAGCCCATTTTAGTTTCATTGTTTTTACACGTTTTCTTTAGCTCCCTCTCTAAATACAATGGTTAAGTACAGTGTTTTATTACAGGAAATAAGGAAAATAAAGACATAAAATACACTTCGTCATACAATATTAATTAAAATGACAAGGGTGAACTTTGAATGGGCACTCAGCGTATGCAACAACGGCCGTTTCCGTCTCCAGTAGACGCTTGGGAACAAGGAATATTTTTATTCAAATATGTTACTAAACTTTCTTGACTCGTAAAAATATATTCATTTCGCTTAATTCTTTCGAACGCTCGTCTTTCTGTAGGCTAAGACACCCGAGGGATTATAAACGGACAGTATTTCTTGTCTATATTGTAAAGAATAAAGATAAGGTGATTTTTCTATTTTTTTTATATTGAATTGCACGATAAAAAAAACGTTTAAGAGAAACCTTAAGTGGATATTTAGTGTCACAAAACAACTACTTAAGCATCCATTAAATCCAATCTAAGGAATTCCATCAGAATAAGTTAGTAATATTCTCACTCGCCAGAGGGCGCCCTAAGAGATTCGGTACAAATATCAACAAACATGCAGTTGACGTCAAACTTGAAGTTTTCCCTGCGGTCCGAAGAGATTGAAAATCTTCTACACGAACTTGTTACTAACCAAATAGAAAACTGAATGAAATCTCAGTCGTACACTACTATCCTTTTGAACTTTCTAAAATTTCATTAAACTATTGCATGTTGCCGAACTATGAAAAACAAAGAACTGCGTATCCATCGGGAACCTGACATTTTTGGGATAAAAGTAGCCTATGTGTTCTTCCAGACTTTCTTCTACATCTATGCCAAATTTCATTTAGATCCGTTCAGCTATTAAGGTCACAAACTCTAACAAACATCCATCCATTTAAACTTTTACATTTATAATATTAGTAAGATTTAAACGGAAGAGAAAATTACAATGTGATTTTACAAGATTTTGGCAGTCGAAACCAGCAATTATATTTACATCGCGCAGAGTATTGCACATGAAAACTCTCTTTATTTGGATAAATATCGATCTTAAAGTTGCCTTAAAAATATCATGCATAAAGTTTGCTCAGAGACCCTGAAATTATTATATTCACTGAAGTGGAATAACGGCCTCAAGTTTGCTTTCATCTCAACGAATCTTATCGAAATACATGAAACGATAAGTTATTGGCATACCAAATACATTTCTTTTTAGATATTTTTTTTTTGTAGAACACTAATTATTTTATAAGGAACTAGCTATTCCCATGCGACTTCATCCGCATAAAATTATAAAAAAATCATTTTATTGTTCACATTTGTCAAATTATCAATTGCAAATGTCAAAATGACATGACATGATGTCAAACCGTGGCAACCTTGCTTCCTTGATGTTGGCAGCAACTTATGGTCTCTTTCCCACATTAGGGTTTTTGTCCAAAATATTTACCCCTAAGTGTAATGGCGTGAAAATATATAGCCTAAATCGTGACGTAAGTGTAGGGCTTTTTATTAAAGAAAGAGTTATTCAAAAATATGCTGTAATTGCTGACATCTTAGGCAACAAAGAAGTGTGTGTTTACGCTTTATTATATTAGTATACTCGTAGATATAGATAACTGCATAATCATCACAATACACGTCCACGGAAGGCTCTATAGCGTTCGTCTATTTAATTTTATTCGTAGTCCCCACGTGATCTGACGGAAATACTGACGTCGGTAATTTGTCTTTGAACCTTTTACGGGTTATAAATGAACATTTTAAACGTAAAAAGTAAGCGATTGAAGTTGAAGGAACATTAATCTGGCCAAATGACGATCGCAACTCAATGATTTTGAATTTCAAAATCTGAGGGTCTATCGGGAACATTTGCGTGACAGTACGAGAACACATTCGTAACAAAATTTGTATGAGATTTGTTAGTGTACTTTACGCCCGGTATCCTCTGTACAAATGTAATAAAAATATTGTCGAAGACGTTACGAGAACGGTCTCACGACTATTCATGATAAACCCTTGTAGGACTTTTGCATTCATAATATTAGTAATATTTTTGGTTACTTACGTTTCGTGGTGATTTTACAGGATAAGAAACGCTTATTTGATTTTATGAATTTACGGAAATCTTTTCCAATTACGAAAACGTTGTAACACATTCTCATAATGTGATAATGAAAATAAATTAAAACCCTCGTAATGTTTGAATCATTTTCTAATATTCTTACGCTTCGTTGCTCCTAAAATTTCAAAGACGAGATTAGGCAAATGCGGTTTGGAAAGCCGTCCGCATCGTTTCCTGCTTAAAGTCAGGATCAAATTCGCATCACTGCGGTTCCTATCCCTGGCACCAATATTTCTTTCGTTTCACGCATCGCCGCACGGAAAAATCGCCTTTTATGAACTGTCTCGAAGTGTAATGCCCCTATTGCGGTTGTCGATTTTATAAATTCTTTTTCATTTATTACATCCCTATTTGGTATAGCGATGTAAAATATTATTAAACGTACAACATTCCTAAATAAATACGTCTAAAACTTTAATATTGATATACTAAAAACTTTTTCTATCAAAGCATATTTTGTACTTTGTTGAAATATACAGTTAAAATGTATTAATTACACCCTATTTCGTTGGAATATTAAAACAATTTAAATATTTGTTATTACAAATTTCTTATAAAGTATTCAAGGTAAAAAGACATAAAAGTTTTATTGCGATACAATCCAACGGAGCATTATTATATTCGCCACCGCGTGAAATATTTAAGGTAGATTATTCAGTCAGCTTGAAAGGGGTATTTTGGGGGCAAGTGAGGTGAAACTTGATACGGATTATAGACGCTTTGGCAAACTTTGACGTAACTGACGATTTTTTATATTTGTTTAAAGAATATAATCAACTATACTATCCTGAATACAAAAGTACTTTTTGTGTTAAAAAAGCATTAAGAAGCCATAATTTTCAAGTTTTTTTTACACAAGAAATGGTTCTTACAAAAGCCTATTATGCTGAAACAAAGTAAAGAAAACTACAACCGTGAAAGAGTTTTAGCTCTTAACAATTAAAGTATTTTCACTTTGACTCACTGTATAACTTTGTCCAGTGAAAAAAAATACACTTTCATATTTCAAAAGGCTAATAATGGAAAATTTCATTTCGAAATGTTGACTAAAACTACATTTTATTTTCTATTAACAATGTTTACATAACAATGACTTCTCGTAGGCATAAAAAGGCTCTTTTGTCTTGTTACCTTAACTTTATTTATAGAGTAGTTTGAGCGGAGTATAATCTGTTGAATTATTCAAGTGGGCGTCCAGATTCTGTGACGGAGATCGACTACATGACAGTCGTACGAACTCAATGTTGCTATGACTAGATTTTTTAGTAAAATATTATTTATACAGTTAACTCATCTCACGAATTTAGGGAGAATAACTAAAATGATCCTAAGTATGATAAAAGGCAAACGAGTAAACTTTTAATATTTCGCCGAAATAGCGAAGTGTCCCCAGCCTATAATGCAAAGGGTTAGAAGGTTGCGGATGCGTTATCTACCTTTATTGGGCATAGGAAGGAACGTAAAGGGGACATTTTCGCTCCCGTTTCCTTTACCTACTTTCTATTTGTGTAAAATATGCACAATTCATTGTTACAAGGTTATATGCTTAAATATTTAGATTAATTTTGACATTTGTATCTTCAAAGTTGTTAAAACCCAAGTAATCCTAAGAGATTTGAGATTTACTTTCCGAAAATTGTATCCAATGGTTCCCGAAAAGGATTTTCGCCTATCGTATTTGACATCGAGCTGACTGAATAACATATCAGGTTTGCAATTTCTTTTTACGCTATTTGGGTTAAAAGATGTTATGTAGGAGTTTTCACAATAAAAATAAAAATAAAAAGGAATACGTAATGTATCAAGAAATGCCTCGGGAATATTAGAGAGAAACGACGCGCTTCGCTGACTCGGAAACAAAGATCAAGAACGAACAGAGGCCGAGTGGGTACGGTGGAGATATAAATGTAATTTTATTGTCATATAACATACCGTACATTGCCAAGGAAACATCTATTTACACTGTCTATTTATAGCTCTACAAAATAAACACATTTAATTCATTGGCTGGAAGTTTTTAATTGTTACCAAAAATAATAAAAAAGATGGGTTGTCTGTAGTCGGATTACGGACAATGATTTAGAGCGCGAGCACACCTTGATTAAACTAGCGCACAACTGTTTAGTCTCGCTTTGATTCCTATGAGCTTATACGGAGATGCTAATAATCGATTAGTGTACACTCGATTTTTAGTTATCCAACTAAACAGTTGAATGGGCTGCGAAACAATCGACAATCGCCCAACAATTGTGTGATAGTTTAGTCAAAGGTGTGCGCCAGCTCTTAATGTGATAACGTCACAAGCCGAACGTGCAGGAAGATCATGCCTTACTTTCGCTTTTTCCACACTCTCGTTTGCATACTCGGCTCAAAAACAACGTTACAAGGTGTCATGATTTTTCCTGCGTGCAGCCAGTGTTCATCAATTTGATGTACTCTGGTATTTGGCCAAAAAGCTTCTATGTCGACAAAACCAATCACGTAAGTGCTGATCAATTTTTATGGCGTTAATTAATCAACGGAGAGTACGAGTCATACGCCTGCCTGTATGCATGGAGAGAAATATCTAACCAAAATTTTCTGGAAGAGAAAATTCTTTCAAAATGTTTTAATTCGTACTAGCCTAAAGCAGTTTTGGGAAAATTATTCGTTCAAATTTTGAAGTTAACATGATGCGTCATGTTTTTATATTACAAAGTCAAATACCTTTCTTTTTTGGTTAGAATAAATTAAAGGAATTAAAAAGATGCTCGCAATACTAGAAATATGCGAAACATTCATTACACAATGAATCCTAAAAATTACAACAAGTGAAAACCACACAAAAGTATTAAAAGAAAAACAGGAGCATTATTAAAACATAAAGATTATATTTCTATGTCGAGATCAAGGACAGTAAAGCTGTTATAGGACGTACCTTAACAGCTTCTTTTATAGCAGCAAAAGTTGGGCGCTGAACAAAATTGCCCCCAATAAATAATGTAGGCGATCAATTGCCTCCCGTAATGAAAACCCCGATCTGCTGTTGCCATAAACAAAATCCTCTTTTATAGGGTAAGATAGCAAATTTTACACAGCCATTTCTTAGGCGATGAAATCCTTTTTACGCGTAAAAGGTCTTTACATGTTCCTCTATCAGTAGCAGTAAAATGCAAGATATTATTCAATAAAACTGCAAGTTTTCTGAGAAATCTTTGTTTAGTATTTGATAAGTAAATACATGTGGCTTGCGTTATATCATTTCTGTAGTAATAGTTACAGTACATTTTTATTATACATTTTGGGTGCCTTCAAGAGTAGGGTTCACCCTTCGATTCATCGGCACTTATTGAGCTAGCGCGCTCTATCCTTCGGCAGCGTCTTCACTTAACTTAGGTGGAGTCGAGGTCAAGCGCTGGTTTATTTAAGTTAAAAAAAAAAAAAAATAATGTTAAAAGGGTTGAATTACTATTTTCTAATAAAACTAAACTAACCAGTTTCGATTTAATAATTACAGTAACAAGTAATAACATCAATGTTGATGTATAAAATTAGTAAACTGTTTATTTGTTGTTACAGAGAGTATCGATAAATCTGGGGAAGATCCAGTGGTAGCAGCTCTCAGGCCATACAGCGCGCCAGACGAAGACGAACCCAAAGAGTCAGCCGAACTCTTCCACAAACTGTTCGGCAACTTCTCTACAAACACTCACAAACAAGAACCTATCGATGACGTGTCTTTATTCGATCACTTGTATAACGTAGAACATAGTTACGACAACAACGAAACACATAAACTGACTATGGAAGATATTTTAAGTGCGGACAATGCTAAAGATAGTTTATTTAATGATACTTTAAATGATTCTGACAATATGACTATAGTGCGTCCAACTGTGCACGAAGATGTAGTGACTAAATTTTTAAGATTGATAGAAACGCAACATTTGTTAGGTGAAAATTGTACAGCGGGTACACATTTAAATTTAGGAGAAGGAGTGGTAGATAGATATGCTCAAGAAAGGTTTAGGATAGAAGCGGAAGTGGCCGTTAATAGAGCTAATATGTTGACAAGGTTATGGAAATATGCGGGACCATCTGTAATGCATAATGAATATTTGTTGCACGCGAGTGTATTTTCTATGGTGGAGTTTGATGATGACGTATTCGCGGCCGGTAATTGTTACGACCAATATCAATACAAGGACTACCAACTTTTTTGTCCGTTCGCGTACAGACTACCCGAAGGACCAATTCTAGCAAAGGATCTGGCAGTTGAATACAAATATTTAAGCAACACATCAGAATGGTTTTACATCGCCCGCAAAAATGCTGAACGTGTTATTCGTAATCATAATCAATTTAAAAGGGGTAAGTTTTCATTGTTAAAATGTATATATCTCGTTTCATTTTGTATTGCAATGATAACATAACATCTTAATTACTTCCACGAGAATAAAAGGGAAGGACAACTGGCGATGGCCAGTTGTATGTAGTGTACTCGATGCTGCGAAGTGTGCAACTTGTTCTATTTTAAAATATTAACTGACTATATTTTCATTTAAAAAACAAAATACGCTAGAAACGAATGCTATGTAAAGATATGGGCTTGCATTTTAGGGCCAATTGTGGCATATAAACCATCAACTTTTTGTCAAAATTACATCGCTTACCCGGCAGTACATAATCTGCAAGTTAAATCTAAGCTTATACACAACAGGTTACAACACGTATACGTATAACGATACGGCACATACTGAGAGAGAGTTCGATGAGATCCTATCAGTGACGTACGAGGACGGCAAGTGGTCCAAGCCGTACTACGACTGCGGCGGCGGTAACATCTGGATGTTGACGTACACTGTACCTTTCTTCGGTTACAACAATGGCACATATTTCTTCAAGTAAGATAATATTAATTGTATTTTCAACATAGAGTCTGTTACATTTATATCTTTACTAGCTTTCCCCCGCGACTCCATCCACTTGGAATAAAAAAAAATGTGCAAACACCAAATTTCATCGTGAACCGTTCAGCAATTTAGACTACAAACTAACTAACTAACAAACATCCATCTAAACTTTCTCATTTATAACATTAGTAAGACTGATGTTACTGTTTTCAGGAATGGTTCGGTTTTAAATTCCATAAAAGCTCAAATAGCGTGATATAAATCTAACACTATCACTAAATACTACTGTTTACAGATTTTTGATATTACAATATTATTGAGAGAAAAATCTGTATAAAATATCTTACTTAGAAAACAATATCATCGGATATTTAAAAAATTAAAACAGACTAAAACATGAGATCGTGTTTGGAATAGAAAGTTCTTTGATAAATTGATCAAAGAAGACATCCATTTTTACTTAGCGGTTTGTCAGTCCCAATTTTAAATAATTCAGTGGAAAATCTTTTAAAACTCTCTTTAACCTTAAATTTTAATAACCTTTGAGTATCTCATTTTATCTTTTTAAAAACCAATCATACTAATCATACTAATATTATAAATGCGAAAGTTTAGATGGATGGATGGATGGATGGATGGATGGATGGATGGATGGATGGATGGATGGATGGATGGATGGATGTTTGATTGTAGCCTAAACTGGTGAACGGATCTCGATGAAAGTAGGCATAGATGTAGAGCATTGTCTGGAAGAACACATAGGCTACTAACTTTTCTTTTTTGTAATTCCACGCGGACGAAGTCGCGGACGAAAGCTAGTTATAGTTATATTTCTATAGAAATTTGTAATACAAAACTTCATTATTCGTAGTTGCTTACATAAAATATATTTGCAAATAGATGGTATCAAATAACGAAGGTCAAAACAATGTCACAAAACGCTAACACGATTTGCCTAATGTTCTTTTATAAAAGCTATTCAACATTCTGCCGAGTAAGGTGCAATATAACACTATAAGTGCTCTTTACGCAAATATATCATTACTTTTTGATACAATTGCTTGATACTGGAAATAAAGGTAGTAGTAGAAGTAAATTCATGAACTTCATAATAAACATCATTATATTAAAATTATGCCCAGAGAGCTAAAACATATGGTGTTGTACTACCCTTAGTATTTTGGGGTTGTAAATAATATTGTTAGTCAATGTGTTGTTTGTTAAATATTTTTCAGTACTCAAACACATCCATATGAGAGAAGTAAAATGTAAATGATATATCATATCATATCATACTTCATACTAATATTATAAATGCGAAAGGTTCGATGGATGGATGGATGTTTGGTTGTAGCCTAAACTGCTGGACGGATCTCGATGAAAGTAGGCATAGATGTAGAGCATTGTCTGAAAGAACACATAGGCTAATTCTTTTGTTTTTTAATTTCACGCGAACGGAGTCACGGGCGAAAGCTAGTCAATAAATAAAAGAGCTCTTTTAAGCTAGCTTAACCATTGTTAAAATTTGCGTGTTTGCAAAAACGGTATTGGTAATTTATTTAAAAGCGGGGCAACAATGTCAAAACATCTATTTATCCTTATAAATAAAGGTTCCCATTTGATGGCATTTACAAATTACCTTCAATTCTTAGACAGGCATGTACTGTATCAAAAAATGAAAGCGTAAACCTTTTCTCTATAATCGGTTCCGTACCTAATTTATTTACTTTTCTAACATAAGTATACAAAACCAGGAGAACTCTGATGGGTTGAATATTCTCGTATCATTCGAAATCCAACATTTATGTGATTTCATAATAGTATTAACATTTCCGAGCGTCTACATTTCTTCAACTAAGGAACCCTAAATTGGTTACTTGTCTTCGTCAGTCCCATTTGACATTGTCGGGGCAATAGCTGAGATTGGGTCGACTGATAGACCGGGCGAAATGGATTATTCTGTGACATCACGAAAGTATTCAATCGTTAGATGATAACCGTTTCACCTTAGACACAAACGCGATTTTTTACATTTTTCGTATGGATAGGAAACGGCTAACTTAACTATACTGAATTAGTTTCTTATTTTGGATGGATAAGTATCTAGGATAATGAATGAAAAATACATACAAAATTAAGAGGACTTAACAACGTTTAAACTTAACTATTTACTTATTAAGTATCAAATAAATGATTAATATGGTTAAATAAATCTTATATTGTGACTTATATTTAAAAGACGGTATATTTATGGCTTTCATTAAGGACGCACTCAGTATCGCTTCATAAATATTAATTATTTCATAAAAGCAACATACTAACGCGTTTATGGGATTATTAGTACCTACTACAAAGATATTGTTCGGTACAGATCGTACTAGTTTGCCACATTCGGTGGCGAACATATTTTGAATTTCGCGGCCCGGGTTAGTGAGGGTAACCGGGCCTATTTTATTTATCCCGCACGGGCGGGTAGATGGAAAATCCCTCTCCGCTACGGACGGGCGCGGGGCCTGCGGAGAGGTGTGCGGTGAAAGGGTCGTCAGCAAGCAGCCAAGCGGGTCGGTCGGGAACACGTGTGCGAATAGGTCATAGAAGTTGGTTGCTTGATAACGCGAGGACACAACGGGCGTGTCAATTTCGGTAGCGAACAGGGTCGCTAAATTCGGTTTCGCGTTTTCTATTCTTTGCGGTGCATCTTCACGGTGGCGCCTATTGACTTGACAGAACCAGACTTTGACTCGATTGACACTGACTGAGACCAGGCACCTGAAGGAGGTGAGGCAAGTCAACGAGCTGGTGAGTACCATTTCCCCTCAGTTTACAATATTATGCCCTCCGGTGCAATCGTAGTTCAAGGGTAGGTTGTGCCGCGGGACCCGAACCCGTTTGTACGGCACAAATCGATGGTAGCAGAGCGTGGTTAGGTGAGGTGACACGTAGTTTATAACCGCGTGGTTATATCCGGGTTATACGTGTTATTCGGGTACGTATTGCATCGGTTGGCATAATATTGTAACGTTATTATCGCGGAATATAACAAATAACCGCTTATTTGTTGTATTAATTACGCCGTACAATATAAAAGTTAGGTTCTCGGTTCGTTTTATAAATTTTATATTGTACGTTTTGTTGCGTAAGATTATTAACACGGCGTTTAGGGTTCCGTTTAATGGATTTGTATAGTTTAGATAATTTAGTGTAGGGTTTCTTAACGGTTTTATTTAATTTAGAGATTTTTTGTAACGGTTTTTTCTAGTGTTTAAATAAGGGTTTTTTATAACGGTTTTTTTTCATTAGGTTAATTTGTTTTTCTTCTTTATTTTATTACGGTTTTCATTTTGTTTATTACGGTTGGTATTTTTTTTAATTAGGTTTTTTATTACGGTTTATTTTCCATAGTGTAGTTTAGTAAGTGGAGTGTAGTAATTTATCTACCCACTTTTGATTTTTTTTTTAACGGCCATTATTATTCAGCGGAATTTTAATAGCGTCGTTATCTTTCTACCTTCGTTTTTTTGTACTTTTTTAATAATGGCAGGCAAATATACCGCACGTATAGCAGGCGTTTTACGATGGCTCGGCTCTGCGGTTTTAAATATTTCCAGGCCGGATCGTGCGCAGGCCCTGCTGGCTAGGTATCAGGTCTTAGACGACCAAATGGCGGATTTATATGATGCGTACCGCGCGTTACTTCAACTGGGTTTGGAAGCGGACGTAATGACAAAAATTAATGCAGACGTTGATCAGGCCGATGATTTGGCTGATCAAATTATTCAGGCTGCAGGATGCATTAGGGGGTCGAGCAGTGCTGACGCGCGCGTTACTGCGGAGTCGGACGCGTCACCAGCGCTTATGAGCAGATTGCCGCTGCTCGATTTGCCACGTTTTAACGGGGACCTAGATCAATGGGTCGCATTTAATAATTTGTTTGAAAGTATTGTTAACGGTCGCAGGGATTTGACCCCGGCTCAAAAACTTGCCTATTTGTTGGCGTCGTTAACGGGAGAGGCAAAAGGCCTGGTTCAACATTTAGGCCTCGTGGATGGCAATTATGATATCGCTCGGGACCTACTCAAACGTAGGTACCAGAATGTTCGGCGGATAGCAGATAGCCACGTTGCTGCTATTTTAGGTTTACCGCGAATATCGGTTGCGCAATCGTTGCGCACGCGGCTCCTTAACCGCTTGTTAATTGCGGTAAACGGTCTGAAGGGTTTAGATTTACCAGTGTCCACGTGGTCGTTTTTGTTATTGCACATTGTACTGTCTAAATTACCGCATGACCTACGGAATAGGTTTGAGTTGGAATACGGTGGGGACTCCGCCACTCATCTCCCGACGTTTGAGGAATTAATTTTATTCCTAGAAGATGAGTGCCGTCGCACGGAGAATGTTCCCCCTCCTCCTCCAGGGCCTCCAGTAGTCGCTCCTAGAGCGAGGCCTGCGGGTAATGAATACCGTCCACCGGTGTGGGCGCATGGTAAACCTCGGGTGTTCAACGCCGCGGTAGGAAAGGCACAGGATACGCAGTGTGCTTATTGTCGTGACACGGGACACGGTGTTGCGGGTTGCCCTAAGTTCCGGGAACTACGTTGGCAAGCTCGGCGGGGTATTGCTCGCCAACGGTATTGGTGCTATAATTGCTTAGGGAACCATCTTGTCTCGCACTGCCAGTCTTCTCGTGCGTGCGGTCAGTGCGGAGGTAGGCATCACCTCCTGCTGTGTGGCAACCGCAACGGCTCTTCTTCGCCAACCGCACAGGGACGGGTAGCTTCCCCTGATAATAATAGGGTTCATGCTGATGAACAGTGGGCTGGAGCTATGCAGCGGACATCAGGTCACCGTGATGTTAAGTCACCACTACGGCTCCGTCAATGCTCACCAGCGTGCACGGGTGGGGGGGCGCGTGATAATCGGATTGCCCCACACACTGTGGCAGAAGAGCCTCGTGCGGTCGGCGCTCGCTCGCCACTCCACTTCATGGACTGGCCTCGGTTGGAGCAGCGTCGCCCGCATCGATTGGATCACCAGGAGTTATGTGATCGGAATAGTGTCCCCCCACCATCACATATCAATAACATTCGACGGGAACGATAATTCGTTTCCCATATAATCCACCGCAATGCATCTCATCGGGTACGGTTTTAATGTCCACCGCTCAGGTTCGCGTCGGTTCTCTTCGGAGTTCAGGTAACCACGCGCGCGGTTTTGGACTCGGGTTTATAGGGATGCATTGTTTAAACACGGTTGGTGGAATTATCTGGTTGCGGATCAACCAGCACGGAACTATCTGGTTGCGGATCAACCAGCACGGGAACTTTACGGTTGCGGATCAACCGGTACGGCTGTCATTCGCGGTTCAGGTAAAGCGAGCAGTGGCAACTCTCCCCGACTCCCAGTAGCTTTGTTTCATTTCGGTTTTATTTTACTTTCGGTTTTTAATTTCCGTTTATTTTTTTCGGGTTTAATGGACGCAGCCAGATATGGTCTGGCTGGGGCGGGGGACTGTTCGGTACAGATCGTACGGGTTCGCCACATTCGGTGGCGAACATATTTTGAATTTCGCGGCCCGGGTTAGTGAGGGTAACCGGGCCTATTTTATTTATCCCGCACGGGCGGGTAGATGAAAAATCCCTCTCCGCTACGGACGGGCGCGGGGCCTGCGGAGAGGTGTGCGGTGAAAGAGTCGTCAGCAAGCAGCCAAGCGAGTCGGTCGGGAACACGTGTGCGAATAGGTCATAGAAGTTGGTTGCTTGATAACGCGAGGACACAACGGGCGTGTCAATTTCGGTAGCGAACAGGGTCGCTAAATTCGGTTTCGCGTTTTCTATTCTTTGCGGTGCATCTTCACGGTGGCGCCTATTGACTTGACAGAACCAGACTTTGACTCGATTGACACTGACTGAGACCAGGCACCTGAAGGAGGTGAGGCAAGTCAACGAGCTGGTGAGTACCATTTCCCCTCACTTTACAATATTATGCCCTCCGGTGCAATCGTAGTCTAAGGGTAGGTTGTGCCGCGGGACCCGAACCCGTTTGTACGGCACAGATATACCTCTTATACGTAGTAGTAATATAACTGTGTGTTCATTTGTTTTTTAATTTTGTGTCTTGCTAAAGCATGACATTAACAATTAAAACAGAAGTCCATACTATAACAGAAGTATAGACTAGGAAAATATATTTAGTTATAAGAAATTAAACAAGGTTTAATTATAATATAAAATATAAATTATTTCGCAATAATTTGTACTCAACTTGCGGCCTGTTCTGAATGTTACTAGGTCAAACATTTTTCTTAGTACGAAATTATGAAGCAACTTTAACGTGTTTAACTTTTTCCATAAAGATAAAAGTGTCCATCATCGTTCTTAGAAATTCAAAATGTCTATCATATTTCTTAGAAATTTAAACTGCGCAATGTACAAATATAAATTTAATGAAAATTGTATAATGTTTAATATTTAAAATTCCCGCTTTATGGAGATTGTATTTGAAAGAATTAATTATTTTCTTCATTCATTGAATTGTTGATATTTTTTTTATTCTTCGTAAGTGGTTATAATACTTTTTCCTTTTACCTATTGTCTACAAAACGTGTATGTCACATCAACGTCACTCCTTTCTCAAACATATCTTAAGTAATCCATCTATCTCTACAGCCTAATCATATAGTTAAATAACTTACCATATTCGTGTCTAGAGCGCTCACACACTATACAAATACATCCGACTAAAGGCCGATTAAGTCTATAGTACGCTGAGTCAATTAAGCTATTCTTTATTTATATCTGTCACTAGATGGCGCTATCTATCTCTTAATGATGAATTAATTTTCAAAAGTTCCTCTTATACATTTTATAAAAATAGTTTAATGTCAAAAAGGAACAACACGCATATATTAGCTGACTGATTTATACAACACTTTCTTTACTGTAATATTATTCAGTACATATATCAGTTCGCTGAAGGAAGGCATTGTCTACAGCTCTTATCACACGCACCGACATTCACCCCGGTTTACTTTTTATACTGTTACATATTATTTTTTTACTACATTGTATTATGTGTAAGGTATATGTCCACATCGTCCCTTAGTGTGATATCCATACATACAAGTAGTGTAGTAGTTACCTAATTAATATCTCTAAACGCTCCTCTTGTGTAATGTACAATATTAATTAGTGTTAATTTTAGAGGCACGAGTGGTATCGACATAGACTTACGACGCGTCGACATCGACCAATGCCCGCTCAAGCCCGGCTCCACGCAACTCAATATATTTGCAGGAACCGATAAATGCAAGAAGAAAACCACTGAGGTAAGATTTATATTTAAAAAATAATGTATTATTTACATCTCTGTATATTTTTATATAGTTACTTTATTGGTTTCTTTAATTGACGATGTAATTTAAAAAAAAAATGTGACTACAAATAATTTTTAGCGTAAAATATTTAACTTCATGTTATCACGAATTAAAAGTTATAAATTCCTCATACAGTTGTACCACTTAATATGTATTTTAAGCAACAAAGTTGCAATTACAAACATCGCTACTTCAACAAATTTACTTTCTCGCACGAGAACATTTTCTCTTCAAACTTCAACATGCGGGTGGTGTGTAACATGAAGCATTTTAACTTTCTCTATGCATTGAACATGTAAACAAGCACTAAACGTATAATTATTAGCATCCATGACCTTTTACATGTTAATGTATAAAATTAAACAGGTATTACATAGTAATTTAATGGATATTGAACAGAACAACGCGAAGTCAAAGATTATAAAAACTTAAGATATTAAAAAACAAACTACTACACTTAATGATAAGATTTTTACTTGACCTTTTAAATCCAAACGCAACCAATTCAATCTATACTATTATAATAAAGCGTAAACACACACTTCTTTGTTGTCTAAGATGTCAGCAATTACAGCATATTTTTGAATAATTCTTTCTTTAGTAAAAAGCCATACACTTACGTCATGCTTTAGGCTATATATTTTCACGCCATTAAACTTAGGGGGTAAATATTTTGGATTAAAATCCTAATGTGGGAAAGAGACCATAAGTCGCTGCCAACATCAAGAAAGAAAGATCGCTAAGGTTTGTCATGTCATGTCATGTCATGTCATGTCATGTCATGTCATGTCATGTCATGTCATGTCATGTCATGTCATGTCATGTCATGTCATGTCATGTCATGTCATGTCATGTCATGTCATGTCATGTCATGTCATGTCATGTCATGTCATGTCATGTCATGTCATGTCATGTCATGTCATGTCATGTCATTTTGATAATTTGACAAATGTAAACAATAAAATGAAATTTTTATAATTTTATGCGGATAAAGTCGCAAGGGAACAGCTAGTAGTAGATAAGATATTAAGTAGTTACGTTTTTGACAAACAAAGTAATTAGATTTTTTTGTTTTGTCTCTGTTAAATGTACTCCGTTCAATTAATAACCACCAAATACAAATTGCTGTCATAAAAGAGATCTAAATGCGAATTTATTTCGTGAACAAAAATTTGTTGAAGGAAAATAATTTATAAAACACCGGTCACTGAGGGATTCTGTCCATCAAAAAGCAGAGCCGTATTTCTTTGTTCCGTAAAGAAAATCGGCTTAAGCTTCGGGGACTTACATAACAGCGGCGAAAAATTGAACGGCGCGGGAAACAGATGTTTTCAAGACCGCTCTTCACTCTTTTAAGTCTATGCTTTGTTGGAGTCATTTATCAGAAAGTTTGCGGCAAAATTATACTTGTGCAGTTTGCGGAAATGTTTCTTGATTGTCGGTGTTTAAAATCCACTTCGTACAAGCAGTTAAAAGGGATATTTTGGAAAGATTGAGTAATTTTTGTAGAAATAAAAATGTTCCTTTTTCTACTAAACGAAATATTTTATTTGTAAAACTCTATATCAGTCTTGCTAGGACCCTCAGAGAAATTTAAAATATGAATAATTATCAACAATTTCTAATTTAAACAGGTACTTCTTCATTCAAAGTTAATGAGGTCTATAAAGCGACAAACAATACTTATACGACTTGACTTTTCTTTATCCTGTCCGACAAATTGCTGTATTTTCCGAGAACAGTAAGCGCTCTGACAAAGTAGTCAATTACGGCCATCCTCTGGAGGCTTGTTTCATAATGAATTCTTTGTATAATAATGATTTCCCAGTGCGTGCCTGTACCCGGGCTGGGGTTCAGGCGGGGCTCATACCGCTGCCTCTGTCGCAGAGGATTCTACTTCCCCAACACCACCGCAGAAAATCGCTACTACAATGGAAGCGATATTGAAGAGGAGTATGAGAAACATCTATTGGTAAACTTTTTAATACTACGAGTGTGTTTTATTCCTCTCTTTAATTTGAATTTCCGTTCAGTTACTAATACTGTTTTAATTTGCAGCATCAACTTTCTCTGTACTCAATGATCTCCGCGTTCGAGTGCCTGCCTTGTGCGGAGGGGTGCGAGGCGTGCGTGGATGGATCGCCGTGCGTCGCCGCCCTCAACTGGGTCGTCAGAAGCTCCATCTTAGCGTTGGCCTGCTTCGTCATATCCTGTTTGCCGTTTATCGTTTACTTCACTATTAAGTACGGACACGTCAGGGTGAGTGGTGAACAACTGTACTTAGCGAAGAGTCGACTTACAGTAGGGCGACGTACCCTTTCTTCTGTACGTCTTCTCTTTTTACTTCTTGCAATTTTTTTACGAGCAGTGGTCATTTCGCTTTGGAAAAATCGGGTCCTCGTACTCTTTTTCCACCTTCTACTATAAAAAAATCAATAATTTGAGGTCATGTATGTTGTCTTTCATAATCTAGGTTGTCCGAGCGGCCAGTCCAGCGCTCCTCAGAGTGATAGTACTGGGTGCAGCTCTAATCTACTGCACCACGCTGGTGATGTACGGCAGGCCGACCGTATTCACCTGCACGCTCAGGGTCTGGCTCCGGGAGGTCGGCTTCTGTCTTACATATGGAGCGCTTATGCTCAAGACATGGAGGTTCGCAATATTTGTTCTATGAATATTTTTTGCTATTTCTTCACCTACCTTAAAATGGATCAACGATCAAATGAATCAGACGCGTAATGAAACAAGTAAACGCTTTATTAATAAAGTCGAGAGTAAACTTACAACCCGTGTCGAAATGTATTTTAGATTGAATTATTAAAATAATTGCCGTAACTTGGGTAACCTTACATATGCTTTTAACCATTTGTATTTATTAAAAGCAATTCGTTTGATGTCACCGGGCGGATCCGACGCTCGGTTAAAGATAACTCGTTGATTTCCCAGCCCCGGGATCATTTCATTACGGAGCGAGAAAATTTCTACGAGTCGCGAAGCTTTTAATAAAACCCTCAACCTTAAAGGTCGACATCTTATTCAATTTCCAGGTCGTAAATATTTAGATGACACGGTTAACGCGAACCCCGGCAACTGGAGCTACCAAACAAATTGTATTCATTTATCCCGGTGACGACTTAACCTTGTTGTGCGTCAGATTTGTAAACATTTAAGTATCACTTGACATTGCAACTTAGGGTAAGATATTTACATTCAGGAGAAAATAAACTATGAAGCCTCCTAACCCTTCCAAAGGTGGCAATAATAATATTCGCTTTGAATAGAACTTATAGAAAATTAGCTTTCGCCCGCGACACCGACCGCGTGGTATTTAAAATAACAAAAGAAAATATTATGTGTTCTTTAACTCTCCTCTACATCGATGCCATTACATCCAGATCCGTTCAGCCTTTTAGGCTGCAAACTCTAACAAACATCCATCCAAACTGTTGCATTTATAGTATTAGTAAGATTATCAACCACTAGCTGTTGCTTGCGATTTTGTCCACGTTAAATTAAAAAAAAATCAAATCGGACCAGCAGTTTTTGTTATTTTAATAAATACAAAAATACAAAACTTTCCTCTTTGTAATATAATATTATAATAGTATAGATTTGATAAAGATTGAATTCAACAGGATATCAATGATATTCGAAGTGCGGTCAGCGAAAGCTGTGAAGATATCAGACATGTATCTGCTGCGTCGTATCGGTGTGATAGTAGGCGTGGCGTGCGTGCTGCTCTCTATACGGACGCTAGTGGCGCCTCCCGCCGTCATAGTGGGCCGCACCAGAGAAGACCTTAAAGCTTACTTATGTAACACTGACTGGTGGGATCATTCCTTCACAACACGTGAGTATATGTAGCAACACATGAAAGACAAACATTAGTGTGTACAAACCCTACAGTTTTCCTATAAAAGTTTATGGCTATTGCTTATGCTTGAAAGTTTAAAACCTACAAAACCTAACGTATTTGCCTTCTCTTGTAACTTGTAAATATTGATTTTTAGTCAATGAATTGAAAGTTTGACGACCTCTGAGTCAAATAAAGGAGCTCATGTCATTATAGTGTGATTTGTTTGTTGTCAGTGGAAGTGATATTTCTGATGTGGGGCATCCGGCTGTGCATCATGGTGCGGAAAGCTCCTTCAGACTTTAACGAGAGCCGCTTCATCTCTATGGCCATCTACAATGAGTTCTTACTCTCTGGCTTCCTGAATATATCTATGTGAGTAACATTACTTGTCCTTCACACTCTTACTATTGACACAGAGTCGTTAAGTGCTCACATAGGAAGCCCAATAGTATAGATTTAATAAGCAATAATATGCACTATCTATTTTCATCAAACTATGGTATTAATAATCATTTTAAATTTTCGTAACTACTGTTTTAACAACCATACTCTAAGGATCCTTTGGAATGCTTAAGTAAACCACAAATAACTAGTATTACAAGTATTGAAGTACATATATAATTAGTTAGAAACGTAACCATTCATCAAGACACATTGCTCAAGTCTGATTTCAATCAATTTGAAAGGATTAGTTTAGTTCAATGTTTCATGATACATTCTATAGTAACAAAAGGTTAAGTGATTAAGCTCGGAGAGGAATTCTATCTCAACGTTTTGTTTTGATAATAACTTGTTATTAACCGTCAAAGACTTGTTATTTATTACTTATATCATAAAATACATATAGGTTTTCTTAATATGTAAGTTTAAAATAGATGATGATTATTTTTTTCATATTAATATGAATAAAATAATCATGAATATATGGTTTGATATAATCTTTCTTTCCAGGTTGTTCTTACAATCTCCAGCGAATCCGGATCTACTCTACATAATATTTTTCTGTCACACGCAACTGACAGTCACGTTACTCTTGCTGTTCATATTTGGAAGTAAGGTAACGAATAATTTATTTACTATATAAATGTACGTGGAATCTTTTAGCGTAATAGAATCACAAAGCAGAAACACTAAGGATTTGATTAAACTATTTAAGAAAATGTAATATGCTTATGTTGTTTTAACGAGTCTCAGGGAGTCTCCAGAGAACTACAATTTTAAGATAATATGTTGAAAATACGCCATGTTAGGCAGTTGTTTTTGTTTTCAGTTTCTTGTATGTAGTAAGGAAGTTGTTTATCATAACGTGTAATATTATTGTAGGCGTACATGGTGTTTAGAGGACATGGCAAGGACGACAAGGACAAGACAGGCAAGTTCCGAACCCGACCTGCTGACTCTACCTACACTATGACAACAAACAACACACATTTTTGTGACAATATGACTGAACGAGAATTAGAGGTAATTAAATTTTAATGTCTATAAACGTAATATCTCGTATCCTCAATAAGTTTTTTTACAAAATGTTGTATGTTCTGTTTTTTTTTTTATTAGGATGAATTTAAAAAGCTGTGCAGTCAACTCGATAGACTACGAGAGCGTTGCGGCTCCAGTTCTAATATTGCGAGATGCATCTCGGAGATGCGAGAAGCTGCAAACCGCAATGAACGCAGAGGTAACTGCGCCGATCACTCAGCACCGTTAAGACTGAACAACGTGTTCAACGCAGTCGCCGGTAGACTCATGTGCAACGTCACCCCGGGGGAGGAGTCCAGTAGCAGTGGCAGGGATATAATCTGTGAAGCACCACCTACTTGTAGACAAAGAGCCACACCAACTAAAAGCGGGGAAACGAGCAATGCAGAACAAAGTCAAACTGACATCACAACTGACTCGCCGAAAAAGAAAGACGAACAGGAACCCAATGAGGAAACACAAAATGGTGTTTTCAGAATATCCGGGGCAGCTAATTGCAGCGATGTTCGGCCACCAGACATGTCTAACATAAACGCACCGAGTACTAGCACTGCGAACAGAAATCTACCAAGTACTAGTACAGCTAGAAATTTACCGAGCACTAGTACGGCATATAGAGACTTACCGAGCACTAGTACAACATATAGAGATATACCGAGCACTAGTACAGCATATAGAGATATACCGAGCACTAGTACAGCATATAGAGATGAACCGAGCACTAGTACATCATACAGAGATGTACCGAGCACTAGCACTGCATACAGAGATGAACTGAACACTAATACGTCATACAGAGATGTACCGAGCACAAGTACGTCATACAGAGATGAACCGAGCACTAGTACGGCATATAGAGATGCACCAAGCACTAGCACAGCATATAGAGATGAACCGAGCACTAGTACATCATACAGAGATGTACCGAGCACTAGCACGGCATATAGAGATGAACCGAGCACTAGTACGTCATACAGAGATGTACCGAGCACTAGTACGGCAAACAGAGATGTGCCAAGCACTAGTAAAGCTAACAGAAATGGACCAAGCACTAGTACAGTCAACAGAAATGATCCGAGCACGAGTACAAATAATAGAAATGTTCCTAACACGAGTACAAGTGATAGAAGTGAAACAAGAACGAGTCCAAGTGCTTCAGAATCAGTGAGAGGTGGTGTGAGATCAGGACACGCTAGAACTCATGCTATAGTTATCAATTTAGATGACAAAAGTCGTTTCACGGAAGAAGTGACAGTATGAAAAGTGTATCTATATAAGGCGCGGGATATCTGCCGATTTAAAGATAATTCCCCACAGTTCTCGTGCGATAGTCCGTTCAGTACTGTACCCGTGACGTCATGAGGCAATAAGCAATAACTCCGCACGAGTAATGTCTGTACTTACCACTGAGTATTCACTAAAATATATTAATTTAAAGCAATACTACCAAATACATTTAGTTATTTTTAAGATTTTAATTATAATTTAAGATTAACTATATTGTTATGTGACATTAAATGTTTTTGATATCGGGTTTAAATTTAAAATTATTGAAACAGTATTATAGAATAACTATTTATCAAAAAAATATGTACATGCTAGTCTTTTCTGTGATTATTAGTTTGTTAAGATTAGAAACAAAAATATGGATAATATTTCGATAAAGCATATCAGATTTGTTTGTTAATTGCAAACTTGTATATAAATAGAAATTGTAAAACATAATAGTGTTAATATTTACGTTATATTTGATGCAATAAGGTCATTGTTATTTTAAGAACTTTCTAGTATAATGTGAAAATCATTAAGTAATTAACTACGTTTATTTATGGAAAAATTACTTCACGTGATTCTTGGATTATTTATACATTTAAAGTTGATTTGATTAATTAAAGTAATTTTAATTTATTTCAGAAAGACCTCTATTTATACAATTACATGTTCTTGTAAAATATATAGTGGTTATGAAAGACGTTTAGTGAATATGTTTGTTGTAAATATAGATTAATGTGTTTATGTAAATATTATGAATGGGGAAATAATCTTTGCTTCCATACATAAGTCATACAATTATCATACTTTACATTTAAATATTAATAAACCATTAATAAAAAAATCTATGAAATCTATAGATTAAAAATACTTTAAATATATCCAATATTCATATTCCAATCGCTTTCATTATTCATTAGGCTTTTTTAGATTTCTGTATTGTAGACAAATAAGATGTTGTGTATACCAAAGAACTTTTTTCATCCTTCCTAGATGATCAAACTTGAACTTCTATAAAAATCTTGTTCAGTCGTGTTTGCGTTATAAGTTATACCGGTCAAATACTGAAACGACATCAAATATGTAACACACTCTTAAATGATAAGGCAACGCCTAAACTCCAAATATAGCGTCTGGCAGATTGTAAGCGGCGATTACGAAGTCAAGTGTCAAAAATTCGTTTCAGAATTTGGCCGTAAATCTTACAAAACGTGATCTAATATAGGAATTGATCGTAGTTTTACTTTACTTTAAAAACACCTAATTCCAACCACATGAAAGTTGTAAAGGGCTCAGATGTGAGCCTTGAGGAATCCCCACGCTGACACGACTTAAATATTTTTTTAATTGTCATCTTAGTTATTTTATTTATTAGAAACAGAATTAATAAATTAAATCGTTGAAATTGTACATTATTGTATATTATATGCTTTAATTGTAAAATTATTATAAATGTTAATTTATAAGAAGCTAATTATCAATGGTATTTACATAAGGCTTGTCGATTTTCAACCGAGATTCAAAATATTGTATAAACTAATAACTTTAAATTCTCAGTAAGCTAGAATATCTTCTTCCTCACATTGTATCACGTAGATAAAAGTGATCAGATAAAAATATTCAAAACAGAGATCATAATAAACTGATTTAATCAAAATATTACTGTGTTTCATTGACCGCACCATTTAATTAATTTTGTTCAAACCTCACTGTAAAAACTTTTTTGTTAAAACAACGGATGATATAAAAATAAATCAATTACATTTTAATTGACAAATAACGAAAAATCGAATTAAAAACCTCACGTCAAACATGAAACCAGGCTAGCGAAACTTCGAACAAAAAATATTTTGTATGGCTTAACGGACTTTTTGATGGCAAACTTAACAAAATTTAATGTCATGACATTAAATTTTGTCAAGTTGTCATTATGAGCATGCTTTCTCACTCTATCGTCAAGAGTTCCTTTTCTACCACAAGTGTCATTTCAGTTGAAGGTCTTTGTCAAAGTCCGTCAAAATCTATCTTACGGACAAACTAATTAAATAATACTAATTATGTATAATTTTTAGATGAATTTGTGAATAGTTCGTTTAACTGTTAAGTTTTTTAAATTTTATATACAATGTCGATCATGAAACGATTTATAAAATGTGAAATTTGTAGTGTACGGTCCTTTAATAAAATAGGACAAAAAAGAGATTTTACGGCGCAATTCCCATTGGATGAGAACCGGTAATCATTTATTAATAATTTAATTATTAAAAACGTAAATGTAAAGCTATCATGGTAGTTTTAATTAGTTGTATAAAGTTAAATTTGAAAAATTTATTTTGTGCTAGTGATGTATCTAGTTTACAGTTGTCATTGTAATTTTATTATCGATATTTTTTGTTTCTCAATGTAATGGGGAGTTTCCACTGTCGATATGCTTGTATAAAACATTAATATCCCTCACATTTTCAAAAACGAATTACACTCTCTTTAAAAAAAAATGAGACATGTATGTATATATCGTTAATTGAATCCTTCACATTTTACAGAAACGCACGTGTAAACATAATTCTAAGGTACTTTTAACAGTCCCACAAACTTGAAATTTTGAATATAAATACAGGTCAACGTATAATTAAAAGGAAAAAAATGTAAAATACCGGAATCTGGGTGGATGGATAGAAATTGTTACCTGAAAATTTTTGAAGGAAGGAAAAGGTTTTATCGTAAATTCTAATGTGTCTATTAGGAATGAAGCCAGGTATACAAAATTATTATTTGACAGTTACCCTAGACAATTATTATTTCACAAAAATTTCTTTTTGTTTTTGTTTTCATTATACTTAAAATATTACTTGGCGATGCCTTGTAAATAAAACAAATAAAAGTAATTTTGGTGATTATTTTATTTATTTGCTTCCCTTTGGGTAATTTAGGTTCAATGTCAGTAAATGAAAAATTACATTACGAATAATTTTACATTGAGCCTAAATGCAAAGTTATTGAAATATGAGATTGTATTAAGAAGGGCCACCCAATCACCCCACATTTAATCGATATCGATATCGATATCGATATCGATATCGATATCGATATCGATATCGATATCGATATCGATATCGATATCGATATCGATATCGATATCGATATCGATATCGATATCGATATCGATATCGATATCGATATCGATATCGATATCGATATCGATATCGATATCGATATCGATATCGATATCGATATCGATATCGATATCGATATCGATATCGATATCGATATCGATATCGATATCGATATCGATATCGATATCGATATCGATATCGATATCGATATCGATATCGATATCGATATCGATATCGATATCGATATCGATATCGATATCGATATCGATATCGATATCGATATCGATATCGATATCGATATCGATATCGATATCGATATCGATATCGATATCGATATCGATATCGATATCGATATCGATATCGATATCGATATCGATATCGATATCGATATCGATATCGATATCGATATCGATATCGATATCGATATCGATATCGATATCGATATCGATATCGATATCGATATCGATATCGATATCGATATCGATATCGATATCGATATCGATATCGATATCGATATCGATATCGATATCGATATCGATATCGATATCGATATCGATATCGATATCGATATCGATATCGATATCGATATCGATATCGATATCGATATCGATATCGATATCGATATCGATATCGATATCGATATCGATATCGATATCGATATCGATATCGATATCGATATCGATATCGATATCGATATCGATATCGATATCGATATCGATATCGATATCGATATCGATATCGATATCGATATCGATATCGATATCGATATCGATATCGATATCGATATCGATATCGATATCGATATCGATATCGATATCGATATCGATATCGATATCGATATCGATATCGATATCGATATCGATATCGATATCGATATCGATATCGATATCGATATCGATATCGATATCGATATCGATATCGATATCGATATCGATATCGATATCGATATCGATATCGATATCGATATCGATATCGATATCGATATCGATATCGATATCGATATCGATATCGATATCGATATCGATATCGATATCGATATCGATATCGATATCGATATCGATATCGATATCGATATCGATATCGATATCGATATCGATATCGATATCGATATCGATATCGATATCGATATCGATATCGATATCGATATCGATATCGATATCGATATCGATATCGATATCGATATCGATATCGATATCGATATCGATATCGATATCGATATCGATATCGATATCGATATCGATATCGATATCGATATCGATATCGATATCGATATCGATATCGATATCGATATCGATATCGATATCGATATCGATATCGATATCGATATCGATATCGATATCGATATCGATATCGATATCGATATCGATATCGATATCGATATCGATATCGATATCGATATCGATATCGATATCGATATCGATATCGATATCGATATCGATATCGATATCGATATCGATATCGATATCGATATCGATATCGATATCGATATCGATATCGATATCGATATCGATATCGATATCGATATCGATATCGATATCGATATCGATATCGATATCGATATCGATATCGATATCGATATCGATATCGATATCGATATCGATATCGATATCGATATCGATATCGATATCGATATCGATATCGATATCGATATCGATATCGATATCGATATCGATATCGATATCGATATCGATATCGATATCGATATCGATATCGATATCGATATCGATATCGATATCGATATCGATATCGATATCGATATCGATATCGATATCGATATCGATATCGATATCGATATCGATATCGATATCGATATCGATATCGATATCGATATCGATATCGATATCGATATCGATATCGATATCGATATCGATATCGATATCGATATCGATATCGATATCGATATCGATATCGATATCGATATCGATATCGATATCGATATCGATATCGATATCGATATCGATATCGATATCGATATCGATATCGATATCGATATCGATATCGATATCGATATCGATATCGATATCGATATCGATATCGATATCGATATCGATATCGATATCGATATCGATATCGATATCGATATCGATATCGATATCGATATCGATATCGATATCGATATCGATATCGATATCGATATCGATATCGATATCGATATCGATATCGATATCGATATCGATATCGATATCGATATCGATATCGATATCGATATCGATATCGATATCGATATCGATATCGATATCGATATCGATATCGATATCGATATCGATATCGATATCGATATCGATATCGATATCGATATCGATATCGATATCGATATCGATATCGATATCGATATCGATATCGATATCGATATCGATATCGATATCGATATCGATATCGATATCGATATCGATATCGATATCGATATCGATATCGATATCGATATCGATATCGATATCGATATCGATATCGATATCGATATCGATATCGATATCGATATCGATATCGATATCGATATCGATATCGATATCGATATCGATATCGATATCGATATCGATATCGATATCGATATCGATATCGATATCGATATCGATATCGATATCGATATCGATATCGATATCGATATCGATATCGATATCGATATCGATATCGATATCGATATCGATATCGATATCGATATCGATATCGATATCGATATCGATATCGATATCGATATCGATATCGATATCGATATCGATATCGATATCGATATCGATATCGATATCGATATCGATATCGATATCGATATCGATATCGATATCGATATCGATATCGATATCGATATCGATATCGATATCGATATCGATATCGATATCGATATCGATATTACATTAATAAATAATGACTTATAATCTTAGTGGAGTAAGAAAGTTGATCAATTTATTAACCTCTTATTATTAGGCATTTGTTGTTATTAGAACATACATTATTAATAAGACCGCAGTAAATAATCCTTGTTATAAATTATCTGTCCTATAAATATTCTTATTCCAGACCGTCGATGTTTAAAGAAAAGTCTCTTATTATCACTTCTTACTTCAGCGCATATTTTAAACAGTGTTTCCGAAGGCAGGTATACAATGGATGCCTGGGAAAAACCATTTGTAGGTCGCTCTGTACGTACTAAAGAATACTATATATGTTACTAAACATGTTTTATCCATAACTTTAAACCTTAACCATTATTTAATTTATCTTTCATTTTTTAGTTTAGCATGTCTCAAGCTTCCTGTAATCAATACGCAAGCGAATCTAAAAAAGCCGTCGAATTTTTTCGATCTTGGCTGCAAACGCATGAAGAAGCTCAGGTAATTTATGAGTCATTTATGAAGTCTTAGATAAGTAATGAAATTTACAGCAGTATAGCCGGATCGCTCGACCGATAAAACCACGACCACACAGAAGACAGGCTTGAAGTGGAAGTTTCTGTCTCTTGATGGAGATAGACGCGGGCCGAATCTCATCCGATGCCCCTCTCCCCAAGACTTTCTAAGAATAGATGGGAAGAAATAGTAGATTTAGCAAGGGATGAATGTACATACGGAAATATCGTCAATATGAAAGTAGACTGGATCATTTTTTGTTTGTTTTATTGAATAATAAATTTGTTCAAACACAGATAATGGTGGGCAGTGTGCTGATCGTATTCGGGCTATGGTGGCTGGCCCGTACGTTGTTCGCTCTGGTCGTCAACCTACTCTGTCCACTCCTGTTTGTCCTTCTTGCTGTTGTAAGTTCTTAGACTTACTAAAGGTGTGCCTACAGAGCGTTTCATGGCAAATACATTTCGGTACAAAAGTACAGTAATATAATGTAACAAGTTTGTTTTTATTCTTCGTTTTATTTGAATTAAAACAATTTAAAGTGCAAAAAAATATGAAGACAATTCTTTAATACTCATTTACTTTACAGATTTGCGTGCCCCAGCTTCGAGTATCTCTCTTGGGTCATAATTATCCAGTAGTTGCGAATTTGTTGAGAAGTATTTTACTCAAACTGGCTGATAGTCTCAGTACCACTGCCTAGCTTGTTCACGTAATAAATTTCAGTTTTTAAATACAATTTTCGTAGTTTTATTGCATAAAAATAAGACGTTTTCGACAGTTTGTGCACATTTTAGACTGAAACAAATTAACAACAAAAAGTTGAATGGATGGATGTTTGTTACTAATTGTATGTAACCAGAATGACTCAACGGATGTCGATATTTGGTATACCTAGATATTTGGGCAGCTGTCGCTTCGCCATTTCGGCAGATTCAGGTGGCCGCTTGCTCGTTTGCCACCTCATATTATAAAAAAAAAAGTTAAATCGTTATTATTTTTCTTTATTAAAAACCAACTTACCACCAATTCCGATAAATGAACAAGAAAAACATTAAAGCTAAAAGCAATCCGGAAAGCTGCAAAATTTGTATAAAACTTAACAAACCTTTTTACCTCAAATGTAAGAGCAATCTCAATTCAAACAGCATAATTACAAAGCGATTCGACTGCGGAAAGTTGCCAACTTCAACACAAACCAAAGATTATTTGAAGTGAAATCGTTCGGCAACCAGAACACCTTTAATTTGTTTCTAACAATTTCTACGAAGAAAGTTTCGCAATAAAATGTTTCTATACAACTTCACTAATTATTTAAAAAATGTTTCCATGAAAAGGTTAACAAGACCCATTGCCATACCTTAAATTTAGGTGTCCCTTGGTAGAATTTCGTTTACATTAAGATGTTTCTTAGTCATATTTTTGCTTTTTAAAGACCACAACCAACCTTAAAAAGCATGCAACCTTATGCAATGCAATGCGATGCAACCTTAAAAAGAGACACCAGTCTAAGAATACTTCAGGGACTAGGTGGTGGAAATAGGCATGATCCTTTAGATAGGGTAATGTTTAAAATTAAACAATAATTTACTATGTTATTTTATGGTAAATATTTTTGAAGTATAATCTTTGGCCATCCTTATTAATATACTAGAAAAGTTTCCTAGAATGATATTTTCCCTTATCAGTGGAATATAAGAAAACTAATAACAAATAGAGGTTGCCGCCAGTTCCAAGAGAATTCATGTTCAAGTACAAAAGTATCACAAAGCCGAGTGATATTGAAAAAGTACGCGGAGAGTTCGCGTGTTGAATAAACATGTAAACGTTTCATCAAAAAGTTTGGACAAAGTTAAATGAACACGGAGACTGGAAAGATATTTAGTAAAATTACATTCCAACCTTCTCGAACTTATTTTGCATTCATTAAAATAAAATAACTTGGAATATTGATGAGGAATATGTGATAATATTAAATATCAATTATCGAATAAGATATACCAAACTTCACTCTTCTAAAACACCCGCCTGTTCCACCAACAAAAATTAAATTATTAGGGGAAAAAATACACACAAGGAATATGAGTGTCAGCCGTAACTTGTCACGAGTCATTCCGTGTTACTTATTTTGTTAGCGCGACATCGCTCGTCAATCATTCACTAGATAACGGATTCTAGAGAAAAAAAACATTTTTCCGACGCCTCAAGCAAATAGAGATTAATAAAAGAACTCAACCCAACGTTTAACTCACTGATAAATTAGCTTCATTTGTCCAGTGATTAAGTATTATTTCTAGATTTGAAATAATCAAATAATCAAAGCTATCGAGGCACTTTTGTTTTTCATCAAACTTTTCACCATTCTATCGGGACAGCGACTGATTTTGCTCTGATAGTTATATTAAAACGTGCAGTAAATACCAATCTAAAACACGGTTGATGGTTTCTCCTTACGGGCTTTCGCGCTGCAGGAATTCCCTGCATAACACGTTTTTCAACAGGACAGAGCCATTAATCGCGTTACAAGGGGGTTCCACTTTTAAAAAATATCCGGAATACTCGCGGTATAGGGTTTAATTTCCCATAAGGAGCAGGGGGTTTACAGTATAGGCTAATTTTGTCGCTGTCAGATGATTAGAAATGAGTTTAGGGCATCGCAACACTTTAATTTTTAAGATCTACGTTTAAGTCCTGAGCAAACTCATGGTAGTAGACTTGTCTCCAGTTATTCTGAATAATCTTCAACTAATACTAATGATACAAATGACATGCTTTTATAATTACATCATATTTCACACTTCATATTAATATTATAAATGCGAAAGTTTATATGGATGGATGGATGTTTATTAGACTTTGTAGCCCTAACTGCTGAACGGATTTTGATGAAATTTGGTATAGATGTAGAGGATACGTAGGTTACCCACTTTTGTTTTGTTTTAATTCCACGCGGACGGAGTCGCGGGCGCAATCTAGTTTAAAAATAAAATGAATTTACTGGTAAAAGAAACACGATTATTTGTACGTTGTTGCACTGATTACTAAATTTCAGAGAAACGTATATCAAATAACACGGCGTACGCCAGAAGAATAAAATTGGCAATAAGCAGCGATAACGTAAACATTGCGGGAAGCTGACGGAAATACGCGAAGCAAAAATGTTTTCAGTAATTTGATTTACTGTAAAATATTTCTGGTAAATTTCATAACCAAATAACGTACTTGTAATATTTTTGTAGACTGGCTGTTGCCCAACACTTATGTATGCAGAAAATTTAAAATGTTACAAACCTTTTCGATGTTCCAGGAAATTTTGTACAGAATGGTTTCAAGAATACTAAGTGAATGTAAGCTAACTGTAATAAGTTTCAAATTATTTCTACATTCCTGTTAGTTAAAATGTAAAATATTAAATAACTGTAAATAAATATAAATTAAGTGTACGAAATAACAATTAGGACCGTTATAAATAAGGAAGGCGAGTACAATAACCTGTTTATAATGAGTCCTATGGGAGCCACTAAGCGGCCATTTTGATAATAACGCTCGCCTTTCCAATAAAATAAACAATACGTTATTGATACTGAAATTTCAGAAATTTCACATTAACTTTTTAAAGGAAAATCTTTACGAAACTACTGAATGAAGATATAAAAATACTGTTGTTCTTATAACTATAAATAAAGTCCTAGAATGGAGGCCACGGACGGGGACCAGGAACGTGGGATGTCCTTCCTCCCGATGGACCGACGACTTAGTGCGCACGGCGGGAAGTCGTTGGATGCGAAAGGCGGAGGACCGCATTTTGTGAAAGGCATTGGGGAAGGCCTATGTCCAGCAGTGGGCAGATAAAAGCTGATGATGATGATGATAATATTCTACATTCATTAGATACAAACCATATAGAACTTTTAATTCATAACATCGTCATATTTGCATTTAAACGTAGATAAATCTTGTCGGCTGTAGATACGAAAATCGTAAAGGTAATACTTATTACCACACAATTTAACTTTGAAACTCGCTGCTCGATTCAATAATTCTGTTATAAAACTTTCGACAGAGTTTTGTAATTACGCCGCTTTTGCCAGTCGTGAATTGTATCAAAGAAAATTTAAGACTTAAATACTTTCGCTTCTAATTACGAAATTCAACATAAATAAAGTATTAGCCAATGATGGTGACTCGATGACTTTTGTGTTATAATTCTAAATATTTTATTTAAATTGTTAATTATAAAAAAATACTAAACTGCAACATATTACATCTAAATGAGGTAACAACAACCAACAACTTAGAACATAAACTAATCGAAATTGAAAATAACACTTCGAGTGATATTTCATACTTAAAATATTGTAGCAACGAAGTTTCACAAGAAGCGGTTAATACTATTCAAATTTAGTTTACCCAAACATTGTCATGTTTATTAAGCAGTTTTCCAGCAATAGTAGATCTTTTATTACTTTAAGATTCAAAGCTAAGGGGTATATTTTTCAAGAGTAAGGCAAAGCTGTGCAATTACTGTAATTTCCCATATCCTAAATGATTTGACTGATTTTAAAAACTGATATGTTTGATACTTTTTCATAATGAAGATATATTGATTTCAAGGATAACGTAAACTGTGGCATGGATTTTCTTCAAACCAATATTTTCTTCAGAGTAAAACAAGATAAATGGATATTTGCGTTGCTCCGTTGGTAACAGAGTTTCTGGGGAAAAATATCGAATAACGCCCAATAACTGAAGTAATCTTTTCCTTATTGTACACGTGGATTTTATGGTAACATATTTTGTCTCTTAATAAAAAAAATCAAATCCAATTTATTGAAATCTATTGTAGTTGTATAAATAAGGAGAACTTGAATCTTGTTTAGCACCTTACAAAAAAAACTAAAGCAAAAAAAAATACTCGAAGCAATTTAACATTTGCATAATAAATACATGTTATAAAGCTATATTGAACGTGTCATTTAATGTGGTAGGAAGCTATAAAATTGTCCGAGACTAAAACCGTCTGAATACGAAGTTAATTTACCGCGACGGAGAGATAAAGAAACCTTTCAAAGAAAGGAAGAGGTCTTTTTAACGCTTTTCATAAAATGTGAGTAAATTTATTTAATGGCTTGCCGACGTCAAATGAGAATGTTACCGCGTTGCGGTTAAATATCTTTTAACACATTCATTGTATAAATACGTTGGTATATAGCATAATTATTCTTTTATATTAAGAAGTGGCAAACGAGTGTATGGGCAGCTGTATTCTTTGAAATAACAAAGCGATCGCTTTCAATAGTTAACATTTAATCTGACTCAAGAATAATAGTATCAAGGCTTAAAAAACCTAGCAATCATAGCTCCAAACTCTTAATTATAAAGTTTAAAAAAACTAAACCTACAAAGGTGTATAATTCATAGGAAGGAGATAACTATATATAATACTATAAGATACTTGGATAGCGAATTACTCATAAATTCAATGTTAAACGTATAAAAATATTTAACAAGGAACATCACAAAAGTTTAAGTCATTGTGCTTTTTAAAAACGTTGTTAAGCGATGTAACTTAAAAGTCGCAATTTTTTCATATAAAATAACATAAGGTGGCCGTTTCGGAAACTTGAAGATGTTCAACTAAGCTCAAGTAGAAGTTGTCGTAAAATTTAACGAGTTGTGTTGAGTGTTTCTTCACATTACGTTTTGGACATTTGAGAAATATTTTTTCTGTGTTACTGACATATTTCGAAAATGGACAATTTACTAAATGTCTAATTTAATAAAGTGACGTAAAGTAAATCAATATATTAGAAAAAAAGAATTTCTTACTAACTGTACTAAGTACTAATGAACTATCGATAAGAATATCGATATTTTTTTCTATTTATTGATTTATTTCACATCACTTAATAGTTTCAGTATCAGATCTTTATCTATACTTATACAAATAACTTACTTGAGTAGTTATAAGGAAAAAAACAGTCCGTTGTTCGAAAGCACATAAGGGTGCGCAGTTTGTCGTAATTTACTTTGTACTCCAGACCTTATAACAAACAAGCTTATCTCCGCTCAAGGCCGAACATTAGGGAAATTAAATTTTCCGCTGTATTACTTTCATTCCTAGAGTCATTAATTTTATTTCTAATGAAAAATGATATTTACCAACATCTAACTAATAATAGGAAAATCTACATATCCATGGTAATTCTAATATCTAATAATATCTGTCTTTAATACAAATTTTCATCTTAATAATATTGTAATTGTTTAGATGATCGATGGATGTTTGTTAGAGTTTACAAACTAAACTCAAGCTGAACGGATCTCGATGAAATTTGGGAAAACTGTAGGAAATAGTCTAGAAGATCACAAAGGCTGCTAATGTTTTTTTTAATTCCGCACGGACGAAGTTGCGGGCGAAAGCTTTAATAACATCAATGCAAAATTTTCAACGATTATTTTGAAGGTAAACAGTACATATGTTTAGTTGTTCGTTAAAAGTTTCTGATACGTCCCTAATTTGGTAAAGGTCGAGGGACTATCAGTACAAGCGGTAGTAACATATTTTTACACCAAATAAAACCCAGACTCCATTTAGCCAGATATAGAAATTGTAGCTTTGGCCAGAGAATATGCGATAATTTGAATAATTTTCAATGACAAATACACACTTTATTCAGCTAATTTTAAACAGTACCCGTTTACTATACAGTTTTCTCTACCAATATTCACAATCTAAAACTATTAAGTAATAATAATTGCCTGGTACTTGAATAGTTTGCTTGTAGAGTTTAATATATTTTATTTAAGACCTACTGCGTTACATTGCTTGATAATTCTCGCGTGTTTCGTGGCCCACGCGTTGTTATAAAGGTTTCCACTGCGTGAAAGTGGTAATTGCCAATTTTGGAGGACGACGCCGTATGTTTTTAGCATAATGCCATAATATAAGGCTTCTTTACGGTAATATTATAGTTGAATTCAATTAAACACACGCTTTTTTGAACATTACAAAAAATCTCTTATGATTTTACTATAAGACTAGTTATTTAAGTGAAACTAAACTATTTAAAAAAAAACAACATTATTTTAATTGAGGAATTTAAAGACGTTTTTATAACCTATAAAAGATTATCTGTACGAACCTCTAAATGCGGCTATAAGACGTATTTGGCGCTTGTTTGATTTTCGCCATTTTGGCGCTAACTTTCGCCTTTAGCTAGCGATGCTGAGGATTTAAACTTATAATAGAGGTAGAATTAACTATCATTAACATCAAAATGCGTTTAAGTCGGAAGGAAGTGAAGCCTGTCATTTCCAGGCCTAGCCATTCATCGACATCAGTTATGCCTTCGAGACAATAGTAGGTGCGTCGGTTCTAAATACAACTTTTTGGAATCATTATAGTGTAACACTTATTATTATTTATGTTCTATTTTGAGTTGTGTCGGAAGCTAAGTACATAAAATCAATTCTAATAGATTTTTTTTACTCAACAGTTCAATGCTTCAGTTAAAACTGTTACTTAGAACTGAGCGTCTGCAGCGAGCTTAATGTTAGAAATAAACGCGTAGCTAAGCTGCCGGCGTCGCTTGCTGCTTGCGTCGACATCATTTGTCTTCCGTGGCTCAGCTCAGCCACACCGTCATTTGTCATACCTTACACCTTTAACATTTCAAAGCTCAAATAAAAATAGCTTACAATATCGCGAAGGTAAAACGCCTCAATGCCTGTGAAACTTTAATACAACGGAATAACTTGTACTCAGTAACTTAAAAAGAAACTTAGAATTTAGCAATTTACGATTAACTTTGTGAGAATTGCTAACGACTTTTGCTAAATTTCTCAACAATGTGAAGTTAAAACTTTGACAACCTTCTAAAATCAGTATTTACAGAAAAAAATATAGCAAAAAGAAGTCATTACACAAATCGGATTATTAATTCTCAAGATCCATAAATCATTTCAAAAACAGGGCTACATTTCTTTGTTTAGAAAAGTGTTTAAGAAAAATTCTGCATTTATTACCTAACAATTATTAATTAAAGCTCTTATATGACTTTTGTTTTCTATCGATTAAATTCAAATCATAATACGTACATATTTTTGCAGCTGTACATCGACAACTATGACGTCATCTTTAGGTATCTAATAATACTTGACGTTTACAAATAATGTTTCATATATCAAAACACCCTCTACCGTTAAATCCGCACTGACATAAATAATTGTAATTTGTGAAGCATTTATTCTAGTTAATGTCACACGGAGCTTTATCTATGATATCCTCAAAGAATTACATTGACCTTTCACATTCGCTGGACGATCGCCAATTTTTACAACTTGTATTCGTACAATACTAGTGTAACGACAGTTCAGTTCTTCAGTAAGACACGGTGCGAAAGTAGATATGTAGGTTTTATTATCAACTAGCCGTTCCCGTGCGGCTACATCCGCATGAAATTATAAAAAAACTTTATTGACCGACTTCCAAAAGAAGGAGGTACTCAATTCGTCTGTATGTTTTTTTTTATTGTTTACGTTAAATTCTCAATTGCAAATGTCAAAATTACCGTTGCCATAACCTTGCTTCCTTAATGCTGGCAGCTAGTAGTTTATGGTCCCTTTCGCATATTTTTTCAATTTATTTACCCCCTAAGTTTAAGTATAGGGCTTTTTATTAAAGAAGGAATTGTTAAAAAATATTCTGTGTTTGCTGACATCCTATCCTCCTCATCTCATCCTCCTTATTTGATTACTTTTTATTAATAGTTACTATGTATCCAGTGATATGTAAATTGAACATGGTTTGGACAATAGTTAGGAAACTGGAATGGAACAAAAACCATCTCTGGCCGCGAAAGTTCCGACCGAAGCGGTAATTACAGCGCCCAGCCCGTGCCTGTCACTACCACTTTTTTATCTCTACAATCCGCGTTGATTTTCAAAGTGTTGATGGTCAATATTCTTTCTAATAGCTAATTTATGTAAATAGTACTTTACTTTGTGAATAATTTCACTGGAATGTTACATATATTTTTTACCTAGGCAATTTACGAACCATCAGGAATCGCGAACACATGGTGACAATAGAAATTATGGATAAAGAATTAGATTATAAATGAATTATTTGGCTTTATAAAAAGAAATTATAACGCAAATAAAATTGTGAAAGCATTAGGAAAAATAACGGTAGTAAAAATTTTTAGAAATGTAAGTCATCTTTTTAAGCAAACTAATGTACGGTACGTGAGACTTATTGTAAGTTGAAGTACGCTAAGAGAGAGCATAAATAACTTCTAAAGGAAATTACATCTGAACTGAGATAACTTTGTTGTGACGATGATGTAAATTAGATGTAAAAATTAATTAATAAAATGTAAAAGAAATGAAATTTAAATAGACTAATTTAGGTAAATAAATACAATGTGATTTACAATTTACAGACAAATTAATACATCTGTTTCTCCGATGTTGCGGATATATATTTGCATCGGATCAATTAATATTTGGCGATTCGCTATTCATTGGTCCCCGTCTATAAAAAAGATATCATAATCATACTAGCTGTTGCTCGTGAATTCGTCCGAGAGCAATAAAAAAAATCTATGTTACTCACAGATAAATTACCTTTTTAATGGTGAAGGAATTTTTAAAATCGGCCCATTTTTACGTGAATAAAATAAATACAAAAATATAAATCTCTCCTCTTTATAATATTAGTACAGATGTACTTTGTTTCTCCATTATTAAGTGAGAATTTTTACTGCATAATTTACAATCGTTTATTTTTGTCATCGATAATATCCGGCCGACGTCGGTGTGAACCGGTTCATACTGAAATGTTATAAATGTCATTTCATAGATTTTATTTACGATAGCGCAACGGAAATTACACTGCGGTGCATTACTGTACCGACTGTACTCGCTACTTATTTTGAATATTGTTGGATACTTTACTTTCAATGGTTGCTTTATAAATTTTATGATGCGTAAGTCTTTAACTGGACAATTATGAAAGAAATGTCCTCGTATTTCTGCGGTTTATTGCTTACGAAACTAAAGTGAAAGTTATCATATGAATATCTAGTACTACACGTGACTGCTACTGGTTAGTCTATGTAACGTAACTGACGTCAAACCACTCACCTTAAGGCGTCCGACGGGTCTGAAACTAGTCTGAAACCGGAGTACACGAGATGAAACCTGATTTCTAATTAGTGAGGATCACTAAAGTTTTAATAAATGAATAAAATAAATGTTTTCAAAATCAAGTGTCTATAATATATCTAATATTGACTATTTACATAATACAGGAATTATTTTTATATTTTGTTCCGTAAAATTATGCAATTCGACGCTACCTGCGACAAATTCTTTTAAAGCACTTTACTTTTTTAAAGCACTGTAATTTGATACAGCTGTTACAACAGTATTTTAAAATGTATTTTTTTAATCTATAAAAATGTATCACAACTTGCCTGGGGTATTTTGAAATTCAAAGTTGTATAAAATTTATTAACCTTCTCTAGGTTAGCATTAACATTACCAGCTATATTAACGTTAGTTTTGATAAAAAAAAATATATTTTTAATTTATTTTTTATTAGGAAAAATATTAGTAGATTTTTGTTAATTTACTAATATTTCCTTTAACCATTCCAACTAAGCTCTAGGCTTGTGCTAGGATATAGTTGACGACAATGGTCGAATGGCGGGATTCGAACCCTCGACCGCAAGATCGGTAGTCCGTACCCCAAACCATTAGGCTATTGGCGCTTAATTGTTACTAAAATTTTAAATACTTAACTTCAATAACTCTATGAAGTTTTATAACTCCCATTTATTGTTACAACAATGCTACAGTTAGTGAAATAGATAAAAAAAAGTTTGTAATCAATTGCAACGTGGTGTGAAAAATTCTAGTTGTATTTTGTACAGTTCCCGGCATCTGCTCTAGTTTTGTTTCGTGCAATTCGTGGCATCTGTTCCGGCAATGCCGCGGCATAAAACCGTGCTGCACAACCATATTGCAGTTTTATTGGTGTCAATACAATGCACGGGGATGCCGATAAATTATATGATGATAACTTAGTAGATATCGCCAGTAAATACACTCATTAATTTTGTTACGTAGAAGCGCTACACGCCTACAATATGTTGACTAACTGAAGAAATTTCGGTCGAAGACTGAAGGGAGTGCTGTTTCCAGAGACCGATGTGTTAGGAAATATCACCTACTTTTATGTTCAAGTATGAAAAACAAATCTTTTAGAACAAAAGTTATGTGTTTTGATTTGCGTGAACATTTTTGCGAATACGTGTTAAGGCAAAATTCGCTTTAATTAAATCAATTAAAATCTATTTCTCATCTATTTCTAAAATAAAATACATATAAAATTTAGTTTATTTAAACACTAGCTTATGCCCGCGACTCCGTCCACGTGAAATTTATAAATAATAATAAAGAAATGAAAAAATATAGCCTATGTTACTCAAAAATAAATTACCTTTCTACCGGTGAAAGAATTTTTTAATTCGACCCAGTAGTTTTTGAGCCTATTCATTACAATCAAACAAACAAAGTTTTCCTCTTTATAATATTAGTATAGATTTAAAAAACCGCTTAAACTGAAACATTTCGACGAACGTACAGCGTTTTATCCAAATTATGAAAATTATATTATAGTTTTTACGAACGATTTTCAACTTAAAGTACGGAGAAACATAAATGTGAAATACGCATTTAGAAACCGAGAGCAAACTTATTTGCAATATTATTTTTATAAACTAGCGCAACAGAGCTTGCAACATGTTATTTTGAAAATAAATGTTCATATATAGGAAGGAGGGCAAAATGAAGATACTTTATGTAAAAGATTTTTTATGATTCTTGTCCGAAAATTAAATCTTTTTTCTTTTAAAATTTGTTATGTTTACGCCAATATAAACACGTTAAATATGAACATTTTCTATTTACCAATATCTTAATCAAGATATAAAACAATCAGGCAGCAATTAAAAAAAACCTTTTGGATGACCTCTCCTTACTGTGCCAAACACGAACATAAACACATCTACACTGAACAAAAGGGATGATTGATGATGATGATTACAATATTATAAGTGGTCTGTATGTCCTAAATTACTAATACCTAAGTTCTAAACAGATTTTAAACAAAAGTTTACCGCTAAATTTTCGATACTCGTAATTTGGTTAGGATAATGATTGATGGTCTTAGTTTGGACATGAAAACAATTATGCCGGGGATTCTACAAGTTATCTATTCTCGCAATCCTTGTATTAAAATTGAAATCGTTTGTAAAACAAATGAATAATTCTTCGATATAAAATGTTAAGGAATGGTCACGTATGAATGTGGTCTGGTTTACACTGTGATATCTGAAACGGCAAACGAAACAAAGTGCAGAGGTCATCAGCGAAAGAAATAATTGACGTTCCTGCAGAGTTGAAACACGCACTCTTTTATCAATAATATATTTGAGTTATTCAAGTAAACCATATTAATAACTAGCTGTTCCCATGCGACTTCATCCGCATTAAATTATAAAAATTTCTTTTTATTGTTCACATTTGTCAAATTATCAATTGCAAATGTCAAAATGACATGACATGATGTCACACCATGGCAACCTTGCTTCCTTGATGTTGGCAACAGCTTATGGTCTCTTTCCCACATTAGGGTTTTTATCCAAAATATTTACCCCTAAGTTTAACGGCGTGTAAATATATAGCCTAAAGCGTGACGTAAGTGTACGGCCTTTTATTAAAAAAAGAGTTATTCGAAAATATGCTGTAATTGCTGACATCTTAGGCAACAAAGAAGTGTGTGTTTACGCTTTATTATATTAGTATAGATATAGATATAGATATAGATATAGATATAGATATAGATATAGATGTAATTGAAGAAGAAAATTATATTCCTATTTGATAACAATTAACATAATTCGTTGCTATTATAAATTAATTACGAAGTTTTATAAATTCGATAGTTTTATAATGAGCATTAGTAAACTAGTGCATTTGTATCTTTAATCTTAAGATGTTTAAGGTTAGCATACAAATTCTATTTCGAAACAAATTGCTTATTGAAAATGTAAAATAAACGACGTGAATAAATTCAATTCTAGTATAAATATATACTTATTTAACCTATAAAGGCTTTGTGGAGAGAAATGAGCATTGGATATCGGCCAACATTATTGGAATAGAGTTTTTGCTTTTACTCCAGCTTTTTATTTATGATTGCTAACGATGTGCCTTTTTAATTTATTACTGTAGCATATTTCAATAATTTATTTATCTAACTATAAATACATTTTCAGAATTTCATAATATGTTTTCTTTATGTGTATGTACTCAGGCATATATCGCCGTTCCTTCGAACAACATGATTACTGGACTCTACTTAAAGTATTAGCTTTCATTATCTTATTATGCTGATAAAACCCGACAATTTCCCAACTGAGCAAGCATGGCAATGTAAATGTTCTAAACTTAATTAATTTATCAGGTTAATTTATCATTTTCCAGAATATTATTTAAATATGGTCAACCAGTGATATCTGGCCCGGTTCTCACCAGTACTGCTATTGTTTGGATCTATCACAAATTACGTAAAACCTACATAATCTATACTAATATTATAAAGAGGAAAGATTAGCATTTTTGTATGTATTGAAATAGCTCAAAAACTGCTGGGCCGATTTCAAAAATTCGTTCACGAATAAATAGCTACTTTATCACTGGATAACTCAGGCCATATTTATTATTATTTTTATTTCATCGCGCACGAAGTTGTGAGCAACAGCTAGTTAACATATAAACACAACAGACGAAAAGATACAGTACGAAAAGGATCTTATGATTATTAACAGGAGGGTGCTATTGTAATATCATATTTATTATATTTTTGATTTATTCAAGTAAATCATATTAATAACTAGCTGTTCCCATGCGACTTCATCCGCATTAAATTATAAAAATTTCTTTTTATTGTTCACATTTGTCAAATTATCAATTGCAAATGTCAAAATGACATGACATGATGTCACACCATGGCAACCTTGCTTCCTTGATGTTGGCAACAGCTTATGGTCTCTTTTCCACATTAGGGTTTTTATCCAAAATATTTACCGATAAGTTTAACGGCGTGTAAATATATAGCCTAAAGCGTGACGTAAGTGTAGGGCTTTTTATTAAAAAAAGAGTTATTCGAAAATATGCTGTGATTGCTGACATCTTAGGCAACAAAGAAGTGTGTGTTTACGCTTTATTATATTAGTATAGATATAGATATAGATGTAATTGAAGAAGAAAATTATATTCCTATTTGATAATAATTAACATAATTCGTTGCTATTATAAATTAATTAAGAAGTTTTATAAATTCGATAGTTTTATAATGAGCATTAGTAAACTAGTGCAATTGTATCTTTAATCTTAAGTTGTTTAAGGTTAGCATACAAATTCTATTTCGAAACAAATTGCTTATTGAAAATGTAAAATAAACGACGTGAATAAATTCAATTCTAGTATAAATATATACTTATTTAACCTATAAAGGCTTTGTGGAGAGAAATGAGCATTGGATATCGGCCAACATTATTGGAATAGAGTTTTTGCTTTTACTCCAGCTTTTTATTTATGATTGCTAACGATGTGCCTTTTTAATTTATTACTGTAGCATATTTCAATAATTTATTTATCTAACTATAAATACATTTTCAGAATTTCATATGTTTTCAATATGTTTACAATACAATATGTTTTCTTTATGTGTATGTACTCAGGGATATATCGCCGTTCCTTCGAACAACATGATTACTGGACTCTACTTAAAGTATTAGCTTTCATTATCTTATTATGCTGATAAAACCCGACAATTTCCCAACTGAGCAAGCATGGCAATGTAAATGTTCTAAACTTAATTAATTTATCAGGTTAATTTATCATTTTCCAGAATATTATTTAAATATGGTCAACCAGTGATATCTGGCCCGGTTCTCACCAGTACTGCTATTGTTTGGATCTATCACAAATTACGTAAAACCTACATAATCTATACTAATATTATAAAGAGGAAAGATTAGCATTTTTGTATGTATTGAAATAGCTCAAAAACTGCTGGGCCGATTTCAAAAATTCGTTCACGAATAAATAGCTACTTTATCACTGGATAACTCAGGCCATATTTATTATTATTTTTATTTCATCGCGCACGAAGTTGTGAGCAACAGCTAGTTAACATATAAACACAACAGACGAAAAGATACAGTACGAAAAGGATCTTATGATTATTAACAGGAGGGTGCTATTGTAATATCATAATCTAGTATATTATATTTAAGTATAGTTTTGTATTATCTGTGGTATGACTTATTCTCACCGGGCTAGACAACTTATCTGTCTATACTGCTTTTAATTTAATTTTTGTTCCATTAAAAATCGAGTCTTTGCATATTTTAAATGCACTATTTAAGATTCGCCGACATTTCCAATCCTTTTGGAGTAAAACTGGAAAAAAAAGTCTTTGTTAACTGTGGAAAAAGAACATAAATCAGTTACAGCAGTGAGTGGACAATTCTGTGGCGTAATTATTCAAAGAACTCGGTTAAAATTTAAAAACAGATTACAGTGAAATGAGGACGTCCCTCTGTTTGTTGTTAACACATAATATCTTAATTCGTGATAGTCACTCTTGTGCAGACAATTATGCATATACATTTGTGCATATTTCACTTACTAAACCTGCTAGTCTTAATCAATTTGTAAATGCAATCTTCGATACATAATTTATCTATATTTTATTTATCTAGGCAAAGAGAATCAGGCGGGATACAAGATTTTAATTCCATGCCGACGGAGTCGCGGGCAAAAGCTAGTATGTAACTACCTATGTGTTCGTCGCTGCAAGCTTATCACGTACGCAGAACAACTGTTGCGTGGCAACAGGCGCGCCGGCTGCGCTACGCTGCCCTGATTTATTGCACGTGACCAACGTACAAGTCATCTTTACATATTAGTATAGAAGGGCACATCATTTACACAAACATGTGAACGCTATTTGCAATGTAGAAGCACTTGAATAAATCTATATTTGTCATTATCTTTTAAACTGGCACAACAAATATTTTAATACATGTTATGATAGTAAAACGCAATAATCACATATCACAATGAAAAATTGGCCTTTGTCTTATCAATAACTGGACAATAAAAGAATATGTAGTTAAGTAGATTTTTTTATTTCGAAATAAGAATTAAAACATTCAACCATACATTTTTCATGAATAAATGTTTCGAAGCAGTTTTTGGTGCAAATTTTAAGATGAAATTCTCAGATCGTCCTGAGAATTCGTCGATTTGGCGACATCGATAACAGATTCATTGACATTACTTGTACAATCCAAAGCGACTTCGGTTTTCAGGGGATTTTTGTAATTCATTAAAACCGTTAGAGTACCTTGCTCGTAGAACCAGGTCGCGGTAGTTGCATTCACAATTTCCGGGATGATTCTCAAGTCTTTGAAGGTGGCCACGCCCTGTGCCTCCGCAGTTACCGAGATAACGCGGTGTTTTATCTGTACCTTGATGCCGCTCTCCGCGAACTCCTGCAAATTGTACTTGAGAGAGTAAAAGTCCAGGCCGGCCAGCACGCGCACCCGGCTGTAAGAGCTCTGCTTGCAACTGTTGTACACCTGCTTGTCGGCAGAGATCACATGACGAGCCAGCTTGTCGAAGTCACTTTCCTGACGATGGTCATGCCACGGGTGTCCCCATCCGGGCCCATGATGAGGTCCGGGCCCGTGATGAGGTCCAGGCCCGTGATGAGGTCCAGGTCCATGGTAGAATTCACCTGAATCCGGACCCGAATCACTTGAATCACAATCGTCGTCACCACCATGAGGAAAGTCAAAGTCATGATGGAAATGGCCAAAAGCCAAATTTAACAAAAGCAAAAAGCCAAACAAACGATGCATTTTGTCTGAACAACTTCACATAAATTGATTATTAGCGGACTTGTACAACGCTTATAAAGAAGATTGTCGAGCATTTTAATGTGTGTTCATGTACACTTATCAGGGACTTAACTGACCTTTAACCGGCACTGATACTAAGGTGAATGGGTTTTTTGAAGTAAAACATGTCACAACGCAGTACGGATGTCTTCTTTTGGGGTGAGCCCACTGATCGATGACCCATTAATTTTTTTTTTCCTATTAGGTCGAATGAATGTATGGATTCAATCGGCCCAATGCGAAAAAAATGGGTCGTTCGGTCGGTGAACCGGTCAGCCCAACGGGAAATACCAGTTATTTAAATGTTTGAACTTGTGGTTCTTCATCATCATCTCCGCTGCCTTACCCTACTCCCGTAGGGTCGGCGCACCGGGTTCTTACTTATCATACTAATATTATATTATAAATGTGAAAGTTTAGATGGATGGATGGATGTTTGTAAGACTTTGTAGGCTAAACAGCTGAACGAATTTCGATAAAATTTAGTATAAACGTAGAGGATAGCCTGAAAGAACACATAGGCTACTCACTTTTGTTTTTTTTTTTAATTCCACGCGGACGGAGTCGCGGGCGAAAACTAGTTTCGTACTAAAATTATAAAAGTCGAAGTTAGGACGAATGTTTGTTAGAGTTTGTAGCCTAAACTGATGAACGGATCTCGATGAAATTTGGCATAGATACAGAACATAGCCTGGAAGAACACATAGGCTACTTACTAATTTTAATTTTAATTGCGCGCGGACGGAGTCGCGGCCAAGAGGTAGTTTTAAATAATCTCTAAGTTAGTTACTTTTTATTGTAATCTCTGTTTTATCATTCCAAACTAATAGACACATCACAAAGAATGTGAAAATTAGTATATCCACCTTAACACAACAATACAACCGAAGTTGCGGGCGGAAACTAGTGACAGAATATGTATTGTGTTGGACATCTATATCTGCAAGCGTGGACTTCCACTGCTAGCTCGTTCGTACATAATGTACGACATGAAGTGACATTTTAATATTTAATTCCATACGGAGGAAGTAGTGGGTAACGGCTAGCATTAAATGTAATGTCTAATGATAGGTTGTACGAGCAACGGTAGCACCTTTCTTCTACAGGTTTCCACAATTTCAGAGGAACTATAGATGCGTTGCCGGCCTTTGTATAGTTTTTATAGCCGTTGTATATAGTACGAGTAGTAGTAAGTTTTATATAGTTTAGACCTTTTTATATCTAGAAATAGTTTCGATTTTTTATATTCCTACACAATGTTTAAGAAAGTGTATATTGGTAGGAAAGTAATAAATGAAATAAAAAACAAGAAATTGAACATGAAAGGTGTAATTAGTAACCACTTAATAATATTAAAAATAACACTACTAACTAACTACTACATTATGTAAATAAATGTCAATTTTTTAAAGCACTTTTTGCTGCAAGAAACAATGTTTTAATACATGTTATGATAACGAAACACAATAATTAAATATCACATAATATAGGAGTTACCTTTTTGATTCAAAAAGGACTGGTCAAAAAAGTACACATAAGTAGATAACTTTTATTTTAAAATACAAATTAAGACACTTAACAATGACATTTGACTATATTTTTTTTCATGAATAAATTCAAACTTTTCGAAGCAGTTTTTGCTGCACAATTTAAGGTGAAATTCTCAGATCGTCCTGAGAATTCGTCGATTTGGCGACATCGATAACAGATTCATTGATATTACTTGTACAATCCAAAGCGACTTCGGTTTTCAGGGTATTTTTGTAATTCATTAAAACCGTTAGAGTACCTTGCTCGTAGAACCAGGTCGCGGTAGTTGCATTCACAGTTTCCGGGATGATTCTCAAGTCTTTGAAGGTGGCCACGCCCTGTGCCTCCGCAGTTACCGAGATAACGCGGTGTTTTATCTGTACCTTGATACCGCTCTCCGCGAACTCCTGCAGATTGTACTTGAGAGAGTAAAAGTCCACTCCGGCCAGCACGCGCACCCGGCTGTAGGAGCTCTGCTTGCAGCTATTGTACACCTGCTGGTCGGCAGAGATCACATAACGAGCCAGCTTGTCAAAGTCGCTTTCTTCTGGACGGTTATCATCAGGACCATGGTCAGGACAAGAGCCAGGGAAAGGTCCGGGGCCAGGGAAAGGTCCGGGGCCAGGGAAAGGTCCGGGGCCAGGGAAAGGTCCGGGGCCAGGGAAAGGTCCAGGGCCAGGGAAAGGTCCAGGGCCAGGGAAGAAATCAGGGCCTGGGAAAGGACCTGGGCTTGGGAAAGGACCGGGGCCTGGGAAAGGACCGGGGCCTGGGAAAGGACCGGGGCCTGGGAAAGGACCGGGGCCTGGGAAAGGACCGTGGCCTGGGAAAGGACCGGGGCCTGGGAAAGACCGGGGCCTGGGAAAGGACGGGGCCTGGGAAAGGACCGTGGCCTGGGAAAGGACCGGGGCCTGGAAAAGGACCGTGGCCTGGGAAAGGACCGTGGCCTGGAAAGGACCGGGGCCTGGGAGAGGACCGTGGCGTGGGAAAGGACCGTGGCCTGGGAAAGGACCGGGTCCAAAACCGGGGCCATGAAAGGGTCCATCATTTAGTTCGTGCGATCCTGAGTCCGAGTCACAATCACTGTCATCCTCATTACTAAAGTTATAATGAAAATGGCCTACAGCAAAATTGGACAAAAGTAAAAACGCCAACAAACGATACATTTTGTGAGAACGATTTTCTTGCAAGTAATGATTGTTAGTAAATCAGCACAGCTCTTATAAACGGGGTTGTCGAGCAAAATATAACATCTGTCATTTACGCATACAGTCTTATCAGTAAATAACACTTCCACTGCCACAGAAAAAAAAAATTCTCGCAACAATAACTTCAACTGAATTGACACATAGGGGATTTTGTTATGAGTTTCATGTCATTATAGACTACTTTTTTTAATTATCGCTGTGAAAATACCGACCGACAGCTGCCTCCGAAACAGCTGTACTGATTTTGGCGGGACTTTGACGGGGTGGTAGCTGATGCACACGGAAATGTTATAGACGACATCGTTTTTTAATTCCGCGCTTATGAAGATTGCTGGCGACAGTTTGTAAATAATATATTTACCCAAGTCCAAAGATCAAGAGTTTATGAGTTGAACAAAGACATCAAATACGAACAAACATTTACCGTACCGCAGTTAAAGTACTAACTGATCTTTGACTGTAACGCTGATAACCAGAGCAGATGGGTTTTTTGAAGGAAAACACGCATTATTCACAATAACTAGAATTAATTTAATGAATGAATTAAATTAAATGAATTGAATGAATTAATAAAATAAATGTAATATTGGTACTTTGTTGACCTGTCCATTATATTCTTAAAATATCCTATACCACTTCTTTAGAACCAGACTAGCTTTTACCGGTGAATTTGCCCACAGAGAAAAAAAATGGAATAAGAACACAGTGTATGTTATGTATGATAATTTAATTTTTGAATGACAAAATTATTTTTGAAATCAGTCATCAGAAATAGTTTTTGACTTACGTACAAAAATACAATTCTTTTCTCTTCATGTCTATATTTACTAAAATAGTAAAGCCTAAACACACACTACTTCGTGGCGTAGGATGTCAGCAATCACAGCATGTTTTTAAATATTTTTTTCTTTTATAAAAAGCCCTACACATACGACAGACTATAAGCTATATATTTTCACGCTATTAAACTAAGGGGGTAAATAAACCTTAATGTGGGAAAGGGGCCATAAACACCAAGCTGCCAACATCAAGGAAGCAAGGTTGCCATGGTTGTCATTAATGCATTTGAATTTTCACGTTTGCAATTGAAATTTGACAAATGTAAACATTTTTTTTAATTCCATGCAGATGAAGCCACACGTGAACATCTAGTTTGAATCTTTGATAAATATGTACAAAAATTAGTTTAAACATTCTCCTAAAAATTCACTTCATAACCTTACTACTCGTAATCATACTATCATACCAATATCACAAATGCAAAAGTTTAGATGAATAAATGGATGTTTGTGAGAGTTTGTAGCCTAAACTGCTGATCGGATCTCGATGAAATTTGACATAGTAGTGGATAGTCTGAAACATCAAATGTATAGAAACGTTTTAGTATTATTAACTCTTGAACCTTCGATACACTCAAAAACTGGGAGAGAGTTCTAGAAATAGTTCTAATATGATGCAATATGTGAATGCGATTTTCTTATAGCTTGTTAAGACCCAAAGTCAATGTATGTCCCCATCTTAGACCACATCTACGCTGGCTCGCGGGTTAAGCGATTGACTGTAATCTGAAAGTTTTTGTTAGGTCTCCGCCATTCACCAATTTGTTGTCAGCACTGGGTCAGTATGGCTAAGAGCATCTCTGTCATAGAGTAGGCTACGAGTCCTCGATAGCGAAGTATGTGAATCGTATTGTTATACAAGATTGCTTTTATTTTAAAAAGATCGTTAATAGAATTATTAATGTTTGTTTATAATTCTATTTATTCCACACAAAACTATCAAAATCAAATCTTTATAAATCTGTTATTTTTCTATATAATAAAATAATGACGAGGCATAAGAGTGATATTGTTACAAAATTGTTGAATTATTCTGTTTTAACGACATCGGGTTTTGCAATTTTACGAGAATATAAAAGCGATCGCTGGTAATCCCGCAGCTCTGTTCAAATTTACAATTTTATCTTCATTGAGAATCGTCCGTTATTTTACAGGTGCTCGAATTAATGTTTTTTTTAAATTGAACTGATAACATATTAAACGGGATGGCCTTTCAGTATTTAGCAAAAACTTTACGCATCTGTAAAATTTCTAACCACCTCTGTGTTCTCGCCGCTTGTTTGTCTCCTTCTCTAATATAAAAAAATGAATAAATAAAAACAACACTCAAATACAAATGGTACCTAAAACCTTAAATTTTGATTAACTTGTGAATCACAAACATTGTCCCTTTAACGAACACGTTTAAAAACAAAATTGATTTAACTTCAACAAATTCAATCTAAAGCCCCTACGTATTGTCATAGCTAATAAAATATTTATAAAGCAAATATTTTCAACGTTAATTTATACCTACGTGACATTGTCAGAAACCAGATCGGAATGCTTTTGTTGAATGCTTGTCTATATTCAAATGAACCCCGGGATTTCTGACAAAAGAATTTTGATAATTGGATTCCACTGAAATGTAATACAATAAATGTGATATAAAAATGTTAAAACAGCCTGTATATAAAAACTTCAAGTTAAATACTTTAAAAAGGTAATGAGCAAAAATAACAATTAAAATCTTATTTTAGTTCATACACAACCTGTTAAAGGAAAATAATTTGGATACGAATTATTTCTAAGGAAAATATTTCAGAAAACACTGTTTAAAGTATAATAATGGGAAATGTTAAGCCGATCTAGACGTGGCTGAAATAAATTTCATTTCCGTAAACTGGGCTGCAACTGAACATAACAGATTCAAGTTATTCGTGCTGCGATTCACTGATATGTTAGAGACTAACAAATAATTGAGTTGCAACACGAGTAAAAAAAATAAAGCAATGAATACTATTTCCTTTCACTAATTGCCATAAGCTATACTAAAGTTTGTCTTTATTATTCTGTAGTAACTAGTTCTTTATAAAATTACTAGCTGTGCCCGTGCGGCTTCATCCACATAAAATTATGTAAATCTTATTTTATTGTTTACATTTGTCAAATTATTAATTGCAAATGTCAAAATAATATGACATGATGACAAACCATGGCAACTTTGCTTCCTTGATGTTGGCAGCTCGTAGCTTATGGTCTCTTTCCCACATTAGGGTTTTTATCCAATTTATTTGCCCCCTAAGTTTAATAGCGCGAAAATATGTAGTCTAAAGCATGACGTAAGTGTAGGGCTTTTTATTAAAAAAAGAATTATTTAAAAATATGCTGTAATTGCTGAAATCTTACGCCACAAAAAAGTATGTCTTTACGCTTTATTATATTCGTATAGATTTAAAAAAATAATTTAAATATTTAAGAACTTTCTCAAGATTAAACCAGAAGTACCGAGTCATAAAACGACCTTAACTTATAACAAACTCCGAAGTGAAGAAGTTATTCGACATAAATCTCAGACGGCGAGCGGCAAACAGAAAAACTAATAACGTACGATGTGAAATGCTGTACGTGCTGACGACATGCTGCAAGTTACAAGCGATTAAATCCTGTATTGCGGCGCTATGAAGCGCTTTTAGAACCACTATACCCTGACCTTAGTGAATCATATAGAAATAGCTTAAGTCATGCGGAAATAGTGTGTCATGAAATGGTGCAAGTCACATATTGAAGCAATGATATTTGGAAACAATTAAGTCAAAATAACGTTTGTGTGTCAACATAAAAAACTTTGACTACGTTTTACCTCTTATGACTTAAGCCTGTTATTTTATTTTCGCATGGTTTATGACGGTTGCATAATTTAGGGTGGTGGAGGTTTTTACGTTCGTATAACGAATTATGCGGCGTAAGGCAAGTCTTGAGGCTTATCCATAAGCTTTCCGTTGTCTAACAAATAGTTGTCTGTGAGACAAACAGCTCACAATTATAAAGCAAATGACTCTATCGTCTGCGATTTGTAAATTCCCCATTACTTTTTTCATTTCCAATTTACATCATACAGCATTCTTGTCACGTTTGTTACGAAGGTCGTGTGTTGTTTTAGGTCAAAGGACGACAGGTAGGCGGAAATCTATTACAAATTCGAACTCGATATTCTGTGAAGAAAAGGACCGCCTTAATGAAATATCTGAAGTAAGATGCCAACATAACAACGTAGAAGATATTTCTCTTATGCACAATATTAAAATGTAAAAAAATTATAACAAAAAAAATAACCCCCTTTCCACCCTTTTCTTAAGAGGAAAGGATGGGAAGGAAAAGTGGATTTGACGGTGGAGGAGACGCATAGGAAGGGGAAATGTCCTCTTTATGTGCGTCTCCTCCTCCGTCAATTAAGGGTAGGCAACGCATCTGCAATTGCGGATGTTTATGGCAGCGGTCGCCTTTCCATTTCGGTGGATTCAGGTGGCCGCTTGCTCGTTTGCCACCTTATATTATAAAAAAAAAATAAGTCAGATGAAATTTTATCATCCGCGACTAAGTATTTTTTACATTTAGTATTATCTTTAGTTCTGTTTATAGACAATGGGATTTAATTTAAAATCCTTTTGTGAATATATTAAAACGGCCTTCTTTGAAAAAAAGCGAAAAATATGTAAAACATAAACCAAATTAAGAACCGTAAAAAAATAATTGGTGTAAATATTAAATAAATTAAATTAAAATGTACCATAAAATAACCAAGGTAACGTAGCAACGTTTCGAAGCTTGTCACAGTCACTTCTCTCGTAACGATTTATTCATTGGGAGAATTAATTAAATCAGCAAAATGTGAAACTTTTCCAACGTTCATATAACTAACATTTAAACATTCGTGCAATTCACGATGGCGATAAAAATCGGTATTTAAAAAAAATTTTATTAATTCCAATATTTTATGCAATTTGATAAAGAAGACAGATTTGACTTTTAAAATTAAACTCAAATTAAATATTAACTAAAGTTATAATTACAAATGTGATAATTTCTATGTTTGTTAGAGTAGGCCGCCTAAACTGTTGAACGGATCTCTATGATATTTGGCATAGTTGTAGAGCATAGTCTGGTAGAACACAGAGGCTACTTACTTATTTTATTTTTTAATACCATGTAAACTAGTAATTAAAAGTAATTATAATTTAAGTAAGTACTGATATTCTTGTTTAAGATATGAGTGAATATCGGTACGTTTGTAAAAACACGCTGAACATGTTTTTACCAAAGTAATCCACTTAGAGTTAAGCGAAGAATCATGTTCGCGTAATTGGTATAAAGCTAAACATTATTGAGATGGAAAAACATTTGGACGAAAACGTTGGATCACATTTATTTGGATTTGCTGGGATTTGATATTATTTCTATAAAAATACAACATTACCCTGTCCTTCTCAATCATGTGAAGAGCACCACGATAAACTCCATTACCATTCACTGTGAAGTATTTATTTAATAACTAGCTTTCGCCCTCAACTCCGTCCGTGTGGAATTACAAAAAAGAAAAGTTAGTAGCCTATGTGTTCTTCCAAACTATCCTCTACATCTATACCGAATTTCATCGAAATCCGTTCAGCAGTTTAGGCTACAAACTCTAACAAGCAACTAACCATCTAAACTTTCGCATTTATTATATTAAAGTATGATATTGTGGCCAACGCTTTAAAGGACTCTAAAGAAATAAATGCTCTCTCTTAATTGAGTCTAAAATCAAAATACGTATAGCTTGACCAAGAATATAGTTAGTTATAAAAAAAAACGTAAAAGGCATCTACTAAATTTAATAAGTTAGTATACTCAAAAACATCGAAAAAAAGACCAAAAAATGAAAAAAATACTTAAGCGAGTGGGATTCGTACTTGGTGTTTTTACTTTTTTTTTTTAAATTTTAATTCTCAAGTCCACTATAGGAGTTTTGTGCTGTGAAATTTACAGTTAAAAGACAACTGAACAAATACGTTTTCTTCATTTATTGTAAACAAGGTCATTTACCGGCGTATGCGCACCTTTTTATTTCTTAAATCAAAAACCCTCACCAAAATTCATCGTTGTTCATATAGCTGAGGTGTCCGAGTGGTTAAGGAGTTGGACTTGAAATCCAATGGGTTCTACCCGCGCAGGTTCGAATCCTGTCCTCAGCGACAGTTTTTTTAATTCATGTTTTTTTTTTATTAATTAAAGTAACTAGTGCTTTACCACGATCCCTCCTTATGTTAACTGGTTAGTTGTATTTTTAATGTTTTTTTTTTAATATAATGAAATTAATTTAATATGTTAAATTGTATAATTTCTTACGTGAATAAATGAATGTTGCCATTATTATAATTTATTCTGCTATCAAATATGTTTGTTTATCTAAAGAAATATGGCCTTTGAACTTTTTATGTCAAACTAGCTGTAGCCAGCGACTCGGTCCGCGCGGAATTAAAAATATTTAAGTAGCCTATGTATTATTTCAGACAATGCTGTACATTTATGCCTAAATCTATGAAGATCCGTTCAGTCGTTTAAGAATACCTTTTAATAAATATCCATTCAAATATACAAACTTTCACAATTATAATTAGTAAGAAGCAAGATAAGATGATAGTAGTAAATGTACAGTCGCGGTAAACCGCGGTGTCCCACTTCAGGAAAAATTGCCTTGTTGCCTTCAACAAATTCATCGAGACAAACTCGACCGACTCCGACTTCCTACAAATAACTAATTAGACAGCAGTGAGTGCAAACGAACGAAGGGATAATAATATCCGTGTATCACTAACAGACTTTTTATGCACATATCTATACTATTATAATAAAGCGTAAACACACACTTCTTTGTTGCCTAAGATGTCAGCAATTACAGCATATTTTTGAATAATACTTTTTTTAATAAATGTCCTACACTTACGTCATGCTTTAGACTATATATTTTCAAGCCATTAAACTTAGAGGGTAAATATTTTGGATAAAAACCCTAATGTGGGAAAGAGACCATAAGTTGCTGCCAACATCAAGAAAGAAAGATTGCTAAGGTTTGTCATGTCATGTCATGACATTTTGACATTTGCTATTGATAATTTGACGCGGTTGAATCCGCACGCGAACAGCTACTTCATTTATAAGCTGCATTGTATTGGTTATTGTTCCGCGTCTTATATTGAAATGTTCAAACGATTGTAGCTTTCAAGGTGGTACACCGCCAGTTTCTCTGATTGTACTTCAAGAGCCTGTTAATACAAATTTGCAAAACGTGACTCCACTGAGCTCGTAAGTACACTCAGGAGATAACAAACATAACTTCGACTGTGAAATGCTTTAATTTGTCAACAGTTCGCAAAATAGACTCATATTACACTTCTAACTATGGCTCATCTAATATTTAATATGGTTAAACCGAGCTCAAAAGTACTCTACATGAATTAACGTTTTCCTTTAGTATACAATGAAGGTCATTTTTTTAGAAATTCCTGGAGAATTCCAGTGTACTTCGAGGAAGTGGAAACCTTACTCATAATCTATGATTTCCCTTAACACGTTGCCTATATCAACACTAAGCTTAAAATACAGATGTCAGGAATATAGTAAACTCTTTTGTGCGTGTTTGGAATGTAGTTTATCAAACCCCAAACCAGGGGTAAGTCAATGGATACTAGGTACAGCCCACGCCGGAACTCAAGTACGGGAAAATGCTTCCCGTAACGCATGGACCATGTTAACATCTGCGTAAAGAACGCAAATGTTGTGTTTTATACAATCTTTAAATATTCTATTTCGATAATTTCATTAGAGTAACAACAAATACAAAAAAATTCAGAAACAGCATTTATTTTCATAAAACTTTTATTTATTTACTAATACACGGAGAAACATTATATGGACAGATCACAAAACTCTTGTTACAAATTTATACTCGTACATAAAATGTGTTTTATAGATTAAGGACAATATCCAAAACCTTCACTTAATTATATTTTAACAAGATCTTACATTTTAAATTAAACACAATCTATTAAAACTATACTATTTCTTAGCGTGCATTGGTCGTAATCTTCAAACACACCAATATTTTACAAGTCTTCAGGAGAAAAAGGTGCCTTTTGTACCCTAATCGTTGGATAACCATTCTCACATACCAGATCAACCTCTTTACCAGTCCTTAGTTTGTTTCCCATTATTACGTGAAGGTGCCCATCGACGATTTTCCATACAGCACCTTCCTCTAGTACGTGTTCTGGTAGAATCTTCAAATTCCTGTACACTCTACCATTTCCCAAAGTGGCATCAACGTATATAACTCGGTTGGTAATCTCGATATTAACACTGTCTTCTAAGATATTGTCGAGGTAGTATTTGAGTATGTAATATCCGTCGCCGCTTGTGACAGTCGTTCTGCAGTCGTACTTGGAGCAGCTATATTTTACTTGCAAGTCAGAATGCGCGACATTACGAATCAGTGAGGCGTAAGCAAAGTAATCTTCATAACCATAGGGAAGTAAGGAACTGTGTCCGATGGCAGAACTGATCAGCAGAATAAAAGCGAATACTGAATACATTTCGCTACTGTGCTTCTTCGAGTGCCAAAAATAAAATTCTTCTAGTATGTATATAGTATTGACGGACTTAAACGGCATTCTGTTAAGGCGAAGCATTACTAAATACTAGCGGTCGTCCGTTGATATAAATTCGGCCATAATGAATAAAAGGAAACAAAACATTTGATAATATCTTTATACAATTCTTCTTTAAATTAAATTCACCTGCAATTGTAAATTCATTCTTGTGTGTAATCTTACTTCTTGCTAATATTATAAATGCAAATGTTTAGACGGATGGATGGATGTTTGTTAGAGTTTGTTGCCTAAACGGCTGAACAGATTTTGATGAAATTTGGTATAGATGTAGAGGATAGTTTGGAAGAACACATAGGCTGGTCCCTTTTGTCTTTTTTAATTCCACGCGGACGGAGTCGCAGACGAAAGTTAGTTTACTTAAAAAGAGATACATAGATTTCGCATTACGTATGTACTTATATTCATAAAAAAAAAATAAAAGGCGTTGGGGAAAAAAACTTCTCATAGATAAAAAAAACAATAGCTTCGATCAAGACCAGTATTAGAAAATAGCGACAAATCATTGGTTTCCCTAAATTTAAATAACTTTTATGTCTGATACTAAGCAACAATTCTGTTTTTAACTTTATCTTGTGTAATAAGGCTTACGGTACTCACGATTTAAATGTGTTTGTACCTTAAGTAATGTTTAAATGATAACGAATAGGGTTAACTGAACTTTGAGATTGGGTATTTCTTGGGTATTTGCGCTGGCATTTTGTTACGCAATAATTATTAATACTGGGATATTACACTGATTCATGAATTATTACAGATAGGGGCTGACGAACAAATTAAGGCCTAATTTTAGTCTCTTGCCCTTTCCACCCGTTTCTTAAGAGGAAAGGATGGGAAGGAAAAGTGGATTTGACGGTGGAGGAGACGCATAGGAAGGGGAAATTTCCTTTTTATGTGCGTCTCCTCCTCCGTCAATTAAGGGTAGGCAACGCATCTGCAATTGCGGATGTTTATGGGCAGCGGTCGCTTTCCATTTTGGTGGATTCAGGTGGCCGCTTGCTCGTTTGCCACCTTATATTATAAAAAAAAAAACAAAACATAAATACGGCGGTAATTTAGAAAAAAATACCTACTATGACCACTACAACTCAGTGATTTAAATTTGTGATTAGAGGAAAAAATTGATTTTGCTTATTCTTAGCTCTTTTAAATTTATACGCTTTAACTCTTTGTCGTTTTCACGTTTATTTGGGTTTTGTAACAGTGTTTTTTGTGGTTTTTAAACAAACAGTTAATGTAAAATGACTTAGTGCCGGTTACCTATCTACATTTAACCATTTGTTAGTGTTTTTGGTTCGATAATATCATGAAATACGTTTCCGAACTACTACAACAACTTGCGTTAAACTGAACACTAATCACTAAGTAATGGTAAAAAAAATGGAGCCTTTAGCAACCAGCATTAAAGCTGATTTTAATTTATTATGATTAAATTTAAACAACACTATTTATGTATTCATAACCATCCACGTTTCGGTTCAAATCATTGCATAAAATTAATAAAATGTAACAGCGCAGTAGTTCCATATCGGCAGTTAAAGAGCTTTGAATGTATCGTAAAGCACTGCGTTTGGAAGGTTTATATTAAGCCAGTATAAATTGGGAAAGAATAACAAAATTATATACCGTTTGACTGCATTAATATTGTCTCAAGTTATATTAATTAATATGTCACACGTAATAAAAGAACATGCTTGTGTGGCTATGCAATCAGAATCATCTTTTTAAAAAAATTAAATCAGTATTTAATTTTTAAAGTACGTCCCCTTCGGCTATTATTGCTTACTGAAAAAGGTAGAGTAAGTTAACTAGAAGGTCATTTTTAACTTTTTACTTTTTCACTGAGTTCCAAATAGTACCCGAATAATGTTTATCATCATACTTCGTTATAGATCTGTTGTAAAACCTTAGTGATACTCGTAAATCCAACGCAGATATTTTGATGATAAGCCGCCGTTACTTTGAAACTTGTAATCTCTTGTAATATAACTTCGAATGAAGATGAAATTTAGAATTAAATGGACGATTTAAATATTTCTTAAACGCCTTTAAAGTCCTGTTATTATTATTACTTTACGACATTTATAAGAGACTGGTGAAACTCCATGCAGTTCGGGCTTGTGCGTATAATAATAATTAATCATATTTCATATTAACATTATAAATGTGAAAGTTTAGATGGATGTTTGTTTGAAAGTGTTAAGAATGAATGTGGATGGCTACAAAGGAAGAGGAAGACCGAAGAAAGTATGGATGGATTGTGTGAAAGAGGATATGCTTAAGAAAGGAGTGGATTCAGATATGACGGCTGATAGAGATGTATGGAAGAGCAGCACATACTGTGCCGACCCTCCATAAGGGATAAGGGCAAGTTGATGATGATTAGATGGATGTTTGTTATAGTTTGTACCCTAAACGGCTCAACAGATCTCGATGAAATTTGGCATAGACGTAGAGGATAGTCTGGAAGATCACATAGGCTACTCAATTTTGTTTTTTTTTATTCCACGCAGGCAGAGTCGCGGGTGAAAGCTAGTATTTATAATATTCTATATTTGAAAGATACAAATAACTCTTATCATCTCTCATCTAAGTACAGTCCTATTAGTTAATACAAATCCGTTTGGAGATCATGTACAAAGTACAGACTTCATAGTCAAACTTCTGGGGTTACATTTTTAGTTCATGTGTAACAAAAAGAAGGAACAAAGGTTCAGTATTAAAAAGTAAATATTGTTAAGTATACCACGTCAACAATATTGCGATAAGTTTTGTGACAAGTTATCTTACTTCACGGTAATTCCAAATTAATAACAATTTTATCTCTTTAACTCTATGACCTTACGATCGTCCAACAACTATATTACATTATCAGTTATTTACACTAGTTATTGCCCGTGGCTTTAGACGGATTCTGATTCAATTTCCATATTAAGTCATGCAAAATGGTATCATCATAATCAGCTCACTAGATGACACCACTGAGAAGCTCGGAGCCTACTCTACATTAGAGTGTCCAGGCCATAGTCAACCACACTGGCCTACTACGGAATGACTTCACAAATGTCTTTAAATTTCTTCGCAAATATGTGCTGGTTGTATCGCGATGTTTACTTTCACCGTCACGATATTACGTTGAAGTTTCCTATCTTCAAAGAAGTTTTTTCTACACTCCTTGTAGGACGCGACAAATTTTCAAACCAACATTTTTATGTGTATATATACAAGTAAGGAGGTCGCTATATCACACGCGTATTCGCAGTTAATAAGTAGTCACGAGATGTATCGCTACATAGCTCTGTTCCTCTGTATCGGCATCAGCAGCGGTGGAGCCACTTGCCACGACAACCACTCATGCAAACTGAAGGAACGTCTCGAGCGGTACAACAATCGCCAATTCGAAAGAGTGTTCGACAAAACTGCGCGCTTCCTCATCTCCGCGGACGAAGAGTGTCACCACAATTGCAACATCCAAACCATCAACCAGATCCGTGATGTATACCAACCCGATGCCTACTATTTGATGTACAACCTACCAGATTTCAACCAAGAAGATTTCACCATCAAAATCAAACACCGTGTCATCTATGTCAACGCTGAGCAAGAGAGCGGCATCAGTTTCAGAGATGTTAGAACGTTACCACAGATTATAAAACCGTACGATGGTTTTTGGTTTTTGGAATCTGGCGATTTAGTTATTAAGTTTAACTACAAAGGAGCGTTCGGTAGCGAAGTGGCAGCGGACTGTAATGAATATATTAGTAACACCATTCAAACTTTGCCGAGGTCGACTACTGGGACGCTGAGATCCGGAGGGTCAGCGTAACTGTGGATTCAAGTGAAAAAGAAGATTATTGATCGTAGTTACATATAGAACTCTGTACACCTCCTTCCAACACAACTTAGCTCTTTGAACATGTAACCTTAAGTAGACCATAGGTCCATCCTGTACACTGAACTTAGTTTAAATATCTATAAACTAGTATTCTTTATATTTTAATTGCATTTATATGTATTGCTACTATGTAAATTGTAAAAATTAAAAAAAAGTCAAACAAATGGTATTTCTTTCCCTACATTTTAAGAACATCAAGTCCGTTTCAAGACAATAAAAATGATTTGACAAGGTCCGTTTTGACCAATTTTTATGTTTTAAATATATAAAACTCAAACAGACATGCGTTTTCTACAAGAGAAGGTACCAAAGAACAGAAACACCTATTAACTCACACGCCCCTGGACATATGCAACCAGAAGAACTGTAGATGCGTCACAAAACTTTGAGAATGTAACGCTCGCTTCTTAAAAGATTCTAAATAGTACTGGTTTGGGAAAACCGAGGATAGATCGTTCTGGAACGCGACGTTTCACATATCATGCCATCAAATATAATCTAGTAATAATAATATTACCAGAGGTATTCCAGGTTCCTTTATTATCAATTAGATTAATATCTTTCAAGGGATAGTTCACAAAACCCTCGAACAAACTAATTCCGAGTTTGTTCCCAATTTCATAATGACCTCTAAAGTCGGAGTGGGCTTTAGAAATTTAGTTGTATATGATAATAACTTTTAGATGAGTTTTACGCTAATGGAAACAATTTCACATAACATAATCGTTTCCTATGAAATATGAAGTGTAAAGAAAACGTAAAGATTATTGCTTTTAGACTGACGCGTTCAAAGACGTTAGCGTAGATAGACATACTAGCTTTCGCCTATGACAGTCCGCGTGGAAATAATAAAAGTGAATAGCCTATGTGTTCTCCCATACTATCCTCTACGTCTATGCCAAATTTTATTGAGATCCATTCAGCCGTTTAGGCGTATTGTGTTAAACTATAATAATTAGACTACAAATCTTAAATACTTCACTTTGTAAGCCGATAACTATATGAGAGACGTCAAGATTTGAATTGATTTTGTAGTTAAGTTAAGCGTAGTCTTATTAAAGACGGTGCTACATATTTAAATATCGTTTCAAAATCCATTCGTTAGTGAACAATTATATGATCGTATCAAATAAAAAAACTGTAAAATGTTACCAATTAGTGAGAATTGAAAAAAAAAATCCGAATAAATGTAGGTTGTTTTAAAAATGCAGGAAACTGGCCGCATAAAATCATATTTGCACGTCTGAGTTTAAAAAATACGGAACGTGTGAGTGCGCTTACAAATCTAATTAGAGTTACGGCTCGCAGCACATTCGTCTCGCAGTGCAGCTACATGCAGACACGTTGCTGATTGTAGCAGCAATTATGACACGCTTAATTGTTATATTATTCAGAACTGCATAAGATTTTGAATGCTCTACACATACATTATACTGTAATTTACGTAGCTTTTTGTTGGACTTTTGTTCGTTTGATATAGCAGTTGTTTCAAATTAAAAAGTTGAAATTAAATTAAGCTTTTCTATTGGTATTGGTTGTCTATTGGATTCTTAATTATAGTTTTTACGTATGTTATATCACTTTCTTTGATACTTACTTGTACCTATCAACCTGCCCCGGCTTCGCACGGGGCCAATGCTAATACGTAATTGTGTTTATTTACCTCTATAATTATCAACATTTCTCTACTATATTTTTCATTTCTTAGTAAATTAATAAAGTTATTATCTTTTTATTCAAAACTAAATTTACCTAAAGTACGAAGTGGTAAATACATGACACAAATACCTTTACAAAAACTCGCGCATTCTTACATTTATATACGACACACATGCACCATGCACACGCACACACGTGCAAAATCACACATAACAGCTTTTAATAAAAACGTATCTTTCAACTTTAGTGTAACAACTTACTTTAAACAATGCAAGATAATAGTTAAGAGAAGACCGTGCCTCCTGAAATATAGGATTACTAGTTCAGAAAACAGAGTTCCACCGATATTGTACAAAATTGTTTTGGTCCAATAAATTATTGTTATTTTTATTATATAGTGACAGATTGCGGGAAGCAGTTTTGTTGTATACTATGACGTACAGAGCTTCTTCAGTGGTCGTTTTCCAATCTCAATAATTTCTAATTGTCTTTTTACCAAGTAACTGAAGAATATAAATTTGAATACCATTTTAACATTAATAGGGAACGTTGTGAACTAACGAGATTCGCTTTTAATTACATCATATTGTGAACTATTACGCCGCTTGTGGCGGAGTTTGATTGAAATCACGACTCAAGGAGTTACTTACTCGTTTATTTGGATGTTAACGTCCAAATTATTAACTTATTCGTAAGCATATAAACTTATTGTAAGTAAAAGCAACAGTTAGAGTCGAGTTACAGTTATGTTAGACAAGCTGTTGCTCGCGACTTCGCCCGCGTGAAAACAAAATACAATAAAAAATATAGCCTATGTTACTCACAGATAAATTACCTTTATAATGGTGAAAGAATTTTTCAAATCGGCCCAGTAGTTTGTACTTGAATCGAATACATACAAAAATACAAAAATGCAAATCTTTCTTCTTTATAATATTAGTATAGATAAAAGACTCGCCGTTACTCCTTGAAATGAATGAAATACATGGATCTCTTTGTATTTACCCTCATCATTCCACAAACATTGTAAACGCGGTGATCTAACTCAGTACCTTTACTGTCCTACGGCTTCATTGAGGTTCTATCACGATACTCGTGAGAAAATTTTCGTAACGTTATCTATAAAATATGTATTAGATTTGTGCAACACCCCTATCGGACGTAAAGTACACCAGCATATCTCCTGCAAAGCTTGTCGATGATGTTATAAATACTGACGCAAATGTCACTCGAATATTCGTAATAGACCCTCAGAAGCCAGTGTTTCGAAGTTATTAATTAGCGACTGAAGTAAGTGAATTTGATATACGTTGTGAAGATGTATGAAATATTTTGCTAATATTAAATCAATATTTTATCTAGTTTATGTAATCGAAAATAACATGGGTTGACACTAATTATTAATCGACATTGTTTGAATGTTTTTAAAAGGTTTTTTTATAACTTGCTCTATTTATTTTAGGGAAATCTAGTCATTTTAATTACATCAACTCTGTGGATAGATTAATCTGAAACGTGACAGTACAAGATTGCGTATAAGCGTATTATAAGCGTATTTACACATTTGTGTTTTAAAACAAAATCTTTGTTGTTATACCCGCATTGCGTTGCACATTAAATATGTAAGGAACAGTAGCAACAACAAGTCAAGTATTGCTTTGGGACGCGTTAAGTTGTGACTTTTGCAAAAGTTGGGGTTAAGTGACAATTCCTAACGCGCATTGCAGCAACCACCCAAGACACCTATAATTTTAGCAGAGGTTTATAGTGATTTCGGTTTATTTGGATTTTAATAAAAATTACCAAGTATCAGATTGCTTTTTAATTAAGAAAAATAAATGGAGTTGTGGATAATGACGGCTTTATCGGTCACTACTTACTGTCATTAACAATTGTTTCGTATATTAACGTAATGACAGGACCCCCGCTCGCATAATGCCTGATACACACTAAGGCATAACAGTAAGGTAGAGTAATGGATAGTGCAGCATGGTTACGTAGTCAAAAATCACACATACTGTCGAAACTGTACTGTTATGTCCTTTTGCGTGCAGATAATGCAACTACTGTTCTACCCTACTGCTCTATGTCACTGTGGCACCTGCGTGTGAAAGGGCTTAACGGTACCTATTAACTGACCGGATAGAGATGTGATTCGCTGAATTCGCACATCCCGTATTCTTGTTTGTAATCTTTGCTGACTCAAACAGTTCTAACACTAATTTTCGCAATTCGTTTCACTTAATTGAATCGAAGTCTTCATTTGTCTGTAATATATCAAGCTTGTTAGGGCGATAATTAAATTATCTGCTGAATTACATACATAAATAGAAGTGTCACAAAATAATATTAGGACATAAAGTAATTAACTGAAGTACTGCAGTTTCTTGACACTTATCTTAAAAACTGTTATCCCTAAATATTTTTGACAAAACAAGACAGTGGAATTCTCCGATAAATAGATTTTTTTGTACCAATCTAACCAAAATCGCCCTCCTTGAATTTCGATGACTATGGTTATTTTATCTTGTATTTTCATTTGACAGTGTTATTGATGTCCACACGTTGACAATGGATCACAGGGCCTTCATACGTGATGTATCGAGCCGACGAGTTGAAACACTGTTGTTGAGAACATCCATCACAATCGCACCAACGAACACCGCGACGTGCAATTCGTATGCGTTGGAACCTTCCACGGACCCCATTTATTTGAACTGTAACACATAAAATAATAGGAAAAGAAATTTATATCATACTGCCTACGATTTAAGGTGCATTTTCACATTGTGCGATCTGTGACGGAGTTAGGGCTTCTCCCCTTTCTAAGGGAACCAAAGTCAGAGATAACAGTCTTGAAAAAGCCACCCTCCCATCAAAAGAAGGTCAAAAAGTGGGCTCTGTGGAAGTCTCGCCCAGGACACTGGTAATGCTAAGACCGGTACTGGGAGAGATTTCGGACAGACGCAAAGAGAGACGCAATGGAAATAGTGGCCTCTACTTTTATCTGTTACTTACTATTTACATTTTTTGTATTCTGAAAAAAAAATTAAACAATTAGATTGGGCTAGAACTAGTATATGGTAATATAGTCGAATGAGGAATTCAAACATACAACACCGTAATCCGATGTACGTGGTAGGTGATTAGGCTAAGAATGTTTGCTCTTAATAATCTGAATTTCGTACTAGCCATTAAATAACTTTACAAATTCTGTATTTGCATACTACTTAAGTGTTACAGCATTCATAATCCAACAACTATAAGCCTTTGTTTTATTAATGTAACCTGCGAGGAAAAGTTTGTGTTATATTAAAACCTAAAGTTTTAATGTATTTTCATTTAAAGCTACACCACTCAGAGTCTTAATAGACGATGCAATCTGATGAAAGCATTGTAAAAGATAAAGTTTCATTTTAACACCGAAGTACCTTAAAACCTTTCTATTGTAATCGTATAAACATTTTCGTGTGTGAAATATAAACTTTACTGAATACCAAATAGTGTAAATCTAATAATAAAAAAAACTCGCTGAGGACAGGATTCGAACCTGCGCGGGTAGAACCCATTGGATTTCAAGTCCAACTCCTTAACCACTCGGACACCTCAGCTATATCACATATGGTGAAATTACAAACCTATTGACTGTTAATCAGTAAAAAAACAAGCACATATATAACTAACACTTGTTTAAACATTATACACAGACTTAAACTATTTATTTTGCATTTGGAAAACAAAAGGTGCGCCTACGCATTACGTTATATTTTCTTGTCAGAGCAAATGTTACCAGATTATACATTTAACTACTGAAATTAAATTAAAGAAGTGTATGTGTGTGTGTCACTTGTATTATTCAATATTTCTGTTACGTATAAAGATACATACGAGTGTAAGACAGTGAAATTTCACAATAATAGTTGTTACCACAACCTGCAATGAATAATCTTTACTAAGGCTACGCATTTAAGGCTGTTTTTACAATAAACACAGCATATGTGTCTCGTTGGGACAGCGAGATAACTGACGCGTCTGCTAATCTTGTCCTGACAAGGATAACGACCTCCTAATTACTGCTTACCTCCCTTAATGGAGATCACAAACATATGATAACAGTTCCTTATGTTGGAGTCTAACGATCGATCGATTTGAAATCGTATGTAACCTCGTACGATAATTATTCGATCGAAATACGAACGATTCTTATCGTATTAAGTTGGTACAACGTACTTTCAAGCGTTACAAATGTAGCAAAAACTAATTTTCAACTGAGATAAATTCAAATCGTTCGGAAGAACGTTATCTGCGCTCTAAACCTGAATAGAAACTGCCTCATTCAGGAAGAGAAATACGCTCTTATTTAAAGACATATAAATGCTATGAAGTTAATATTACCATATAATTAGCAGTGTTCTATTATTACTATTTACTAAATTTGATGTCGATAATTAAAGAAAAGAAATTTACATCACTAGCTCGTATCTTTTGAACTTTAGCCTGACAATCGCGTATGTCGATTGATTCCCTCGACCATAAGTAGTCGACAGTGCTATTGCTCACAGCGTACAGTTTACTTAAGAATGTACAAACTCCTGTTTCTGTTTCTGCTGTTTGTTGCTGTTGACAGCTATCGGTGTCACAAAGATGGCTCTTGCAGACATAGACACAACCAATACGGGCAAGCGCGTTACAATAATCGCCATTTTGAAAAAGTATTTGAAGATATATCCTCAAGCGTAATCAACATGGACAGAAAGTATCAAGCAGTTTGCGGCAACACTACAGACCAACAGATAAGAGAATTTTACGATGTAGATTCTTATAATCTTAAATATTCCCTTAAAGAATATTCTGAAGACAATGTGACAATCAAAGTGCAACACAGGGTGATGTATTTGAAAGCCGTAAAGAGTCACGTAACAGTATTCAAAGATATTAGAATACTCCCGACAATAGTGGATGCCAAAACCGGACAATATTTCAAACAGGACGATGATATTGTTATACAATTTACTTATAAAACGAATCTGAAAATAGAAAATGTTGTCACCTGCAATAATAACATTAACGATGAAATTCTGAAGCTGACTAAAGTAATGATAACCGATGAAGATTTGAGAATAGCTCAATGATCAAGTGGTTTATAATGTCGCAGTTTTGAAAATGTTAAAACATTTATAGATATTGTTACATTTTACAAAAACAATTATTGTTAAAAGTTTTTAAAATTAAAATTGTGGAACGTTTTATTTTCGTTTAATTTTCCTTTCGATATTTTCTTCCTAATTAAAGTTTAATTGTGTCAAACGTAAAACCAGATGATACAAAATTAATACAGTTTACATTTTCGATCTTATTTATTGGTATACGAGAGCTTAGTTTCCTAATCCAATCTGTACTAGTCATACTTTTTTTACTCAAAAGCAGTAAAGTATCAACACCTTCTACTCTTACCATTAAGCACTCGTACATTCTATATTTAACAATCTTTTTTTCCGTACATCTCGTAGTATAAGTTATACTCAAATATTACAAAGAGCAATGGGTACATTGACGCAGCGTTAATGTTTAAATTTAGATACTAATTGCGCAGTTAATAATGTGATGTTATTTTAATTTGCGACGCAAAACATTATCTTATAAACTTTTAATAATAAACTCTTGACTCTTGACCTTTCCTTGTTTTGATATCTACCACCGATAACTTGCCACTCGCCAGTTATTCTCATATTAAAAGAACTTCTTGTACAAGATGTATCGCTGCGTAGTCTTACTGTTTATTATAATTAGTGTCACCGAGAGTCATCACTGCCACGGTGACCACGACTGTATAGTCAATTTCAGATTGAATCGTAATAACAACAGGAAGTTCGAGAAACTCTTCGATAAAGTATCTAGAAATGTGATCCTTGCCGACAGAGAAGTGCACCACGGCTGTGGGGCAACTACCACTAACCCAATACATGAAATAATCGGCTCTGACTCCTACGTCCTTAAGTACACGTTGCCAGAGTTTAGCGGAGCAACTTTTAGTATCAGAATCAAACATCGAGTGATGTATTTCCACGCTTACAAAGCAAATGGACTGTCGTTTAGAGATGTGAGAGTTTTGCCGCAAATTGTAAGGACACAGGATGCTCAATGGTTTATGGAAAATGGAATAGTAAATGTCTTGTTCAATTACAAAAGCCCGATGAAGACTGCCACGGCGAAACTTTGCGGGGAGTATGTTGATGAAGTTATCCTGAGTGTTCCGATGACCGCGGTAAGCTCGGATGACTTAAGAGAAGGTGACATTGGAACTGCGTTCGTACTTCCTAGCAATATAACGTTTGATGACATCGTTTTATTGTAAGTCATAATTTTTATTAAAATTATGTTACAATTGTAACTACACGATCTTTTTTTTTGTAGACAATATTACCTATTTTGTTTTATTTAACATTTTATGTTTACATTAATAAAAAAAACTAGTATCTAATAAAATTATGCACCTTGATATAGTAAGCGCATTTTTACTACTTGAGTTGGTGTATTATTTGTATATATTTTTAATGACTTAGTTGTCAAGTGATGCTTGGCGAATAATTATTATCTTCACTTCGCATCGCATTACTTAAATAAATTAATAACAAGCAACCAATTTTTTTAACAACTTTGCTATTTCGAAATAGTAGGTGCTGGCACAGCAACTCGAGGAAAAAGTTAAGCGAAACAGTGAAGCGGCTTAACAGTGTTATGTAACATTTTTCACAGTCACTTTATAAATTCCTACCTCCTCACCCAGAGCACCGCAGTTTCGACGCATCCTATACACAAACGGTTTTAGAGTTACTAGCACCTTGGCTATTTTACAGCGCCTCTTTTTTCAGCACTTTTATAGTTAAAGTTGTTTACAGGAGAAAACAGGGTTATGTTAAACTATGTGATTCGCAGACCTCGCAGATGTAATCATCTTATGCTATGTTTTAAAAATAGTTTGATGTATATGGTTAATTATTTATAACATTTCTTTATAGTTCTCTGAGAGGCATACATCCTGTTGCCAATATTACATTTATTAATATTTAATTAAATTACTGTTGCTTCCAAAAATCATTAAATAAACGTTTTGTATACACTGTACTTATTTTTGTTTACACAAAAGATAACACTAATTGTTTTCCAGAATTTGTAAGACATCTACGTAAAGACATGCAAACAAGTTTATCATCATCATTTTAATGGATATAATCACTAATTACAGTAACGATTCACATATATTAACTGTTTTAATGAACCCAATGGTATATGAAATAAAACAATATTAAATTTAAAATTGTTTATTTATCACCTATTCTAGATTATATTTAATAACGAACTGGCACGAAATCCACCTCATCTTTAAGGTCCACAGCGTACGTGGTAGCCTCCACCGCCTCTCTATGCGGTACCTCGTTTGTAAGCAGCTCCGTCTCCTTGGCATCGTCTCCTCTAGCCAGGCCTACGTCAGCATCTGTGTTATCGTCGTCTCCCGTCGTATCTTCTCGGCTCTCCGGCTTGAACTGCTCTGGTATCTCGGTCACTACTTCTGTGGTCGTCTCTTCCTCTTTCGGCGTAGATAGAAGAGGGAAAACCACTTTCAGAACGCCATCTTCAAACGTCCAACTGCCGGTAACATTAACAATGCCCGGTAACGTCCTCATGCTTAGGTAACTGTTTTGTCCAACCTCCCCCGCGTTTCTTACCGCTTGGATCATCAGAACTCCCTCACGAGCTTTCACTTTAATATCCTGTTCCTCGAATCCATTCAATGGAACTGTAACCTTATATTCATTTGTCTTAGGGTCTATGCCCTCGCTAGAGACGCCGCTGGGGAACCGCTTAGTGAACTCGTTAAGGAACTGGTCAAGCATCGACATCTCCCGCGACAATTCCGCCCAGAATCTTCTAGTATCGAACATGTTATCGCGGAAGAAGTCGTTATCATTGCCTAAATAAGGTTCCATGCCGAAGCCTCTGTGGTCGAATTCTCTGGAGCCGAACGGAGATGGGGGGCCGTAGCCATGGTGATGGCTTCGATGGTAGTGGGGCGATGCGCTGGCGCAAGCCAGCAGCGCGAATAGCACGAATGCGAACATTATCTTCTGTATGCAAAATGACAACTGCTTTGTCCCCAGCTCGGCGTCACCTTATATAGTTCGCGGCGCTGGGTCACAGTTTATCAAACGCTATCAGTACTTTCTGGACGTTGGTAAACGTTCACGCTCATAGGTAAGAGGTCGTATCGTTTCTCGGAAACTTTGAGAATAAACATTAGTCATATTAAGTTGGAATACGTATAAAAATATGTTTCCATAACAACTAGTAAAACTGCATTCAGTAAATCTTACTAATATTCTAAATGCGAAAGTTTAGATGAATGGATGTTTTTTAGAGTTTTTCACCTAAAAAGCTGAACAGATCTAGATGAAGTTTGGCATAAATGTAGAGCGTAGTCTGGAAGAATATATAGGCTACCTTCTTTTGATCTTTTTATGCCACGTAGACCGATTCGCGGGCGAAATTAAAGCAAAGAATAAACAAAAGTGCACAGTGGTAAATCCCCTGGGTTAGGTAGAGGTGAAATTTATCTACAAAATTGATAACATACGCCACTTGTAGGCTAACTGGGCCACTGAGAAAAATATGGTGAGATTAGTCGGTCTGATCTGATATACGATGCTGTGAATTACAACTAAGGGCCCCCATTACGAGTATATCTAAAGCAACCGTAAAGAAACATATGTAAATTTATACTTGGCCATCGCTCTGCCAATTTTTGGTACTTCGTATATAAAACGGCTTAACGGATCTTGATAAAATTAAGAACACATGTAGAGCATACTCTAGAAGAACACAATATGGGCTACTAATTATTTTTTTTAAATTCGTGGGTTAGTCACGGTCGATAGCTAATTTATACTAATATTACAAAAATGAAAGATTTCTATTTTTGGATTTTTGTATGTATTGAAATAACTCAATAACTACTGGGCCGATTACAAAAATTCTTTTACCATTAAAAAGCTTTATGATTATAGGCTATATTTTTAATTACACGCGGACGAAGTCGCGAGCACCAGCTAGTAAGTGAAAAAAATATTTTGAAGTTGAACGATTCATTTTAAAACTTATTTATTTTCATATATATTCATTTAAAGTTTCAATATCTTTGTGCGATACAATAATTTCTAGGTAATTACGTGTTTGCAATTGTTTCTTGTTTATACTGACTCATTGCTGACAAAGTAACACTGAGAGATAATGCTCTGTGGCTATTGCGTTAGTCTCTGTGTGATTCAAACAAAACAAAACAAAGTTATATTAATAATATTTAATAATATAACTTGCGACACATCCCGGCTTTTCTACCTATAACTTTATTATATTTGTTTCATAAACAGCGCGATATAATAGTAGATCAAACGAAATTACCAAGTGAATTTCGATCTATAGTACAAGAGGATGCTTCATTCTAAGATATAAGATGTTAATTACTTATTTACTATCAATATTACTGAGGCATATTGTACGGTGAAGGCATGAAGGCAATCGGGCTATCATGGCCCGAGACAAAACGCAGAGCCCAGGTTAGAGGGAGCTGGCGGCGCACTGTGGATGCCCTCTGCCCCACTTCGGGGACACAGGACAATAAGAAGAAGAAGATATTGTACGGTTCTTTCCAACACTGCAGTATTATTATAAATGCTACTTTGTGTACCTACTCGTGTTTACTATGCATTAATAATAATGGGTCTAAACTACGTGTCGATGCGTGCCGATAAACCAGAAAATTTCCTTTTATAACACCGTATTTAGAATCATGTTACATAAAAAGTTTAAGATCATATGTATATTAATTAATTCACTTTAAATGAGTTATTTACAAATTCCGCTTCTACAACCATACCTTACTATTAAAACAAATCAAACAATTCCTTTAAAACATTTTAGTGTTTTCAGCGCCATCTCGCGACAAATATTTGCTTCTAGACGGAATTGACTTTCGAATTTTTCAACGATGTTATCATCAATGTCATAGATGGCGCTGTACATAATAATTAATCGGAGTTCCTAAGACACAAAAAAATTACATATTTCAAATATTGATTCAAGTTAACTTATCAACTTATCCGTAAGCAATGCCTTTCGGTCGAACCCAAAAATATATTTAGATTCATCTTTAGATTATCTCCTCGAATTAAGGTTAACGCGCATTAGTCCACGCCATGCACATCAGGATGGCGCGCGTTCATTCGCTTGAACGGAATAAATGTGAGGTTCCTACTATAGCTGGCGATTTAAATGGCTAAGATTTACGTTTCCTTGTGTACGAAGTATGTACATGAGATGATAAATGGTACACAGAAAAAGTTTCTTAATAACGTTCGATTAATTATAATATTTGGTAGGGTTCTTACAATCGGTTAAAATAAATTAATCGAAATATGTATTTAATTCGTACGTTGATAGAATAGGTAACAATTTACTTACTGCAATAATTTTCTTTTTAAAAGGTTAGTTATTAATATCTTACTATTTGTTTTAATGGTATGATATTTTTTACATTAAATTAGAGTTGACAAGTCCGCGTCAACCTTTAAACTATATTTCTTCTGCAGCTGTCGGCTGACGTCGCTAGCGTTATCAGAACGCACAGTTCGTGGATCAGATATGTATTACTATACTAGTACTGTATATTAAAAATGGACACAGCATTTTACGTAGCATTTCATAAGCAGTGTATTTAATCTAATGTAATTAATTTCATACAAAAATATTTCCCAGGTGATGATAAATAAATAAAACAGAAATTCGGCCAACAATCAAAGTAAATAAGCTGTCGATGACAAGAGATATTTTGGGGTATAAAATAATGAAAGTGTACTTTTTTAATTGAGTGTTTTTTATTTGAATAACTTTTTATAGTTACATTTGATTTATCGTAGGACACGACCCATTTCGCTCTGGTGTACTAAGGACAATTCCAAACCTATAAAAGTCTTTTCACCAGAGCTTTCGATGGATTCTTCTATTTGGTCACTACACTAGGATCCTCTTTAGCTTGCTCTTTGGCTTTCCTTCTTCTTCTCTTCTTCTTCTTCTTCTCGGGAAGTTCTTGGTCCCTTGGGCAGGGGCCGTTCGCTGGGGGCATCAGCGTCGCATGCATTGGAAGTCTACCTATAGTCGCTAGTTGAAAAGCTGACAGAGGAGGTTTTGGTGGCTTAGTTTCCTCCGCATTTGTAGGATTAGAAGGTGATGCTGTTTCGAAGTACCTCGGCTCCTGAGTTGGTCCTCTACTGATCACTGCAATACCAACAGGTTGGTACCTTGCTTGCTGAGTTTGTCCGTCCCGTCTCTCCATTTTTCACTAAATTAATAGGTTTATAATTCCAGAAGATTTTTGTGAAGAAGTGCTTTCACCACTTTGTCCGGCAGGGAATATCTCGAAGACTTCTAGTGTTCCTGAGTTATCTTCCCGAGGTTCAGCAGTTTCCCTGCCGGCTGGTGCGTGCCGTGTGTTCAGAGAGCTTGCATGTGGGGATCTGATGCGTTCCCGCAACTCGACCTATATTTATAGTCAGACCGAAGTTTACGCTAGACTTATCAATATCGTTTGTGAAACTTTCTTAGTTATTAAGTGTGAAATAAAGTTTTTTTTTTATTATTTCTGATTTGGTATTGTTTACACGTAGAGAGATAATTTTATTTATTTTACGTTGGAGAAATTTAATAAAAAATTAATTCACACAATGTTGTGTAATGGTCAGACAAAAGTTTTTTTAAACGACTTTAATAACGCTCCTTCTTTCTGATTTTCTCAATTAATCTGTAGGTTTCAATTTTAACTGTGCAGTCAAACTGTACAGTTAAGACTTACGTGTGTAGGCAAAAAACTTGTGTAACAATTCAAGGGACAGATAAAATTGCCTACACACGCACAGCTTTAACTGAACAGTTCGACTTTTCAGTTAGATCTGAACATCTATAGCGGGTTTTAGACCTAGACAAAAACATTACTTTATGGGACTCTTATGTTATTGCGCACGGATAGTAATCATATCATACTAATATTATAAATGCGATAGTTTAGATGGATGGATGGATGTTTGTTATAGTTTGTAGCCTAAACGGCTGAACCGATTTCGATAAAATTTTATATGGATGTAGAGGATAGTCTGGAAGAACACATAGGCGACTCACTTTTATTTTTTTAATCCCACGCGAACGGAGTCGCGGGCGAAAGCTAGTAGCTATATAACAATCGTGGTATTTTATCAGCGATATCCCCTCCTCCTATCGTTATCTAGCCCCACCTCTTTTCTATTTAAAAGCTGTTAACCTGTTTTTGACTTAGTGTAGATGTACATATATTTGTATAGTGAATTAAATTTATCATTGATTTAAATTCGTTTTATTTGCATTAGAAATAATATTGGTTATGTACAAATGCGTCATTTATTGCCTTTGTGTTTTAATTGCTTTTGAAGTCTTCGTAATTTCATTCTAATTGTAATGAAATATCTATTGTAATTAGCTGATGTTAGAACAGTATTAATTAAACTTATATTATTGTTGTTTTTGCTACTGATATGCGCTTTACTGTTATTTTTCTGGGTTTTACCTCACTTCCTTTGGTGACACTAATTGCACAATGTTGTAAAATTATATTGCAAAATGTTACACAAGTTCCAATAAATATTAGAGAATTTTTCAACTAGCTGTTGCTCGCGACATCGTCTGCATGGAATTACCCTATGTTACTCAGGAATAATATATCTTTCTAAGGGGGGCGATGATTGTTGAGGGGGGCGATTATTAAGGGGTAGTAGTAAAAGTTTTTTTTTTCATGGATAATGCTTTTCAAGATTTGGTCCAATCCTTTAATGACAAACTGACAAGTTGTATATGAGCGTCAGTGGCTCAAGGGTTTGAGCACTCGATTTTTCGAATTTAATCTTACTTCTTACTAATATTATAAATGTGAAAGTTTAGATGGATGTATGGATGTTTGTTAGAGTTTGTAGCCTAAACTGTTGGACGGATCTCTATGAAATTTGACATAGACGTAGAGAATAGTCTGGAAGAACACGTCGGCTACATACTTTGTTTTTTTTTAATTCCACGCGGACGGAGTCGCGGGCGAAAGCTAATATATATACATATTTTACCCGACGTTCTTACGGTGAAGGAAAACATCGTGATGCCTGCACATATCGTCGGAGAAATTCAAAGATATGCTTGAAGTCAACCCGCAGAGGGACAGCGTGGTTGACTATGGCCTAGTCATTAACTTAGGGTAGGCTTTGAGCCCCTCAGTGGGGACGTTTAGTGAGCTGGTGATGATATGGCTCTCCAGCGACTATACGCACCTTACTATATTTAGTTAATTTAGACTTCTATTTCACAATTTTTCGACTGTCTAAGTCGGCAGTTGACGCCCACATCATGACGCACATTTAAAATATAGGAAACTAGCTGTGGCTCGCGACTTCACCCGCGTGAAATTAAAAAATATAGCCTATGTTACTCACAGATAAATTACCTTTCTGACGGTGAAAGAATTTTTAAAATCGGCCCAGTAGTTTTTGAGTTATTTCAATACATACAAAAATACAAAAATACAAAAATACAAAAATACAAATCTTTCCTCTTTATAATCTTACGAGCCGTTGCTCGCGACTTCGCCCGCTTGAAATTACAAATATAACCTATTACGTTCGCCCTTTTTTTCAACCTATTACCAAAAGTATTAACTTAGTAGTAATCTACGTAATAACAGAAATCTACCAATGCAAGATTCCAAATTTCTAAGTGCGGTAGCTTGTAAGCTGATTTTTCGGTTACCCTTATTGTTTGTGTTCGCGATATCTTCTAAACTATTAGTCCAATTTTAATACTGTAAATGACAATTTTATTCTACATTAAATTCTCCTGATAACAAACGCATTTATTTGGATAAGGATTAATATTGAAACCAATAAAAGAACGCTGCAAATAGCGTTGGATTTTTAATTCATTTTGTAAACACAAAAGTGGTTATTGTAAGAAACCGTTAAAGATAGATATATGCTATCGCGCACTTTTCTGTAGAACTTTTTAAGATCTACAATTCTTTCATACATCATTTTTATATACCCTAACGGTTTAGGCAGCGTAAGCCGAGAAAAGTTAAAGTTTAGTGAGTTTTTAACGCCGGCGTCCACAAACACACTGTTTATTAATAGTTCCTGAACATTAGTAATAATAAAATATAGCCTATGTTACTCACAGATAAATTACCTTTCTGATGGTGAAAGAATTTTTAAAATCGGCGCAGTAGTTTTTGAGTTATTTCAATACATACAAAAATACAAAAATACAAAAATACAAATCTTTCCTCTTTATAATATTAGTATAGATAAGCCAGCCAACCACTATAACTTCTAATCTATATCTATACTATTATAATAAAGCGTAAACACACACTTCTTTGTTGCCTAAGATGTCAGCAATTACAACATATTTTTGAATAATTCTTTTTTTAATAAAAAGCCCTACACTTACGTCATGCTTTAGGCTATATATTTTCACTCCATTAAACTTAGGGGGTAAATAGTTTTGATAAAAACTCTAATGTGGGAAAGAGACCATAAGTTGCTGCCAACATCAAGAAAGAAAGATTGCTAAGGTTTGTCATGTCATGTCATTTTGACATTTGCTATTGATAAATGTAAACAATAAAATAAAGTTTTTATAATTTCACGCGGATGAATCCGCACGCAAACAGCTAGTATTACAGTAAATATCTTGCTAGCAAAGCGATCCTTATTCTATTAATGTATTTATTTATTTACTAACTTTCGTCCGCGACTTCGTACACGCGGAATTCAAAAACTAAGTAGTCTATGTGTTCTTTCACATCTTTACAACAAATATCCATCCATCCAAAGTTTCGCATTTATATTTGTATAAGTATATGATTTACTTTTAACTTATACTTAACGCTCTTTTTTAAGAATATCTTTGTCGGAAAAAAATGCATTTTGCTTATCAACAATTGCGAATTGTTTATCGAATAGTTTATTTGAAGTTATTATTTTATAATAATAATTAATCTTTGTTGACGACCGAAAAGTTAACAAAAACGTGTTCAATATTTAGTTAACCCCATCGCAACAGTTTCATTTGTTTGTGAACACATTGCACAACGTTGTTCAAGTTAATTGCACAATATTTCGAAATAACTGTCGTTAAGTCATTGAGATTCGATCATGAGAAGGTAATCTATACTTATACTTATACTTACTATTATAATAAAGCGTAAACACGCACTTCTTTGTTGCCTAAGATGTCAGCAATTACAGCATATTTTTCAATAATTATTTTTTTAATAAAAAGCCCTACACTTACGTAACGCTTAAGGCTATATATTTTCACGCCATTAAACTTAGGGTGTAAATATTTTGGATAAAAACCCTAATTTGCTGCCAACATCAAGAAAGAAAGATTGTCAAGGTTTGTCATATTATGTCATTTTGACATTTCCTATTGATAATTTCACACATGTAAACAATGAAATAAAATTTTCATAATTTTATGCGGATGAAGTCGCATGGGAACAATAACTTAAAACTATAGAAGCCTGGATTACACAAATTGAAAGAAAGAGGCAAAAAATTCAAATATCATAATATCATATGCATATGCATAGAAAAAACACAAAAAGATTAAACACCCTGTAATTATATAGAATAGCCTATGTTACTCACCGATAAATTACCTTTCTGATAGCGAAAGAATTTTTAAAATCGGCCCAGTAGTTTTTGCGTGAATCAAATACATACAAAAATACAAATCTTTCCTCTTTATAATATTAGTTTAGACTAGCTTTCGCCCGCGACTCCGTCCGCGGAATTAAAAAAAAACAATAGCAAGCACCCTATGTGTTCTTCCAGACTATCCCCTACATCTATACCCAAATTTCATAGAGATCCGTTAAGCAACTAAAAACTCTAACAAACAGCCATCCATCCGCTTTCGTTCTTGTTCGTTCATTCCACTTTTTACTAATGTTATAAAACTTTCGCATTTATAACATTAGTAAGAAGTAAGATGGAAAACTTACGGAATCGCTGATAACATATCAAGCACATTGCATTGCAATGAAAATGAATTCATTCAATGTAAAACATGCAAGTTGTATATGTATAAGTTGAAACCCTATGGCACTACAAACTTAGTTACAAGAAGGTACGTTCCTTTTTGTTATGAATAATGTCCTGTTTATAGTATCAGCACGCTTATATTCAACGCAAGCAGAGTAGATAAAAAGTGACAGGAAAAAGCAGGCAGCAACAACCAAGCAATAAGACCTGGACGTCTTTGAATTCACACAGCCATATACAGCAATTAAAAAACAATTGACTTTTTGTACAATATTTATCAGCCGTACAATATTCCTGGATTGGTATGCCATTGTATACTACGCTAATGCCCCCAGCGAATGGACTATCAAAAATTTATCAGCAAAAAGAACGAAGGAAGGAAATGTAATAAAGGGAACAAAAAATAATATAAACAAGATGTAAATATCCAGAATCAAGTAATTATATTTAGCCAATATAATAAACTAACAATGAGATGAAATCTTAATATATAACCATATAATATGGAAAAAATATTGAATTACAGTTTAATAAGGACAAAATTGTATATTTTAATAAGCTTAGTAATGGAATGTAGTCTTTACCTGAACTCTAAATTACTGTGTAACCGCTAGTATATGTAAATATAGATCTAATTTCGTTATATTGCGTATCATTGAACAAGAAAACGTCACGGTAAAACCTGTGGTTATAATTTTTTAGTCAATGTATTTGACCCATGAACTGATAACGACTTACGAGCGACGTCAGACGCCGCCGGCGCATAAATAGTGCGACGGAGCGATAGTCAGGCACAGTACGGCCAGTACTCCAGTACTGGTCGGACCTGTCCTCGACGCTGCAGTCAACCATATCACACGCGACGCCATACACTGTGACCTCACGACGTGTTCTATCCCTGTGCAATTAAACTCGCCACACATAAGAAGGAGAGAATTGACTTAAGTTGTTCTACCAAGAAAGTGCGCAAGCAAATTGAATAGTGTCTATAACTGAATTAACAGATTAACTTCAGTGTATCAACACTAGAAAGGGAAGATGACACGAAGAAAGAAAAGCAAGTCTGCTGCGAGCGGCAATGGCGCCGTTGCCGTCCACGCGCAGGCACAAGCCGCGCCCGCTTCAGCCATCCTGCAAGCTAGCGCTGTGGGGCCTGACGTCACGTACACCGTGCCGACCTGCCCCCGCACGGGGTATTGCCTGCTCGGCCCCCGCCCAGTGTACCCGGTAATGGGGCCCCGTCCGGTGTACCCGGTCCAGCCCTCGCCTGCTCCGCGACTAACACACCTCCCAACAGGTCCCCGACCGGTGCTAGCATCTCAAGGGCCTCGTCCAATGAACCCAGTAACTGCAGCCCGCCCTGCGACTGCCCCACATACTGGGAAGGCACCCCAGCCTAGGACTGCCCCGCAGCCAGTGACTACTGCAACCGGACCTCAGGTACCTCACCAAAGATTAGCCCCCCAAGATAAGCACAAAACATCGTCTGGGGATCTCCGGGTCAAATCATCGGATGGATCCCGTCCCGCGATCACATCAAGTAACAGTAGTAAAGGCACCACAGCGTCCCTTGGCTCTTCTACACCAAGCGAAGAAGCTAGCAGTGTTGTATCGATTGCGTCTACAAATACCTCGGACATCAAAGACAAGAAAAAGAAGCAACCGTACAAGGTCAAGGTGACATATGAAACGAAAGAGATCAACATTTACCCGCGGCAGCCGATATTGATGGTGGAGCGTCTGCAGAACCTCGAGTACCATGTGGGAGAATTGACAGAGGCGGTGGGCCGGCGGCCAGCTGTCTACCCGCTCGGTCGCCGCGTGCGCTTCGTACCCGAGACCGCTGCAGAGGGCGCCGTGATACAGCGCTACTTGTCTAGGATTGAGGCACAGGAAAGGATCTCTTGGTGCTCCTATTCGTTGCCACCCGGCAACAGCTTGAAAGTCACCGTGAAGGTTAAAGTCGTCGAGCGCATCAAAATAACGGACGACCTCGTCAAGCTTAAACTGCAGGAGCAGAGTGAGGATCCAGCCCTGGCAATGCAAAAAGATTCCGATGTAAAGGGTGTGTTAGAGGCAGTTTCCAAGCAGAACAGGAATAAAGATAAAAAATCTGCACCAAAAGATAAACATATATCTACCTCAAGCAGTGTAAATAAAGATAATATAGAAAAACGTAATGCTATTGTAAACCAAATATCTACCTCAAGCTCTGGACAGCTCGATACAACGCCAAAAGAGAAGCAACAAGTTGCAGCCAAGAGCAAACTTGGTCTTACTGGCTCTGTGCGGAGTACCAAGGTAAATGCAAACGCAAATAAGATAAACAAGAGTGCCATAAATCCAGGACGACGACAAAAACATGACAATGCACCAAAGAAAATGACTGAAACTGAGAAGACTGCAGCCGCCGTGAAACCTGCACAGGAGCGAGACAATAAACTGCGTATTGTAGGTGTTTTTGGACAAATAAATTATTGATCTAGATAACCTAATGTACGTTTAAATAAAGTTTTGTCGCAAATATTTATTTATTTTATTTACACCCCTTCTTTTAACTTAACATTATTGTTGAACATGTAGGATTTGTAATATGCCGTTATTAAATTGAAATGAAACCGGCTTACTGTAATTTATTACAGCGCCATCTAGTGTTTAACAGAGAATATAAAACAAAAAATGATATTAACTTATTAATAATTAAGCAAATATAAGATAGATGGCGGTCTAATCATTTATATAATTTTTATTTCCTAATGAAAACAAAACAATTCTACAGTGTATTATGAAATGCAACAACTTATCAATATTTTTTTAAACTAGTAATACATCCCAGCTTCGCCTGAGTGATAAAAAACGTATGTCTCATAAATACATTTCCTGTCATATCCATATCCTTCCTCTTGATGTTAAATATAGCCTTATGTTACTAGTGATAATGTAGCTTTCTAAACGCATATTATTTTTTTAAATCTCTTAGTTCCATTTCTAAGAGAGGGGATCCTGTTTCTGTCATTCCTGTCGCCAAAATGCATTCAAATGAACAATAACTTATTAAAATTATTATTGCATATTTCCAATTCGTTAATTAGAAACAAAAGCAGGTAATCTTACTAATATTATAAATGCGAAAGTTTAGATGGATGGATGGATGTTTGTTAGAGTTTGTAGCCTAAATGGCTGAAGGGATTTCGATGAAATTTGGCATAGATGTAGAGGATAATCTGGAAGAACACATAGGCTACTTACTTTTTTTTAATTCTATGCGAACGGACGAACGGAGTCGCGGGCGAAAGCTAGTCAATTTATAAATGAAATTAGTGTTAGCAAATCCTAAAATGACAGAATGTTTTGATTTCTTACAATAAAACAACAAAGAAAGGGGACTAGAGTGAAGTTTAATTAATTCTTAAAAATAAAGATTTAGCATACATTCATACAAAAAGCAGTTAACAAAATACAAGCATACATTAAATGCCGAAAATGCTTCATAAATGTAGGCATTTAAGTTTGTTCTTCTTCACCTTGCCTCTTGACAGGTCCCGTTTGGATGATAGGAACGATCCTCTCATCAGAGTTCTTTGGAGGCATTTTCAATGGCGCTGTAACGCTGAGGACACCGTCTGAAGACAGTTTTGACGTCACCAACTCGGCCTCAATACCTTCAGGCAGAGGATACTTCCTGGTGAAGCTTCTCGAAATAACACCGTGTTCATCTTCACGTTCCCCATGTTTAGCTTCCACGATTAAAAAGCCATCTGCAGTCTTCACCGATATATCTTCAGGAGAAAAGTGTTGGACGTCCAGGTGTACTTGGAATTTGTCCTTTTCCTCCTTAATCGTGGATCCCTCATCACGGTCTGAAGCGTGAAGGTTCCGCCAGGGCCGGTAGTAGTCTCTGTTAGCTTGAGGCACCGCAAGAATTGACAAGTAGTCCTGAGGTGTCAGACCCAAGCCGAAATGTTGGTCCGTCAAACGACGAGTTCGCGGACGCTCGTATTCAATGAAAAACGGATACATGGACATTTTCACAGGATTTTTTATCGCCTTCACAAGTCACAGTACAGTAATGTCGCAGAAAATCTGGGCGCCACTGATTCTGATTCGCCGTTCGCCGGTACCACTAGCATGTACTACGCAATCGCAATATTATCGACTGATGCCGAAGTAGTGTAGGCAGCAACATTTATACCGATAAATGCCATCTCGCGACAGGTAGAGACTTCCAGAACGTCTAGAAACTACTCGAAGCGGACACGCCCGTACAGTGATTACCAACATTTTTTGTTTATGCACATTCGTCTTCGCAATGCAAAACAAATTATATTGAAATGTTTAATTTTTAATTTTTGGACATATTGTACAGAATCCCAAAAAACCACGAACTGCCCGATGGTAAAATAAAACTCCAGGGTCTGGTGGATGAGCCAACTTTATTCGTCGCTTGTCGCAAGCGCATAGTAACAACGCGGCAAAACCGTAGTGGGCATTTAAACGGTACAGCGCCATCTAGTGATACATTATATAATTATATTTTATTGGCATTTTGCTGTACAACACAAACATACCGCCCACCATGGACAGCATGTCCATCACAAATATACAAAAATTTGAGACATTTACAAATTTAGCGGCAGTTGTACAATGCTCCATAATGGGGCGCAAAATCAAATCAAACAACAGCAACTGTCCGCCCACCATGCCGGAATGCAAAAGTATACAAGAATAAACTTAAGGAATAACTAAAGAAATAACAAACATAAACATAGTAAAACAATTGTACGGTGGCATTGCAACATAAATAAAATCGACAAAAAAATTAAAACTAAACACAAATAAAACTTATGACTAATATGATAACAATTATTCTAGTGGACTGTATAATAAAAAATCTAAATTTAATAATTAAGTGACAGGTAATATTACTAATTTTGACAATGGTCGCTTTATGACACTGCCCTTGCATCTTACGCTGACAACCCTAGTAAGTTTGTCCAAACCAGTATGCTTCTTATCGATAACGCCAAAAAGCCACTTGGCAGGTGGAAGATCATCTTCACGAATAAGCACAATATCGCCTACTTTGGGTTCCGAAACCTGATCTGTCCATTTGTAGCGATGTTGTAACTGAGTAAGATACTCCTGTGACCATCTACGCCAAAAGTCCTGAAGCATGCGCTGCGTAAGATGCCACCTCTTCAATGAGGAGACATTTGAGTCCTCATAGTTCCTATCAGGGACCACAACTAGTGGTTCTCCTATCAAAAAATGACCAGGGGTCAGAGGGTATGGATCATCCGGGTATGTCGGTAACTGGGAGATTGGCCTTGAATTTAAACAGGCTTCGATTTGAGCCAAAAGGGTGGTCATCTCTTCGAACGTCAGTGTGCTATTGCCTACTATTCTCCGGAGATGGTGTTTGGTAGACTTCACTCCTGCCTCCCACAATCCTCCAAAATTTGGAGAATGTGGAGGTATGAAGTGCCACTCTGTACCGTTTGTAGCACACCAATCGGCAATTTCACTTGCTAGGCCAGATCTTTCCACATTGAACAACGCCTTCAATTCCTTCGCACTACCAATGAACGTGGTCCCGTTATCACTCCAGATTTCTGCTACATGTCCTCGCCTGGCTACGAAGCGCTTAAATGCCGCTAAAAAGGCTTGAGATGTCATATCGCTGACTACTTCAAGGTGAACAGCTTTCGTAGCCATGCAGACAAACAAACAGATGTAGCCCTTCGTGGAGTGATAACCACGACCCTTGGAAGGACGAATGCTGATGGGGCCAGCATAATCCACTCCACTTCGTAAGAAAGGGCGGCTAGGTGTTACTCTCGCCTCCGGTAATTGGCCCATCATCTGCTGTCTAGACCTTGCGGAATGACGAACGCAAACTACGCACTTCCAGACGCACTGCCGAATGAGGCTCTTTGCATTGATAATCCAATATTTGGATCTGAGATAGTTGGCCGTCGATTGAGGGCCACCATGCAACAATTTCTGATGTGCGTCGTCTATCAATAATTTCGTGAAGTGCGAACCTTGAGGAATCAATATGGGATGCTTCGTGTCATTTTCTAGTGGAGCCTTCTGCAAACGACCACCGACTCTCATGATGTTGTCCGAATCAAGGAAGGGATTCAACGAGGTGAGTCTACTTTTCTTGTTCACCTTGCCATGTTTCTTTAAATTATCTATCTCTTCTTGGAAATGATGCCGTTGACACATTTTAATACAGGTTTTCAACGCTAGTCCCAGCTCGCTGCCTTTAAGGTACCCGTTGATTTTGGAGACAAAAACCTTCTACAGTAAGCTACAACTCTGGTAAGTCGTGTTAACGACGAATACTTGGTAAGTATACTATTCTCTATTTTATTGCTTGTAGTAGTGTGACATTTTAGATTTCTTTCTTCAATTGTCGTATCCATAACTTCCCTTTTATAATCGATGATTTTCTTTTTCAGGAACGCCGGGCCCTGCTTCCAAATCTTGACATCAGGGCATACTGATGGTTTTCACGGTTCACGCCTCTGGACGCGCAATCGGCAGGATTCTGCTTGGTTGTAAGCTTATCATTTCGCACTACTGCGTGATGTGGCAAATAAACCGCACCAGCTTTTTCTTTATCTTCGACCTTCTCCATATGGCCGAGATCTAAGTATTCATTGATTACCTTGACATACTCTTTTTCATATCAGGGGTCTCGTAAGAACCGCTTTTTCTAAAATAAGAAACCTTTTCTGGGCAATTTGTTTCGAGTCACCATATTTACATTTCGGATCCGGTGTGCGAAAAGGTAAGTTAAGCACGTAACGACCAGATTCATCTCTACGAGTCGTTTCCGCAAACAATCTTTCACACAACTGCTCTTCTTCCGTTAAAAATGTTTTTTCGACATCGTAATGGTCAGACTCCAACTCCCAGAACTTCCGTAAGAGCTCATTCTCGTTTGAATGAGCTGAGTGCAAACTAACAATAATGTTGTGACACTTTTCAGAATGGCTGCCTGCTTCTTCAACTTCACCAGACAGGATCCAGCCAAATCTAGTGTTCTGCGCAAGAGGGTAGCCCGGTGGACCCCTAATCAACCCTTGCAACAGAATTTGGCTGTAAACCTCGGCACCCAACAGAACATCGATTTTATTGGGTGTGTCGAATGAAGGGTCAGCTAAAACTTCATACGATAATGAAGGGAACAATGGGACGACAATCTTCCTATCAGGCAAGAAAGTCGTTACTTTGTTCATAACATACGCCTTGACAGAGATGACAAAACTGGGGTCGTGGCGGGACTGAATTTTCATGGGAACCATGAACTTACAGGCCAAAGATGCTTGGGGGTCACCGCCTAAACCCGAAATAACAGTTTTGATGGGATGTTTCTTTAATCCCAATAACTGGACTGCGGACTCCGATATAAACGAAGCCTGAGACCCCTGGTCTATCAGGGATCTTAAACAAATCAAAGATCCAGTTCTCGCTTCTACATTTATCAAAGCTGTGGCCAAGAGTACGTGAGTACTAGCCTTGGCAAAACACGTGACAGCGCGCGTGGGCTCACCCGCTGAAGATGACGCTGCTGTCTCAACAACATCGGTACTTATGGCATGATCAGGTTGACTAAGATCAGTTTTCGAGGTACTTTTAGGATGAAGAAGTGTATGATGTCTTTTTCGACAAAGATGACACCTTGTGGACTGTCGACAGGTATACACGGAGTGGCCTGGGTTCAAACAATTAAAACACAGCCGACTGGTTTGGATAAACTTACGCCGATTGTCTACATCCTCCTGGGCAAACTTTTTACAATTATACAATTTATGTCCGTTATCAGGACAAAAAGGACAATTAGTGGCATTGTGAGTGTTTACATGGAATGCCGTGGCATTTTTCTGCTTAGAGTTACATTTATTAACATTATTCGAATCTAGGCATTCTAGTGCCCTAAATCTATTTTCTAAAAATCGTCTAAATTGTGTCAAATTTGGTAATTCATTGGTACCATCGTTAATCAAGGTTTCCCACAATTTACGAGATTCTGGGTCAAGTTTTTGGCTGATAATAAAAATGACTAATACATCCCATGAACCAACGGCAACTCCCAAGTTTTCAAGTGCATGTAAACATTCATTAGTAACATCAAGTAAGTCTTTAATTGCACTTGAAGACTCTACGTTGACGTTCCTTTGGTTCATAAATCGTTTTAATATACAATTGGCCAAGAACTTTTTATTGTTATATCTACTCTCTAATTGAGCCCAACAAGTAATGTAATTATCGGCAGTGATGGGAATATGCCGTAACAATTGCTCGGCTTCTCCTTGTAAATGGCTTTTGAGATAATGGAGTTTTTGTACATCGTCCAAACTTGAGTTATTATGTACTAGAGACACGAACAGGTCTCTAAAACTAGTCCACTCGACATATTTGCCCGAAAAGTTGGGATGTCAATCTTAGGTAGGCGTACACAGGAACCTTTAGATTCAGTGTTTAAAGATTGCGTTGTCGGCGTAGTCGCCCGCAATAACGCCAAAGTACCTTTTAATTTTGATTTAAAATCAATATAAATCTCCTCAACTTCATCGAAACAATCGGACTTATAATAATCAGACGATTCTAACTCTTTGTCCTCTGATTCAAAAATGATCCTTTGATGAGTCTCTTTGAACGATGTCCAACATTCCTCCAAATTATCCAAACGCGTTTCTACATATGAAAATGTTATTTTATCCTTAGACTGTTTACCAAAATTTATTCTGTTTTTAAGTATTCTACTTTTAAGACTATCCTGACATTTTACTAAACGATCCATAATTAACAATAAATGAGAATATTATCTTAAAATAAAACACTAATAGTACACAATGTAAGCTAATATAAAACACTCACACATTGACACTTCACTGCTGTCCTGTTGTATAAGATGGCGGATGAGGAGGTGCTCTGCTCCCCCCACTGCTCTCCAGTGGTACTGCCTTGGTGTTGCTAGTGCGGCCTCTCCGCACTAACTGCTGCCCGAACTCTGCTGTCACTGTCACAGGTTACTGCGGAACTCGACGTAGCGCGTTTGTCCCTTTTATTTAGCACCAAGGAACCTAATGGTGCGTTGGATCTGCACATGCAACTGCCAACTGTCCAAGACGCCAATATCCGGCGATCGTAAGGACCATGTACAGAATCCCAAAAAACCACGAACTGCCCGATGGTAAAATAAAACTCCAGGGTCTGGTGGATGAGCCAACTTTATTCGTCGCTTGTCGCAAGCGCATAATAACAACGCGGCAAAACCATAGTGGGCATTTAAACGGTACAGCGCCATCTAGTGATACATTATATAATTATATTTTATTGGCATTTTGCTGTACAACACAAACACATATAATATTAAAATATTCTATAGTGTTATTAATTCATTATAAATTTACTATTAATTATATTAAATATTGCTCAGCACCTAACTTTTGTTAAAAAAATACTGAATATTTAATAATTAAGTCATCGAAACAACAATTAAGCAAAGATAAACTTTATATTCTATCAAATATTTCTTATTGAATAACTTAAAATTAACAATTTCCATATTTTGACATAAAATTATATCAGGAAACAATTTAGTGATAATGATGAATCGGATGAAAGATTACTACAAAAATCTATTTTAAACATCGTCAATTTCACCTTATACCTTCACCTATAGTACTAAAGCATAAATAATTAACAAGTTTTTAACGTAGTTATAAAATGTGTTTGTACCCAATAGTGTAATTTGTTCCTGGATGAATGTTAGAATGTTTTGCAAATGTAAAATTGACTTTCATTCGTAAAAGACTGATATACTCGTAACGCAATAACTGGCAAAATAATTTAGCAATTGCCCGCTAAGTAGGTTTTGATAATATTTTTGTATTATAAGTAAAGAATAAACTGAATTTGTTAATAAGAATGATAGTTACATTATCCGTAACAAAGGCCAAATATAGTATCGTTAGATTTTCTTAAAGACATTTTAGAATTTAATAAAAAGAAAAGAAATGTCCACTGCATAGCTAGAACGGACCGGTAGAAAAAATTGAATATGAAAAAACCAAAGTTAAATTAGTACTAAAATTATCAGATTTTGCCAACCCTAACCTCAGTGCATCTCAGTGCAACTTCATGTACTAGGTAACTATGTATAATCCGCGATCAATACACTTGCCCGGGAAATATAAAGGTGCGTCCACACTATACATACATGAAAATGTGGTTGTGGATAAAAAAATATTTTGAAATAAAATTATATCAGGAAACAATTTAGTGATAATGATGAATCGGATGAAAGATTACTACAAAATGCGTTTAATTTGATTTATTAATATTACACACTTGTATTGAAGTTACTTCGACATACACTTTAAAGTGACAGAGTTTAGGTAACTTAAATATTCTTTAATTGTACCGCACTTTAATTTCATTTAATATTCGTCATAAATATGGACCATTATAGTTGTTTCAGTGTTTTTTGTGATGAAACGATGTAATTAATGTTAAAATAATTGTGGACTTAAAACTGCAAATTTTAATGTCTGGCTGAAAACTATCAGACAGCCATATCTTTTTTATGCGCGAGCTGTCTGCGCAGTGGCGCATTATACAGGTGAAAGCCGGCCGTCATATATTGCGAATAGGGACATAGCTGGGAAAATGTCGAGCCTTCTGCCGCTGTTGCTGGAGCTGGACGCCCCGCGGCGACCTCACCAACACGTCTCGCTGGCGCTCGCCCCGGACGAGGTGTTTGGTGTGCTTAGCCAGACCCGGGACTACTACAGGCCATGGCATCAGCTATCGAGAATGTTGCTAGACTCTTCTACCATAAAAGCGGACAAGAACAAGTTTCAAATAAATTTGGACGTGCAGCATTTCGCGCCCGAGGAGATCACGGTGAAGACGTGCGATGGGTTCGTGGTGGTGGAAGGCAAGCATGAGGAGAAGCGCGACGAGCACGGCTGGGTGAGCAGACAGTTTCGGCGACGGTACGAGCTGCCAGCGGGCTGCAGTGCTGAAGCGGTGGAGTCTCGTCTGTCGTCCGATGGCGTGCTCACGGTGACGGCGCCGCTGCCGACGCAGGCGCCTGACGAGCGGGTGGTGCCAATGGTGCACACGGGGCCCCTACGGACCCAGGCCCAGCTCGAGTCCGCCTGGGGGCTGCTGATCGACGGCGAGGCACCTACAGTTCCCGATACGCCCATTGCAAACGGACAGTAATTGCGATGCGTTAATTTTCGCCAACTGCTGTCTTCCTTTGTTCACTTCAATTTAAATTTTTATTCAGTGCTTCTTTATTTGGTATTACGTTTAACAATGACTGTTTAAATAAATGTGAAAGATTCAGTTATACCACCTTTTTCATTTTGATATTCCTTTAAATGCAAAACCGAACCTACCATGTTGTAGTACCACGATCTTATGATTTAATGATCATTAAAAATCTGCCTTTATTTTATAAAAAAACATTGTAATCTTCAACAACTTCGTATGAACATCTTAGTGAAGTCTATGCCCCAAGATTGATAGACACAAACTAGACAATTTTACAATGGTAGGCCCTAAAAGATGCAATTTGTAAATAAAAACAATATATGGAAAAATAAACATCCCTCATTAAAAAACATTAAAATTTGTATTTGGCAAATCACCGTGTTTTATTTTAGTACATTAAATTGCTGTAAGTACTTGATTTAAGAAAATAATTCTTGAAGTTAACCTTTACTGAGATACGTTACGATTTTCTATAGTCCCCAAAATAAAAATACCGAATACAACTCATGAAATAAATTTATTTAAAAACTTAAATACAATGTACCATAATACAACAAGAGCAAGGTATCACCTTTGGGTTTCCATAAATCAGTCTTACAATAAAAATATTACAGATCAAATAATAATTAGTAACACACAAAATCATTTAACTCAGGATTCGTTTAATTCGGAGATTCCTTAGGCTCCTCACTGTTGATGGATTTGTTTTCCGGCGAGCCGAGCTGTTTCTTGACGGGACCAGTGGGAGTTATTGGTACAATCCGTTCGCCGATCGATGGCATGGGAAGAACTTTAGGCGCTGTGACGGTCAACACACCATCGGAGGATAATGAAGATTGTACTGTATCCGGCAGACATCCTTTGGGGAGTGCGTAACGCCTCACGAACTGTCTGGAAACGTAGCCATATTGATCTCGCTTCTCTTCGTGTTTACCTTCCACTATGACGTTGCCGTCGACAACCTTCACATTGATCTCTTCCGGAGAGAAATGTTGCACGTCCACGATCACCTGGAATTTCTCATTGTCCGACCTGATTTTTGTATAGATTTCGTTAAGCGCCAGACGATTGACAGCTTCAGGCAAATGTTCCATAGGTGGCATCACATTCTCCCATTCTTGCAGTGCATTTCCAAAAGGCCTCGCAAATGGATGATTGAAGAATGGACGCGGAACGATATTGTACGATGGTTGGAAGAAATCTCTGCCCATCGAATAAAAAGGTCTCTCCGTGTCGTAGAAGAACGGAATGATCGACATTTCGAACACTTGTTGCTGTTTTCCTTCACTGAACTCTCTCAGAACGTATTCACGTTGACAATACTACGTCATTCCGCGCGCGCTTGGGCTTTATATAGTCGGCACAGCGCCACCTCTTGTTAGAAACGCGAACTGACAAGAACATTCAAGAAAGCGCTCGCTTTGAGATTTCCAGAATGAATAATTCGTGACATCACACAGTAGTTGTTTGAATGTTCTGGACTTACTTTGCGTTTTAGCGCCATCTAACGACGAATAGCAAAAATACGTATGTATGAAAATAATTTAGACACATTTTGTTTTTTATTTCTTCATTTATAAACTTGAAAGATTCACAAACTAAACATAAGTAAATCATATATGTATACTGTTAATTATTGCCTAATATTGAATTTGTCAGCTCCCTAGAACAAGCCTAGATCATCGCTTGACGACGTCCATGGTGCTTTACACTTATTATAATCGATTTCAAAAAGGTTCTACGATTTATGATTCGATTTACCTAATTCTTTAATTTCTTTGATGCAAAATAGCTGGCAATTGGTCCCATATTTTTCAAAATTAAAACCTATGAAATTGTTAAGTTTTCCTTTAAAAAAGCGTACCAGATGTCGGAAAAGTCTTGAAGTCGGTTTTCGTTTTTTGATCAACATTATTATTTTTAACTCTACGTTTGCAGCAATATCCAGTCAGCTTCCCGTTTATGTTGTATCATGAGTTGCATTCGATAACAGTGCAGGAAGATTCTCACAGTGTCAATGCCATTGGACACTCATAATTGTTTCATACGATAACGGAGAATAGATATGCTAATATTTTTTATTATTTTAGCGATATTAGGCCGTTGATCCGAGTTATATTATCAATTCAGAATTGTAACTATTAAAAGACGCTAAATAAGTCAAACAATAGTTTGTTATAATGAAAATTTTCACACGATAAGCTTAGGTTAGGCGTTTGGCCGATCTACCTAGGGAGCTAAACTCGCATAGCGATCTAAATAAAACTGCTACCTCCCCCCCTCCCCAATATGGTAAACAGGAGGTGCCGTAGAAATCTCATCAAGGGTGCTAATACCGATAGACAAGAGAGGCTTACTGAATGGCTGTATATGGGAACTGTGAAGTACTCGAAATCACACACATTGGATTCCTATTCTCCTCGCAGTTTAGTTGTAAATTGAGCAAAGGTTTATTTTGCATTTATACACCTTGCTTACTTTTTTTAAATGTCACCCACCTTTTTATATGTCGGCCACCTGAATCCGCTAAAATGGCGAAGCGACCGCTGCCCTGAGACATGCGGATGCGTTGCCTACCCTTAATCGACGGGGGAAACGCACATAAAGAGGATATTTCCCCTTCCTAAGCGTCTCCTGTAGCGTCAAATCTACGTTCGCTTCCCATCCTTTTCTTATAAAAAAGGGTGGGAAGGAAAAGTGACTAAAGTTGGGCCTCCGGCACCACACTCATCAGACGAAACGCGGAGTTGCTCCCACTTCACGTCTGTCTTCTGTATGGTCGTGGTATTCCACGGGGCGAGCCGACCCATTTATCGAAGATATTTAAGCGGGCTCTACCTCTGTTAAAAGTCGCTGGTTGCTTGAAAGTCGTGGTGCTGTTTTGGTGATCACAGTTAGTGCTTTAATGGAGCACTTGGTAGCAGAATCTGTCCAATCATGTTTTGAATATTTACATAATTATATGTCACTATATAGTATTTATATAGTGACATGTCATATACCGCCGAGGCTAGGGGCTATCAAGCACGCCCTCAGTTGGCGATTGCGCGCGCTCGGGCACTCGTGTGAACTATGGAGAGAAAATTATGTTTTATTACTGTAGTGGTTACCGTTTTGTGGCTCAGGTGAGTGACCAATAGGCACAAAAAAAGGTTTTGCATTTAAATTCTGGTACAACCCTGCATTGTTTGTTATTCTTCAGTTTGAGAGTTTTTGAACAGCTACATGATTTTTGACAAAACTTCTTACTTTTCATTTTTATCTAATCATGCTTTTAACCGACTTCCCAAAAGAAAGAGGTAATTATTTTTGGATTAACGTATAAATGTTTTATAAATGATTTGCATTTCATTTTATTATATTCCTGATCAAACTGACCATACACAATATTGGCGTTAGTGATATTTCATCGAATTTTGGCATTGGAATTCGCACTTGTTATTTACGCTAATTGTATTGATAAGAGTTCACTTGGATAACATTTATAAACATTATGCAACGATAATATAATTAAATAAGGGCGACGATTAATCTTAGGGTCGAGTTCATGTCCTCGAATGGTAGACTTAAATGGCATTGGTCTGGTAAAGGTTTTTTTACCTCGCAAAGTGGTAAACAAGTGTAAAACCATTTTCCCCTACCACAGATACATATTAGGAACAGATTGATATTAATATAATACAATAGTTTGCCAAAACTAGGGTTTTTAACAGTAGTAGAGGCCGACTCGTCCAGTGCCATACTACGACCACACACAAGACAGGCGTCAAGGAAAAAATTCGGAGTTTGGAAACAAAATTATAAGAGGAAGTGGATTAGGCCAAGGTAGGGACACATAGAAAGGGGTAATATCTTTCTGTGCGTACTCTTCTCCGACGACTAAGGGTAGGCAATGCATATGCATGTGCAGGGCAGTGATCCTGCTCTATTATAGCGTATCCCGGCAGCTTCTCGCTCGTTTGTTACCTAATAATGTAATAAAAATGATGTATGTATTCGAAGAGTGGAAGCCACAACATCGCGTGCCAGTTCCGAAGTATGTTTCCCGCCACATTTCGTGTTTGGTGTTGCCACCGCCGCCTACCAGATAGAGGGTGCTTGGAACGTTTCAGGTATTATGGATTTAAGAAAATTATGAATATATCACAGATGTTTCGAAGCAAGAATTTTTAATGCAAACCAGGTAAGGGCGAGAGTATCTGGGACCGGTACACGCACATCCATCCGGAACGCATCTTCGACCACAAGACAGGCGACGTGGCGGCTGACTCATACCATCAGGTCAAGGAAGATGTCCGCTTGTTGGTGGAGCTCGGGGTGCACCACTACCGCTTCAGTATCTCCTGGCCGAGGATACTGCCTACTGGACTAAGCAAGTATGAATTACCATCTTGGAATAGTAGGATTTTTATCAAATTTATTCAGATTGCTTCAAATAGACCATTTGTTATTTACAAAGACTTTTACGTTTTAATTCTTTAAATTGTTTATTCCAGTGACATAAACGAGGATGGCATAAGGTACTACAGCGAGCTAGTAGATCAGCTGCTTGCTAACAACATCATCCCCATGGTGACCCTATACCACTGGGATCTACCGCAGGAGCTGCAGGACCTCGGCGGTTGGACTAACCCCATCATTGCCGACTACTTCCACGACTACGCTAAGGTAGTACACCACATTCATTCATTTGATTCACCATAGGTTTCATTCTTAACTCTTTAATTCATTCCAGGTTGTGTTCGAGCACTTGAGTGACCGCGTAAAGGTGTGGTTTACGTTCAACGAGCCGCTGTCGTTCTGTCAGGAGGGCTACGGCGGCACGGATGCGCCCGCTGGTAACAGCAGTGGCTTCGAAGACTACCTCTGCGGGCACAACGTGCTTCGCGCGCACGCCTATGTCTACCGCATGTTCGAACGCGACTACAGACACACGGGAGGTAAGGAAAAGAGAAAATTTGATCAAACACCCGTGTTATAGAGAGATGATGTCAAGTAATTAAATAAAACAGGTGCAGTTGGCATAGTGCTGGACTTCGCGTGGATGGAGCCCGCAAGCACGGCGGCAGAGGACCAGAAGGCGGCTGAGACGGCGCGACAGTTCCAAGTGAGAAGAAGCATAAATGATTTTTAGTACTTAATTTAGGTATCGAGTGCAAGGTAAATATGTATTCATTCCAGTTCGGCTGGTTCGCGCACCCCATCTTCTCCCCCGAGGGTGACTACCCGCCCGTGATGAAGCAACGTATCAAAGAGATCTCCAAACGCCAGAACTTCCCACGCTCTCGTCTGCCGGTGTTCACACAGGAAGAGGTGACTTCCCTACGAGGCTCCTCCGACTTCCTCGGCCTGAACCACTACACCACGTGCCTGGTGGCTGCGGGCAGCGGCAAGATTTACCCTCAGCCCTCCTTCTATACCGACATGGGTGTCGTCATTACACAGAACCCAGACTGGCCGCGGACTAATTCCACGTGGCTTAGGGTACGTATATTAATTAATACTCTAGCGACATATTTTCAGATATTTGTAACGTTCTGTTCATAGATTCAGAGTTGCACGTTACTTGTTTCTGATCAGAGAACGGCATCTTCATTCAGAAGCTGCTATCATTAACCAAAGTCTGTTTCAGGTGGTACCCTGGGGTTTCCGTCGGGCGTTGAACTACATCCGCGTGTCGTACAACAACCCCCCGGTGCTGGTGACTGAGAACGGTGTGTCTCTACCGCGGGGGGCGCGCGACGTGCGGCGCATTCAGTACGTGGCGAGCTACTTGCGCGCGTTGCACCAGGCGTTGAACGACGGCTGTGACGTGCGCGGCTACACGCACTGGAGTCTTATAGATAACTTCGAATGGACTAGAGGATACTCGTGAGTATATTTCTAGAAAGGGACGTGGGAATCGACGAGAGAAGGAATAGTGGAGAAATAGGTAACGCATCTAGAACACTCTGTGACTTATTTATTTGTACAGAGAACGTTTCGGTCTTTACGACGTGGAGTACGCGACTGCTCTGCGCACGCGCACGCCGAGACTCTCAGCGCAGTACTACGCTAAGTTAACACGCACGCGTTGCTTACCAGACAAATGGGAATAAACACTAAAATGGTATATACTTTATTTAATTGTACAATATTTAAATTGTATTATATATTTAATTTTGTACGAATAATAAATTAATTATTTTTAATTGGGTATTTTTATTTTTATATGTTAAAACACCAATGTGCGAAAGGTGTAAATAAATGAAAAGATTTGGTTTCAATTTCAAAATCATTTTATTGAAAATGTTTTCCTTAAATTAATTTCAGCTAAAAATTATACATTAATTAAATAAAACTATAATTAAATCGAATATAATAATCGATGTTTACGCGGAAAATTGTAACACGTTGTAAATAATTTTATATGTACAATCATATTTGAATACTACAAACTTACTCGTATGTTTAGGAACTAATTTTAGTAAGCCATTTTCTAACATTTTATGTAAATTAATAAAATATTATAGAAACATACAATATTTCAATTATAATTTTTTTTAATATTTCAATAATAACTATTATAATGGTATATAGTTTAATTAAAGTATACAAGGAATGTAAAGTTATACCAATTAACGCGTTTACTGCGGCAAGTAAAATCATACTGGTGCGGCGTCGGGCCTAAATGCGCCCCCAATATTTCCAGCAGTGCGTGGCAGGTCTTTTTAAACCCACCAGCATAACGATAGATTAAATTGCTATAACTTTGTGGAAACATAATGTATACATTTTATGTAATGTAATGTATACACCTGAGATAATCGTTTCGCATTAGCGAGAGGGACATAGTTTTCATCGTCCACCAGCTTAAGTACCGCGTCAGGTCGAAATCGGCCTGTTACGCAGTGAACGTGTTAAAAAATGTAAATTATTCCTTTAGAGAAATACGGAGATATAATATACAGTTTAGATAACATACGTTATATGTAAATAATACTATTTAAAGTAAAAATAGAAAGTTATAGATACTGCTTATTAGTTAATTGTTAATCAATAATCTATAATAAATTATTTGTTGCGTTTTAAAATGAAATCTTTATAAATCAGTTACTAATGATTATAAAGAAAATACTGTTCTAACATTTTAATATACTTATTGGTATCTTCAGTTAAATTCATATTTCACTGGAGTGGAGATAGCTTCTTTGATAAAAATGTTTTAAAAATATGAATTAAAGACGGCTTATCGAGTAAGAAATTAATTTGATAATGTCTCACAAAAGTCTAAACAGTTTAGTTATAAAAATAGTTTTTTTTAAATAATGTTATGAGATAATATTAAAATTGTTTCACATATGAATATATTGCGTGTCGAAAGTTGTGAACGCGAATGAGTGAGACAGACATATACGAATACATCAAGTGCGACAGAGATAGAAGATGTATCGACTCCCGCGTAGTTTACTGTTTGCTATTTGTTGCCAACTTCAAATAGTTTATTATTGTCGTGTTTTACAAAGCTAAATTCACTCCGGTCAAATAAAAATTGTGATTTACATGATATTAAATACTATAGTATATCTTATATTTAATTTTTTAACAATAAATTCGGTTTTTAATTCATTTAGATTCGAAATAATTCCTTTCTACATACCAAATAGAATACAAAAATTACGTTAAGAGTTTTAGAAACGATTTTTAACTTTCAATTGCATTGTTTTCCTTCTGAATTAGTAAAATTTTTATTCACTTTTCACTTAACTAACTTGAACAAATGTCTCTTTTTTAATAATCAGTTAAAACAATATTAAAACCTCTGTCGTTTAATTACTCTGTGGCTATATTAAATCTAAACATTTTGTGATAGTAATCCAGTTATTATTATTAATATATTGTACTGTGAGTAAAATGACGACTTTATAGTCTTTTACATATTATTTATATATTCTCGATATTAATATTGACTTCAAAATGTATAGATAAAACATCTATAAAGGCACGTTTGTTTCTAAAGTTGTTAAATAATAACTATTAGATATTTAATTATTTAATTGTATAAGAAAATAGAGCACCTCGTTTCCTATTTTCTATGTGTCATATCAATTAAAAATCAATTTAAATCTTTTTCGGTAAATTTTCTTATGATCTAACTCTCTGTTGGTCTCATTTTTAAAATATCCTATTATAATCATAACTACAGACATTTTTAAAATTAAAGAAAGTAAAATACTGAGAAAAACTCTTTCTACAGTTTTTAAAAATTATCAGCCTCCAAATAGTGATAACAATATCAAAACATAAAATCAAATAGTACAGATAATAATAAAAGATTAAAGCCTCTATGGGGTAGCTACTCTGTGCGTTATGATAAAAACAGTACTAAACAAAAATCTCTAAGTGTAATTACACTGAGGCGAGAGATATATTAAAAGAGACAAAAGTCTTGAGTAACTGGAATTTATCTATAATAGGCCTCTGACTACTCTATGGTTTATTGTAAGTCTCTGTTAATCTATACTAATATTAAAAAGAGGAAAGATTTGTATTTTTGGATGTATTGTAATATATCAAAAACTACTGTGAGAATTTTTTCACCATTAAAAAGCTATTATCACTGAGTAACATAGGCATATATTTTTTATTTCATGCGGGCAAAGTCGCGAGCAACAGTACTCTATAGAAATGTCTGTACCTTTAATTAACCTGTGCATAATTTTATTTGATGATGCCTCTGTTATGAACTACTCTGTGGAAACTGTTTAGTACTTTTGTAAGAAAATGCTATATTTCTGTATGGAAGCTACGCCAGCGGCATCCTGCACTGGCTGCAGTCCTCCATGCCGTCGCTGAACTCCTCGATCTGCAGCGTCATCTCGAAGAAGTTGTACTTCTCGTGCACCAGCCGCGTCGCCTCTTCTAGAACCTTCTGCGGGCTGACGCCGCTGCCTGTTATTGAAAATTCAATAATTAATATCTCAGCCTTTATAAAAAGATCCCGACTAAATAATGCGCGGTTTATACTAGGCCAGTACAGTTGGTCAGGAGCGCTCAATAACTGGACTGTCATTCAAATGGCAGATTGCGAACGATAACTGGCGCCAGTGAGTCCATACAATCTATGATTATCGCAATTGTCCAACTGTACTGGTCAAGAGTAATGGCGTAATACATATCATCGAACAAAAAAAAAAGAAAAACAAAGAGCATCGATAAAAAAGGAATATAAAAGGAAATATTAAGTGAGTATTGTAACGTACGTATGGCGAGGTGCGCGGAGAGCGCCGTCTTGTCCAGCGACAGCGCCCACATGCGCAGGTTGTGCACGCGCTGCACGCCGCGCAGCGACAGGAACGTGTTGGCCACCTCCTGGCACGATACAATGGGTTTTTTAATAAACAACAGCGTACAATAAAAAATACAACACGTAATATGAAGAATAAGCATAATATAATAATAAAACATAGTAAAACTATGGTGAATCAAATGAAAATTACACATCACGGAAAGTATAAATGAAAATGAAAAAATATTTAGAGTAATTAGTTGATAGATATAATTATGTGGTATTTTTTTTATATTATATTTTTTGATAGATTTATAGGATTGTGATTCAACGTCAGGATCAAAAGATATTTAAGGTTACTTTTCACAAAGATTATCTTTTCAATAAACTTTCAATTTCTACGATTGTCTTAGCTTGGTATGAGCATGTTATGAGGAGGGAAGAAGGATGTTAGTTATGAGTGTGGTACACCGGTAGATGGGGTTGCGTGAAAGGTGACATGATCAAGAAGGGAGACTGAGTTGACGTACGAGAGATGTGGACAAGAACCTGTTGCGTCACTACGAGAGTAGGATAAGGAGGAATGTCTGAGAATGTGAAGATAGTGGTGTGTAGAGGTACCTTGAAGTAAATGACGAGTGCGGCGACCAGCACGCCGAAGCTCTGCAGGAAGTCGCCGAGCACGTGTATGAAGGCCGCGCGCACGTTGATGTTCTCCGTGTGGGCGTGGCCGTGCGCCGCCCCCGCCCCCGCCCCCGTCGCCGCCGCGTGCGAGGACGCACTCTCCGCGTCAGAGTCCGTATTCCTCTCCTGTAAACAAATTAGAATAGAATAGAATATATATTGCCACAAAGAAGAAATTAAATAAACGGACTCATACTAAAGACATATCTAGGTGTTGATCGCGACTCACCCCCGTGAAAATTAAAAAAAAACCAACAAGTAGTCCATGTTTTCTTTCAGATTATGCTCTAAGTCTATGCCAAATTTCATAGAGATTCGTTCAGCAGTGAGGGTTCAAACTCTTACAAACGTCTGCAAATCCATCTTTTCGCATTTATATTATATTTTTTGATAGATTTATAGGATTGTGATTCAACGTCAGGATCAAAAGATATTTAAGGTTACTTTTCACAAAGATTATCTTTTCAATAAACTTTCAATTTCTACGATTGTCTTAGCTTGGTATGAGCATGTTATGAGGAGGGAAGAAGGATGTTAGTTATGAGTGTGGTACACCGGTAGTAGACCTAGAACGAGATGGGGTTGCGTGAAAGGTGACATGATCAAGAAGGGAGACTGAGTTGACGTACGAGAGATGTGGACAAGAACCTGTTGCGCCGGGAGTAGGATAAGGAGGTCGATGTGTGAAATGTGTGAAGATAGTGGTGTGTAGAGGTACCTTGAAGTAAATGACGAGTGCGGCGACCAGCACGCCGAAGCTCTGCAGGAAGTCGCCGAGCACGTGTATGAAGGCCGCGCGCACGTTGATGTTCTCCGTGTGGGCGTGGCCGTGCGCCGCCGCCCCCGCCCCCGCCGCCGCGTGCGAGGACGCACTCTCCGCGTCAGAGTCCGTATTCCTCTCCTGAAAACAATTTATAATAGAATAGAATATATATTGCCACAAAGAAGAAATTAAATAAACGGACTCATACTAAAGACATATCTAGGTGTTGATCGCGACTCACCCCCGTGAAAATTAAAAAATATAGCCTGTGTCACTTAGTTTTAACATAGATTTTTAATGGTTCAGGAAGTCAAAAATTGGTCCAGTAGTTTTTGAGTTATTCCAATATGTACAAAAACCCGAAAATACACACACATAAAACAAAAGAGATACAAAATATTATCTTAATTAATGAAAACAACAACATTTATACTTCTTCAGAAACTAACAGCTATTTTTGCTCACTGCTTACCTTGTTGTTGAGTACGGGGTTGGTACCGCCGTGTGTATGCCCGTGCCCACCGTGCGAGTGTCCGTGCTGGTGCAGCGTCAGGCCCATTCTGCAAACACAATACATTATTCATCATCACCAGCTCACTATACGTCCGCACTAAGGAATTTGGAGCCTGCACTAACTGGTGACTAGGAATTAGTAAACCACGCGCCAGCGTGTGTGGGTGTGAGCCACCACTGCGGATTGACTTCACACATATCTTTGAAATTCATCGCTGATATATGCAGGCATCACGATATACCTTCACCGTAAGAACGTCGGGTAAATTATGTACATGTGAAATTCGAAAATCACATTGGTACATGGCAGGATTCGAACCCACGACTTTGGATTACAAGTCAAGTGCTCAAACCCCTGAGCCACCAACGCTCACATTAGACATTAGATTAAAAATAGGAAAATAACTCCCAAGTAAAGAAAGAAGTAAGGAAGTGTTATCCATACATCAGGTTAACTGCGACGCCGACTGCGGAGGTGATGAGCATAACGGTGGCGTCAATCTCGAAGGTGTTGTATATGACGCGCTGCACCGCCATGTACACCAGCACGCCGGTCACCACCCAGATCAGCAGCACCGACGTCAGCGCACCTATCACCTCCGCGCGGTACCAACCGAACGACATCCTACAAACACACATCATTTTTTTATTCATAACTAAAGAAACGCTTGACCACGATTCCACCTAAACTGAACTAAGTGAAGACGCAGTCGAAGGATGGCACACGCAGGCTCAGTAAGTACCGATTCTTAAGATAGATCTCTACAACTGGCAACCAAGCTAAATTAAGTCCTTACTCTAAAGGGGGAATAGGAAGGGAAATAGGATGTAACAGAAGAGGAGATGCATAGGATGAGGGTAATCTCCTCTTTCTGTGCATCGTCTCCTCTATAAATCAAAGGTCTATGCAACTGCAATCGCACATATCTATGGACATCGATTGCTTTGCTATGTCGGCGAATTCTGGTGGCCGCTAGTTTTTGCCACCTTGTGATATAAAAACTTTATTCCACTTTTCCTTACTCATCATCATCTGAGGCACTACAGCCGCGGGTGGGCCTGGGCCTGGTCCAGTAAACTTCTCCAATTCTGTCTATATTGGGCCTTACTAATTATACTTTTCCTTACTCATCATCATCTGAGGCACTACAGCCGCGGGTGGGCCTGGGCCTGGTCCAGTAAACTTCTCCAATTCTGTCTATATTGGGCCTTACTAATTATACTTTTCCTTACTCATCATCATCTGAGGCACTACAGCCGCGGGTGGGCCTGGGCCTGGTCCAGTAAACTTCTCCAATTCTGTCTATATTGGGCCTTACTAATTATACTTTTCCTTACTCATCATCATCTGAGGCACTACAGCCGCGGGTGGGCCTGGGCCTGGTCCAGTAAACTTCTCCAATTCTGTCTATATTGGGCCTTACTAATTATACTTTTCCTTACTATGGAATTATTTTTTAAATTCTGGTGAGTTCTAGTTCAAGTTCGTATGGTTGACTTACTTTCTTGTCGCTGGCCGGCTGGCGACCCACAGTGAGAACAGCGAGATCATAAAACTCGCGAAGTCTGTGAGTAAATGCGCCGCGTCCGTCGCTATCGCCAGGCTGTTTGATATGTACCCACCTACAAGATTACGTTTATTATACAGGGTGATTCTTAACGGACAGAGCTTGTGATCCGTCAGTTAGGAATCAACCTGTATATCGTCGTCTACTGCATACAATACGCCATACATTAGTAAAATCTGTTCAAGAACCTCTGTATGTGGGGTTACATAACGTCATCCAGACCGAGATTCCAGTCGTTTCCTTGTCATTATCTGCACCACGTTCACTTTATCTTTCTATACCAGTAACTTATATCTTTCTTTTCTTTTTTTAAACATTAGCTTTGTTATGTTATTGATCACGTAACAATAACTTATCAGTAACTTATAATACAACAATACACGAGCCGGTCCAAACAATTAGGTTTACGATTACGATTCTTGAATAAGACATTGTTTTAAATCGAGTAACAATAATCGATTAGGTCAAGCGTTGCCGAATGCATTGGTGTGATACACAATTGTATTTGATAATAGGGAAATACTGTAGCATTCAAATCAGTTAAGATTAGCTCTCACGTTGGTTGATGATGGTATGAATTCTTTTTATATAGAATGTCAGCGATGATGGTATGAATTCTTTTTATATAGAATGTCAGCAATCACATATTTATGAATAATCATATTTTATAATCCTACACTAACACGCTTTAAGCTACATTTTTTATGCTATTAAACTTAGGGGGTTTATAAATTGAAAAAAAAAAATCTGCGAGAAAGATTCAAAAACAACAAACTAATATCACGAAGGAATCATGGTTGCCATGGTTACCTATCTCAGACAATAGCAAGGGCCTTTGTCATTAGAGCATTTAATTTTTGTCAATTGAAATGATTACGGAATTTAAACAATAAAATAAAGTTTTCAATGTCATGCGGATGAAGCCGCATAACAACAGCTAGTAAGCAACAAGATAAGATGCAACCGTTATTCATGAAGGTTACTCAGACAAGACAGCAAACATCCTGTATCTTTTATTCAGTTTCAACACGGCAAGGTGTTGCAATTTAAATATTGGTATTTACAATGTGGTACTTACCGACAATTTCTCCTATCATAAATATAACGCAGAGTATACTCGCAATGATGAGTTTTCTCCGCGCTCGCTTATCTATGTCTTCGTTTCGAGATCTATGGCAATGTCCTGGAAAAAAATATAAGTCTTTCTTACTGTTCAATAATCAGAAATACCGATGGCTTGTGAAAGGCAGATGTACTAACATTTGCACAGCCCTGACATTCTCCATTGTTCGGACGGGAATAACTCACGACTTCAGCGGTATTTATGTTTCCAATATGACAAAGATATCAATAAGTGTACCGGATTCGTTGAAGATTATCAATGGCTACAAAGGTAGAGGAAGACCGAAGTATGGATGGATTGTGTGAAAGAGGATAAGCTTAAGAGAGTGAATTCAGATATGACGGCTGATAAAAATGTATGGAAGAGCAGCATACTGTGCCGACCCTCCGTAGGGGCAAGTAGACAATAGACAAATGTTTCTTAGGTTTCTTATTGGAGTTTGTAAAAAAATTGCGTGTCTAGTGAAATTGGTAATATACTGAATACTGACTATCGGCATCAGTGATGCTGCCGTTGTGGTGGCCTGAGCCTTCAGGGTCCGTCTCTGTGCGCTCGATGACCGCACAGCAGCCGGTGCTAGGGTTGCCATGCACGCAGTAGATGACGCGGCGGCCTCGTGCTGGCGTGCCTGTGCCAGTGCCGTACGACGCCTTTCCATCTTTGAAGCTGAAAAATATAATATTTAATTGTTATAGTCTTTTTTGAAGTTTTTGAAGTCGTTTTCTTTAATATGTTGTATAAAGTATGGGTTGAAAGTAGTATGTTTATATTTGTAAGAACGGAATAATTCAAAGGATAAAGGCGATGTTTATTATTCCAGGTAGACGGTATTGTGTGCAGTTCATCGCTGCGCAGCGATTTATGATTCTATGGATTTTTAGGGCTGTCACATACAGGCTTTGTTAAATAGATTAAACTCTAGATGGACTTAAATATTTAAGAATATGCTAAGTGTAGTTTACTGCAAGTTCTAAATTGTATGCTAAGAAATGTGATGCAGTAGGGTTACCTCACAATTTCATTTACATCAAGATACTAAATAGTGTCAGCCCTAATCAAATTGATGTCGGTGGTACGTAGGCCGACTGGACTATCTAACTAAATTACCGTGTTTACAGCAACACGAGGCAGTACAATAACATTACAAATTGAATTTGATAAGATAATCTGTTTGTTTGAACAGTAGACGAATAAAAATATTAACTTATAGACAGTAGTCAGAATTATTATTATTATTATTGTGCGTTAATCATAATAACTGAAATAAACATATATTAAGAAGATGCATAAAGCCCAATGAAAAGAAGAAAATGAAACCTAGACTTCGTAAATGTATTTGGCACGTTTTTTCTAATAGCATTGTAATTGCAAACAAAGGTTCCGTTATAAAACACAATGAGCAATGTTCAGTGCAATCCGGTCATCCTAAGATTGAGAATATAATTAGCATATATTAAAAACATAATCTATTCTAAGGTCATTAACCCAAGAAATAAAACGACATCTAAACATTTGGATTACTTCTACACTAAAAGAAGTTTCAGATATAATTGCTAAGGGAGACTTAGCTTAAATATTAAGAAAAATCTGCACCAAGACAAAGATTAAGGTGACCATTAAAATACTAGGTTCTTCCACTGTTTTGTATCTCGATGAAATTAGACTACTGTTTGGAATAACCTTATTCGCGAGGTTCTTTTTAAATACCGCGAGGATGGTTCGAGGAAAATTCTTAGTTATTGAAAGAACATTAATATAACTGTAACAAGCGTAATTAACTTAAAACACTCAGAGCTACAGATCCCGCCAGAATGGCGCGCTATTCCAATATGTCTAATGACATTGACAGCTGTCAGATAGGGACGGGACGTCTATGCCGACAATCTAGTGATGCGCCAATCCTACAGAGCAGTACTAATTTTCTTCTTAACATTACATATTATTTTCTACTTACTGCATTAGCCGGGTTTGTCAAATAACTAACAACGGGAGCAATGACAGCTCTGAACAGATGACGGCTGTACAATGATTGTACAATTTGAATTCGTCTCAAGAGTATCAAGAGCCGGTTAAGTGGCACTTATGTGTTACGAGATTACATTGTTTTGTCTAAGCGTAGCTAATTTTGTTAAGTAAATTATATACAATGAATGTAGCTGGTTATTAACAGATTAAACTTTTCATCATAGGATCTCAAATACTAAACACATGACATATTTTATAAGGAGAAATATTAAAAATATCGATAAATAACTGCAAAGTTTACCCATCGCCTTTCTGGTACAGAACCCTATTTTTTAATGCAGTGTACTATAACAAAGTATGGAATAATAAGTAATTAGTCTCAACGTCGATCGAGAATTAACTATATACTATCTTATCTAATCAAGACCTCAGAACCTTGTGCATGTTAACCGATTGGTGACAATTTAACTATAGTACATTTGTTACATAGTATTTTATTCCTAAAGGTGTGTACAGCACATCTTATCAGCTCCTGGTATCTCAATTTTTGTTATTAGAGCGAGATGAATGTATACGTTAGCCATAAGTGTGACAGATACAGGATATGCTGCGTATAAACTTCTAATTAGAGGGTCTATCATGATCATTGTGACAATAACTATAGTGATAGTGTATTCGTAACATCATTGACAAAAGTACAACGAGATTTGTTGGTGAACTTTACGTCCGAAAGCTGCACAGTTCTAAATACAAATTTTGTCGATGATATTACGAAAACGTTCTCACGATTGTTCATAATAAGTCATTTTTACATCGAAATACGTAGAATCTTCTAGCAATTTATCACTACGGTACAACGATGGTCGTGGTCATTTATTAAACGTATGAATTAGCTAAGTCATTATTACAATTAACCCTACCAACCTATTAATATAATAGTGTACCAACCCACCAAAAATAGTATTCTAGATATGAAAAAATGTATGCCAAGGATATTGCTTGCCGGTAGAATTTAGAGTACGAAAAAACATAATGTCATAACAATAGTTATCAGTGTATGTTGTAATAACGTTTTATTATCAGATATTAATACGTGATTAGCAATTTTTAATTTAATGCGTTATACACAAGTCATTTTTAGCATTCCTTGCCTTTCCTAACATAAGTAAGTAAAGTTTTTTCTACATGGAAACACCGTGACATTGAAGTTTCTATTGAGTCAAACTCGACCGCAATTCAGCGATATAAATGTGATAATAGTGCGTACAAAAAAACATTTTCTCACGATATTGTTAGACCTTGGTTCAATAATAATTTTACAGAATACGTGCAAACCAGTAAATCTTATACCCGAAAGTGTTATCAGACAAAAAGTGGACGAACACGATATTAATAGTTGCCCCAATACGTTAGAGAAAAAAAAATCGCTCCGGATATTTGATTTCTTTTTTTTTATAATAAACGGCGGCAAACGAGCGGTGAGAACACCGAGGTGGTCAACGACGCCTATGGACATTCGCAACACCAGAGGAACTACAGATGCGTTGCCGGCCTTTGAGAAAATACCCAAAGTACCAGCGTTAGACCGAGGGCTGTAGACAGAAAGGGGAGTCACATGTCTGCAAATTAGTCTCACATATCTCTAAAGTATGGTAAAATAATCGCCGAATAACTCGCGACCAGGGCATTGGGTAGTGTTAAATCCGGTATTGAATATTTATCTCTTGATAAGGTATTACAATGAATTCTCTGTTACTATCGACCCACGTTTAACCCTATTTCCTGTCGTCTTCACCGTTGCGGCGACGCGGTCACTCAACTATTTATGTCGAAAAACAACCGCCAGCGGTTATCTGATATCACGATAGTAATATTTTTATTGCCTTATCTACTACTGATAGGTAAAAATCGGTGCCTATTAATTTGATCATAGAGTAATCGGATCATAGAATCACTTAATGTAAATGCATGATTATTGTCTATCTGTCTTCTATACATACTCGTATAATAAAATTGGAGTGTCTGTTTGTAATATCAAAAAACTTTTCGGGAAGATGATGTATTTGCGTTGCTGATAACTAAAATCACATTTAATTTTTTTTGTCCGTCTGTCTGTCCGCAAGCCGCGTTTGTACCGCGTAATTTTTGAAACGGCTGGGCCGATTCCGACCGGACTTTCACTGAAGGGTAGCTGACATAGACGGGCATATTATAGGCTACTTTTTTGACCGACTTCCCAAAAGAAGGAGGTACTCAATTCGTCCATATGTTTTTTTTTTTTTTTTTTTTATGTGTGTTACGGCATAACTCCGCCCCTGGTAGACCGATTTTGAAAATTCTTTTTTTATCCGAGAGGTAGTGCTTGCAGGTGGGTCCCATTTTTTTGTTTGATTTTTGGAGTCAAAGACTACGGCGTAGTTAAATAGTTTAGCTCAAAATTGCGTGACGAAATTTGGTGTCTTTTTTGCTTTCTATGCTTACGTAGCCTAAACTATAAGACCTACATAAAAATGATGTATGAAAGAATTGTAGGTCATTCAATTAGCTGAATTAAAGTCTGCGATAGCATATATCTATCTATTAAGGTTGTCGCACAATAACCACTTTTTTCATTAAAATTTCGATCAAAATCTATACCCCACTTTCAACGCTATTACTCGTGTTCGGTATGAATCCTTATCCAAATAAATATGTTTTCACGATAGAGTATTATATGAAGATCATAATTGCCTTTTACAGTACGTAATTCTGTGCAAGATTCTAGAAGTTATCAAAATATTAAAACTCACGGGCAACAGCGGCGCGTGGCCGCACCGAATTATGAGTGAATGATCGCAACGATGTATTAGTTCTTTACTTAATTTCTTAGATAATCGATTTAGATAACTCATTATTTGTTTGAAAGCTAGTGATTATCATACTGCGATGTCTAGATTCACTAAAAATCGAGAAATAAATAAACTTTTTAATAACAAACAAAACCGACTTCCAAACAAAATACACTAAAAACAAAATCTTCTCAAAAAACAGTACACTAAAAAGTAACGAAATAATTACTTGAAAATAGTAAACCTCCCTTATTGTAGCTGTTATGTCTATATTGTACAATTATTATTACTTTGAAGTCGGTGTCAGTCATTACTAAAAACGTTACTATACTTTCAATTGTCAATTGTTATGGTAAAAATGTAGAAAACCTTACGTAGAAATATCACTGCATATACCTCGGCTGACACCGACATCAAAGTAATAATAATTGTACAATATAGACATAACAGTCACAATAAGGGAGGTTTACTATTTTCAAGTAATTATTTCGTTACTTTTTAGTGTACTGTTTTTTTAAGAAGATTTTGTTTTTAGTGTATTTTGTTTGGAAGTCGGTTTTGTTTTTTTTATCTTAATATTACCTGGACGAAGACGCGGGCAACAGCTAACTAGCTATTAACTATTAAATAAATTTCTGATACCATTTTGTACTCGGTGTTCGGATGACTAATAAACATGTCTATAGAGATGATATTTTTAAATAATGAGTCTACGCTACTTTACTACACTGTGTCAATATGTTTTGTTAATGGGAGTTCAAGTGAATTATCCGTTGCGTTATCGATATTAGTGTATCTCGTAAGTGGTGCTTTTGAACCACATTTTACATTATCTGCCATCGACATTGTCACACATAGAAACCACTTATAGTTTTAATTATTTCAAAAGTTTAAACACATACACATACTTAGTTAGTTTTAAAATTATAACGTACTAGCTTATGCCCGCGACTCCGTCCGCGTGCAATTAAAAAAAAATCAAATGTGAGTAGCCTATGTGTTCTTCCAGACTATCATCTACATCTATACTAAATTTCATCGAAATCCGTTCAGCCGTTTAGGCTACAAACTCTAACAAACATCCATCCATCCATCTAAACTTTCGCATTTATGATATTAGTATGATCTTTTGAAATCCTTATGGGATACAATTTTAATTTAACCATTCTGTGGTTTATGAACATTTTACTCAGGTAGTAAAAGTTATGCACAAATTACACGTTTTACGAGTTTCTTTTTTTATGATAAGAAAATAGAAATAAAATTTTCGTTCAAAAATTCATATATTCCTATTGACGTTATAACGACAAGTTTGTTGGTTTTTACAAATTGTAGTAATCATTTTAAATCTTTCATTAACAAAGTTTACTGTTCATAACTTCATTGCAATCTTGATAAAACGAATAGGAAAAGTGAATCACAATTGAATTTGATCAAGAAACGTATGGCTATGAAGAAAATTAGTTTACCTTATGAAGTGTTTATGCTATTAACAAATGTAACTATGAGAGAAAACATAAAGATGTAACGAGAGATATACTGGCAACTTCTGTTGGAGTTCATATAACACCATGAGCTCTGGTTGCCTTAAAAAGCACTAAAAGGTAGCGACAGTTTAATGCAGATAAAAAAATGTATTTGGCTTGCCATTGAAATTACAGCGCATAATGATTTCATAACCATCGGCGGCGCAACAATTGCACTCAATGCATCGATGGCCTTGCCCAAGGACAGATTACATTGACGCGTTTGTCATCGGTTTGGGTAAGCGACTGTCAAAAGTTTGACAATTTGCGGCTATCGTACATCACGCAATGCGTCCTTGAATGTTAATAACCGTTTCCTTTTTGAGTAATCTTACTTATTTTAGACTAGCTTTCGCTCGTGACTCCGTCCGCGCGGAAAAAAAAACAAATGCAAGTAGCCTATGTGTTCTTCCAGACTATCCTCTACATCTATATCAAATTTCATCGTAATCCGTTCAACCGTTTAGGCTACAAACTCTAACAAACATCCATCCATCCATCCATCTAAACTTTCGCATTTATAATATTAGTATGATTGTATGTTCCTAGATCTCGGTGAAGTTTGGTATATAGAACATAGACTGGGAGAACACACCACTACCTATCTACAAAGTCGCGGACAACAGATCGTTTTATTTTATTGTTGAAATTGTATTGGGGAATTAATAAACTATAGCTATACATTGATATAATCATCAATTTTAGCAGAGAAGTATTTTGGGATAAATATGTTAAGCGAGATGATTGTGGCCTATTTTCTAGTCCCTTTTTTCGAGTAGTAATTATAAGGCGCATGAAAAATTTGCTATATGATAACAATGCGTTCAATACATTATTTAATAATAAATAATACAGATACACATATATTGTTGGATTTGAATATGAAAAGACAATGTGTCTCTTATCTTTTAGACAAATATATTTAACCTAAATTTAATAGTCTGTAATAATAGTGAGAAATGAAATCGAGTTGTGTCTTTGTATTTGAATATAACTTTGGTAATGCATTTACGCTTTCTGATTTTATCATTACTTTCTCATGAGGGTCTCGGAGACGCAATGGCACCCACATAGACTGAGACGATATAAAGAAGACGAACGACAAGAGATGGATTCGATGTATTGATAAAATGATGTTCAAGGCTTAATTTTATTCATCTAGAGGTCGGTAAAGGCACTCAGTTTTGACAGTGTTAACTGAAGTCAAACTGTACAGTTAAATCCGAACGTCTGTAGTAAGCTTCAAAAATGATTGTACACAAATAACAATAAACCCGACAGAATAGATCGATGCCAGTATCCTATAAGAGTCTTTTAATATTGAGTTAAATTAGTTAATTTATATGTAAAGTTTTGAATATAACGTAAAAATAAACATAATATCTAAACTTACAGCACTAATGGTTTTTCTTCGTTCATTTCCCCGTAAAACATCCGAAAACAAATAAAAAAAGTAACCACACACCCTAACAATCACTAATAATAAACTATCCGCAACGAATTACTTTTAAATGGTCAATAATCTTTTGATTAATTCCAGGTCAATATCCTAAACACACTGTACACCGAATTGTCTAAGCAATAAACAGCATTAATTAATTACTAGACATGTCAAAGTGTGACGTTAATTTGACTAGTGCTAGTCACAGTCAATCCGTGAAGCAGGAAGCGGTACAAGTCAAGTCTGAGGACGCACTAAATCGAACCCATCGAATTTAATGTTATCTCCGAAGCGACTATCGCAGGGCGCTCCTTAACTTCACATTAGTTGATAAGGACACGATGCGCAAATACTACCGACTATGTGATAAACGTGGGGTGTTATTACAATAGTTATCGATAAAATGTCACATTCAAAAAATTGGTTGCGAATTCCTGGATCCTATTAAACCGGTCTCGAGATCTGTTTTTAATATTCCCATACCGAGGTTGCCTAAATATTCGATTTTATTTATTTGTGTCTAGCTATACGATGTATAAAATTAATAATAATATTATTTCTTAAGTAATCGATAAAATATCGCATGATATTACAAAAATGCAATAAAACACTTTACAACTTTCACACATTATTAACTGCAAATTCATCCCACCGTTTAAAAATTTGGTCCAACACCAAAACCAATAACGTTGGTTTAATAATTAAAATCTCATTTATTTCATTTAATTATCTCGAACGATACAGTAATAGACCCCACGTTGATTCTATGCATGATATAAAGTCGCACATCGCGTACATTAAATAGACGTATCACAATTATTTATGTCAGTAATAACTAAACATTTGCTAGTATAAAGTAATGTAATATTTAAATTGAATAAAACAATATTGCATATTTGCCATGTGGTCGTTGAAAAAAAGCCGTGAGTGCTGGCATTTTACTATATTTTATATATTTATATAAGCTAAGTATTAGGAATTAGGATGATTTTACAAATTTTCTATACTACAATCCCCCGCGATGTAAATAACTGATTTTAAATACTTCGACTTGTGACAATATGTCACAGTAAATGGCCCTTAAAAATTCTAGGTTCAAAATGTAAAAAAATATATAGTTCAATACTCACGAAGAGTATGTCAATTCCTATAAACTTAGACATCAAATTGCTATTTCTAAGGAACAATGTAATTCTTCTTCGAATTAGTTCCAGTATCAGTATCGTCAGTTACTAACGGTTGTCAAGCGCTTCCATCCAATGATAATTGTAATGCAACTCTCATTGTAGCTATGACCTTTGTTGTTCTGCATACAACATATGCTTAGTGATATCGAAGCAGAACACAACTGTATATACCTTTTTATCTATACTATTATAATAAAGCGTAAACACACACTACTTTGTGGCGTAGGATGTCAGCAATCACAGCATATTTTTGAATAATTATTTCTTTAATAAAAAGCCCTACACTTACGACACGCTTTAGGCTATATATTTTCACGCTATTAAACTTAGGGGGTAAATAAATTGGAAAAAAACCTTCATGTCGGAAAGGGACCATAAACTAAAAGCTGCCAACATTAAGGAATCAAGGTTACTATGGTAACGGTAATCTTGACATTTGCAATTGAGAACTTAACAAAGGTAAACAATGAAATAACGTTTTTATAATTACATGCGGATGAAGTCGCACGGGAACAGCTAGTTGACTTTATAACATAGGTATTGCAACTACGACATTTAGTGAAGAATTAAAAGAACTAATAAACTACCACTGATCATCATAAGACACAAGCTGTGTTATGCGTAGTTCACACTTGGACAGTAGCGCAGGCCAATGGATTGTATGATCTCAATGGCGCCAGTGTTCACATCACACTAGTTGAATTCCCAGTCTAGTTATTAAAGCTACTGTCTAACTGTACTGGACAAGTGTGAACTCGCATTACACCAAAAAATACTAGTTTCAACTCTTTAATCGGCGCTGACTGATATTATGGACGTCAACGTGGTCCGATTTCAAAAGCGGGCCTATACCTTTGACACGATCGCACAACTGTTGTGCGATTGTCGATTGTTTCGCTGCCAATTCAACTGTTTAGTTGCACAACCAAGTCGAGTAGTGTGCGCACCTCTATATAAGCTGATAAGAATCAAAGCAAGACTGAACAACTTTTAAATGATATCCAATTGCAATGTATTTCAAATATGGAACACAAATAACCGTCTATTTCAGCTCAAACCTATTTAAATGAGCAGGATAGTTGACCGTTAGTGACACTAAACGTGTCGCATCCAATGGCAGAGATAAGGTGAGCAAACAGAAGTAAGCAGGATGTTGGCGAGTACTCACTTATCTAAGACAAATATTTGACCAACGGTAGGTACTGGCCAGATTGGACCGAGTCCATTCATTAGTATTGTTATTTCATACTAGCGGTATACGGTTTCGCACGTGTTGGGATTTATTTTTAAACATTAAAAAAATAGCCAATGTTACTCAATTATTTATGTGGCGTTTAATTTCGTTTATTTTTTTTTCATTATTTTTAACCAAATTAAATATGTACAGTCAATAAAGTAACCTATTCAAAGTTAAGTAATTTTATTTGGTAGTCGTGCGTAATTCCCTATTTCTTATGACCAAAAATATTCGTTTAACACATTCATATACGTTGAATAAATAAAATAAATGTAGATGGTTCTTGGTACGTTATATTAGATAAGTTAATACATACAGATATGGCGAAAGAGTTATGTTACGTAATTTCGAGAAAAAATATAGTTTCTAATTTTCTTTTAAAGTTTCTAGCGTTTAAAAAGTCCTTGTACTTAGTAATTTTATTTACCGTCCATTTTTTTTGTTAAAAAGGTGGTATTACTATGTATAGACTTTTACCACAGATAATACTATACTATTGCGTAACAACGCTAATCTTTTTAATAGCGCGCATATTTAATGATAAAAAAATTATATGATATGTAAACAAAGATTTTCCCACCGTTTCTGATACGCGTATACCGCACATAAATGCTAATTTACATGTTTTTCAGCATGACGTTTTGAAAGAAAATATTCACAAGTAGCTTTTGCCCAAAACTTCCGCGCGAATTAAAATACCTACTATCATAGAATAGGTAAAGAAAAAAAAATATTTTGAATATGAATAAAAAAATGAAAAAAAAAATTACACATGCAGTTTACTTTAATATTAAAATGTTGTTTAAATATGTTTTTGTGTCAATGATAAATTATAACTAAACAAAAAGTATGCATTGAGGATTTGTGATAAGAGAATGTGGTTAATGGTGTGTTGCTAGGTCAATGCAAAAATAATTGTAGATATATGGCAAATTGAAAAAAATAAATAAAAACATGTCTAGATTTTACGATTCTAATGAATACGACCGCCATTTTAGCAAAAAGGTAAAAACTAAAATTGTGACAATTTAGGATTTTTTTGTAATTGTACAAATAGTATACCCATAATGTTTTTTCGTAGTGCAATTCGCTATTACGAACAGCGCAAACTAGAAGCTTCGATTTGATAAGTATTGTGAAGAAAAATTAAAGCTATAACTTTCTTAGACTCCTCATTAAAAAATAAATTAAAAATATCTAGTTAGTTAATATCCTTTTCACTAGCTAGGGTGCGTTTACTTTTTACTATGACAATAATAATTAAAAAAAATTTTCAAAAATTAAAATGTTTTACCCTAAAATATTTTACTAACTTCCCTAAATTAATCCCTAAATACATTGCTTTCATTTAATAATTTACATAAGGCAAATAAAGCTAGGACAGTTATTAAAGTTTATTAATACCTGTTTACAATAAAAATAAAAGTGATAAATCAAAAACATAATGAAACTGAAATAATAATTGAAAACACATTTGAAAACATTATTATTACAACTTTCCATGTTTTCATTTAATCTTTCAACATAACCAGCTGGCTAAATATAATCATTGTTTTTAAAAAAAAATTAATTAGTCCACTTTCAATAATTAAATGACATCTACTTACTACAATTTTATCCATGTTTTTGTTTATTGTATTGTAAAAATTCCAAACACAAATATTGTAAGCGCACTGCAATTCTTATTGGATAATTCTGAAGTTTTCTTTTTTCTAGAAAATTCTATATCTGAGTTCAACCAACATTTTGAAAAAAGAATTATTTTTGACTTTGAATATTATAGTGAGATGACAGCTCTGTTACTGGTCAAATAACAATTTTGTTTTATTAAATTAATTTCGAGGAAAGAAAAAATGCCCTTGGTTAATTAAATGTTTTTAAATTCTCCATTTTAACAAAATGAAATATTTTGTGCTATTATTATATTTTAATTAGCACAGTACTAATACATTTAAAAATTTAACACAAGAAACGACAAATGGATGATTATTTTGTATTATATTTAAAAATACTGGTGAAAAGTATTAAATAGTTAAACTTACTTGTTTATCGTCTGTGAACCTTGATTCATAATTTTGTTCTTGATTAGACAGCTGGGGGTTTCAGATTTATCCGTCACGTACTGTGCCTCCACATCTTCCAAGATCGCAGCTCGATCTGCATTTGTTTGGTTCAACTTATCACTAGACAAACTTTTAGATCTATACCTAGCGTTCAATGGAACTAATGTTTTATCACCGAATGTGCCACTCAAACCGTTCAATTTAGTGTCGTTTTGAAAATTATCGTTCATTATTTTAGATGACATCTCGAAATAAACAAACACAGCGCATGTACGCGAACGTCAACGTAATGTCAATCTTAACTTCGCCGAGCAACTGACGGTTGCGAGCAGAAACCGAACGTTTTGCCAGCGCCCGACGACGAATAAAACAAGGCTACTCGGCCGAATTAACAACAACACCGACACCTCGTTATATTTATTAAGTTTTTTCTATATTTAATTTAGGCGCATAGCTCTCTGTGACGTTTGTTTGGTTAAAAAATTGGTCTGTTTATTTCAATGTCGGAACACTCGGAACGCAAACAAGAGTGACGGCGAAATCGATTCTATTGTAATATAAATTGAATACATTGCGAGCGGTCAATAATACGAAACAATAGCTGGTCAATTCAATGCAGGGAATATTAAAAACTAAGGAAATAAAGGTGGCAGTCCAAAAAAAATAGGAAGTATGAATAGGATTCTCCATTTATTTCTTAAATATTTTAAATTTAATTAAGCGGCACAAATGTTCAGTGTGACAAAAAGTTCTATTTACAAAAACATATTTAGATCATTAAATTAATACACTTACCTTAATTTCAAGTTATTTAACTAGAAATTCGTTTGAATAATGAAGATATTGATAGTTTAAATGCAACGACGACGTAGTTTTCGAGGCTGTATACTTAACCTTTGCTGTACGCGTACTGCTTTTTAATATACACTAGTTTCTCGCATCTGATATACTAAGGCTTGTCAGATATTTTCTATCTACCCACTATAAAACACTCATTGACAACTTTATTGATTAATCCTACAGATTATATAACGTAGATGACACAGTATTTAGTCTGTATTATTTACATCTAACCTAAAAATCGTCTACACCGATTTAAATCAGTCTTTATAATAAATCCTATAATTTTAGAATACAATAAAGTTATCAAATCGTCATGGTCCACGCTATTATACAAATAATACATGTTGTTTTATAAATTAGTTATGCATCATTATTTGCACAACTCTAGAGCGACTATGAGCGACTAGTGACGTTCTGTGCATTTTATTATAAAAAAAACGCTTACAACTTTTACATTTTGCGTAATCTGTGCAATTAATTTCATATTTAGATAATCATAATCCACTTAGCCATAGTTCATATACTGTGAGATCTGGATTTGAGTATTGTTTGTGCTTTTATCATTTAGGCGTGATTGTTTTATTCTTAGTATATGTTAAGCAGACGGCAAGTGGCCGATCACAAGGCATTAGCAGTACTAGTATCGTATTGTATTATCTGTGGCATTAATTAATTTTGCGTGGCATGTGCCGAAGCCGCGCCGACCAATCACACGTGATCGGATTTTTGACGCTTGGCAATAAATAATGATCGTTCATTTAATAAATGTTATGTGAAACATTGCTGTGAATAATTTAAAATACAATGTCAATATTTTAAGTTCGAGAATTTTTAATTATCGGTTAATTAACATACATATAAGTTAAATATAATAAACAAAGTATTGACAATGAATTGATGAACAGACGTTCTTTTTTCTTCTGGATCTTATTGATTAAAACTTCATTTGCAACTAGCATTTGTTGAAACAATTTATTGTTGTAAATATTTTCATCATATTTATAACTTCACCAAACCATCATTCATAAGTTTAAAATATTTCATCATGTTAGTATATTCAATTCTTATCAATGTTTCGGAAGGATCTAGAGAGTTCTATCATGTTACAACATAATAAAGGTGAATTACAAGGAAATTCTACGCTACGATGTAGTATTGCTTATGAATCAATCATTCAGCCAACATCGTTATCTCGTATTTACACATCACACTCGGCAACCGTCTGCTATCCTGTCATTACACGCACAAACAAGGTTACATTGAAACAAGTTTAGGTTGGGTTAACATCCTCTTAACCGCCGTCTTCCATTACCAACAATTACTATAACATAGTAACCATTATTACACATAGCAAAAATACACTGTTTAATACAACTCTAACAGCTATGAGCGTTTTACTCGTGTGCAGCTTTGCCGATGGCGTTGCATAACTCAAAGATCAAAGAGTAACTTCTGCACAGATGAGCGCAGGACGAAGTCGTTAATAGAAAGGGCAGTCATTGAAAACCTTTTGTACACGTCTAATAATAATATCGATAAATATATGAATAGGAATAACTAATCATTTCTCCGTGTTATCCGCAGAAGACAAAATAGTGCCTGATTTTAGTGATAACTTTCCACGGCCTAATTGTTCCTTCGTGATCGCACAAAAACTATGTTTAGTCGAGGAAAAATTAACGCATTAAAGTTAAATAGTTACTAAGTTCGTTCCTTAGTGTAGGTATAATAAGATATCTTGATGATACAAGTAAACTTTAGTTTGGAATGTCGCATCGTTATAAATGTAGGTCGAATTTGGTATAATTTGCACATTGCGTGAATCGTATAATCTCCAACATAGATTCTTAGTAAAAATATGTGTTGTGTGAAATACGTATTACATATTGTTGAAGTTTAATGATATAGTTTACACAACGTTACCGTTTCGCGGTATCGTTACAAAACAATGTGCGATCGCGTGTCTTTCTCTATAAATGCACACGAATAACAAAACTGTTATTCCTATGTGACAGGGTCGTATGTGAAATATTATTTTGGAAATAATCCATACTAATATAATAAAGCGTAAACACACTACTACGTAGCGTAAGATGTCAGCAATTACAGCATATTTTTTAATAATTATTTCTTTATTAAAAAGCCCTACACTTACGACACGCTTTAGTATATACATTTTCACGCTATTAAACTTAGGGGATAAATAAATTGGGAAAAAACCTTCATGTCAAAGGAACCATAAACTACGAGCTGCCAACATTAAGGAAGTAAGGTTGTGATAACATTTATTTTGACATTTGCAATTGGGAATTTCACAAATGTGAATAAAGTACAGTTTTTATAATTTCATGCGGAGGAAGCCCCACGGGAACAGCTAGTAATTATGATAAAGATTGCTTATGTCACATATAACTCAGTTACCGTCCATGACGTGGAAGCTTTAAAGTACTGTATAAGCATTTACCAAGATAGTGCGTACTAATCGAGCATATTTTTATAGCAAGAATATAAAAATCCTGGCTTGAGGGCGCTTTGATCGTTTTTATTACATACATGACGTTCCTAGGTACGCAAAGAAATTAGTTGCATATTTTTCCGCAATATGGCAACAGTTTTAATTGAAAAAATAAATAAATGAAAGGAGTGAGGTTTTATATACATTATAAAGAGGAAAGATTTGTATTTTTGTATGTATTGAAATAACTCAAAAACTACTGGGCCGATTTCAAAAATTTCAGTCAAAATCAGTGAGTAACATAGGCAATTTTTCATTATTTTTCAATTTCACACAGACGAAGTCGCGAACAACAGCTAGTATTTTATAAAATTCAATCTTACATGTAATGGAAAACCTTAGTGTAACCGTACTCACTTTTTTTTTTAATTCCACGCGGACGGAGTCGCGGGCGAAAGCTAGTAATATATACAACAGGGATTCCAACGGAGTTCTTTAAAACTAACTGAAATATTCTGAAAATCACAAGCCGCCACTATTTTGTTGTCACGCATTTAGACACAATAAGGGTATTGTGTTGCCGTACTGCCGTGTCTATGCGTCATATGTTTGCGAACTGTCCTCGGGAAAACGGCGTTGATAATTTGACAGATGTGTATCAAAATTGACAAAAAAATGTATTTTTTTTTACACTTTTCACATTTGTATAGTTGACAACTGTTTTTCATTGTATTACTGTTTCTTTGTTATAACAATATTTGTTATGGCCTTGTTGGTCATGGTATAAAAGAGGTTAGAACCGGCACTGGATATCATACTTCATAATCATACTAATATTATAAATGCGAAAGTTTAGATGGATGGATGGATGGATGGATGTTTGTTAGAGCTTGTAGCCTAAATAGTTGAATGGATTTAGATGAAATTTGGTATTGACGTCGAGGTTAGTCTGGAAGAACACATAGGCTACTCACTTTTGTTTTTTTTAATCCCACGCGGACGAAGTCGCGAGCGAAAGCTAGTTATACTATAAATGCGAAAGTTTAGATGGATGGATGTTTGTTAGAGCTTGTAGCCTAAATAGTTGAATGGATTTAGATGAAATTTGGTATTGACGTCGAGGTAAGTCTAGAAGAACACATAGGCTACTTACTTTGTTTTTTTTTATTAATACCACGTAGACGGAGTCGCGGGCGAAAGCTAGTTCTTTATAATGTAAAAAAAATATGTTTTACTAATTAATATAACTATAACTCTTTATTCGCGATAACGCGTCATTTATGGGCAAAAGAAATGTAGGCAAAACAGTATTCGCTTCAAAACATTTGATAGCAGTTTCTCTATGCGCAGCAAATTTTCGGAACGTACCCCGCGAATACGCTAATAGGCTGAACACAATAAACACGTGCGTACACAACGTGAATTCAAAACTTCAGCGTTCCGTGTAAAATTAGCCTTATTATGTACAGTTCGTCAAAGCAGCAACGGCTATAGCTTCCTCTAAACATACGGATATCTATACATTTATGTATAACGCTGGTTTCGCTGAAATTACATGCACAATACATTTGTCCCCATTGTTATGAACAGCGGAGTTGCCACATGAAGTAAAAAAATATATACATACTTTTTTAATCTTTTTTAGGAAAAGGGGGGATTTTTGTCTTTGAAAAGACATGTCAATCCCATAGTGCTACTCTTAGGGTTTAAAAAACGATCTGGCGTAATCGTAGAGCTGCTTCGGATGCAGGCTCAGCCAATATTGACATAATAATGCCTACATACATAGGCGACAAGTTTTTCCTCATCATATATCCAAAACTCGCTGTTGGATAGTGGCCAGAACGTAGTCTTAGCGCATATACATACTTGTAACAGTTGATTTAACTATTAAGACTAACTGATTTTCTGTTTTATTGTAATAAATTGCATCAAAAGACACATGTTTTTACATTCAATTTTATTTTTCAAAGATCATTGTTGTATAACAAAGCAGTCGAATTATTTGATTAAACTTATTAATAAGTCAGCATAACCAATCGAAAGTCAGTTAGATAACGTACCGTGTGGGTCAATTAATATGCGCTGTAGTATAGTATTGCACGCGCGTTGGTAGTGACCCACTAATTTTGGTACAGTGTGTACTTGGTTGCCGCACCGCGTGACCATATCCCAACTGTGACTGATCTAGTTGTACAATACCTTATGTTATATATGACGTCATAAATTGATGTTAAAAAACGCAACACTTCATAAACATTCCAAAGGTCAGTTGAAAATCTATCCTCTTGTCAATGCAAGAAACTTTTAATATTATTTTCTTTGTGCATTTTAATAGTGATTTGAAAAAGATGGATCAAAATTAAATATTGTAGACGAGTTTAAACCGAAAACTAAAAAATTCAGTAAGAAAATTGCGGTAAAACCTTCGCAAAGCGGACACACTTCCGGGCAAAAACATCGCAATTCGTCGTTTATTTATGTAATGACAACCACTAGGAAGAGGAAACTAATTGTTTTCTATTTATTACAGTCCAATGGGCGCAGTGCGGTGATGTTGGTGGTTTTTACTAAGGACCGTTCGCTTCTTCCTTAAAATGAACGATAGATTCACAAAGAAACACCAATTTACTCAACCAATTTAATCGAATAATAAATTAAATCCATAGATAAAGTGTAAAAGAACATAATTTAATGAATGTATAAGTTAAACCCGCTACGAGATTACCACAGTGTAGTAGCGATATGCTGTATTGCTATTAAGATTTTAAAATAAACTCATGGTTTTAGTGGAATAGGTTGATGAATACTTTATTTATATAGTTGGTGGAATATACCACATAACCATATTCATTAAAATATTCCACTTAACCGTAATCATTAACCTATTACCTAACTAAGCCCACGAGTTTATTTTAAAAACTTAATAGCAATACTCCTGTATTATAACTTAGGGGATAAATAAATTGGGAAAAAACCTTCATGTCAAAGGAACCATAAACTACGAGCTGCCAACATTAAGGAAGCAAGTTTGTGGTAACAGTTATTTTGACATTTGCAATTGGGAATTTCACAAATGTGAATAAAGTACAGTTTTTATAATTTCATGCGGAGGAAGCCGCACGGGAACAGCTAGTAATTATGATAAAGATTGCTTATGTCTTATATCGCTACTAAACTGTGATAATCACGTAGCGGCTTAAACTAAAGCATTAATTAAATTATTTACTTTTACACTTTATCCATTCCACAGGGTAAACCCTAAAAATATAATTTATTTTAGGTTAACGTTAAATTACAACCGCCTCCTACAAATATTCCCTCGCAAGATTTTCTTACTAGTTTCTTTGCTAAATTATTTTGGAAGGCGTTTTTGATGATTAAAAAATATCACTGAAACTTGCAAAAAAACTAATAAGTAAACCAAAAAATTACATTTTGATCACGTTAATTAAGGCAAAGTAGTCGTCTCGATAGTCTTGTGCATTACGTTGTTGGAATGTATTACCACTTCGATGTACTTCAATAGTTTCCTCGTTGTTTTGTAACCATGGGAACTTGACCCAGTTGCCGTGGAGAGATACTCGACCTTGAGACTGACCAGCCGTCACCGCTGAAGGTCAAACTACATAGTATGGGGCCCTTATAACACGAACAGATGACAGGTGACGTTATCTGAATCAGTAAGATAATAGGAAAATGGTTATCATATATGTTTGGGACATCATAATCGTTTTGGCGTTAACTTATAGAATTCTTAAATATAAAAATTAATACACAATTAATTTAGAATTTACTAGAAGTAGACGTAACCTAAAATATTATCTTACTGTAACTGATGTTTAGTTTAGTTTTTAAACTTCTTTGTTTATTATGCTAATTGACAGCAGAATTTTCTAGAACTAATGAAGAGTTTATCTAATTCTAAGCAATGCATGTTTAGATAAACTCCATTCTCCTGTCGAAAAATCATTGAAGATAAGATATTATTAGCTAAAAATAAACACTTTTAAGATACAAAGATCTAGATTGTAGATAGTAGACTATTTTTACACATGACGTACAATTTTGTATCACGGATAACCTGTCTTTATTCTTTACATAGTTTCAGGTAAAACGACGGAATTTATGAGGTCCAATTTAGAGGGTTCCATTCCCTCGCCTACCAGATGCTCTGCATCATATATTGTTACATATTATATTATATAATTGTTAATAAGCTGTCAGACACATCAAACATTACAAATAACAATTCTAGACACATTTTCTGTTTGTTAAGTTTTATTCATAAAAGACTTTATGAGACGTATGCCCACGTACAGGGCGGCAGTATACATCACGAGTGACAAGCCACTTACATAGTTGACCTGAGACGAGAGTCTGGTAAAGAAGTTACCGTACACATTGGTGCGAATGTCTATCGCGCTGACGTCCTCGTAGGTGGCACCCTGTGGCCGCAGCTGACTGGACACACGCAGGTACGCGCTGTGCCCCGCCTCCAGCGCCCCCGATATGTCCCCGTCTCTGTACATGTCCAGAGTACCCCATTCCACGAATCTAACGTTCTCCTCCTCTGTCCACTTCTTTAATGCTACGTAATCCCCACATCTAGGTACGAACAGATCTTCGATGTCGCTCTCCTTGTAGTTCACAGGGTGCGCCGCGTCGCTTCCGAACAACTTCACCAGTTGCTCGACGACCTCAGCTTTAGAATCGTGTTTATTTAATTCGTATTTCACGGCCTTGAGAAAACCTACCAGACAGGCCAGCCGTTTCTTGCTTCCCGTGGCTGATATCATTGGTCTCTCTATCGCCCACACGATAGGTCCACGGATGCTAAGGATTTCGCCGCTAAAACCGTCTCTCCTCCAAAAGTCTGTCTCGTATCGAATCTTAAATTTCTTGACTCCCCCGGGTAACATGAAGTGCACGATATCGGCGTGGTGCGGCGACATTAGTAGCGGCTCCACGTCGATGTCGTCGAGCTCGTCGGGCCGCAGCGCCATCGCCAGCAACCTGCACACGTAAGTGTCCTCGTCCCGCGTTTCCAAAATTACTTGCTCGTGTGAGTACGTACGGATGTTCTTGATGGAGTTTGCGCGCAAAGTGATATCGGCTACGCTCTTCTGGAGTTTGTGGGATAACAGTTTCCTGTAGTATCCTAGAAGTTTCTCTCGCAGCTTCATATTATTGCCGTCGATGTAGTCCCGGCAGCCGTCGTTCCTGTAGCACTGGTGAAGGTAAAATAGGACGGAAACCGAGCGCGGGGGGACGCCGCAAACCAGTCGCACTATGCTCCTCATGATTTCCCGCGAGTTCGGGAACATTAGCGCGCCGCAGATGTGTCTCTCCATGGTAGTCCGGTCGAAGTATAGGAGTTGCTTCCTTTCTGAAGCGGATGGTATTTTCGAAACGCAAAACAAATTAATCATATGTTCGTCTATCATACGTTGATACTGGTTCAGTTCAAACTTCTCGAATACGGTGAGGTACTCAAAGTCGTGGAAGTTGTTGTTGCAGGGCACGGTGAGGCCGTTGGTGTGCTCGAACACTTTGTTGTGTGTGTGCGGAATGTCGAGAGGGTTGAGTACTTCGTCAGGTATAGAGATTTTAAATTCCTTAGCGTACATGAGGAGGAAGCGGCGGGAGTAGCTGTCGAGGTTCTGCTGCGTCGCATTGTCGTCACTCTCGTCAGCATTATCGTCGTCATCGAAGAAGGTGACCATGTCAATCTTGGAGACTCCCTTGGGCGGGCGGGGCAGGTCGATTACGACGATGTCGAGGCTGTCACCGAACCTCATCTTGAGCTTGTACGCGATGACGATGCCGGGCAAACTTCGGCCCAGTACGATTACATCCGCCTGCACGCCGCCGCGCCCTTCCTCCGTGCTCTCACACCGCTTCACCATAAATATACTTTAAAAAGTTATGTTACAAATAAAATGATTATCGTAAGTGTCAGAGAGACGTTTAAAATGTTTCAATAGCTATAAACAATCAATAAGGTTTTATTTCTCCTAAAAATATTCAATGATCAATTTGAATTACTTTACGATTGTACACCTCTTCCAAATACAGTCAGAACGACCTGAAGCTAGGATTCTAAAATATCAATTACATCTAGAAGTAGTTATCTAATTTATTTAATTAGTGAACGTGTGTACGCGCTGTCCGTCATGTTGCAATGCTCAACGTTTCGCTGGACATTTTTAGATCGCTCCTAAATCGGGAGGTCGTGCACAATTTCGCAACGATGTCCGGTTTGGTTAAATAAATCGATTTTCCTGTATAGAAAATGATTTACATGAACGTAATCTTGACACGACTCTTGGTAAGGTAGTTCTGTGTATTCGTACAACATAAGTTAACTATGTGTGGAATTCTGCTTATTGTTAATTGTTTCTTCTTTAGTGTAGAAAATCTTAGGATGTGAATTTAGAACCTAGATTGGGACTTCTTTTTTTTATCATAACTGTATGTTTTAATGCTTTTCGATTTGGCCTTATTATTTGTATGTAGTTGCATTAAGGACAAAGTTGTTATGCTCAATTGAGCACCATCAAGTCGTTACGTATACTTGAAGACAGTAATAAGCAATTCGCTGGTGTAATGGCAACTGGCTAGTCGTGTGTTCAGCTTTAAAACGGTTCAACAGATCAGCTCACATAGTCATGAACCGTTGAGCTGCGGCTCAACAAATGTTTAAGCAGCTCACGACTCAATACGAAGTACTATAAATATGGGAGCTAAGCCGCAAACTGTCCGGTGATTTGCAACTCACGCAAACATACAATGCAGGTACATACATGATTGATATGCGATCCGGTTCACTGATCCGCTTCACCCGTACGAACCGTAAGCTGATCTGCAGATCATTAATTTTAGTTGAGTTACCCATGGCTGGCAACTAAATAATAATATCGCTGTGGACTGAATCATTTCAATGAAGACGCACACGCGAACGTCACAGCCACGCCCCCGCATCACAAGGTCATTAACATGATATAACGAGACAACTTTAATACCAACGCTAGTAGTATTGTTGCTAAAACAGAGAAAATTATGTTTGGTGTATACAGTACGATTGAAAGTACCGCAAAAGTAAGTCGTTTTATCCGTACTTTACATGTAATTTTAATGTAAAATATAGTGACCAATTCTTGCGCTCTAAGGATTAGAGTAGTTTCATGATAGAAAATCTTATCAATAGCGTAACTAGGTCTAACGTGAAACAATTTTTAATAAGTTAAGCTTATATAAAAGTCAGTTGTTAATTGGATTTTGAGTATTAATTTGACACGAGTTATAAAAAAATATTGCAAGTAGAAGTGATCGTAATAAACGTAACGAGTTATATCCAACCTGCGGAGGGTCGCTAGGCGGTCGGATACCATAGCGTTTCTCATTATGTCTGCAATCGTATCGGGGCCATAAAACATACGTTTTTGAATGGCCTTGGCAATGACCTACAAGCTTTGACCTTCAGAGGTACGTTATGTTATAAATCTTATATTTGACTTTAATAATCAAATCACATTTTAAAAAACCTTCGGGCAGTAGAGCAAATAGGATGATGGATGTCTTTATTTTTTCTTTCGTATTTCATTTGGGAACATTAGGGCGCTGTAAAAGATAGAATTGCATTAATTTGCGATTTATAGGTTTTTATATCTACAAACATCAAGGGCTTCTATTAGATAAATATACTTTAGATTTTTATTTTCCATTTTACCACAGCTTGTTTTATGGCCCCTGCGGTTTGCTAAGAGGAAGTCGCACGCCTAGTATTCTGTGAACATATTTAGAAATAGAAATAGAAATAGAAATAGAAATAGAAATAGAAATAGAAATAGAAATAGAAATAGAAATAGAAATAGAAATAGAAATAGAAATAGAAATAGAAATAGAAATAGAAATAGAAATAGAAATAGAAATAGAAATAGAAATAGAAATAGAAATAGAAATAGAAATAGAAATAGAAATAGAAATAGAAATAGAAATAGAAATAGAAATAGAAATAGAAATAGAAATAGAAATAGAAATAGAAATAGAAATAGAAATAGAAATAGAAATAGAAATAGAAATAGAAATAGAAATAGAAATAGAAATAGAAATAGAAATAGAAATAGAAATAGAAATAGAAATAGAAATAGAAATAGAAATAGAAATAGAAATAGAAATAGAAATAGAAATAGAAATAGAAATAGAAATAGAAATAGAAATAGAAATAGAAATAGAAATAGAAATAGAAATAGAAATAGAAATAGAAATAGAAATAGAAATAGAAATAGAAATAGAAATAGAAATAGAAATAGAAATAGAAATAGAAATAGAAATAGAAATAGAAATAGAAATAGAAATAGAAATAGAAATAGAAATAGAAATAGAAATAGAAATAGAAATAGAAATAGAAATAGAAATAGAAATAGAAATAGAAATAGAAATAGAAATAGAAATAGAAATAGAAATAGAAATAGAAATAGAAATAGAAATAGAAATAGAAATAGAAATAGAAATAGAAATAGAAATAGAAATAGAAATAGAAATAGAAATAGAAATAGAAATAGAAATAGAAATAGAAATAGAAATAGAAATAGAAATAGAAATAGAAATAGAAATAGAAATAGAAATAGAAATAGAAATAGAAATAGAAATAGAAATAGAAATAGAAATAGAAATAGAAATAGAAATAGAAATAGAAATAGAAATAGAAATAGAAATAGAAATAGAAATAGAAATAGAAATAGAAATAGAAATAGAAATAGAAATAGAAATAGAAATAGAAATAGAAATAGAAATAGAAATAGAAATAGAAATAGAAATAGAAATAGAAATAGAAATAGAAATAGAAATAGAAATAGAAATAGAAATAGAAATAGAAATAGAAATAGAAATAGAAATAGAAATAGAAATAGAAATAGAAATAGAAATAGAAATAGAAATAGAAATAGAAATAGAAATAGAAATAGAAATAGAAATAGAAATAGAAATAGAAATAGAAATAGAAATAGAAATAGAAATAGAAATAGAAATAGAAATAGAAATAGAAATAGAAATAGAAATAGAAATAGAAATAGAAATAGAAATAGAAATAGAAATAGAAATAGAAATAGAAATAGAAATAGAAATAGAAATAGAAATAGAAATAGAAATAGAAATAGAAATAGAAATAGAAATAGAAATAGAAATAGAAATAGAAATAGAAATAGAAATAGAAATAGAAATAGAAATAGAAATAGAAATAGAAATAGAAATAGAAATAGAAATAGAAATAGAAATAGAAATAGAAATAGAAATAGAAATAGAAATAGAAATAGAAATAGAAATAGAAATAGAAATAGAAATAGAAATAGAAATAGAAATAGAAATAGAAATAGAAATAGAAATAGAAATAGAAATAGAAATAGAAATAGAAATAGAAATAGAAATAGAAATAGAAATAGAAATAGAAATAGAAATAGAAATAGAAATAGAAATAGAAATAGAAATAGAAATAGAAATAGAAATAGAAATAGAAATAGAAATAGAAATAGAAATAGAAATAGAAATAGAAATAGAAATAGAAATAGAAATAGAAATAGAAATAGAAATAGAAATAGAAATAGAAATAGAAATAGAAATAGAAATAGAAATAGAAATAGAAATAGAAATAGAAATAGAAATAGAAATAGAAATAGAAATAGAAATAGAAATAGAAATAGAAATAGAAATAGAAATAGAAATAGAAATAGAAATAGAAATAGAAATAGAAATAGAAATAGAAATAGAAATAGAAATAGAAATAGAAATAGAAATAGAAATAGAAATAGAAATAGAAATAGAAATAGAAATAGAAATAGAAATAGAAATAGAAATAGAAATAGAAATAGAAATAGAAATAGAAATAGAAATAGAAATAGAAATAGAAATAGAAATAGAAATAGAAATAGAAATAGAAATAGAAATAGAAATAGAAATAGAAATAGAAATAGAAATAGAAATAGAAATAGAAATAGAAATAGAAATAGAAATAGAAATAGAAATAGAAATAGAAATAGAAATAGAAATAGAAATAGAAATAGAAATAGAAATAGAAATAGAAATAGAAATAGAAATAGAAATAGAAATAGAAATAGAAATAGAAATAGAAATAGAAATAGAAATAGAAATAGAAATAGAAATAGAAATAGAAATAGAAATAGAAATAGAAATAGAAATAGAAATAGAAATAGAAATAGAAATAGAAATAGAAATAGAAATAGAAATAGAAATAGAAATAGAAATAGAAATAGAAATAGAAATAGAAATAAAAATCATTTTATTGTTTACATTTGTCAAATTATCAATTGCAAATGTCAAAGTGACATGACATGACGTCAAACCATGGCAACCTTGATTCCTTGGTGTTGGCAGCAACTTATGGTCTCTTTCCCACATTAGGGTTTTTATCCAAAATATTTACCCCTAAGTGTAATGGCGTGAAAATATATAGCCTAAAGCGTAAAGGAAGTGTAGGGCTTTTTATTGAAAGAAGAGTTATTCAAAAATATGATGTAATTGCTGACATCTTAGGCAACAAATAAGTATGTATTTACGCTTTATTATATTAGTATAGACTATTGCTGTTACAAACATCAAAGGACTACACACCTTCAGTTTTAACTGAACAGTCAAAATGTTAAAACGTGTGCAGATTGAAAACTGTACACTTCAAGTTACAATGTTGCCTACACAAATACCTTATACTTTTCAGTTAAAACTAAAGGTGCGTAGCCGGTTTTATTGAAATACGTAAAGAAGATATCACAGCGATATAAAATACTGATAAAGTTGGCATTCATACATTGCAGCAATCCAAAGTCAATGACATTGACATCGTAAAAGCTGGATATTTATGTCAGACACAGCCTTAAAACTAAGGGGAACTAGGAGAACAACAAATTTTGTAATTTTTTCGGGCAAACCTAAAAATCAAACAATCATCATGAGTTGAAATTATCTTTGTTTGAATGGAACAAAAGCTTGTTTTTTTAAAGGAAAAATAAATCGTGTAATCATGATATTACACTAAAACTATAAAGAATATAATATGGAAAACAAAATCGCGTTTAGTTTCATAATGTAATCAAATGAAGATATTTATAAACTGTGCAGTTAAAGTAAAACGTCTTGTTAAGTAGTCGGTGTTTGCAATTTCATAGTCAATATAAATAAATTCGCGAGAGAAGCGGCTTCAGTGGGGGGGTAGAGCTGTGGACGTGCGCCCGCGCACGTAGGCACCCTCCCGCACTGTGTCCATTGTTACACGACACGACACACTAATCATCTCGCTTAATCTTAATATCATGTTACGATAATAATTATCGGCTGTGTTGCCTAGTCTTTTGGTTAATATGAGTGTCATGTTTCTTTCGTTTTTTATTAAAAACAACTGATTTGACCATTTTGGTTTTAATTGTTCTCCAACAACATATACATTCAAACATGCAACGCAGTGACTTTAGCCAATTTTCAATTGAATTAAGTCAATGAAGGAAGAGATAATGTTTACGAATATTGTTTACGGGCAATTGGTGTAGGTTATGATACCTATTAATCGACAATAATTTTATATTTCTTAAGAAATGATAAGCTTGTGTAATTAATTTAGCATTTATCTGTGCGTGCAGTCCCATACTTCTCTGTTCGAATCAAAGTCCGTAAGATAACATATTGACTTCCTAATGGAGTTAATTCATCGTTTTATGTTACTTTTATCGTTATCGTAAAGGTAATCCATAGTGTAATAAAATTTGTTATTATTTTGATGTTGTTTTCATCATAATCCAAGTTACTTTTAACTTACGACATTTTCATTTTATTTATCAGTTTATTGTAAAAGAAAGAAGTGATCTGCTATGTTCACAAAGCATTTTAAATATTACTATCCATCACATATCTAATAAGACGGTACGTCTTGACGTTATACATGCCGTGAGACAATGAAAACGCGCATGCCCCGGTAGGTGGCAGTGCGAATCGAGCCGGACCCCATTTATAGCGGACACTGCGAGCGACGGCCCCGGCCGGCGGCGGACGATCGCGGATTTGTATTCAGAAACGGGATACTTTATTGTGCGATTTAGTTGCAACCTTGTCCCGCCTCGTCTCGTATCGACACTGGACTTTCGCTTCGTCTGACCTGTCTGTGAAATTCTTATGTCTACAGCAATGTGGTAATGTATACACATAAGAATATCATAGACAGTGCAATGAAGCAGCAATATACGCCTCAGATGAAACATAATAAAATAACAAACGATAGTTATTATTTTCTTTTTCGAGAAAGCACAACATTTCAATTTGAACCGCTATTGCTTGTGTTCCTACGTTAAACAATAAATTAAATGTAACCAATTAATTAATTCAAAGTAGCAATTAATAATACGATTAATTAATTAGCGTAATTAATTGAATTTTATCATACAAGATTCTAATGTGTAAATAATGTGGGGCATCAACTGTAATGCGAATGAGAAAAGTAAATAAACAAACACGTTAGTTACGTACAACTTCTCCAATTTAAACGTAGGTATACATTTTCCGCTTTTTTGCCAAAATACCAAATGAGATGACCAATTTTATTTGCATAAAAATGTATTTAGGCGTATCAATTGATATTGTAATCTACATAATTTAATATATCATATTTTTTTATTTAATTCGCCTCGCCCACATGTTGTTATTAGTGTAATTTTATAATAATAGGTGGCGTTAATAGTCGTATATTTTAATTTATAGAAATAATCGCATACTTTAATATTTCAAGTTTTTATGTGGTTAATTATTTATTTTATTTTAAAGCGCTGTAGGAAAAAGATAAATTTTGGATTTAAATATAATAATTTCCATACTGACTTTACGAATACTATCTACCAACTGTCATGCAAATATTTCGTGATAGTACCTCTGAAATATATTTCATAGTTAAAGTCATCTCTCCTACCATATCCTACTACCGTAGGGTCGGCACACTGGGTGTTCGTATCTCCAAAAAACTCTATCATCCGTCATTTCAGTCATTAATCCCTTCTTGATCTTGTCATCTTTCACGCATTCCGTCCATCTCTTTCTAGATCTACCTCTCCCGGTGTACCCTTCAACACTCATAACAAACGTCCTTCTTGTTACTTGCGATTCATCCCTCCTCATTACATGCCCGTACCATGCCAACCTTTTACTCCTTAATTTCTTTACCTCTGGTGCTACTCTCAAACTTCCTCTAATAATATCCATTTCGTATCTTATCATGGTTAAAGTGTACTGTTAAAATGACGGCAGAAATCAGTATCTTGTTCAAACCGCGAAATTACGTAGTAAATTGATCTTTTATAAAGATATCTATAATTTTATGTAGTACCGCAAATAATCCTGTTATAAAATAATTTATGTTATTATGAGTGCAAATCAAACTCTACTGTAGACCGGATGCAAAATACGTGTAGAATTCGAAATTATAACCTGCATCTTCGCCTAAAGATGCCAAAGGACTGTAATAAACTCTTCATCCCAAAGATTTATGCGAAATTGATCAAGATCCCATCCCACCATGTTACACTTTCTTAAAACTAACTTTCGCGCGCACGGTTTTAAACTAAGTATCCTATGTGATTATTCAGACTATAATCTAGATATGTGCCAAAGTGTATCTAGATTCGTTGAGCCGTTTCGGATGTACCTTACTACGAACATCCAGCTATCTAAACTTTCGCATTTATAATATAGGTAAGATTAAAATGAAATAATTGGCAAAAACGTAATGATAACATCACATTTTCCCTTAATAGTGATGATATTACCTCAGCAGTGTTTACAATGTTACTGGTCGATGTAATTATCTGTCTCCTGTTTAAAAAAACGCATATAAATAGACGAGGGAATTTGAAAATAGAATATTCCCGCCACGCTCGGCTAGTCACGTGCGCGTCACGGGAGCGCACTGAATAGACTTCTAGATGGGACGTGACCTGGACATGCGCCCACTAACTCACCTGACAGAAGTCATGCATGCGGTAGTCAATTATTCCTGTGATCATATCTCGTATGAATCAGATTGACCTGAACGATACCTTCCTGTATGACTAGCTAATATTGACTATAGTTAAATGGGAATATTTGATGAGGGATATCAACTGGCTGAGACAAGAGACATTTCAATCTATTTAGAGGTTAACTTTTAACGAACGTTACGAACGGAATTGAATATCTTTAACCTTTTTAAAACTAGTTAATATTTAAGCATTAACATTTGTAATAATCAACATATTTAAATAAAAATCCTTAACATATATGCTTATGCATCACTCGCAACAAGTACAAGATATTAATAATTTAAACAAGATAACTCACCTGTCAAGCGTGTAATGGCTTGAAATTAAGGCTTTTAGTAAAATGTTCCAGACGGGCATATATTATCACTTTGTAGTCTATAATTACTGCGGCCGACACTTTTTTATTTTCAATGCAACTTAGTATTTTTATTTTCCAACACAATTTATGCTCGTAAAGCGTATCAAATATTTGAATCTTTAAATGTATAAGTTCAATCGATTAACGCCTGCGACACACGGACAGTTTTAACTGAAAGTCAAACTTTACTGTTAAATAAAACATATATCGGCTCTCAAATTGTACAGTTTAACTCATAGTAAGCATTTTTGTTCTGTTAAATTGTCAGACTGCTCAGTTAAAACTGGCCGTGTGTATCGGATTTAAAATACGAATAAACACGACTTCTCCATACACTCAATATTATTACAGAGTAAAACAATAAAAATCAACAATACTGTGGCGTTATTTATCATCTGCAACTAGTTTATTGGTAGGCGCTTTGATATAATCATTCATGTTTTAAGATAAAAATCTTTTTAAACCGAATTTACACAAACATATTATGCATAAAGTTTATTAACATCGTTAAGAGCAATTATTTATTTACATATGGTAAGAAATCTTTTACTTAAGCTTATAAGACTAGCTTTCGCCCGCTTTTCGTTCGCGTGGGAATAAAAAAAACAAATGTAGACTATGTGTTCTTCCGGACTTTGCTCTACATCTATTCCTTTCATCGAGATCCATCATCACATCACATAACATTTTGTTAACAAAGATGTAATGAAATGTATCTATGAATAAACAGTGAGGTTATGTGCAGATATCAAAGAGTGAAGCTTCTTTGTAGAGTTACCAGTTTGAATTCGAGATTGTGTGACAATATAATGATTGAAAGCATCAAAAATGCTCATCTTTATCAACGTCTGAGGAACTACAGCGACTGGACTTGGAAAAGGGAAATATGAAATAAATAGGTGTCAAAGTCCAATCTATTTATAAAGATATAGCATTGTTACCGTGTACGTGTTAGACTAAATGTCTCAGACCATCAGTTCTCCGCTAATCCTCGCAGACTTCCTCTATAGATTGCTACTGGAAATAAACTGTCTACGTGCTAATTGTAATCAGCTGTTTATATTTATTTTGGCTATCGACAATAATGTACAACTCTTAATCACAACGTCGATATCGTTCTAACCTATAAATATTTTCCAAATACGATTAAATTATTTTATAAGTATAGTTTCGCAGAATTTGAATATGAAGTTATTTAGCTGTTTTATGAATATTTGGGACTCCTTTATTATGCGTTTACTAGTTGGCTTCTCTTTATGTCATAGTTTCCTAACCTCACTTTTAATTATTACGTTTCACTGTATGTATTTACCATTTAAGTAATTTGTCGATCTTATAAACAAACGTATTGCCGGACAAAACCACAGATAATATAAACGATAGCGGATGTATCAGTTTACGCGGCCTTAATGTCAAATTAATGTTGTCAGAATCTTTAATTTTACCCTCAGAGAAAACCTTTCATTTGTGTTCGAGCCTCTCTCGTCTTGGACTGGTTTTGGTACTTAAAGTTAAACATGTGAGGCCTAAATGCTTTAGAGATCCTTATAAACACAAAAAAAAAAGTGTTAACTACTTTGAAAGTATGTAATGTTTATTTCGAATTATTATTAAAACAATATCAATTGTACATCACGTTCTAAACACACTTAAGTTACATTTTAAGTATCTAAAACTTGTGTCTATAAGATGAAATATAAGGAATCCTTTCACTGGAACATTACACACTTCAATAAGTTCCCAGAAGCATCGGCCCGATGAACTGGAAGGCAAATTACACGCAACAACGCTCGCGAGCTGAATGTACGAAAATTGAAGCCTCGTTGCCGACGCACGCGAATATGTTTACGAGAAGACGCTTGTTACCCCTTCTCCGTGTGTTTCCACTACAGAATATGTGTATAAACATATAAAAAACGACAATCATAATAGAGTAAATTATATGATTAAGTATGGCCAATACATTGCATAAAGAGCGGCACACTCAATTCAATTTAGATGATCACAAGTCGCGTCTTCGTCTCTTCGTCGGATATCGTTACTAATAGATTGGTTGTCTTTTTGCATTGTTTATGTCTGTCTCGACTTTAATCAGAAGCCAATAATGCATCATGTCTTTGATTAATTAGTTAATTATTTTAAGACTAGCCTAGATATATTCCGTAGATTATAATCTATCAGGCTTTACTAGGATTATCTTTTTTATTATCTTTAACAATAACTAAACCTTTATTTCAAAGAAAAAATAACTTTAATTACTCTTAAGAAATATAACATTTTTCTGTTGTATTACATATATTTGTAACAAAAGCAAATGGAAATCATTTTGTAGCATAATTAGAATTAACTGATTATAAAACTGTATGAATTTGAGACATATGTACAAACGTACAAGAACATTAAAATCCACGTGACGACTTGCCTACGTGATCGGCAGGTCGCTGCACCCATTGCAAATATCAAATCTACACCACAATCAGCAGCCCTAACCTACTGATCTCAGATAAACTAAAACGTACCTTAACACAGAGTATGAAGGTTAGATTTAAAATGCTCTGGTCGCTGAACATGAGTTCTTCCTGAAGATTTGCGAGTTTCGCGTTGCTGTAATTGGTACCTTCCCACGTCGCCCCTCGCTCGTATGTCATTCGATCAGGTCGTATGGAGCTACTGTGACGCCATTTATGTCATCTGATCAATTACTGTGCCATATATCGGCTTTGGGGATTTATGCTCCTTGAGCTTTTTTATAAACTTTGTTTTGATAAATCATTTTTTTACGTATTACGGTATAGAGGCTTCAGCTATCTTTATCATCTAACTATACTAATATTACAAAGAGGAGACATTTGTATTTTTGTATGTATTGAAATAACTCAAAAAGTACTGGGCCTATTTAAAAAAATATTTCACCATTAAAAAGCTACGTTATCAGTGAGTAACATAGGCTATTTTTTTTACTACTTTTTAATTCCACGCGGACGAAGTCGTTTGAAACAGCTAGTAATTTATAAAAAAACACAGCGAATTTTATTATTAGACTAGCTTCGTCCACGAATCCGTCCGAGTGGAATAAAAAAAACTAAGTAGCCTATATGTTTATACAGACTAGCGTCTACATCTATCCATATCCAAATATCATTAAGATCCGTTCAGCAGTTTAGACTACAAACTATCAAAAACCATCCATGCATCTAAATTTTCGCATTTATAATATTAGTAAGATTACTAGATCAATGACAAAGATCACGTAGACACTGTCGATAGGATAAAAGTAATCTTAATCTTGTTAATTTTGAAAAAGGTACTTCCCCTCGAAACCACTGAGTGACTTAGAGTTCAATAAGCCCCTTTGTACAAGGCTACGCGAATCTGCGATTTCAGTCTCTAAGCGACTTACGCAATACAATCTCATAGAGGTTCACACAGGTAGGCAACGCAGACTTATCACAGTGTATTGCATAAGCCTCTTAGAGCGGTCGCACACCTTTGAGTAGGCTATCGCACAACTGATGTCCGATTGTCGATTGTTTTGCAGCCAATTCAACTGATTACTAACAACTAAAAATCGAGTAGTGTGCACACCTCTATGAGCTCGTAGGAATTAAAGCGTGACTAAACAGTTGTGTGATTGTTTAGTTTCAGGTGTGCGCACGCTCTTAGACTAAAATCGTAGATTTGCATTGCTTATACGATGGGAATAAGAACTTTAAAATAACAAAACAAACACTGAAGTAACGGTGAAAGTGAACTCGTAAAATATAAATAAAACTGGAAAACGCTAAACAAAAGATTTTCTTATCGAGTACGAAAATAATATTTATAAAATATCTTGTGCTGTAATAATAACATTTATAACAAATCGCCTTTTAAAATAACGCAAATCTTGTCTCATATATGTAGGTCACCGTTCGTTAATGCTTTTAATAATCGTATAAATGAATATAAAATAGTTACTTAATAAATATAACTAGCTCCAGTAAATACCAATATTATGAATGCTAAAGTTTGGATTTATGTTTGGTATACTACTTCAAAACGATTAAACCGATCTCGCTAAAATTGGTAGAACATAGGCTGTAGAACATAGTCTAGAAGAATCCATACCTAACAACATTTTTGGAAATCCGCGCGGATGGTGTCACGGGCGAAAGCTATTAAAAAAATTATTAGGCTTCAATGACAATGTGAATATTTCGTTAAGGAGGCAGTTTTTGCATAATGTAGACTCGTATGCTCTGATATGATATTTAACTGCTTAATTTATTTGCAGTCACACATCAACCAGTTGAAACTTGAGTACATCGTTTTGACAATTTAAAGCAGGCTATTTCAATAAACGACTCACACTAACTGCCCCTTTTTGAACGCCATCATGCAAATTATGTTAAGGACGTTTGAAATGGAAAAATTACATTGTGAAATTATGTTATTGCTTGATTCTCTGAGTTCTTTAAGATTTTGAAAAGTAATCTCAAGTGACTTAATTCTGTTTATTTACCTAAAGCCAAATGCTAACCACAGGTTGGAAAATGTCTATGCCTTCATAAATTTCGATATAAAGTTAATCATAAAAATAAAATTATTAAAAGAACGTGTATTTGTTATTTTTAAGGTCGCACAAGGTTAAACAAGGACAATCGAAGAATTATTTAAATTGAGCAAAAAATATCCGTCTATTATTTCTGATGATTTGATAAAAAAGGAATTTAAAAAAAATCATAAAGGAGATTACATATTATTGTATTAAGTGTAACCTGCACAATCATTAGTATTTTTTTTGTATAACATAAAGTGGCAAACGAGCCAACGGCCACCTGAATCCGCCAAACTGGCGAAGCACCCGCTGCCCATGGACATCCGCAATTGCGGATGCGTTGCCTACCCTTAATTGACGGTGGAGGAGACGTACATAAAAAGGATATTTCCCCTTCCTATGCGTCTCTTGCACCGTCAAATCCACGTTCCCTTCCCATCCTTTTCTTATAAGAAAAAGGGTGGGGAAGGAAAAGGGACTAATGTTGGACATTCCTTAGTATGTATCATAGTATTGCATACTAACGCTAATTGTGAAAGAGATAAACGTTGGAATGTGTTGAAATGTATGATTGCTGTAGGATAATTCTTTGTTATAAATCTTGACCTAATTATTGTTACCTGATAGCTCCTCGGTGTCGATAGTCAAGTTACAAACTGTTACATTTATTTATGTCTTTCTTTTTTTTTCTACGCGTAGGTTCCGTCTCTTTGTATCGTTTTTCCTTTCTATCTTGTATCACGTACGTATACACGTATTGTAGGTATTGTGGTCAAACTTACCTACATATATCTTAAATGGACAAAACCTTGTCTAATTTGCTACGAAAAAAAAAACAAGTTCACCTTTGGTTTTACTATGTTTTGTGTTTTACTGTAAAAATCCCACATTCGTGTGTCCGCGGAGTTTTATTAACGTGTGATTATCTTAAAAAACGCCTTACTAAGTCAGCACAGATTAGTAAGGAATCCTAAATGATAACAATAACAATCTTTTAGTAACTAGTTATATCGTGGAAAGCAATATTTACAATCTTAATCAATCAAAAACTTTAAAAAATATGGTTAATACTAAACACAATGTCTATCTCGTATGAGATTTGTATAGAAAAACACCAGTAGAAACTATTATACCTAACAATTGTACCGGGAAAGTACCAACTTTATAGACGTAAAATGTCTTTATTGACGAATCGTCGCTTTGAACTTTACCAGTCTGTCTGTGTAGGGACTGGGAAATCCCCATGAAACTTGTCGGGTCTATATTACTTTCGATATCCTATCCATTTTCCAGACTTTAATAGAGATATGCGACATTGACGTCAATCGAAATACCCAATGCTGTTTTACTGTGATTCGAAGATTTACTTTCCTCAATCCGTAGTGACGTTACACGGTGTAACGTAACATGCTAGCGAACATGTAGTCAGTACGTTTATGGGGGAACCAACGAGCAACGAACCGCTCGATGCCAATAAACGTAACATTCTACCGTACATTACCCCTGTTACATTGGGTAATTAATTAAAAAATCACGATGACTCATCAAGTATTAATCCAATACTCTGAACGATGTCTTATCATTTGTAATCTACCACTTACATTCAAAATATGCCTTGACTTGTTGTTGAACTGTCCCAAGTACACTTATCTACTGAACTTACGAAGAGAGTGCTCGCAATTAAAAATAATGTTCACTAGAAGGACTACTTATAATTTAAAACTTTTTAAAGCTCACTTAAAAAATTCCATGGAAAAAACGATGATTCAAAGCTTACTCTAATGCATTTTACATCATGACTTAAAAAAAATACTATGATGATGTTATTAGTAAGCGATTGGGGGTGCTTCCCGTTGGGCCGATCAGCCCATCGGTCAATCGAGCCATTGGGATTTTGTCCCAATTATCAGCCTAACAGGAAACACTCCCGATGAGATCGTTTATGGCAAAATCATTACAAACTAACGTTTCCTTAATGCACACCATAAATCCCTAAGTTATAGAGTTCTGGAAACTACAGCGCCGTACAATACTGTAAGGGACCTGCAGTTTTCCTCAAAGTCTGGATGCTGTAAGATTTCTGCAACTGTGGACGTGCGATTGACCACGCGTTGTTTATCAAATTCAATGCGCGAGGTTAGTTCTCATGAATTAAAATGTATGCAACCGCGTACAGAGTACGTGTCGCTAGAAGTCGAAACTTCCACGAATTTACGCTTTACTTATCCTTACGCATATATTTGTGTCGATTGATTACGGAAAAGGTTTTTCCTGATTTTAGATATCACTCGGACACATTTATACCATAATTTTTATGAATATTACTATATCTTTAGGATTTAAGAAACACCTACTTTTATAAGAGAAGGGACAAAAAATTAAGTGCTCATCAAAGCCTATGGATATTCGCAACACCAGAGGAACTGCAAATGCGTTGGCATCTTTGAGAAAAAGAAATTCGCTTCTTGAAAGACCGTTAATCCATACTTTATAACTTGCAGGCTTTTAATAATTCACTAATTTAATTAATTACGCATTTTAACTCGAAGTGTCGGTGAATGGTCATTTTTTTTTTATTTTGATAAAATCGTACCTTGTTTGTTTATAATTAGCTCTATACATTTAATATTAATCGAGCAATGAAACTGGTTACTAAATGTTTTTAAATTGCAGAATTATTGATTTTACAATCGCGCAAAAAATTATGCGGCAATTATTCATGCACATATTCGAGAAAATATTGTAAAAAAAATTACATTCATTTTTGTGGATAAATTGCAACTTTTTTAATAAACGTGAAAAAAGCTAGAACAATTTAATATTTTATGATAATAATATAAGCTAGTTTTTCAATACGACTGGCAACTAATTTAAATAAACTAGTTAATAATATTTTTCATTTAGTAGAAAAAATGACTAAATGCCGTTTAACAGGATTAAACGAAAACCGGTTTATAATAAAAACAGGTCTAGCTGTTTGTTCATACGTAACAAATTTTAGTAATTTGATGCGTGTAATAAAAGTTAATCAACCTGTGAAGGTGAGAATGACGTCATCATTCACATCACTACGGTTTTTAAGTCAATTTCACATAGTATATTAAAAGTAGTGCTATATTTTAGTTCTTAGTTTGGTTTTTACCTGTTTTTAGGTTTAAACCAGTTACAACACTAGAACTTAACTGTGACGTGGGCATAGTTAAGCGTAGCAATGATAGGCATTCTGTTGTTTTGTAAAACAATAAGCAGCAGAATAAATAAACGAAATGTTTAAAAACATCCTCCCACTACTATCAATAAACACAATGTGATGAATATCAGAAATTAACTACATATGTAGTAGTCACTGGCTACAAAGGTAGAGGAAGACCGAAGAAATGAACAGATAGTGTGAAAGAGGATATGCATAAGAAGGGAGTATAATCAAATATGGCTGACAGAGATGTATGGAAGAGCAGTACACACTGCGCCGACCTTCCATAGGATAAGGGCAAATTGATGAAACAGGCAATTGCACTAAAACTTTTGTATTGGAACTTAATCTGAAGACGATATACCGGTAGAGAGAACTACTAAAAGGAGACTTCACTGAAGTATAAAGACAGATAAAAGCATTTTTTAACCCTTAACATTCATAAAATGTTTTATCGATATTAATTTATGACAATGCTCTGGATTTCTCAAGACATTTATCTTTAACATAAAAGAGATTTTGTTTTCATAAACAACGAATAAACTTGAAAACATTCTATTTACCCAGAGATATCGGATATAAATAAAAGTGGGAAACTGAAATACGTCAATAAAACATTTATTCAAGGTTTGCATCAAATTCCTTGATTTGCTGCAACTGATTAAGTTAGGCACATAAAAAATACTAGGTATTGCTCGCGACTTCGTCCGCGTGAAATTAAAAATGATAAAAAAAATATAGCGTATGTTACTCACAGATAAAATACCTTTCGAATGGTGAAAAAGTTTTTAAAATCGTCCCAGTAGTTTATACGTGATTCAAATACATACAAAATACAAATCTTTCCTTTTTATTATAGTACTAGCTTTCGTCCACGTGGAATTAAAAAAAAAGTAGCCTATGTGTTCTTTCAGACTATCCTCTACATCTGTGCCTAATTTCATGTAGATTCATTCAGTAGTTTAGGCTACAAACTCTAACATCCATCCATCCATCTAAAAATTCGCATTTATAATATTAGTAAGATAGATAAATGTGTCTCGAAAAATATAACTATATTACGTTTTCGCATTTTAATGAAAATATATAAAGTCTCTGTATCGGTAAATTACGTCGCCAAACTAACTAACTTTAAGCTGAGTATGATGTTGTTTTCAAATAGGTAATTTTTTAAAATGCCTAGATTTCACATGTATTTATTCTATGCTGTGATATCTTTAACAATATGTAATCAATGTTATATCAAATCAAACTACCATATACACAACCACTAAAGGCGATGTCTGTAGGCACGACGAGTGGAAATTTTCACAGTACGATAAGAAACGTCGCGGAACTAATCTTTAAGGAATACAAAATCTATTTCTACTGCAATACGCAGTAAGCTACGTGTGTTGTTTATATAACATTTCATTCATTTTTGCAACTCGTCGTGATATTTCCAAATAAAGATAAAATCGCAATGATATGAATTTTTAAACACAGAGACTACGATCAGTCATTTACTCCGGGAAATGTAATCTGGAATAAAAAAAAACTTTAAAAACATTTTAACCTTTAACAGTAATAGAATCCGCAATGACAAATGGTTTGCTGTTACCACAATAACTATTACATTCATAAACAAATAAATTAGGTTGTAAGGAAATTGATCAATAAACAAACTTCTACTAGGAAATTTATGGCGCCACCTTGTGCTAGTTATTTAGCAAATGCAAACATCATGTTTACTGTCAGCGAATCTGGACTTCCAAGAAATTTATGACGAAAACGTAAACATAAGTTCTATAGAATTAGTTATAAAGTTATTTTTAGTTTTTCCATATATTTTACTAATTTCTAACAAGTATTTTTTTGTTATTAATTACTAGTTACTCAGCATCACATAAGTCTGTTTATCCCTCTTTGCCCTTAAAGCATGGTGAAAAGGGGCGATGTAGAAATTTCGCCTATGGGCGCTAAAACAAGTACTTAACCCTTTATTGCAACGCTGAGTAAAGTATTTTTATATGAAAATTGTAATCATATTTAGGTTACACGTGTAAAGTGAATTCTAAACGGCGAGAGCATGTCTTCATTTGTATCACAAATGTAGCCTATCTAAACATTCTAGGACACCGTCTGCCCCGCTAAGGATCGTGCGTGATGATATCTATAAACTAAATTGCATCAGATAATTTTTCCGTGCCTTATTCATTTGATAGCAGAATAACAACTGCTAGTAATCTCTCCTTAATCATATTGATGAGAACTTTGAGCGTTGTATCTATAAATATACAATCTAATCTTATTATGACTGTAAAATTACAAATACTGACGTATAGTGTCATCCAAACATTATAATGACTCGCTTTTCTAAGTTATTCTAAGCAAAAGTTTCAGTAATTGACGAGACGTAAAAGCATGCCGATATGGCGCCTATGTGCGCTTTCCTCTACTCGTTTGCCCACACACGGACATGCCCTTACTAAGTACGGCGTTGCGTAGGCTTGTGGCGCTTTGAACACATCCGCTGGTCTCCCAGAGCTACTTAAATATACATATTCAAATACAAGGGAAGAAGATGACATAAGAACGTATGTGACAATAATTCATTCTATTAGGTACCTACTGAAATTCGTAGACGGTGGTTAAGAATGTGAAAGAACTCGTAGACTTTAAAAAAAAACAGAGTATAAGGTCGGTTCATTCCAGTAGCTGGTAATAACTGCCAGTGCAATTCATGATTATATTCAGTATTTCCATATGAGAAAACAATAATTATAAATGCAATCAATATAAATGCCGTTACATCAATGAACTTTATGATGAAATATTTTAACTTTACAAATGGATTTACATTATTTACGTGTACAAAAACAATGACAGGTCATCTTACAATCCTTTTCATAGAGCCCTTTGCGGGGCTTATCCCGAATATGTATCTTATATTTTAAAACATCGTATGAAATTAGGTAGAAAAATAAAGATAAAACAATGCCATTGAATAACAAAAATCTCAATAGTCTTTAGTAGGATTTTCCAAATTTAAATCGTTTTTACACGCATATTAATTTTTCCACATTACTCAGAGTAAACTTATATCTTTGGCAAAAATGGTGCGTATTTTTCCCTTTGCGTATCAGGGAACGCACTTTGGGGAAAAGTTGTACACAATAAAAAGTCGTCGCATCTTTGATGAACGGCCACCGGCCGGCAGCGGGAAGCACGGCAGTTATCAGCGGCGCCTGCGGTCGCTTATCGGCCGTCGTGGTGGGGACAGCCGATTTGCCCAAGTTATATTCTAGCTCTCGCCTCGCTCAGTCTCACACAGCTCCGTGCGCGCACCACACGACTTACGTCATTACGTCATGTGTAACGTTTGTACCCGCGATGTGGCGCCGGCGATCGAAACGCCGCCCGCCAAACCGAACCGCACGCTCGAACGCATGAAGAGGAAGCACAACATCACCACCGACCCTCATGATGAGGAACGCCAGAAGGAGGTCGCCTACCAGCCAGACCTGCTCGCAATATCCACACAGTACAGCAAAGTCGCCTACGATCTCTTCAAGCAGGGATTAGTCCGACTTCAGGAAACCAAGGCTTTCGTGTGAGTACCAGTGGAAATTTTTACTTTCTCCTTCGAAATACCAGTGGAAATGTCGTAAATTCTATAAATCGGTGATCAATAAAATTAACATTTAGTTATAGTTTGTTTGTACAGCTGGTTCTTTTATAACTTGTTGATTTATTTGGTTAACTTTCGTTGAAATTTAATGGAAATGACGCACGATCGTGTTTTCTTAATGTTGGTTTACGTAATTTTATAATTAACATTTTTCATTTGCGTCGGATCTTTTCAGTCTGATCAACCCTCGCTGGCGATACTTTCTAAATGTGACATTTTTTCCATAATATTCGTAAATATTCTAGAGCAAGTTTGCCGTGAATTTGAAACTGGCCTCGTCCCAAAAATTAAAATTCGTTCTTTATTTTTATCGCTTGCAAAAACTCGGTGACTTTTTATGTTAATTTAAGATAAAAACTATACATAAGTAAAAGAACTCTCTTCAAAATTAATTAAGTACCTTGGCCAGTAGAGGCGATTCAATCATTACTTCAAGGCTGAAGAACTAATTATTGGTATTGCACGCTCTTTGCCACGTCTAGTCGCGTGTACAAGTCGATTTATGTTACTAACTCAATTATTTCTATGCAATTTCATTACGCAAGTTAGAAAAATTATAAAATTAAACAACTGAAATTGTTCTATGACAATTAGACGAAATACATAGTTCAAGATGCTGTATAACGATGGATTTATGAATTTCTCTGCCAAATCAGCAGTAAACATATATCTCAGTTTTCTCAAAGTAAATTAGAGGGCCAATTATATGGAATTGTAGACTTCAGCAATGGAAGCCTACTACATCTAATTTTCAATTATAACTTTATTACCACTAAGTATTTGCAATATTAAAAGGTTAGATAAAGTCGAAACGTTGTCTCTTTCAATTTTTTTAATACAAATCTTCAAACATTTTTATCCTTAACGGATGTTGAGCTCAATTTTATCTCTACTATCAATTGATAAAATCTAAAAAATATGATATTTTAGACAAAGAATCATGAAATTTGTCCTTTTTTAAATTCGCCTTTTTTGCCTACTATACTCAAATTCAAAGTGGAAAGTTAGTTTGCGCAATTTATAGTAAATACTAATAATTTAACAATATAATATCAATCGCAGTTGTCTATTAGTCGTAGATTAGTCTAGCGTTTTTGTCGCGTTTTTATACGGTTTCTAAGCAATTTTGTTGCAATTATATTTATAAATGGCAACCTTCCAATCATTTATAATGATCTAATCGAATGCAATATCATTGTTGTTTGCCTGAACTGGGCATTTACATTTTCACTACCTTGCCTTGCGGCGACTACGATTAACCTAAAAGTTTGTGCTTGATTTGAATTAATAACTAGCTTTAGTCCATTTTGTCTACGAGGAATTAAAAAAAAGATAGATGTATCCTTCTAGTCTATGTGCCAAATTTCTCTGCGATCACTTAAGTTACTTTAGAGATATTTAAGTTATAACAAACATCTCCAAACTTACGCTATTTTATTTGCTATCCCCCCGTATTTGCCGTCGTTATTTTTGTTGTCTCGTCAATAGCCTAATGGTTAAACCGATCACGTGGTCGTGGGTTCGAATTTTAAATATGCTTACATTTCATTCAAAAGAAAAAAACACTTTATTTAGTTAGTTAGTTTTGCATTAGATATGTCTATTCCACGATCTCATCCGTGACTCTAACGAATTGAAGTACAAGTTCAAAGCAACTATTAGAGAAGTCGTTATGAATAATTTATTATTTAAAATACCAGAAATATTACATAACGGTTCGTTTGAATACCAAATGATTATATAGGAAGAGTCATGCAGAAACAATTATACAATTTTAAAAACATTTTAAAAATAAATTATGGCAATGACAATGTAAGCCAAATCAGATATTGTATTCATCAAGTGTTGCATTTGATACGTTATATTTCAGTATGAAATATTAATTCATTTTCCTGGACAGCACATAGGTACATGGATTTTTAAAGAATTAGTAGTTAATTTTACTATCCTTAACGTCATATCTAGTAGGAAATGTGAACACTTTATCTATGTACGCTTGTAGTCCATGTTCCGTGTCCAGCTAGCGCGAGTATCACAAATCTTGTATCGGGAAGTGATACTGCCAGACTTTGATATTTATCGTCACCCGCTCGCCGACAGTTGAGGAAGTATCGGATCGGTTTATATGTAAAATAAATCGATACATGTTTTTTTAAAAACTGTAATGTTTAATTAAAATTGAAATTAAAACAAGAAAAGGAAAGAGCTTTAGAATTTTTTAATCAATGTATATCTCAAAAATTAATAAAAATGTACAAACACATACTAACAACTAGATGTCACGAAATAGAACATATAAAATTTGAATATACTAGATATATCCTTTTTGAATTATAAATCCTTTTAAAGCAACTTAAGTACAGTAACATTAACCTTTCAGATTAATTTAACAAATCCATAGATAATATCTCTTTAGCGGTCGTGTCGGCAGTCGAGGTCGCGTCTCCATTGTACCGCGGCACGATGACGGATTGTAACTCAATAGTATCCGCCTCATTATAACTGGACACTAAAGCAGTTAGTACTACAGTTATAAAACAAAATCCTACTTAAATAAGGTCCCTGCAGGCTATTTAAGTTCAAAATATTACTCTCATTATAACCATCGATATATTTTAAGTGTCAGTACTCGTATAAACAATTGTTATTACCTTGAAGTTATGTAAACTTGTGCAATTGCTGCCAAATTTCTTTTTCGTACATTTTTCTTAAATTAGCGGAAACCAATCATGTACTATTACATCATTTTGTGATGCATTATAAATGCATTTAACGTAAACAAACGTATTAACAAACATCGTTTGATTGCGTGTTGTTAATTATAACTGTAACATTTAAGTAGTTTATTATTACTAATTTTTACGAAAATCTTATATAAAAAATATTGCCATCTCGCTCTCTTATCTTTGAAAAACCTTTGGAATTTCACAGTATTAATATTGTGCAATTTCAGTGGAATTACATTCATGTATCTATACATCTTTAACAATAAGAAAATCATTATATTCAATTGCTTTGATAACTAATGAAGTAAAAAACCCACTTCACAGATATTATAAAACTGATTATATTACTCTATTAAAAGTGAAATTAAGTGTTCTGATTCATTATCTTTGATTGTGTACTTTCGTCTTGTAAAACTATTGTACAAATATCTATGTATGCTTTCCAATTTTCCTGTTGACGCAAATAAGTTCAATAGCTTAAAGATCATACAAATCTCACGCAACAAACATCCAAAATCGCAAATACGTCATCTTAACATCGATTGTTACCAAGATAGTGTCAAAAGACATCTATATATCGCAGACAATATGCTGATAAAATTTCCGGCCATACATTATTTGAGATCAAACGAAATGAAATAAAAGAAAATCTTAATAAATTCTTCCAAGATTCCTTATTTAAATTAACACGGAGAAAGGATCGATTGTCGTTGCATTGTTTAGTCTGTGAATGCGGAGGATGTCTACAATAAAAGCATAAAAAGACATTCTACGTCACAGAACCTTTCTCGAATAGATCAACTGTGGCAACAGATATGCTTTCTTACTTTTCTGTCCTTCATTCTTTCTGTTTATTTGAGTGGGTGTAATAACGTAGGCGTTATAGAACATTACCGAAAGTGTTACATAATTTTTGAATATTTCCGTTTTTTATCTACAACGTCGCTTTTTATCTGCGGGGTGACCGCCGCTCGGATACCGGAACAAGGGTTTGATATCAAAGGTCGCTGAGTAAACACAATACTTTTACTTCCTTAGTAACAAACCGTGAATTAAATGAGTATTCCTGCTTTGTCACAAATTTAATTAATAATTACGGCTCTCTTTTCTGAATAAAAATTATAGAAATATGTTTAACTGTAGACCTTAAGAGTAGATTTGCTATCAGAAACACTACACTAAGAGACTCTGAGTAAGCAAAAAGATTCTGCTAATGGCGATAAATCGTTCATTATTATTACAGTTAATTTTATCATAACACAGGATATTTTCCTATGCCAAAAACCCGTCATTACAGATCCCATGAGATACGTAGTTTTGTATTATTGAAGCAAGCAGGGCAATTTTACCTTCAAAGCATTTATTTCAGTCGTAGGCTTTCTGCCAATACTTTTGCGTCATGTAAGTTCAACATCTCCCTATATCACGACAGTTGACTGAATTTGAGCATTTCAGTTATTTCCGTCTACAAACATTCTAAAGTAGAACAATAGCGGCCGAATACTGGAACGAATCTTAAACATTACGCTACGTAACCGCCGCTTACAATTTTACTGACGTATAGAACTTGGAGTTTAAATGTGACTTTATCTACCTATTTAAATGTCGTTTCAGTATGCGGCTGTTTGTGTCGCATTTGAATTATATTTTGAGGTTATTTTTGCTACGGCTATGAAATCAAAGAGATCGAACGATAATAGTTAAAATCACAAAAAAATCCACACATTTACGATAGATGTTGAAAAAACAAACAGCCAAATCAATCAAGTGTACGCAATTTACGATATACGAGTAGTTAGTTATTATTAATTTAATTTCGGCTGACTATTTCGGTTTTGTAGGTTAGGGGAGTAGTTACATAAAAAATATTTTCTGAACACGTGTATGTTCGTCTCAACTGATTTTTCATTTAAAATTGTTTGAATATTTTTTATGCAACTTTTGAATATCATGTAATTGCTTTCATTAAGGGTAATAAAGAGCAAAAAGACTTGTTTTTAATTATCATCTTAATTATAATATGTGTATTTATTTAGCGAAAACATAATTTATACCGTTCATACCGCAGAATTTTTTAATAAGTTTGGCATGGGTAACTTCTGGCCTTATTGGTCATCAGTTAAACTTTTTTTTGCTGCCAGTATTTTGGGAGTCAGTATATTAACTGTCAACGTGTTAATTATGTTTTAAAATACCATTAAAGTGGCTGGGATTTTATTGTAGGCACAAAAAGTAACTAACCGTTGTCCTTGAATACAAGAAAACAAATCTTTTTCATTTACTCTTTATTGGCTTTGAGCGTCTATACTCGTATAATGGTAATTATCATAACCTTAACGTTAATTTAAGGACTAATTTATGTCTTTAATAGGTTTAAATTAATCTACAATTGCCAAGGTTTTATATACTGTTTAACGCATTTGTTTATCCATGATCACAAAACAACTATACTAGAACTAAAAGTGACATCATTACGATGATCTGTCTTTGAATCAGATATTAAGAGCCTATTCATATATAACAATGGCTGCCTATGTTTATACATTCTCGTTACGATACATTTTTGATTGATGAGGTATAGTGTACACGAATAGCAAGTCAAATAATTTCGAAATGCCTAAACCAGAAATAGGGCTCTTATATATTTTTTTTTCATATCATTAGGTGGCAAACGAGCAAGTAGCCACCTGAATCCGCCAAATAGGCGAAGCGACCGCTGCCCAAAACATTCGCAATAGCAGATGCGTTGTCTAGTTGTCTACCCTTAATCGACGGAGGAGGAGGCGAACATAAAGAGGATATTTCCCCTTCCTATGCGTCTCCAGCACCGTCAAATCCACGTTCCCTTGCCATCCTTTTATTATAAGAAAAAGGGTGGGAAGGAAAAGGGACTAAAGTTGAGCCTCCAGCACCACACTCATCAGACGAAACGCGGAATTGCTCCCACTTCACGCCTGTCTTCTGTGTGGTCGTGGTATTACACCGGGCGAGCCAACCCATTCGTGGGAAGATGTTATAGCGGGCTCTACCACTGTATAAATTACTTCTCTATACCGTAAATAACTCGAGGGATAACATAAGAATGTGGATTCTTAATTTATTTCATAATCAAAAGGTACATCTAGTCATTATGCAATCTATGTTTTTTGTAAACCGTCTCCATACTTGAATTTAATCCAAGATTATCTTTTATTACCATTTCGAAGCCCCTTCCAGTTACCATATTAAGACCTTGTTCTATGGATGTGTTGTTATTCTAGTTTTTTTTGACGACTGTACTTATAAAGTATTGAGATACAGTCAGCATATCGAGTGGAATTGTATAATAAAATCATTATTCTGCTGTTATTACATTTCAAATATGGATGAAGAATGTACTCGTAACATCTTTGTAAAGTTATACGTCTTTCATGATTGCGTTACATTATTTTTAAGTAACATTAAAAACAAAAGTGTGTACTTAGTTATGTAATAGTAACGCTTTGCTAACTTATAAGACTATTAATACGATTGCTCACATTTTCCTGTTTTTCTTTTTATTAATCTATCTTTTTAAACAAGAACTTGTAACACTTACTTGTTGAACGTTCTTTATATAATTATTTTGAAACCTAAAACGATGAAATTAATCGTATGATAATTTTTATCATAAACTTATTGCGTTAATTGCACGAATGAGTCAACGGTCAATTCGAAATTCATGTTGTTGATCATAATAAATCGTTTATCATGTACACCTTTTAATTTAAACCTGGCTGATTCACGCGGAAATCAAAGTCCTTAAACACTTAAAAAAAGTAATGCGAAGTAATAGACGTTACGTATCAGATATTTGCCAAATATTTTCTAACACGCGACTCCGTCCGCGTGGAATTAAAAAACAAAAGTCAGCATCCTATATGTTCTTCCAGACTATCGTCTACGTGTACCAAATTTTAACATCCGATCAGCCGTTTAGACTACAAACTCTAACAAACATCCATCCATCTAAACTTTCGTATTTATAATACTAGTGTGATTGTTTTTTTTTTATATAATATAAGGTGGCAAACGAGCAAGCAGCCACCTGAATCCACCGAAATGGAAAGCGACCGCTGCCCATAAACATCCACAATTGCAGATGCGTTGCCTACCCTTAATTGACGGAGGGGGAGACGCACATAAAGAGGACATTTCCCCTTCCTATCCGTCTCCTCCACCATCAAATCCACTTTTCCTTCCCATCCTTTCCTCTTAAGAAAAGGGTGGAAAGGGAAAGGGACTAAAATTAGGCCAATTGTAGAACAATGTCATACGATTACGTAATACAGCAATTATTCAGTGAAAGAAAGCACTACACCATAGCATCTCTGTACTTATAACTCAATTTTAGGTTAAAAAAAGTTTTAACTAAAACAAATCGCATACCAAATTGTAATTGCTTACTAAAAAATTCTAATTGGGAAATATATTATTACACTTCTTTCAGTGATACGAAATATTAGTGTAAACAATAGATGGTTGAATTCTAAGAAGCGTATGTTCAATATCGAATTTTCCATTTAACCCCTGAAAAGAAAAACATGAGCCGTCACCTGCGACTTTCCCAAGAGGCGAGGAACCTCCGAGTACGTGCCAGTGGGCACGTAACAGCGTGTTTACAGTCGCCATCATGTTATTGTAATCTACAGCCATGTGTCCAATACGCAAAGAAAAATGGCCTCTACGGTACGATTGATAAAATGAAACAAAAGCGATTATTGGATTCCGCTCCGACGCGAAGTTAGCGGCCGTGGTGATATTGAAAACTCGCGATTTGAAGCATTATTGATGTAAAGTACTTCTTAATACAGGAATGAAATCAGTTAAGATAAAACAAATTGTAGTTTTTGGTACAATTACAAATGAGTAAATCCATTTTTGCATTATCTGTGATATCATTTTACGACAAATAAAGATTTTTAAAATATCACTGCTTCAATCGATGACTCTACATTAAAAGGGAGAAGTTCGAGACCTTCAAAAAAGATAGGTTAGATAGTCAATTAACTAAATTAAACTTTTAAATTAATTGATATTATATAATTTTAGTACAAAATCAAACATCAAAAATATGTAACAAAAATATTTAGGCACCCAGTGTTGAATACGTTGAGAATCAGGTCAATGTTCGTGTACTCCTTGATTCGTTTTGTAGAGCTTCTTTGTATGTTACATTGGATGATATTGTCATCGCTGTCATTTAGTAAATGATTGATGAAAGAAATTCCGATTGCGTAAACAGAATATCTCATTTCTCGATGATTCCATCTGCTTACAAAACAGCTCAATACAAACATTTGAAGAATTTAAATCATACAAACATTTAGAATTTTCATACTGATATGCGGGAATATCAATGTTGTTTAGAATTCAATAGGGAATTAAATAAATCAGAAAAACATTTCGATTCGGAAGTGAAAATAAAATCATTCGAAATAACAACAAAACAGTAGCATTACGAATGATTCCATCCTTTCAATATAAAGTCCAATGTATAATTCTAAGAAAGGAATTCATTCAATATTGAGGGACGAAAATCCACTTGTAAACAAGATAAACATATCAAACACACGTCAGATTTTATATCTACATCTCTATCGAGCTGAAAACTCACATGATCGAACTGACGTAAAATGTACTAGCTAGTAACTAAAACTAAACTCTAGGTTTAAAGATAAAATGATTAAAACTATTCTAGAGTCGAATGAACTATAGTAATTACTCTACATAGATTGGAACAAACTGTACTACGATTTTATAGTTGAATAGCTGTTGCTAGCGACTTCGTCCGCGTGAAATTTAAATAATAAAAATACTATGTTACTCACTGATAATGTAGCTGTTTAATAGTGAAAGAAGTTTTGAAATCGGCACAAAAGTTTTAGGGTATCATCAATCATACAAAAATACAAATCTTTCCTCTTTATTATATTAGTATAGATTTCCGTTTTTAAATTCAATAGATATGTTAAAGAATCTATAGTCTTTAATGAGTTTCTTAATATAACAAAATCGGTGTCAGTCGGACGAACACGGCTTCGTATAGTTTGTACGCTCCAATGCGTTAAGTAAACGCAATTTACTTTCATACAATTCATTTCCTACACATCAACTGCAATACCATTAGTGTTCTATACAATAAATGCTTCTGTTTAGATATAGGGAAATACTATTATATAATATACTAGCTGTTCGCGTGCGGATTCATCCGCGTGAAATTATAAAAACTTTATTTTATTGTTTACATTTGTCAAATTATCAATAGCAAATGTCAAAATGACATGACATGACATGACAAACCTTAGCAATCTTTCTTTCTTGATGTTGGCAGCAACTTATGGTCTCTTTCCCACCTTAGGGTTTTTATCCAAAATATTTACCCCCTAAGTTTAATGGCGTGAAAATATATAGCCTAAAGCATGACGTAAGTGTAGGGCTTTTTATTAAAAAGAGAATTATTCAAAAATATGCTGTAATTGCTGACATCTTAGGCAACAAAGAAGTGTGTGTTTACGCTTTATTATAATAGTATAGATATAGATTGTCCAGAAAGAGATCTACCAGTCTAGAATCTTAAACGTACTATATTAGAATCTTTTTAAGAGCGGGCGCACACATTTAACTAAACTATGCACAACTGTTGTGCGATTGTCGATTGTTTCGCAGCAAATTCAACTGTTTAGTTGCACAACTAAAAATCTAGTAGTGTGCACACCTCCATATAAGCTCATAGGAATCAAAGTGCGACTAAACATTTATGCAATAGTTTAGTCAAAGGTGCGTGCGCTCTATATTTTCATCGAAAAACATATCCATGTGATTGAACTGTTTTTAAATTCTCATCGTCATAGAAAAACCCTTTAAATCATGATGACGTAGGACTTTCCTTACATGAACTCTCTTTGTCAGAACGTGTACAAATAGAACATTCAACAAGACGCTATCTCGACGTGTCCGCAATCTTGATAGATTGCCTTCAATCGACTACTTCATTGATATTGCTTGTAACCATTGTCTAGCATGAATCGTTTTGTTTTACTTAATTAATTTGTTTAAAGTACAGATTACAAATACTTTTTCATTAAACTTCATTTGTTTTAAATCTTACGAAACAGCAATTTAATATTCACCAGATTGTCTGTTCTTTGTGCGAAACAAGACAATTTAAATGGACGAATACAATTTGCGTAAATTAAAAACTTTATGTTATGGTTCTTCTCTCGAAAGGTCCAATTCCAATCATATTCTGCACATATTTTCTTGGTAACATAGGCTTAAAATAATAAATATCGTTTCGCAACACTAAACATTTTAGTCCCTTGGGAGATTTACACTCACTCTAGATAAGTATGACGTAGTAATTGGATTAGGAATTGCGTGTCGGAGCCATCGCGTCGTAAGAACTCATTGGTAACATACGGTATCGATAATTACACTTTTTGTTGACAATAAAAGACAGTTGTAATTTTTTCTCGACACTGTTGTCAAGCAGATATAAGATGTTAGTCGTATTGCAGAAAAATCTTAATTGATCTGCTGCCTAAATATTTTTTTAATTATAGACTTAATAGAGACATTATTCTATTATCTTAAACACAGAAATCATCAGCCACTAAAATGGATAAATTTTCTCATTTTAATTGAATTCGACTACAGGTACTCTTCTTTGAGATCTAGAAAGGGTGTTGCCATAACTATGTCACGATAAATTGTATAAGGTGTTACCTTCACAGCAATGTAAGTACGTTTTAAACAACCACCAAGTCCTACTGCTGCGTGGTAAAGTTAAACATCATCGTAATGTAACATGTTTGTATTCACAACGAATTGAAAGTTGATATATTTTGTTCCCACGCATGTGAATCGCGACAATAAATTAGGTTGCAACTCGAACAATGCACAGGTTGTTTTAAAAGTTCTAGAAGACAGTCAGAATAATTTGGAAAGAGTTGAAGCAAACTTTTTTCAAGAATCGAATAAACCAAAGATTAAAAAATCGATATAATAAATTCTCATGGAACTGAATATCGTTGTATCCTCAATTCACAGTAAGAATTCCGTTAAAGCAATGAGAATGTAATTCTTGTAAAATCTTGTTGCCAAGCGCACAGCGGCATTGTTGGCGGGATTTCTAATGTATCATGTCGCTACATTTATAATCTGCATAATGCTGGCATGCTCTATGCGTCCCACGTCACATCTGACATCTGTAGCATTCCATATTTAAATTGCGTAACCATAGACAACTGCTTTCTATTGTTTTAGTCTTGTTTACTAATCTGTGGCAAAATGTTCAATTTAGCCATTTACTTTCCGTTCATTGTTTCTGTTTTTAACAATTAGTTTTTACAGATGAAACACAACAAATAACAGACATATTTTAATGCATTTAAAAACAGTTCGGGAAATAAAATGACGATAAGATTTCGCGGTTCTGTCGGTGTTCAGAGGGAAGCCATTATTCTAAATTGTCTTCAGTGCAGCGGTGCACACGTAACGAGGTCGCGACTGTTATTTCCGAGAAATTTACTAGCGAACGCTTTAAGAACAAATATAAACACGTACTATATGTATTAACAATAATTACGGCATACATACAGGTAATGCAAAACAAAATTACAAGTTTTTCTGCGTTCACGCATGCGCTTTCTTAATCAGCTTGGAAACTATAAACTTTCGTTTCAATTCATGGAATTTTGGCGCCAACGTATTATATAAATCGTAAACCTAGAATAAACAAAAATAATTAACCGAGTATTAAATGGAAAAAACTCACGAGATTTTTTTTATTCAATCTGATCAAGTTAAGATTTTTTTTATCGAGTAATCAAAACGATTAACATTGGCGGCCATTGATTTTTAAAATGTCAATTGATAAACTTTTAAGAGGATACAGATTAAAAACCCGATATCAATCAATATGCAAATTACTCATAGGCTTGTATTGTACATTGCTGTTCGATCAACAATGTATTTGTTATCGATAGTTGACCCTAGATGTCGCTGTTAGACAGATATTTAAACTGTAATCACCTGTGATTAATGTGTTTGCATAATTTACTACGCTAGTGGCAAAGATCATCAATTACTTTGGAAGATAAGATATTTGAAAAATATATATATTCTATTTATGTACAAGGGTATTACAAAACGATCTATCTAACTACACAGTCACAGATAAATAAACTTAATTTTTTTATATCAAATTGCGTGGATTGAAATAGTAAAATCATTCTAAGAAATATGTCAATAAAATGAACAATGCCCTCAATTTCCGTATTCGTCTTGAGTCTTGATGTTTCTTGATTAAGAATCTTTCCACGTAGTCGTTGCAATTAGATGTTAAGGCGCGAGGCGACAGTCTAGCTTCTGCAATAGTAGAGAGCGGCCCTTACAAGGGCACAGTTAAAATGCACGCCATGTAAAGTGTGATCACGGAGCGAATTAGTGATCAGATGTTTAGATAATTTCGAAACCGCTTTACTTTGAAAAATCAATAATGTCAATAATTTAGTAATAAAACTTCAATAATCTTATCAATTAATATATTTTTATTACATTATAATAATTGCACAGATTCTAGGGTAATCCCCGATGGGTTAAATGTCGGATAACCTCGTTTAGTCAATGCGTCTGCATAGGTTTGCACTGTCATGTTTAGTGATGGTTAACTCGAGTTCGTAACTCGAGTCGACTCGAGTTGAATTCTCTCTAACTCGAGTTCGTAACTCGAGTCGACTCGAGTTGAATTCTCTCTAACTCGAGTTCGAAAACCGAATGGAACCGACATGTAGCGAAGTTTGTCGATCATTTGAGTGAAACTATATTCATTTCGTTTTCTGATATTTATTTTTATTCATTCTTAACAAGCAAACAAGTGTTATTACATTAGATTTGAGGTTATCTTTAAAGTACCGGTTATTATTTTAGTTTTTGCGTGTTATGTGTTATGTTTTTGAAAAATGCCGGGTCCTAAAAGAAATTCTTTAGTTTGGGATGTATTCAAATCGTCGTCAGTGAGTGGACGTGTCATGTGTAAACAATGTTCAGATTCATTCAAATATAGTGGAAATACGACCACATTATTAAACCACATTAAAAAGAAGCATCCTAGTATCATCGAGGATTGTCAGAGTTCATCGTCAACAAATGAAAGTAATACGAGTACTTTGATCGATTCAACTTCATCATCGCCGTTACTGGTATCGACAACCACCTTGAATGTTGAGCCTGAGCCTCCTCAAAAAAGGTTATATTTATAAATATTTACCCTAAGTTTAACGGCGTGAAAATATACAGCCTAAAGCGTGTCTTAAGTGTAGGGATTTTATTAAAAAAAGAGTTTTTCGAAATTATGCTGCGATTGCTAACATTTTAGGCAACAAATGTGTGTTTACACTTTATTATAATAAGTATAGATTAGGAAAAAATATTCTTTGTCATTCTAATTATCTTATTTTCATGAAAATATTGTGATTATTACTGATTATAAACAACTATGACTCTGTAAATGTACCTACGCACATACTTGCATCATAATGTTAGTTTGATTTTATTTTAAAAAGACCGTTATATAATTTAATTGACAGTAAATTTTATTTTTAATTAAAATTCGAGCCAAAAATACTTAAATAAATTATTTAATTTCAAACAATAACTTTTTTGTTTCTTTTGGTAATAAGTTTAACTGTCCCAATTCATTATAAAAATGTAAAGAATAAAAAACAGTTAAAAATATAATTTGTCTGTTCCAATTTTTTAAAGTAAAGCTGATGGAATAATTTGGAAAAAACTCGAAAAAATGTTTACTTGTCCATCCAGTTAACTCGAGTTACGTAACTCGAGTTCAACTCGAGTTATGTGGATTTTAACTCGATTTAATTCGAGTTGTGTTTTACCCGAGTTGGCACATCACTAGTCATGTTTGCTATTCAGGGCGCCTATATCGGATGACAGCATATGTCAGATAATTTGACACTTGTTTTTTTTTATAAGTATAGTGAACAAACGATGAATACATTGATCTAGTGAACTGAAATACGATATTTTAAAGCTCTTAACATACTTAATATTTATTTATACTTATATAACGTATATTTATGATTTTGCATGAATATTTGTTTAATTTATTCTTGAGTGTTTAATTACATTTTTAACTAATCCAATACATTTTCATTGCCAATGGCCGCAATATTCCACGATATATTTTTTCAATATACAATGGACAAGATAATAAAAAAAACGGATCTGAAAATAATAAACGACAGATTATAGCTGATAAGGCCAAAGTCCACCTTTAAACAGCTACAATTTCGGATAACTGTACTTTAGAAAAAAATCCTTATTGGTTTTAAAATAAAGATAAGGCATAATCTTTTGCAATATTAACTGGGGCCATTTCACTTAAAAAAACAGACGAACTATACAAATAACACCACAATTGCTCAAAATGAATTTGTTAAAAATCACTTAGTTAGTAACCACAACGCAAGACGAACTAAAAAAACTTGACAAGGAAAAGAAACATATACAGATAAAAAATCCTACACCATTTTATTGCATAGTTGATAAAAGAAATATCGGACCAGGATAATTAAAAAGGCAAAGTCATAAACATAAAGTGATTTTTTAAATACCAGTACCTACTCTCATTAATTGGCAGACTTTACAAACGACCGTGTCACTGGTTGTATGGCTTCACATTAAAAAAAGTAACGGATGTTTAAAAATAACCACAGACGAGAAATTGTTTATGTCGTACAAACTTGTATGATATATTGAACATATTGGCTGAGGTAGTTTTATTCAGGTGAACGCAAAATTCAACGCCTTTTACCCATATCACAATGCGTAAATAAGAATACGCACAAACCACGCCATTTTGTGACGTCATAAGCAAAAAATTAGTTAAATATTTCTAGCGATTTTCACAAGTCAAGTTCAGTACCCTATAAATACGGATGAAAGTAATATTTACGCTTATTGTTTTTAAAAAATGACTAAACAACTAAAAAAATGTATCATGGTCAAATTAAATTTTATGCAATATCGATAACAAATTGGCAGTTTACCACGTCCGTACGTCCACACATTGACAGATGTTGCAATGTCATTTAGCAATATAACCACAAAATTATTGCCGCTCAGGTTATTTACGAGCACGTGCGTCCTTAGATATCGAGTCATGGCATTACAATGGTATTACGTATTATACGATATAAGACTGAAGACAGTTTTATTAGCATAATAATGATTTTTAGTGTCGCCAACTGCAAAGGTCATTCACCTTTTCGTGCTCTGATTTTGTTAGAATATTACAATTTTTGCAATGCTAACACTATTTAGTGCCTGAAACGATTACTCTTCGTATTTATTTGTTTCTTTTGTGGTTTTGGAATTATTGAAAAATAATTATTACAGAAAATTCGATATCCTTCAGTCTTAGGAATTTTAATTAGCATAGCAATATAGCATAATGCCTTTCATTTCATCCCTCTGCAGAAGCTTTCGTCATTTATAAATTCAATAACAATCTTTTCATATAACTGTTAACGTAAAGTGGTTCAACTTGTACCTAAAGTCACCACAAACCACTATCACTGCAATAAAATGTGCAACTGATATGGGATGTTGATTTTTATGTTTTATATAAGCACAAGCCACAACGATAACTTATACATTGCAATTGCAAGATTGGTTTTGATTTTAAATCTAAATAAATCTATTCCTTTGATAAAGAAAAAGGTATTTGGATATAAAAAAAACTTTCTTTGTGATAATTATGGCAATCCAAAACGGTTTTTGTGAGAAAAGAGAGAAGCTCTGTGAAGTAAGATTAATAATTGCAATTATAATAAAAGTCGTTAAAGCTGCATGTTATAAAGTGTTAACAAATCGATTAAGCTATCGGTTTAAACCAACATCAAACCACTATTTCAACACGCGCTAATAACTAAGCCTTTTAAAGTCGTCGGCTCAAATCACGTTTAAAATTCATGAGGTTGCGCCTTTAAAATGAGATTAACAGCGATATTTTTCACAATCCGACGGTCGAGGGCTTAAAGTGTTTGCTCTACGATCACTCTGTCAAAGGCATAATTTAAAACAGCTTTATGCTAATGGAACTTCTGCATTCGACCGTACTAACCAATTTAGGAACTAACTTTCTGTTTACTTTTGAAATACCAAAATTTTATTTCCCCTGTTTTTGTTCGTATTTTACAAAAAAAACGTCAAATTTATTCCGAATTAGTAGAATTTAACTTGGAATAAGATCATTTAAACATCTGTCAAAAGAAAAAACGAACTGTCAAACACTACATTTTTACAATTCACAATTTATCACAACGGACATTTTAACAAAATGCTACTTTCATTGAATAAACCGACACACGATTGCGGATCTCTTTTTGTTTACACAACCGAAGCTCTCCCAATTTTATGCTCGTCCATTGAGTTCAAGTTCAAGAACGAATCTTAAATCGATTTACTCTGAGCCACACCGAAATTACTCGCAAAAACTGCATCTTAAATGGACACCAGCGATGAATAATGCATCCTGCAGCGGATACTTGGCTTTTTGCCGTTTGTTTTTTACATTGATTTGAAATTCAAAGCGACGCCACAGGCACTGTGGTAGATTACTTTACAAACGAAAATATAAATTATTTATTGTTTCAACACAATTCTCTCAGTAGATCAAATCGCAAAAAGTGAAAAAGTTCATCGAGATTCGAGTCTGAAGCGATTTGTCTTAAAGTTTTACATACTTATTGTTTGCTGTTTTAACAAAATTCGTGTAAATGTTATACCTTAAATAAGATTAAGTAAAAAGCATCATAGGGTTTTTAATAAACTGATAATACATTTCGGGATATTCTTCCTTTTTAAATTAGATGTCTCACAAGATTACGGTAAAACATGTTCAAACTGATATATTCCAATTTCAAACAACCGTAGGATTGAAAGGCGACATCTATTGATCTGAATTGCAAATGAAGGCTCACAGTTTGATCACTTAAATGGTTTATTTATAAACGGCTATAGATCACTAGATCACAGCGATTAAACTAATAAACCGTACGGCCCCGACAAACACGGAAGATTCGATCTGTACACAGCATTTACATAAAGGGACGGCCAAAATAAATAACCTAATTTAATTAATATCAAATTCCATATGAACGCCTAAATTTCGTAAACATTCATAACACAAACCGGGCAATTATATTTTTATGGTAGACACAAAAGAAAGGACATAAATCATTGTTATACCAAATTCCTTCACCTCAGATTTTTTATATTATTCAAATGTCTTATTTATAAACATTTTACAAGTACGTTAACGAAGTTCTTGTAATAAAAAGCCGTCAATAAGTTTTAATTAGGACAAGTCCATAAACTGAAGTGAAGACTGCTGCGCCGTCCCGCCCCGTCCGCGCTAACGATGCCTACATTCCACTATCAAGATACCATTTCTTGTTCATTAATAAAATTGCAATTAATCGTAAAATTAAAAACCCTTCAATATCAATATGCATATATGTGTAGATAATAAAATAGTGTAATATTAATTCCTGTCAAGTAATACTAAAAACATGTTTTATAATCTACATGATCGCCATTACGCGTATAATACTAAAACGAACTTTATTTTGATCGAATTTCAATTATATGGTTATTGTTAAAACCTTCAAAAAAACCTAGCAAGATACTTAGTCATTAAGTATGCAAATAAAAGAAAACTAAAGCTCTCTAAGAATTATTCGATAACGGTTAATGTTTCAAAACCGCACGTTCTCTCGCCTTGACCTTCGCGAATGCAAACATGGCCGCCTGAATGGCGCGAAAATAAAATAGAAAGATATTACTCGTGCTGCCACCGACGTCATTCTAAAGTAAATAATGTGAATTTTAAAACTCTTTTTATTACAGGGGGAATTACTTGAAATAACTCATGAACGTAATGATATCCGAAAACAAAAAAAAAATAGGCCGAAAAACATTTGGCGGGAAAATTAACCATTTTGTAAAACATTTGTTCTTTGATCCTAGTCATTGATTATTGAAAAATAAATAGAAAAGAAAGTTTATTTTCACATTCACGCGTTCAATACACGTTTAGCATTTTCCTAATGTTTCATCAGGGGTTTGCGCAACCACGGCCCGCAAACACACTCCTTATCGCAGATGGTAGCCGTGAGATGAGGCACGTCTTCAGAAACCAACGTAAACGATAGCAAATTGTAATGCTATCCTTATCAGAATCATATTTATTGTAATCACCGTTATCAAAACGACTGAAACTGCACTAGCAAGAAAATTGCGAATTTCTTTTAATTAAGGCGCTATAGATTGCCTTTCAGTACTGAGAGGCTTGAATCAAAATTACTTTGATCTTCTTTTGTTTTCTTTTCTAAATTTGAATAAAGAAATACTCACCACAACGAGTTTTAATCTAAAAGTAAATCAACAATAAGAAAAACGTGCTATAAAACTAAGAATAATCTTGCAGCTTTTTCTTATCGGCTGTATCTATTTTCATTCGAGACGCGTTAATTACTTCCATATCGGATATAAAAGGATACGTCACAATGATAATACGCAACGCAAACGCTCGTGCGATTTCTACAAACAAGACTTATGACAGTAACACACGGGGATAGAAGGAAAATAGAGCAGTAAACAATGCAGTACTGCTACATTCGAAACCCGCAGTAAGTGTTGACGCAGTACTGTATTAACTACTCTGTATGACTATTCTGCTTTCGTGTGTACCTCGCATTACAATTTACAAACACTACGTAAAGCATACGTGATTGCGAAAATGACGCGAACACTAAAGATCTAGTCACACACCGCGTCATGGCGCTAAAATATCTTATTTAAATTGTAAACAATTTCATCAAATTAGTTTTATCGTAGTTTTGAGGTTAGATTTTTTATTTCCCTGTATTCTAAATTAAGTAACTTCAAATAACCTATATGATAATTTTAAATGAAAACGCATCTTAAACTATCAAGAATAATGAACAACAATTGTTTTCTAACGTCTTATTCATCGTGTCCTGTAACCCGCATCTTACATTCCGATTATATTTAACGCGATAAATCATCATCACTATTATTTTCTCCATCACAATGTTTAAAATATACTTTCATTTCATTGATTATTTTTCTTCTATTGTAAAATCGTATCGTATTTGACTCTTACTTTATCCAATTTGAATACTTTAATGACCTTGAAACTGTTCTGAAATAATTATTCTCCGTAGCATCTATTACATAATGAATGTTGCGTACCTTATGTATTTATACAAAAACTTCCAATTAATATTTCCTCATTCTGTTATAAATCTTCCGCTTCCTATTTAACTAGTTAAATTGTACAACATTTACAAAATAGTTAAGTTTAAAGATAAGAATTTTTGTAGTTATAATCAGTTTGGTGTATTTCTTAATTCATGTCAATATTGACAAATTATTTTCAAAAGTGACCATAAGTATATCAACGATTTTTTATAGCAAAGGACTCGTGTCTGCTAATCCATCCAGCGTGCTCAGCCAATGTACATTTGTGTACATGTATTATAAAATTAATTTAAGAAATCAAGTGCAAATTGCTGTCTTCGCGCCGCTGTAAACGCCAATTCACGATTAGTAAACATATTTACATAAATATACATATATTACGCGGGATTAAAATAGTATCAAGTTAATAAATGTGTAATGTAACCTAAAAAGTTTGCCAAATATCTACATAAGTAAAGTTTTAATACAAAATTCATGACTTTCAAATCAAATTCTATTTAGCCGATGTTTGGATAGAAAAATAGAACCTTTTATGTATATTTATATTTTATATGTTATCTATTCTTGCAGGATAGCAACAAGGACGCCGCAGCCGCTGCACATATCTCTGGCACTGCTGGTGATAGCAGCGTGGCTGCTGAGGCCAGGGCCCGCTGCAAGCTTGCGTGGTTGGCGCGCGCTCTACGTCGCCGCCGTTGCCACACATCTCGGCGCGCAGATATGGATGACACTCATCTCTGGTCAGTAAAACTATTATAGTGTTTTTATTGTCTATGGTATTTTTTACGTTTTTTTTAATTACTAGTGTCTACGTTGACCTGTCTGTTCTTCGACTTTTGATCTTTGACTGTAGTTTATTTTATGAACTTTTACGTAAGTCCATGTTCTTTTTCACCAAACTATGATGTCTTACAAGTGTGTAGGCGGGTGTCGCGACGTTTTCATTGACTGTGTCGACGAAAAACATTGCCAATTTTTATTTTTAAAGCTCAACTTTTTTCCGATCTATTTTTACTACATCAAATTAAGAAGCTTGAGAAGAAGAAGGTGGTAAAATCTGAATATATCAATACATATAAAATGCACCTGTTTTAAGTAAAAAGTAAGCAGACTTAATTATGCTTGTCGGTCATCGTCCTGGCGTGCAATAGCCCTTGCCCTTGGCCAATTCTCAGAACAAGGGAATACAAAAAACAGGAATTGCATCTCATACGAGAACTCACCGATAATGCGATGTGTGTATGCGTTTTTTCTCTTTGATTTTTTTCCGGTACGTATTTTACAATTTCCATTGTTGTCCACTTTTATACAAGATATTACATTTACTTCGAACATACCCTGGGTTAAAATCCCGCCATGTACCATATTTATACCATAACTAAACAAATCGGCGAAGAAATTTAGAAATACGTGTGAAGTCAACCCGCATGGGTAGGCTCAGAATCTCTCGGTAGTAGACTGAGCTAGTGATGGTAATAATGATTATATTTATTTGAGTTTTACAAAAAAGTTACACTTTTAAAATCAAGTATCTGAATAGACAATAAGTGGGAATTATTAACAATAGATTTCAAATACTATTGTCCCATTAACCGTTCGATAAGGTGAAGCACACAACACAACTGTACTCAAGAGGATTGTTGACCTAATTCCGAAGGCGATTAGGAAATCGGTGTACAAACATCGATAAAGTTAACATGCGCCACACTTTTCCTGTTTACTTTTCAATTGAAAAGTATGCATAATGCAAACGGTAAACATTATTTTTTCTCACACACTACCACATTTTTTTTTCATTAGAAACTTGACCAAAGTAAAGATAACTATTTTTTATATTATTTTAGAACACCCTATATAATTCCAATGAACTATCCTGTAGTACACATATTTCCCCTCCTTGTTAAAGAAGCTATTAAAAAGGGTCGAAGCAATTATGGGTTTAAAAATCGCATAAGAACCATTCATATAAGAATTTCCATTCAAGTAATTTAAGGGTTCCGACGTGAACACCTTTCCACCCCATGATTTAATTGAAGAGGTAAAAAGCCTCTCATGCGACAAATTCACATCTCAGTTCCACCTCACGTCGTACAATTAATTCCAATACATTTTATTAAGAATTTCATTACGTTTTTGTTTGAAATTCATCGCGACAGCGGGAACTGATCGAATCTTACTGCATTTGGTCTGCAGACGCAATGCAGTTTAAAATTCCATCCTGGATGATGTAATGAGTAATGACATATGATTGTTTTCCGGTTATTTAAGAAATATGAACGAAGAGGAATGTGCGGAAGCATTGTTCTTATATTTCGGCACGAGACATTACAATTGTTTCACAACTTCATATGTTGTTATGTGTTTTAAAAATTTAATCACCCTTTATTTTGTTCCATATTAAAAACTTTCAGTAACTTGATTGAGATTTAGATAAATTACCCGAACTTTTTATCTTTGACTTTCAATTAACATAATTACAAAAAAAAGGAAGTATGTATAAAAAATAAAACACTTTAATTTCTTACTTTTATCCGACAATCGAGGCTTTTACGTTTAATACGTAAAAGGTTAAATTAATTAAAATTCTTTACAATTACCAACATATTTTTTATTAAATTAAACGTACCAATTTCTCAATTAACATTTAATATTGAATTCAATATTTTATTATTACACATTTTGGGAATCTTATTCATTACGTCATAGCCGACTTGTCTAAAATTAAAAAATAATTTTGTCAAAAATGTTAACAACCTCTGCACCATTAGTTACATTCTCAACAGATAATGATATACATTATCATGAGTTTAGTTTAAAGGTCACCTGACATCGAATTTTGCAACATACTGTATAAGGTGTATATACAGTATGTTGTACAAACATTAGTAATAGACGAACGATGATTCCGTTCTTACTCTCGGTCGGTGTCCCAATTCTCTGATTGGTTGCGGTTGTGACAATTGACGGACGCTATATGACACTCTTCCGGGACCTACTGATTTGACCTTTAAAACGAACCGTTTGATATTTGACATCAATACAAATTAATTGTAACAATGGAACTTTTTTATAAATCGTCAAAACAAACGAAAGTAGGCACTTAATTTCTCTTAAAATCTCTCCATTTGTTTTTACTTTTTTCACCACTGCTACTGTAAAGGCTAGTAACATAACTGGACCTCATATAAAATGTAATCCACTGCCTCATTTCATCTATTCTATCCAACTGCAACCAAATAAAACCTTCAATGTATAATAAAACTTCACACGATATTTAATTATTGTTATATTCCAGGTGTAGTCCTATACTTCTCGTTGCCCCGGCACGAGTTCGGCCGCGTGCAGACGGTGCTGTTCCCCGTGTACTACGCGTTCAATGCGGTGGTGAGCCTGCTGGCAGTGCTCGCCTACTTCCGCACACAGACCCTCACTCACTTCCAGCACACCTCCTGGGTACAGGTAAGATAAGAAAATCAATTCATTTATTTTGTTACATGTCTTCGTAGTTATAAGTTTAGCTAGCTTTATCCTGAATATCTCGAAACTTCGAGAAAACAGTGATCTTGTCCGCTTCGTCGATTGCAGAAGCGTGCCAATGTTGTAAAACGTTTTGTAGTGTAATATGTTGCATTACTTACTCGTACAGTAGGTCATTCGCTACATCATATAAGAGTTATAGCGTTGTAGGCCTTGTGTATAAATTTAATAGCGTGTCTGTTCAACATAAAGGTAAGTTACACAGCATTGTGTTTAAGATATAAATAATATCGAACATTACGAGAAATTAATATCACCATTTAAGTCTTCGATGTTCATACAGAATTTTATTGACGATTGTAATACAAGAATTCATAATAATGCAAATTAAATATATTTTATGCAAGGGACCTGTGTAATATTTTTAACAGTAAACATATTAAATTAACCTGCTACTTTAAAAATGGCGCCAAAGTTTCACCTTGCCCTTTTCGATTTAATTAATTTGTTTGACCTTAATAATTATTGCGAATTACAATATTTACAAGTACGCTTAATGTAATCCATTATTGTATAATCAATAGGCTAGTAATATTTAAAAAAAATATAATTTCTGATTGTTTAAACATTGTACATTTTTTTATTTTATAATTTCTACTAAAACGAGGTAGGCTTATTCGTAGCACTAAAAATAAATTTAAAATCTTAAAAACATGAATCTAAATAACATCTGACTGTACGTTCAAATTACGGTATTAAAAAAATAACTTGGCACAATGTACACCAACTAAAGTGGCCATAACCTCTCCGTACGCCTGCCAAAATATCTGTTACAGTTATTTTGTCATGTAAGCAAATATAACTCCTTTAACTTTACTGCGAATCTTAAAAATCGTTAGTCTAACATCCTTGGCCTTTTTAGTCTAAAGTCTGATCTGAAGGTTATAAAGTTCATTAAACAACAACAAATACGATTACTATTTTTAAGGTTATATTTTATTCTAAGACACAAAATCACTTGAACATTTTTAGCAACAGATCATCAACGCTGTTTTCGCGCGCAAAACCACTATTATATTTGCAGTATTCCAAGGTTTCGTTAGGAAGCTTTGAATCATAATAATAGTTATTATGTTATCAAATTATTACGCTGTAATTCTTGAATATTACATTTTGATTAATGATTGCAATGGAAATGTAATTATCGAGCTTTTATTATAACCCTTGACATACATATTCTGAAGAAACATTCACAAGTTTGTAGTGTTCAGATAAATGTATTTATATAGAAAGCTTTGTATTGTCACTACTTACATGCTGACGTAAATCAATGTATCGAGCGCAATGTCTAGAACTTACTATTTTTTCTAAACAATGTATTAATAGTGTGATTGTCTGTTGTTACAGCTAGCATTGCTGCTAGCAGTGTTCAGTATAGAAGCCTACGTGCGCCTGCGCCTCGTGCAGCCCATGCTGCGCGCTAAGCATGTCAAGACACAGATGGAAGAGGCCGCGGGGGGCGGACAAGAGGTAATATAACACGAATATTTATAATAATATACATTTAAGTATTTAAACTCTTTAATCCATAAGTAAACATTATAACACCAAAGCAATAAACTTTTTTTTAAAAGGCGCCAATCGAATCGTTCGTTTGACATTAACTGACAGCTGACCATAGATAAATATCAACAAATGGTATTGCCTTTTAAGAAAATAGTGGTTTAATTTGTTTTTTTTTGTTCAGGTGGGTCGCCTAGTTATGGGCGAACTGGCGCACTGTCCGCGCTACATCCGCGTCCTGAAGACCTTCCGTACCTACCACTCTACCATCGCTATGGGCACCATGATCGCCCTCGGCTGCTCCTGCTACTCCACCATGATCATAGTAGACTCAATGTGCCTCTAGAGCGCGACAACTAAACGAAACGTCCCATGTTTTATATATTGAAATCTTTGACGTTTACTCTGTGTTGTCTATGGATGTTTTAGTTAAGGAAAAATAACTCTAGGGTAGATCAGATAGTTACGGTCCACTTTGCAGATTGAGTCATAAAATTCTTCGTAATTATCATTATTGAAGAGTAAAATAGATGAAAGCATGTTTTTATTAAACGAAAATATTTTGTTTACACGAACATAAACATTTTAGACAGAGTATTTTATCAAATATAAAAATATTAGTCAATTAAAATTAAACCCCTAAAAGCACAGTTTCGGTCCACCCGAGACAGTTATGGACCACCTCTGGGGTACAGTTACGGTCCACCTTTATATGACTATAATAGTTATAATATAATTATTATTTGTCATTTGTCTTACCTTTTTTAACAATAAAATTTATTTATATAAAATCAGAAACCAATAAAAATAATTTGAATTACCATTTTAATATAAAGAACACACAAAAAAGTCCTATTAGTATTATCAAGGATATTAATTTTACGGGTCTCTAGAATAGAATGCAAATCGAAATATTCGTGTAAATTGCTGAAATTTTATTGTTTCAATCATACACCTTTTTTCAATAATAATTTGGATAGCTGTTTTAAATATAGTTATTTCTTAACTTTCAGGAAATAGCATTTTTTCTGCGTCCTTTTCTAATAATGTTCTTTGGAAAATTAATGTAGTATCAAAAAGTGAGATCACGTAGAAAAAGTAAACTTTCTGTTAGATGCTTTTATTTTTTTTATATTTTGATTATGTTCGTAGGATCACTAACTATAAGACTATCTTACTAAAAACGCGTTTAATTTTCCTTCCTTCTAGTCTACATAAGACTTTTACAATTTTTAAGTAACAAAGCAATGAAAGTTCAATAAACAATCTATTTAAGATTTGTTTCGATATTTTTTTTCAGAAATTTCATAAAATAAATTACCCATCCCTTTAAGAAACAGGGAACAATATGAAGTTTGGGTGGACCGAAACTGTATCTCGGCCTAGGTCCATAACTGTAAAGTGCTATGGCCATAACTGTACTCCCATACAAGCTTTAAGACAGTAGTAGTCCACTATATTTTAAGCCTTACGAAAATAATAATCGTTGTAATATCCACATAAATAGATACTAGAACATCTCTTCTATTAGACAAAATGATAAGAAAGCACATTAAAATTGAATAAGTAAACAAACTTCAATATTTAAAAAAAGCTGTCCTTAACAAAAGTGATAAGAAATTAACAATTTTTATCAGCTTCGCGCCTGATATATTTAGATCACCCGTGGCTTTTCAAATTTATATTTTTTTTTCGATTGTAGTAAAAAAGTAAAAATTGTATGATTGTGTTAATAATTGACATTTAATGCACATAATAGATAATTTATATAAACAATAATAATTCAATATTAAGTCCCTCGAATTTGGGTAGTTTAAGGCATATATATTCTTGCCAATAATAGTACTCATAGATTTTTGTATTTTTATATTATTACTTTGCAGCCGCAATCCATCGGTAATTAAAGCTGCTTGGTTACAAAAACGTGACAAATCCATGTCGCCCGCTATCAGAATTCCTCCCAGGAATGCCATACGATTTAGTCTTAAAGGTACATATTAAGATTTTAGATATTACGCCGATAAGTAGAAGACTGGAATATACGATTGTGGCAACACTAAAGCCACTTGTAGCGCGTTCTGCGAAACCAAAGGATTTGGTAGACGTCTTTAACTTTACGTCTCGCGTTTAAATGAAACTCTCAAAGATCTCGTTGATTGCATTCATTGATTGTTGATAGTTTTATTTCATGATTTTGCAGCAAGATCTAGTCAGCAATGAACGGAGATTGGTCGTAAAGTCGCGATTTGATACGATTCAGGAGATAATACGTACGATCAAGCAGCTTGCAGTCGCGGACGTATTGTATTATATAATGTAGCAATATTTAATCACTAGTTAGTACTTTATACCGATGATCTGAATGTTATCGTGTAAGATATCGTTATTTATTCGAGAGAATGATGAGTGTTTAATTAAGAGTTTTAAAATAAATAACTGTAATGAGTAATAGATTTTGTTGTTTTTTATTTCATTGTGTCTTTCCTTACATATTTCCCTTTATTTAATATTCTATCTATACCATCTACAGGCAGTCGAGCAAAATAAAGGAAATCAAGTCTAGTAGCTATAATCGATATACTTGATGTAACCAATTAAAACCATTATTTTTAATCAGACACCACTGGAATTCATCTAGTACAGATTTTTTTAAATATTATAAGTTGGCAAACTAGCAAGCAGCCACCTGTATTTGCTGAAATGGCGAAGCGACCGCTGCCCATAGACATCCACGATTGCAAATACGTTGCCTACCCTTAATCGACAAAAAAGGAGACGCACATTAACAGGATATTCCAATGCGTCTCCTCCGTCGTCAAATCCACTTTTCCTTCCCATCCCTTCCTGTTAAGAAATGGGTGGAAAGTAAAAGGGACTAAAATAAGGTATTTGCCTTCATATAAATTGAATTCGATACTTCATATACATCATTTATCAAACTAATCTATCTTATTTAGACACACTGTAAGGTGCTACTTTTTTATTAAAGAGAAAAAAATCGGTTTTTAAAGCGATCAATAACTATTGACGTTACCAGTTGTTACCTTTTAAATATGGATTTAAAAGAGCTTTATTGTAAAATGCGTGAAATGAAACGGAATGCTGTTTGACAACTCATGACTTCATTTGACTTTGACATTAGTCCCATCTGATATCTGTCAAAAATGATCTTACGTGTTTGGATTGGATTTGCTTTTAATGATTTATTTGCAATTTACGATGAATTTTGAATTATGTACACAGTATTGCAAAACTATTGCTGCGATTAGGAAACTCCTCGCTGTTCTCAGTAACCATGTTGTTTACCTTTTAAATATGGATTTAAAAGAGCTTTATTGTAAAATGCGTGAAATGAAACGGAATGCTGTTTGACAACTCATGACTTCATTTGACTTTGACATTAGTCCCATCTGATATCTGTCAAAAATGATCTTACGTGTTTGGATTGGATTTGCTTTTAATGATTTATTTGCAATTTACGATGAATTTTGAATTATGTACACAGTATTGCAAAACTATTGCTGCGATTAGGAAACTCCTCGCTGTTCTCAGTAACCATGTTGTTGATAGGTAGGGCGCAGCAAACTGAAACGATGAAGTGCGTTCAGTGTAATAAATTACACCCAAAAATGATTCTAGATCGATGTAAAACAGTGTTAATATTGTCCAGTGTAGTGTGCACGTTGGCAGTTGTAATTTCATTTCACAAGTTGCTCAACTATGAGGTAAAGTTAATAAAACCTTTCTCTCCTATACCAGAGGGTCTGTATGGAAATTATTTAGGGCCAGTCGTCGATGAATCACCGCCCCCGCCAGTCAAACGTGTTGACAAGGCTCGGGATGCGGAAGCGGTCGTATCTTTGAACGCCGCATTAGAAATGAAGAAAAATGGTAAGACTGATAAGGCGTTAAAACTCTTCCAGCACGCTTTTGCGCTGTCTCCAAAACACGCAGACATATTGAACCATTACGGTGAGTTTTTAGAGGATACAAAAAAGGATGTAGTTAAGGCAGATCAGTTGTATACATTAGCGTTAACAAATTTCCCTGAGCACAGTGGTGCATTGTCAAATAGACAGCGTACAGCAAGTATTGTTGAAAACCTGGATAGAGAAATGTTACGTAAAATAGATGAAAAACGAGATGCGTTATTATCTATACCAGAAAATAATTCAGCTTTAAGAAGGGCTAAAAAGGAGGCATATTTTCAACATATTTATCATACAGTTGGTATAGAAGGGAACACAATGACGTTGCAGCAGACACGGAGTGTGTTGGAGACAAGAATTGCTGTTGAAGGGAAGAGTATAGATGAGCACAACGAGATTCTAGGTTTAGATGCAGCTATGAAGTATATCAATTCCACATTACTGTATCGATTAAGAGAGATCACTATCGGAGATATTCTAGAAATACACAAAAGAGTCTTGGGACATGTAGATCCAATTGAAGGAGGTCATTTTAGAAGAACTCAGGTTTACGTTGGAGGCCACATACCTCCGGGACCATCAGAAATCCTTAGCCTAATGAGACAGTTTCTTGACTGGTTGAACTCTGAAGATGCAATGGACTTGCATCCTGTTAGGTAAGTGTTGGCAATTATTTCTAAATGAAAGTAAAGTGACGTTAAAGCTTCCAATATATCCTTAATAGTTTGGCAAAAGAATAATAACTGTTATTAGAAATCAAAATAAGTGTATTTGCTGATTTAATAAATATGAAATTGACACTTTTCATTTCATATCATAAAATGCATCTTTATTTTCCCATCTGTCTGATTATACTCTATTTGCTATTTACTGTAAAACACTGTAGATGACAAAAATAAAGCGCTTCTCGGGCAATGCCTACACCATACAACCATGTCTGTATCATTTTCTGCAAAATGATAACTTTCGCTTTTTGTTTTAAGATATGCGGCTCTAGCACATTACAAATTGGTGCATATCCACCCGTTCGTTGATGGCAACGGGCGCACATCGCGGCTGCTGATGAACCTCCTGTTGATGCAGGCCGGTTTCCCGCCCGTCATCGTAGTCAAGCAACACCGCCATCTCTACTACCAGCACCTGCAGGCTGCCAACGAGGGTGATGTTAGACCATTTGTCAGGTCTGATATATTAGATTATTATTATATTAACTTGGATACAAAGCAATGTGTAGCTTGTTATCATACTAATATTAAAAATGCAAAAGATGGATGGATGGATCATTGTTACTATGCATCTGTGTAAGGCTTAACATATCCCAAAGAAATTTGGTACAGCTATATAACATAGCCTGAAAGAACAAATAGGGTAATAAAGTAACTAATTCTTTTTTTATAATTCTGCTCGGACTGTGTAAGGGGGTAAAAGCTAGTAAAGATTTCTAAAATTCATTCAAGTTTTAGACTTCAACTACCAAATGATATCTTTGATCCTATATCATGTTTGCTTTGAGGTCAAATTATGTAAAATTTTATATCCACATTTCTAAACAATCTTATTCTTGTATTTCAGATTCATAGCGCAATGCACGGAGCGCACACTAAACCTGTACTTATGGGCTACGAGTGAGTACAGCCATACAGTACGTGCTATCGGAGAGCCTCACATATTGTCCGGAGAGGGTTTAGAAGATGACCTCCTATGACCAGATACTACAGACAAGTAGATTGTTATGAAGGGGAAGGAAAAGTGGATTTGACGGTGGAGGAGACGCATAGGAAGGGGAAATATCCTCTTTATGTGCGTCTCCTCCTCCGTCAATTAAGGGTAGGCAACGTATGTATCTGCAATTGCGGATGTTTATGGGCAGCGGTCGCTTTCCATTTCGGTGGATTCAGGTGGCCGCTTGCTCGTTTGCCATCTTATATTATATAAAAAAAAATGTTTTTGTTCAGGTATTTTAAAAGTGATGGTTATCTTATTAATGCTTTGTGTAACGGCCGAACATTGAAACAACATTTCAATTAGTAACAGTGCCTTAAATGTTAAAGCGACACTTAATCTACATATTCCATTAAATTTATGACGTCTGTCCGAATTTAAGGGTGGCTTTACTATAAAAGACGCTGTTGAATATTTAAATGTCGATTCACTAGTCGGCCGTAATTCAAATTGCTATATTTTTGTGGGCAAAGTTCCTTTATCTGATTGTGAAAGTATGTAAGATGCTTTTATTCATTTTAGCGTGATCTTGTCAATATTTGACATTTAAGGGTAAACTTAAGGTTTTAGAAATCAATGTCTTTTAAATGTATGGTGACAAAGTCATGAATTCAATGTATTCTAAGAAATATGTTAAGAGGGTCTCCAAAATTATTCAAAAATGAGATATATTCTACTATGCTTTAGTAAAAAGGGTCACAATTAACTTTATAATACAATCAGTATTTTTATAGCAATAGAATATACCATACTTTTAAATTAAAAATGAGAAATCATGATTTAGAGAACATAAAGGCCCGTTTCCACTAGCAAGACTAGCCGGACTCTACCAAGGTACAATTTGTATTAATGTTTAGTATCTTCCATCAATTGAATTATTATTTAGACATAAAATGTATTACCACAGATAATACAATACTATACTAGTACTAAGAAAGCTTGTATTTTGGAAAAACAAAACTGCCTGCAGGCGGGCAGGAATCTTTGTAGCATGTATTCAATGAAAAATTATACAAAAACGCATTTCAACAAAGTTTTGTCTTTTGCGTTATTTCATTTAAGTATGTAATTTAAAACATTTTGGTTTTTTTATTTCGTAGGTGCTATTCTAATTGTGTGGTAAATTGTCTCTTTTATTTAACAATGGTCCTAGTGGACAATGTTATTTATATATTTATAGTAAATAGCTATAGAACACTTATGTAAAAATGGTGGATTATTCGTTTTAAGGCATGTTATTTATTTTAAATATTGGTTTCTGCCTCAATTATTTTTATTTTAACTTCATATAGACATGTGTATATAGAAATTATTGATTAAAACTTATTCTAACCAAAGAAGTTATTTAAATTTTATTTAAGTTTTCTTCAGTGTTGTAAATAATCTTTCAATTTTTTTTAATACCTTGCCATTTTTTATATCTATCAGTATAATTTGTGTGAATTGTAGATATTTCATCAAGTTCATTTAAAGTATTCTAAGAGCGCGCGCACACTTTTGACTAAACTATCGCACAACTGTTTAGTCGCGCTTTGATTCCTATGAGCTTACGAGTATATGGTGGTGCACACTACTCAATTTTTAGTTGTTGTTTAAGTTGAGTTTGCGAAACAATCGACAATCGCACAACTGTTGGGTGATAGTTTAGTCAAAGGTGTGTACCTTGTTATACATGTATAAAATAATGTAGAAACTGTAAATTTTAATACACTGTGATACCTTACATTATTTATTTCATATCCTAGTATGTATTGTATAGTTAAACAAGGATATCTGTATTGATAAGGAGGTGCTGCTGAAACGGTTAGTTTTTAAAAAATGTGCAAAAAGTACATGAGTGACAGAAAATTTAAAAAAAATCAACAGCTACAGTACGAAAGACTCCAGACACTTTCATAATATTAACAAGAGTGCGCTAGTGTGGTGACATAATTTAGTTTAACTTCCGCCCAACGGTTCAGATATCCTTGTTGGTCTATAGTTTATAACTCACCAGAAATGTGTAAATGGTGATATGTAAAAATAGCTGATGTTGCCGTTAAATTTACATTTAAATTCCATTCTCATTTATTTAATTTTACTGTCTTCCAATTGCCTTGTACTGTTTGTGCATTTTTGTTAATTCTAGTAGAAAACCTTATCCCACTTGAATAAAAAGCTGCCAAGGAAATTATTTCTTTTATTTTTCGTTAATTAGATTGACTTTTGACATTATAGATAATCCATATCTAACTTTTCGCCTCTACTCAGAGATTCAAAAAATATGTATAGACTAGGCATAGAAACAAGATTCCCTCACACAACCTTATTCTCACTAGCGCTACTTGGTGTCAGATACTCAAAATCACAAACAAACTAACGCTATCTGTTAATGAATAGAAAAAAAAAACTTTAAAATTAATTAAGCTTTACGACGAGAGATAGCGCGACATGTAAATAGGGATGTTTATGATTATAAATAAAATAGTTATCGATAAAAAATTGTCTATTTTTAATTTCATTGTTTAATCGTAGTCTTTTAGACTCAAATTATTTATTTTGAATTAAATTGACCTACCTTGGTTGCACGTATTGTTTGTTATAAATGTCTTATAGCAACTAATATTAACTACTAGCTGGTGCTCGCGACTTAAATAATAAAAATAAATAAATCTAGCATCCAAATTAATATTTTTTGTTGAATAATTTATTTATACAACAGTGCGCATTTAAGGGTTAATGTACAGTTTGACTGTTCTGTTAAAACTGAAAGCGTGTAGCGGACTTTATGAAATTTCAAATGAAAGTTGTGGGTAAATAAAACAATATATTTCGTCAATTTCGATTAATTTATTATAATGTGCGATGTTAAAATATGTTTTATTACAATAAAGCATTTCAACTAGGACGATCCGCCGCCGCGCCTCGCTCCTTACGCTCCCTCCGCCGCAACATTCTCATACAAAACTAAATTCATTCCAAGGCAAGGACGAACTCTCATCGTATTAGTCGTATTATAATAGAGAGATTGTCGTTCTGTGCAAACAGCGGCGCACGCAGCCGCAGCCCCTCTGATACAGAGGACCAATAACAAGCACTATCTAAACTTCACAAGCTGCAGTGTCCTGTGGCCGGGAATACAGATGCCAGTCGCTGGCTTGCACGTACAAGCTACAGTAAAGCTGACATGCACGTTGAAGGGGTATTTTCGTGTACTGGCATGTGTATTCCCGCCCTAACTCCCTTCCACAACGTCAACTCCTATTCAAGGCAAGAACTCTTTTCGAACAATAATTTTCCGCACAATTAAACAGTTAAATCTTTGAATGTTTCAAAAACATTGGAATTGACGTGTGTCCGTTCTTGTTGAGATCTCCACAGCTCGCTAGTTATAGGCACATTTTACTAAACATTTAACATCGGCGCCATCTTTGAAATAAATGACATTTGCAAAACCATAAACAAGCTAGGCATAGAGCAGTCTTAAAATTTTTATTTCGTTAAATTACACAGCAAACAAAAATGGCCACAGAAATAACTTGGCAGAATGAAATATTTGATATTTATATAAACATGCATTCACATCTGTTTCAAAACTTTAGGGTACATAAAAAGCAAATGATGCTATTTAAAAAACACTGGTAAATCACTAGAAAAATACTTGACAAATATTTCTAATTTGTAAAGTACTTTTCCAACATTGTTTTGTTAACAAAGAAATTATTGATACAAAAGATATAAGTGATTTGAATTAAAGTATATCAGAAAGAGTTAATGAAAAAAAAATATAATTCTCTATGAGCTTATTAAGACAACTAAACAGATGATATTCTACGACAAAAATATCTTCATTAGCGAAATGGTCAAAGTTATCAATATATGAATACACTTATTTAGTGTTTTACATATTGTTTTGTTAATTTGAGAAAATTAATTAAATATACATACATCTCGATTTAAAGTTTGTTTTTACATTTATTTTTTCAATATTTATACATCCATGTGTAGAAATTTATTTCACCGGTGCGTAACAGCAAAGCAGTGATGTTGACAATTAAATGAATGTTCTTACTAAAGCAATTTAGAGTTTGTTAACCTCTCTAATATTATCACATTTGAATACTTTCTTATATTAACTCCCACTTTACTATTTAGTATTGATCACACTAATTCGTAACTGTAGATTTCAAAGTACATTTAAAGTCAAATTTTCCAAAAAAATAAAATGGCCGCCACATCCAAAAATTGGGTACAAATAAAGCTTTAACAGTGTAGATCCGACACAAACATCCTTCATTCAGTTTAGTATCTAACTTATGCTAAATCTAGATATACTAAGGACGTGTTCCGACTGCGTCTATACGGACCAGTTATTTATATCAAAAATGTGAAATCACCGCAAAAGTTAGGATACACACAAATTCTTTATTACGATGGATTTGCGATGTATTATTAAAGGTATATAAATGTCTTTATTTTATTCTAGCCGTGCGTTACAAACTTCTATGCCTTGTTTCAATCCAATGCTGAAATTAAATAAAATGTCTATATATGTCAAATTCTAATATGGCCGCCATTACATTTCCCTTCTCTAGTTATATTGTGAAAATTATGAGACACAACACACAGACGTTATTGTAAAAGGTTATCTAATATAGTACTAGCTGTCGCCCGCGACTTCGACCACGCGGAATGACAAAAAAAAAGTTAATTATGGCCTGTGTTTTTCCATACTATGTTCTATATCTCAAACAAATTACAATGAGATAAATTAAGCCGTTCTGGAGATATGTAATAATAAACATCCATCCATCCATCTAAACATTCTCATTTAGAAATTATATCTCTCTCTCTATTAGTAAGATTTACGATTTAAAAATGTCACCAGAATTTGTAATTGTCGAGTTTATAATTTGTCTATGCTTAAAGCTTTGGATTGAAACAAGGCATAACAAAAGTTGGTACAAATTTTATATTAAACAAAGTCAACCTTTCAGTAGCAGAAAAGTGCAATTTAACAAGTTTTCGACGCAACTAAAACAATAATTTAAATATTGTTCGTTTCGTCTAACTTTACAATCTAAAAACGAAGAATTCGTCAAGAGGAAATAACTCGCAAGTAAATTATAATTTAATCGCGAATATTAAATTAACTCCGAGCGATAGTTTTAGCCATCATATTTCTCAGTACAATATAGTTTTGTATTTCATTACTTTATGGAAAAGCGACAAAATCGTTCTCACAGCTAAATAACCTCTCAGGTATCTTTCATAAATCTCAACAATAGATAACAAGCGACTCGTACAAGCAGTAACACTCCAACAGATTCCACGCAACAAATACATCGATTAAATCACAAGTATATTTATTCATTCTCACAACATTACGAGTATTGATCGATTTGATATAAGAAATTATTTTTTTCATGCAAAAACAGACTCGCCGCAGTCGCTTTGTACTCAAACATTCTCCAGCTAATTTAATAGAAAAAATATCTACAATTTGACAAATAGGCCTTTAGCGAAGTTAAATGCATTGGAGTTAGGAAATTAGGAAACACTTATAATGTTAAATATTTAATATGAAATATTTATAAAACAAAATTGCGATCACATTGTTAAAGAAACATCGTCACACGGATTTACACAAAATTTTATATATAGGGCCTTATTTATTTAATAATCTATTAGTAGTTATTTACCTAACGAGAAACTTACAGACTGAACGGATTTGTTTATTAGATACGGCGACGTGGAAATCGATTT